>CM070607.1:13549882-14149882 GCA_036346395.1 Hsuehochloa calcarea
AATTTGTATAAAATCAAGATCTAGCTAACTAAACCAAAATTATTTAATTTGGAGTTAATTTGAATTTTCATTTGAATTTATTTGTGTTCATTTGAATTACTTTGAATTTGGAATATTTTCACAGATAGATTTTGACGACTCGAGAGCTTGACCCTATTGAAGAAGTAGAATACCAGGAATTTGAACAAGGCAAGTTACACCATTGACCATTTTGCCCCCAATATTTAAAATTATTTAAATTCTGTTTTAAATTATCATTGCATGCATAATTGTATTTAATTATTTTAAATTCCTGTTTTAAATATTTAATTATTCCAATTCCTTTGTATAGCCAAATTTGATTGTTGTATTATCAATTCCTTGTAACCTTAGTCAAATGAATTTAAAAATAAATATATGCATAGCAAATGCTTAGACCATGAAATATTTGACTTTGGGAGAATTTAGCCAAAATTTCATAAATTGATAAAAAGCCTATGACATTGCTTTGTCATGGTGGACTTTTGCAAATGTCTTTGAAAATTAAAAATAAAAGAAAATGGTTTATACTTGGGCAAACATGGACCGTTGGTGGGTGCAAGTTTATGCACTGCTTGTCTCAGTTAGGGATGAGACCGTGGTTTTTATTGAAAGTTGCCCAAGTAGATTAAGGACCGGCCTTTGAGCCGCATCTTGCAAAAGCTCCACCGTACTACCACATGTTCTGTATGGGCAGAACCAGGCTTAATAATTTGTATTACCTCAGTATTGTTTATGCCATTTTTGTTGTGTGGGTGTCGGTTAGACTTTATTCCCACTTGGCGCAAGAGGGGGCTTCCGGCAGGTGGTTAGCCTAATGGAAGTGAAACCTTAGCGGGCATATTGGTATTGAGGTAGTACATTGGAAACGCCTTGTGATAATTGCCTAGTCACACACCTAAGGAAGTGTGTATTGGCCGACATAACAGGCAAATTATCTCGTGTGGGTAAAGTTGTACCACCTCTGCAGAGTGTAAATCTATTCGAATAGCCGTGTCCACGGTTATGGACATGCTGAGCAAAGCCACTCTAAGTTAGATTTGTTTTTGGTTTTAAAATAACTTTGGACATGATTTGAGGATGGTTAATCCTTGTGGTAAATTTGGGCGGGTAGCCTTGTGATAGGAGGGTATCCTTTACCATGTTTCATATGGAGGTTATCCACTATAAAATGATGAATTTTAAATCTGATTTTAGCAATGGAATAAAATTATGCCTTGAAACTTAGTATAAATATTTAAACCAAAAAGGATGATTCACGCAAATAAACCCTACAACCTTCCTTTGAATAACTTATGCATGCATTCTAAATTCTGTATTGGGTGTAATTTGCGAGCACAGTTGTAGTGCTCACTCTTGCTGAATATAATTATTCAGGAGAAGACTGCTATCCAGAAGGTGAGGAGCAGGACGATTAGGCAGCGACCTCCAGACGATTGCCTGTGGCGTATCGTGTGGCTTACCATTATTATTTGCTTCCGCTTAATGTTTTATTTGGCCTCCGGCCCCAGTTGTAATAAACTCTATGCTTATTAAATATACACGTTGGATATGTTTGTGATAACATTTTTGTGATTTGTGTACACTGAAATCTGGACTAGTGTATGAACACGGAGAATTCGGGATCCTTCGTTCCGGGTTCGACAAAAGTGGTATCGAGCCATATCGACTGTAGGTCGTGACCTAGAAGGAAATCAAACCCTTAAGGATTTATTTTGAAAATTAAAAATAACTTGGTCTTACAGAGTCATTCCTCAACTTTTCTCTTGAAAAATTATTTACTAACTCATCTCCTTTTAAAAATTGTAGATGGTGAAGTTAGAATGCCATTTCCCATGGAGTCTTCTTTGGTCATTGGGCGCCATTCTCTGGAAGATGATGCAAAGACTTGGACTTTGAAGAAAGACCGACGTATCAAGGATACAAGTATAAGGTGAGAAATCGAGAACGGTGGAGAGTAGAGGATCCTCTACTCCAATCTATCGCCAAACACGTACTTCCACGTCTTGATGCCCCAATGCGACGAGACACCTTCGCCAAGGCATCCAGATGCACCGGGGAAGCAACCCGCAGACTTCGCTACATCTACGATCACCGCCTCAACAGCAGACTGGGTTCCACTATTACCCAATGCACATCCCAACCCGGCATGACAAGTGCTTTCGCTCAACTAGAGATGAAGATCATCCGATCTCACTCATCAGTGGACTCGGCGAGCCATGGATTATGCCTACGGAATACACTAGATGAGCCGCTCTCCTGCAAGTGAAATTACAAGATGCGAAGAAAAGTTGAAGATCGAGAACAAGAATCGGCCTCCTACAAGGAAGGCAAGGCTAGTTCTAGTGAGCCGATTATACCCCAATAACACCATAGATTTGACCTTAAATTTTTCCTTTAGTTGCGAATTATGAGCTACTAAACATTTGTAGTAGCCATAATGAATTAATAAAATAAAAATAAATTATTTTGCCGAAATGTTCTTGCCTTGTGTTTGTTGAATTTGGGCTATTTTAGATCTATACTCTTATAATTCTGTCTCTCTTATCTAATCTGTGAAGAGTTCATCGATGGTGACCACCCTTAGCACCTAAGTGTCGGTGCTAGAGGGCAAGGAAATGAGAATACCGAATATCAAGAAAACCAGTTCAACACCACCACCTCCTCCAATGAAGCTCTGATGGCGCCAAATGATGGCCAATCGACTCATCTCGATTGAGTTGCTAGCCCATCCCTTCACAAAGAATCGTAATACTCAAGCGTCGTGACCTATCATGCCCCTCCACCTCCCGCAAGAGTAACTTTGTCAGAGTTCATGAGGATGCGTCCGCCAACATTTTCTAGTAGCACGGAACCCATGGACGCAGATGATTGGCTCAGGGTCATTGGAAAGAAACTGGATATTGCTCAATGCACAGATCGTGAGAGAGTTTTGTTTGCCTCTCATCAATTGATGGGTCCCGCATCGAATGGTGGGATAATTTCAAATGTCTCATGCTAATGCCCAAGAAATCACTTGGGATGAGTTCATGCAAGCTTTCCGTCGATCTCACATTCCATCCGCATGGTTACCTTGAAAAGAAGGAGTTTCGCCGCTTCGCCAAGGAAACCGCTTCGGTCGTGAGTATCTGCATAAGTTTAACCAACTTGCTCGCTATGCCCCTGAGGATGTAGCCAGAGACGAAGACACGCAAGAGCGATTTCTGGAAGGGTTGAACGACAAACTCTCTGTTCGTTTGATTTCTCAGGATTTTACCGACTTTCAGCAGCTTGGTAAATAAGGCCATCGCCAGAAGGCAAACATCAAGAAATGGAGAATCGCAAGCGGAGGATGGCAGCTCAGAAGTTTAACTCAGGAGGACTACCCAAGCCTCGTTTCTCTCAGTCTCAGCCACCTCAGCGTGGGAGATTCCAGACTACTACACCAAGAGTTCCAGCTCGAGCCCGCGCCCAAATACTTCCTGGATTCCGTAGTAGTTCATCCGAGGATAGCGGTTTAGGAAGCGGCTATTTCCACGGCGGGAATCACTTGCTTTCATTGCAACGAGTTGGGTCACTATGCCAATAAGTGTCCCAAGAAGCGATCACACCCCGTCAAGCCAACTCCGGAGTTTCGGTCTCCCATGGTCCCTCAAGACCACCGGTCGATTCATGAAGGGCGTGTGAATCACGTCACCGCAGAGGAAGCCTATGCAAACACGGATGTTGTTCTTGATCGTTCCTTGTCAACTCAAGCACAAAGATCGCTTTATTTGATTAGAGCTTCGCATTCTTTTGTGTCAAATAAGTTTGTGGAAAAATATGGGTTATCTACCTTCCCTTAGTTAAGCCCATGTTAATCCATTCCCTGCCTCGAAATGAGGGCTAGTTTATTCTGTCCAAATCTTACCTTTGAAATCTCGGAGTAACTTTCTCGGCCAACTTAATAGTCTTATGCGTCGCAAGGATTGGACGTAATTCTTGGAATGGACTGGCTTGCCAAAAATCGTAAGGTGATAGATTGTGCTAGTAGATCTATCAACCTCACCAATGAACAAGGGATTTCAGAGAGTTCCAACCCAAGACTTCTACGGAAAGAAGTCCTATCTTGACCGATTTAAAGGAAGTGAAATCGAAGATATACCGTGGTACAAGAATATCCAGATGTTTTCGGAGGACTTACAGTATGCCACGGACGGATATAATGTTCTTAATTGACTTAGTCCTGTGGACTACTCCAATTTCAAGCGACCCTACGGAATGCCTAAGCGATCTAGCGGTGTTGAAGAAGCGGTCAAGAACTACAGAGTAAAGGTTACATTCAACCGAAGTTCATCGCCTTGGGGAGCTCGGTACTATTTGTCAAAAAGAAAGACAATAGTATGAGAATGTGTGTGACTATAGATCACTCAACGAGGTAACAATCAAAAACAAGTACCGTTACCTAGGATAGATGATCTGTTTGATCAACTTAAAGGAGCCAAGTTTTCTCCAAGATTGATTTGAGGTCGAGGCTACCATCGCTTAAAAATCGGACCGTAAGATATTCCAAGACACCTTCACCACCGGATATGGATATGCGAGTTCACAAAGTGATGTCATTTGGACTAACAAATGCCCTCGCTTATTTCATGAATATGATGAACAAAGTGTTCATGGAATTCTTGGATAAGTTTGTGGTGGTATTCATAGATGATATTCTCATCTACTCAAGAGATATGGAAGAGCATGAAAAACATCTCAGAATTATTTTGGACAAACTCCGAGAACACCAACTTTATGCCAAACTCAGCAAAAGTGAATTTTGGCTCACCAAGTGGCTTTTCTTGGACACATTGTGTCGCCAGGAGGAGTCGCAGAGACCCTCAAAGGTTGAAGTCAGTAATGGATTGGAAGCAACCCAAGTCCATCACGTAGTGAGAAGTTTTCTTGGATTAATGGATACTACCGCAGATTCATTGAAAGTTTCTCCAAGATCGCCAAACCCATGACTCAACTTCAAGAAGGAAAAGAAATTTGAATGGACAAGTGCTTGTGAACATAGTTTTCAAGAGTCAAGAAAATACTAGTCTCGCACGATTGCTAGTTTTACCGATATACGTAAGGATTTTGAAGTTTTCAGGACGCATCCACTTGAGGCTAGGATGTGTACCGATGCAGGAAGGAAAGGTTGTGGCTTATGCATCTCGTCAGTTAAGGCCACATGAAGGAAATTATCCAACTCATGATTTAGAGTTAGCGAAGAATTGTGCATGCTTTGAAAATCAAGCGAAATTATCTCATTGGTAACCGCTGTGAGATTTTCACAGATCATAAGAGTTTGAAATATATCTTCACCCAGTCAGATCTTAATCTCAGGCAAAGAAGATGGTTAGAGCTGATAAAGGATTATGACCTTGGAATTCATTATCACCCGGGTAAAGTCAACGTGGTAGCAGATGCTCTGAGTAGGAAAGCATACTGCAACACGGTGTTAGTTCAAGAAAATCAACCGAGTTGTATGAAGAACTAAAGCATCCGAACTGAAATTGTCACCAAGGTCAGATCAACACAAAGGAAGTCCAACCAACCATACAAAGTCAGATCAGAGAAAAACAGCTAGAAGACGAAGACATCAAAGAAATCATGAAGAACATGAGAAGAGGCAAAGCCCCAGGATTTTCTGAAGACGAGTAGGGCACAGTATGGTTTGGCAACCGCATCTGTGTACCTAAACATCATGAAACCAGACAACTGATTCTGAAAGAAGCTCATGAATCACCTTACTCTATCCATCCCGGGAGTACCAAGATGTACCAGGATCTGAAGGAAAAGTATTGGTGGGTTAGTATGAAGCGAGAGATCGCTGAGTTTGTTGCACGTTGTGATGTATGTCAGCGTGTTAAGGCAGAACATCAGAGACCTGCCGGATTGTTACAACCATTACCAATTTCCGAGTGGAAATGGGAGGAGATTGGTATGGATTTTATCACCGGACTACCTAGGACCCAATCAGGTTGTGATTCCATTTGGGTGATAATTGACCGATTAACAAAAGTGGCTCATTTTATTCCAGTCAAGACCACTTACGAAGCAATAAGTTAGCGAAATTGTACATGGCCAGATCGTCTGCCTACATGGTATACCCAAGAAAATTGTGTCCAGATGAGGTTCGCATTCACTTCAAAATTTTGGCGAGTCTACATGAAGCTTTGGGAACTGTGACTCAACTTCAAAGACATATATCATCCCCAAACAGATGGCCAGACCGTGTAAATCAGTCCTAGAAGACATGCTTCGAGCTTGTGCTATAGATTATGGAAGAAGTCGATAAGAATTTGCCCTATGCAGAATTTTCCTACAACAACAGCTTTCAAGCTAGCCTACAGATGTCGCCATTTGAAGCATTGTATGGTAGAAGGTGTAGAACCCCTCTCCTTTGGGATCAAGTAGGAGAACACCAATTCTTCGGACGAGAATTGATAAAAGAAGCTGAAAGTAATGTAAAAGCAATAAGAGAACGTCTGAAAGTAGCTCAAACCCGACAAAAGAGTTATGTCGATAATCGCTTGAGAGAACTATCCTTCGAGATGGGAGATTTTGTCTATCTCGTGGTAACTCCACTCGAGGAGTGAAGAGATTTCGCACCAAAGGAAAACTCGCACCTGCATTTGTCGGACCCTATAAGATTTTGGCAAAAGAGGTGAAGTTGCTTATCGCTTGGAACTACCAAGATCTCTGTCACTGCTCACAATGTCTTCCATGTATCCCGCTTAAAGAAATGTCTCAGAGTAACAACGTAAGAAACACCTCGAGAGCATCGATCTTCGTGAAGATCTCACCTATGTGGAACAACCAATCAAGATTCTCGATGTGGCAGAACGCGTCACCAGAAGCAAAGTCATTCGTTCTTGTAAGGTTCAAGAGAGCAATCATTCAAGAAGAAGCTACCGGGAGCGAGAAGAAGTTTTGAGAGCCGAGTATCCCTACCTTTTGTCGACCAAGTCCGAATCTCGGGTCGAGATTCCCTTTAAGGGGGTAGGTTTGTAACACCAAAATTTCAATTTCAGCTTGAAAATAAAACATCAATAATTTTTGTGGATTTTCCGAAATTTTAAAAGCTTTTCCTAAAGTATATTAAGGCTAAAAGAATTTATGTGCAAAATCTATTACCAACTAAAAGTTGGAATTATTTTATTTAAGTCCGTAATGCCTCATAGAATTTCGTGAATTTTCTCAAAATTTTGGACTTCATTTACTATTTTCTAAAGCCTATTTGAATTTCGAATTAAATCAATTGAAAAAGAATTTAAAATCTTTTACAACAAAGATCGGGTCGAAGCCCGAAGATTGTCTTGCTGCCTCGCCCAACTCTCCCGCATGAGTAACGCTGACCGTCCGATCAAAATCGGACGGCCGACAATCAATCCGCTCGCGCCTCTCTCTCTCTCTCTGTCTCCATTGTCGGTGGGGCCACGCAAATAGTCGCCTTCCTCGCCTCCTTCTTCCCAGCGCGCCGCCATTACCGCACCTCGGGAGTTCTTCAATTCCGTGATTCCTCCCCATTACTCCCGCATTTGCGCTGCTCAAGTCACCCACACGCCATCGTTCATCCCCGCTTTACCCCGCCATTTCGCCCAGAACGCCCCACCTCTCTCGCCGCCATTACCGCCGCCCACGATCTCCATCTCGGCCTCCCCTCTCCTATAAAAGTCGCCCCGGTTGCGCATTCTCTCCCACATTCCATTCCACCTACTCGTAACCGCGCCACTCTCTCTCAAGGCAATTGGAGTTTTCCCCTCGGGGCGGCTCCATCTTCTTCGATTCCGCGACAAAGAAGCATTCCTCGCCACCGCGACCGCACCATCGGCTTCGTGACCTCGGCGATCCCGTGCGCGCCTCGTCTTCGCCTAGAGATCCCGAGCATCCTCCCGCTAACGATCGAACCTCACCGCCGACTCTCGTGTCCGCCGACCACCTTCCGCCACGCCCTCGCGCGCCAGTAGCGCCCTCGATCAAGATCGTCTCACGAGTGTTTTGCGCACTCACCGAGCTCGCCCGACCATGTTCGCCGGAACCTCGGTTGCCTCGAAGCGCCGCCTCCCGGCGCCGATGTGGCGGCCAAGTCAGCGCCACACTGGCGCCACATGGGCACTTTGGCCGACGAGTGCACCACATAGGCGCCAGCGTGGACGGCCACGCGCCGCACGGGCCCGCCCCACTGCTAAGGCGCCGAGTTCACCGTGGATTCGGGTGACGCCGTGGACTGAGTCCACGACTGTTTGGGCCCACATGTCAGTCTTTGTGAATAAGTGTCACGCGCATGCTTGCGCAATAATTGGAATTTCCTTTAGAAATTTAATTCGGAAAATTTGGAAATTCTGATTTTTGGAATTAAATTTAGATTTAAACTTCCACGAGCTCGTATTTCTTCATACAAACTCCGATTTAGGTGATTCAAATTCCTAAATTTGTATAAAATTAAGATCTAGCTAACTAAACCAAAATTATTTAATTTGGAGTTAATTTGAATTTTCATTTGAATTTATTTGTGTTCATTTGAATTCGTTTGAATTTGGAATATTTTCACAGATAGATTTTGACGTCTCCGGAGAGCTTGACCCTATTGAAGAAGTAGAATACCAGGAGTTTGAGCAAGGCAAGTTACACCATTGACCATTTTGCCCCCAATATTTAAAATTATTTAATTCCTGTTTTAAATTATCATTGCATGCATAATTGTATTTAATTATTTTAAATTCCTGTTTTAAATATTTAATTATTCCAATTCCTTTGTATAGCCAAATTTGATTGTTGTATTATCAATTCCTTGTAACCTTAGTCAAATGAATTTAAAAATAAATATATGCATAGCAAATGCTTAGACCATGAAATATTTGACTTTGGGAGAATTTAGCCAAAATTTCATAAATTGATAAAAAGCCTATGACATTGCTTTGTCATGGTGGACTTTGCAAATGTCTTTGAAAATTAAAAATAAAAGAAAATGGTTTATACTTGGGCAAACATGGACCGTTGGTGGGTGCAAGTTTATGCACTGCCTGTCTCGTTAGGATCGAGACCTGTGGTTTTTATTGAAAGTTGCCCAAGTAGATTAAGGACCGCCTTTGAGCCGCATCTTGCAAAAGCTCCACCGTACTACCACATGTTCTATGGGAGGCGTAACTGGCTTAATAATTTGTATTACCTCGGTATTGTTTATGCCATTTTTGTTGTGTGGGTGTCGGCTAGACTTTATTCCCACTTGGCGCAAGAGGGGGCTTCTGGCAGGTGGTTAGCCTAATGGAAGTGAAACCTTAGCGGGCATATTGGTATTGAGGTATTACATTGGAAACGCTTTGTGATAATTGCCTAGTCACACACCTAAGGAAGTGTGTATTGGCCGACATAACGGGCAAATTATCTCGTGTGGGTAAACTTGTACCACCTCTGCAGAGTGTAAATCTATTCGAATAGCCGTGTCCACGGTTATGGACATGCTGAGCAAAGCCACTCTAAGTTAGATTTGTTTTTGGTTTTAAAATAACTTTGGACATGATTTGAGGATGGTTAATCCTTGTGGTAAATTTGGGCGGGTAGCCTTGTGATAGGAGGGTATCCTTCACCATGTTTCATATGGAGGTTATCCACTATAAAATGATGAATTTTAAATCTGATTTTAGCTATGGAATAAAATTATGCCTTGAAACTTAGTATAAATATTTAAACCAAAAAGGATGATTTACGCAAATAAACCCTACAACCTTCCTTTGAATAACTTATGCATGCATTCTAAATTACAGATGGGTGTAATTTGCGAGCACAGCTTGTAGTGCTCACTCTTGTGAATATAATTATTCGGAGAAGACTGCTATCCGTAAGGTGAGGAGCGGGGCGATTAGGCAATGACCTCCGCATTTATTGCACCGTGGCGATCGTGTGGCTTACCATTATTATTTGCTTCCGCTTAATGTTTTATTTGGCCTCCGGCCCCAGTTGTAATAAACTCTATGCTTATTAAATATACACGTTGGATATGTTTATGATAACATTTTTGTGACTGTGTACACTGGAAATCCTGGACTAGTGTATGAACACAGAGAATTCGGGATCCTTCGTTCCCGGGTTCGACAAAAACTACCGATAGCTAAGCATGACTAAGTATATTGACTCACAATGTACTAAGCGGCAAGAGCCCATCCAACGAACTCTAGTCACAGCAAATAACCTAGGTTTAGGTAGTAGAGGAATAATCATTTACCTACAGAGTATGCAACTATAGGATCAACTAATCAATTTAACAACAAAAATAGCGAAGAATAATTACAAGTTAAAATCAATATATTAGACTTGAAAAATACTGGGATTAACATGATCAAACTGCTTGCCTTGCTGTGGATTACCCTCTTGCTGCAGAGAAGCGCTCTCGTAATCAATAATATCGTCTGAAACTACCGAAAGAAATGAAAGCACAATAAGAACGGATACACCAAAAAGACCCCAAAATACAAAGTCACCCAAAAATTATGAAAAATTTACAGAAGGTAGATCATGATTTTAGATGAATTTAGCAATAATATTTTATTTATTAGTATTTTTCCAAGCAAAAGATATGGTAGTTTGAAAGTCAATTTTTCAGAAAATCCAATTAATTGCTAGCTGTCACTATTCATCCAAAAATAGAAGTTTTGGTGAAAATTTTCAGAGAGGTGGTGCACATGAAATTTTCATGGTAGACAGAGCACCACATGAGATGATCAACGAAAATTGATTCACTTCATTCGGAGCTAAGATGAATTTTCTATGATCTTTCAAAGGCATGAAAGTAGTACACAAGTCACATGCAAAATAAGATTTTCAGAAACAGCATCATGATCACAACCTATTTTACAATAAACTACACTAATAGAGGGTTCTAACAAAATTGAGTTTACTCTAATTGGAGTTACAGAGAAAGAGTGGTAGAGAAAGCTCAAAGACAACCCATAGATGGTGTACAAGCAAAGAATCGGCAAGGAGCTTACCACACCGGAGATGGGGACGAACGGGGTTCCGTGGTCGAAAAATGGTCCAAACTCGGATTTTGCAGGCTCCTGTGAACCGACAGCAAAATAGAGTGAGGGGAAAGATTAAGCTGGCCAAGGCATGCATGGTGACGCACTAAAAAGTGAGAAAGGCTCACCGGAGTCGATAAAGGCCGAAGGGTGTATTTTTGGGCGCGCTCTGGACTTAGCGAGAGCACGAGCTAGACTTGGATCCTACACTTAACAACAGAAACTCCAGTGAGCGAAAATGGAAATGCCACGGAAAGAAAGAGTCGAGGAACGCAGCGGGTGGAAACCTACCCATGAGAGATGCACAAACGAGCTCCCCTCTCCTCAGCCACCGAGAGGAGAAGTGCGGAAGAAGGTGGGCATAGGGTCAGTTTTGAGCAGGAGCGAGGACGGAGAAGAAAGCGGTGTGCGTGGGCGAAGCTCTCTGGTTGGTCAAAAAGGGCGGTGGGGTAACGGCGATGACGGAGATGCGCAGCATGCAATGGCCGCGTGGAGCTCAGCTCCTGAGCAGCGCCTACCCAAGGTGGAAGAAAGCCCTGACAGGTGGGGCCCGCGACGCTAGTGACTCAGTCACGCGAGAGAGAGAGACAGATTGAAATGGGGTTGGCGCGGGCCGTTGGATCGAGATCGAACGGTCCAAGCGAAAGGGACGATCGGCCGGTCCGAACGTTCACTTCAATCCCGGTCATTCTCTCCAAATCAGACGGTTCACGTGAGTGGAGCGATCGGCCGGTCCGAACGTTCACTTCAATCCAGACCGTTGAGTTTCCAATAGACGACTACCAATCGGCGGGGTCAGCTTTAGGACCTAACCGAAGGGTTACGCGATCTGGACCGGAGAGTCTCCATCAGACGGCTCACCCGCGACGCGGTTAGTTGGTTGGGCTGAACCAATGATACCGGGTCGGGGTCTGACTCGGGTTCAAGCCCGAGGAACAGTGATTCCAGATTTGAATTGCAAATGCTGAGATGATTTGGAAATTTCCCAAAGGTATCTCCACAGTTCTAAAAATTCTGAAATTTTTAGTGAGTGATCCTGACTTCAAGATCATCCGTGTGTAAATTTGACAGAATTTTTCATGCAGTGAATTTCTTGCTAGAATATTCACAATCTGCTGCTCAGGGGTTTGACCATGGAGACAACAGGTTTGACCAACCCTTAAGAAATAGCAAATAATTTCTAAAAATTATGAAATTTCTCAGGGAGGTTACCAGGATGATCAAGAATTTAGGAAAAATATTTCCAGAGGATGATCACAAGGTTTGACTAGAATATCTTGATTTGCAACACTTCAAGTCAATAAACCAAATTGAATTTGAAGTCCACACATCAAGGGAATAATTTCTAGATATTTCAAATGACAACAAGGATGCATCCAAAAGTTTTAATTTATCCTCATTTTCATACATTTGGAATACAAACCCAGAGCTTTGGGATGTTACAAAACCTCTCCCCCTTACAAAAATCTCGTCCCGAGATTTGGCTCACTTGGTAAAGAAAGATGGATAGTTTGCACGAAGACGATCTTCCCTTTCCCAAGTAGCTTCATCTTCGAAATGATTCGTCCACTGAACTTTAAGGAATTTGATGGCACGATTCCTCGTTCTTCGTTCAGCTTCCTCAAGTATGCGAAGAGGACGTTCTTTATAGGTCAAATCTTCCTAAACATCGAGACTTTCCAAGGGAGCTTCCTCTGTAGGAACACGAAGGCACTTCTTCAATTGGGATATGTGGAATACATCGTGTACTCCCTCAAGTGCAGCAGGTAGATCCAACTTGTAGGCAACAGCCTCAAGTGCAGCAGGTAGATCCAACTTGTAGGCAACAGCTCCTTTCTTCTCGATAATACGGTAAGCTCCGACATAACGAGGAGCTAACTTTCCTTTGACACCGAATCGTTGATGACCCTTCAGAGCAGAGACTTTGAGATAAACAAAGTAATTTGGCTCAAAACTCAACTCACGACGACGACGATCTGCATAGCTCTTTTGCCTCGATTGAGCCGTACGCAATCGATCTCGAATCAACCGAACTTGACTTTCGGCTTCATTGATCGAGTCTAGGCCAAAGAATGGTCTTTCACCGGTTTCTGGCCAATTCAACGGGGTCCTACATTTCCTCCCATATAATGCCTCAAATGGTGCCATGCTAAGACTGGCTTGAAAGCTGTTGTTGTAGGAGAACTCGGCGAACGGCAAATATTTCTCCCAGTCTTTCCCGTATGAGAGAACACAGGCACGGAGCATGTCTTCCAATACTTGATTGACTCTTTCAGTCTCGCCATCGGTTTGAGGATGATATGCTGAGTTGAAAGAAAGGCGAGTTCCCATAGCTTCTTGCAAGCTATGCCAGAAATGGGAAGTGAAGATGGAACCACGATCAAAGACGATCGTCTTCGGTACCCCATGCAAGCTTAAAATCCTGGAGACATAGAGCTCAGCTAGACGATCGGTACGAATCTTGGTCTTGACTGGAAGAAAGTGTGCCACTTTAGTCAACCGATCAATGACCACCCAAATGGCACTGTTCCCCTTTGGTGACCTGGGAAAACCGGTTATAAAATCCATACCGATCGAATCCCACTTCCACTCTGGAATTGGCAAAGGCTGAAGCAGGCCTGCTGGACACTGATGCTCGGCCTTGACACGACAACACACGTCGCACTCAGCAACGAACTTTGCGATCTCTCTCTTCATTCGGGTCCACCAAAACCTCTGACGGAGATCTTGATACATCTTTGTAGCCCCGGGATGAATGGACAAAGGAGAATCATGGGCCGGAGGATGACATTCTGCAATTCCATGTTCTTGGGAACAACAAGGCGCATTGCGAACCAAACAACACCATTGTCATCTTCTGAGAAGCACTTGGCTATTCTGTTCTTGATATTCTGCTTAATCTGATTTACACCTTCATCTGCTTGTTGTGCAGCCCTGATCAGCTCTTCTAAGGTGGGTTGCACAACCAAGGCAGCGAGGGAACCAAACTCAACCAAACCCAAGTTGAGCCACTGAAATTCTTCACGAAGGGCGGGCTTCTCTTCGAGCATCATTGTGTTGCAATAAACCTTGCGACTGAGTGCATCGGCAACAACATTAGCCTTGCCCGGATGGTATTGGAGACCCATATCATAATCTTTGATCAACTCCAACCACCTCCTTTGCCTAAGGTTTATATCCGGTTGGGTGAACAAGTATTTCAAACTTTTGTGATCCGAATACACTTCGCAGTGATTACCGATGAGGTAATGTCGCCAAATCTTCAGTGCATGAACCACTGCAGCTAATTCCAAGTCATGGGTTGGATAATTGAGTTCATGGGGCCTCAATTGTCTTGATGCATAAGCCACTACTTTGCCCTCTTGCATAAGAACGCAACCGAGTCCTTGACGAGAAGCATCGCAATAGATATCGAAACTTCGGTGGACATCGGGAAGAACGAGAACTGGAGCCATGGTCAATCTTTTCTTGAGTTCTTGGAAACTATTCTCACAATTAGCAGACCACTTATACTTCTTGTCCTTCTTGAGCAATTCTGTCATTGGCTTCGCAATCTTAGAGAAGTTCTCAATAAAGCGACGATAGTATCCCGCTAAACCGAGAAAACTCCGCACGTCAGACACTGACTTAGGCTGACCCCATGATAACACTTCACTGTCCTTGCTAGGATCAACGGCAATGCCTGACCTGAAAGAACATGACCCAAGAATGCCACTTCCTTCAACCAAAACTCGCACTTACTGAACTTCGCATAGAGTTGATGTTCGTGAAGTTTGCCTAATACAAGCATCAGATGCTCGTCGTGTTCCTCATCATTCTTGGAGTAGATAAGAATATCATCAATGAAGACCACCACAAACTTGTCCAAATACTCCATGAATACCATATTCATAAGATTCATGAAAAGGGCAGGAGCATTGGTCAAGCCAAAAGACATGATCTGCACTCGCATAATCCGTGAACGAGTAGAGAAAGCCGCCTTCGAATGTCTTCAGCTGATTCGACTTGATGGTAGCCCAACCTCAAATCAATCTTGGAGAATACCCGAGCGCCGGTCAATTGATCGAAGAGGTCGTCAATCCGAGGCGACGGGTACTTGTTCTTCACCGTCACAGCATTTAATGGACGGTAATCAACACACATACGTAGAGTCTTGTCTTTCTTCTTTACAAAGATTATAGGACAGCCCCACGGTGATGAGCTCGGGTGAATGAAACCCTTCTCTTGAAGCTCACCAAGTTGCTTCTTCAACTCCTCCAATTCATTTGGAGGCATCCGATACGGCCTTTTTGAAATCAGGGCGGTACCGGGCAGCTACTCGATGATGAATTCAATGTCTCGAACTGGAGGCATCGCAGGCAATTCTTTGGGAAAAACATCCACAAAATCATACACCACGGGGACTTCATGAATCTCCCTAGCCGGCTTCGCTTCAAGTGCAAAAAGATGTGGTTCTCGTAGCTCCGAAGAAATTCCAACTCGCTCGCCGGATGGACTTGTGAGGGAGATGAACTTCCTGGCACAATCGATTTGTCCCAAGTGTTGGGACAGCCAATCCATGCCAAGTATCACATCCAAACTTGCTGAATTGAGGAGAATAAGATTTGTCAAAAATCCCACTCCTCCAATCTCAATGGAGACATCCCGACATTCATATTCAGCTCTCATTACCGACCCCGGAGAGTGAATAATCAAAGAAACATGCATGGGAACAAATGAAAGATCACTAAGTGCAGCAAAAGACTTTGATATAAATGAGTGAGAAGCTCCAGAATCGAATAAAACGGTAGCTGATTGAGAATTGACAAGAAGCGTACCCAACACGACGTCGGATGCCTCCTGAGCCTCCTCGCCCGAGATATGGTTGACTCGATCGCTGCCCACATTCTGGGCCGTCTTACCATGGCCATTTCCTTGCCTGCATCCTCCATTAGGACGAGGGGCTGCTCCAGTCTTCTTAGGGCAATGATTAGCATAATACCCCTTGTTGTTGTAGAAGAAACAGGTGACATCAGCAGCTGGGTTGCGGGGACCTCCTTGCTGTCCCGCAGGTGCACGTGGTTGAGACACGGCCTGCGGTGGGCGAGGTACAAACGCCGGTGCCCTCGGCGGTGCTGAAGTCTGAGAGTGATGCACCGGGGCTTGCTCGCCATAAGAACGAGGAGCATTGACCCTTGCTGATCTTTGGGCCTTCCACTTGCGCTTGCATGAATCACCAAGCGCCCTCGCCTTATGCTCGGTGACAATAGCCTTGTCGGCCAGCGTCTGAAAGTCAGGGAAGTCAACAATAGACAGCCTATCCTGAAGCTCCTCGGACAAGCCATCCATGAACTTCTCTTGTTTTGCCTCATTAGTGGGCACGTCCTCAGGGGTGTACCGAGATAGATGGTTGAATTCGTGGAGGTACTCGGTCACTGATTTGTGCCCTTGATTGAGCGCCGAGAATTCCTTCTTCTTAAGCTTCATCACTCTACCCAAGTGATAGCCCGGCCCTCTGGCTGCATCGCGAGGAAGTTCTCCCACCATGAGAGTGCTGCCCCCTCCAGCTGATGGGAGGCAAAGAGTGCCTTCTCCTGCTCTTGGCACTGAGCAATATTGAGCTTCCGCTCGACAAGACGCAATCAATCATCCGCGTCAAGTGGGTCCTCGAATCGCGAGAAGGTAGGTGGCTGCGTGCGAAGGAACTCTGAGAGTCCCCCGCTCTGATGGTGGCCACCTCCTCCCCGATCCGGAGGCGGGAAATCTTTGGAGGTGTTCCGAGCAATCGCCTCTAGGATCCTCGTCGATCCATGCGATTCCGCTCAATCTGAGAGAACCTCTGCCATGGTCGGGAGGTGGAAGCTCTCGTCCAACCAATTGGTGACCACGGCGCCGCGTGTTCGTCCATCCATCCTGTTTCATCGAGGCGGGTTAGCAACACAAACCCGAAAGACTAGAGACGAAAGATAGCAACAGACAAGCTATCAACTAGGGAAACGATATATTACCCTAACCCAATTATAAACATATAACCAGCAAGGAAACGAACTCCAAGCATTTGCGAAAAGGCATAAGACCCAATGCAAGCTCATAAGACCAAAGATTTAACTTCTCAGTACGACTAACTTGTATTGAATGAACAAGCAATCGTTTTGAGAATAAAATTTCAGAACGTAACTCAAGTCTTACTGTATCCAAAGATCATGATAAAAACCATCTTAGGGTGTGTTAGACACTAGCTATCGAATATAACATCTTACCCTTTTAAACCTTATAAGTTTTAGTTGAGTTAACCTCTCATTTTCTACCCCATTTAGAACCTTTGAGCTTGCTGTCTGGAAATCGAATGATTGCTGTCCAGGTTTTGCATCCAAACTTCTAGCCGAATATTATCCATTCCAGAAACTTCAAAACCTTGTAGAGGGCAGCCAATACTTCAATTTGCCAAACTCATTAGTTCCCAAAACCCAATTAAACGATAACAACTATCTTTGAAGAAAGGAGAGGTAAACAATTTTTAAAACTCAAATGAGAGTAAGATGAGAGGAGAAAACTAAGATAGGTAAGGAGTAAAATCTGAGAATTACTTAAGCTTTCATAAACCATTTAACATTTTGAAAATATCCTAAAGACGACTAAGCTAGTGGTTTCCATGGTTAGTATGGCTCTGATACCAACCTTTGTGAGACCCCCGGGTATTTAACTTGTAATACCTAACCATCAAGATGATTAAAGCATTACAAATCAAATATCACGGCTCTCGGCGTCTATCTACTTCCCAGAAGTGCGGTACACATATCCCATACAAAAATTATGCATCAATTCCATTCAACACATAGAATCCAAAGCACGACTAAGCAATACGAAAGACATACAATATAGAGTCATTACAAAAAGGGCCGACCGGCCAAATACAACTAAGAGTCTAAGATAACAGCGGAAGCAAGGTGCCATAAGATGGCGAGAAACAAAAGCCAATTAGTGTGCCTTTAACCCACAAGGCAACCAACCGGTCCACTGCGCTAGTCGTCAAACCCGCAGAACATCTCACAAAAGTGAGGCCCTTTGGGCTCACCTTCCTTCTCTGCAATAAATAGTTAAGCAAAGCAAATGAGTACAAAAATTGTACTCCGCAAGACTTACGTGTAGAGTAATAGACCTATAGATAGCTACATGCAAGCTTATATAAGTGGAAGCTGTATGTTTCATTTTCAGCACAAAGCAATCTTTGTTTGCAATAATGTCATACATTTAAAAGCAAGTTTGTAATCTGTTTTTATTGTTCAAATAGCAGTAAATAATATTAAAATAACAATAAATAGATGACAACAACATCCTGAAAGTGACTAACCCAATAGTCACCACAACAATAGCATGAATTACCCATTCATACCACCCATGTCAAGTTTTAAAACATAGGTTGTAGTCTAATTCTTGCGGGAAATAACCAAACTTGTCCATAACCTAGGACTAGGCTATTCGAATAGATTTAACCCTGCAGGGGTGTACCAATGTACCCACACGCCAGACCGCCTTTTTGCCAAGCTATGAAGCACACTTCCTTAGGTATGCCGGCATGGCTAAGTCCTACGAGATATTTCCAATATTATGTATCACCTACGAGTCGCCCGTATGGATAGAAACCCATGCGTTGTGTTGTAGTCATCGAAAGCCTCGGTCAACTACCCCTCACGGGCAAAGCCTTGGACAACTGCGATGCCCCTCGAGGTGGAGAACCTACCCGGAATCTTCACTACCGCACACCCAACACAATAACACAGATCCTTTTTTCACACAGCACACACAACCCACCTCCTGCGACTCGGAGCTAACACATGCCAAAGTACTAGGTCAAGAGAGGTCCCATATCCCTCTTGTGTGGTTAGCACGCAAGAGTGCTTGAATCAATGGTGCAAGTAATTCGGTCCTTGTTGACTCGGGCACCTTTCCATGTCACACCAAACAATCACACCAACATACCATTATGCCCAAGTCTAAAACAATTTTATTTTCAGTTTTAGATATACAAAATAACAAAGCACAAGGTGCTGGGCATAATAGAGTAATAATAAGATTTGTGTGATCCAGATCATCGACTAAGTCGATGACCGCCCAAAACTACCGATAGCTAAGTATAACTAAGCATATTGACTCACAATCTACTAAGCGGCAAGAGCCCATCCAACGAACACTAGTCACAGCAAATAACCTAGGTTTAGGTAGTAGAGGAACAATCATTTACGTACAGAGTATGCAACTATAGGATCAACTAATCAATTTAACAACAAAAATAGCGATGCATACATACAAGTTGAAATCACTATATTAGACTTGAAAAATACTGGGATTAACATGATCAAACTGCTTGTCTTGCTATGGATTACCCTCTTGCAGTAGAGAAGCGCTCTCGTAATCAATAATATCGTCTGAACCTACCGAAAGAAATCGAAAGCACAATAAGAACGAATACACCGAAAAGACCCCAAAATACAAAGTCACCCAAAAAATATGAAAAATTTACAGAAGGTAGAGCATGATTTTAGATGAATTTATCAATAAAATTTTATTGATTAGGATTTTCCAAGCAAAAGATATGGTAGTTTGAAAGTCAATTTTTCAGAACCCAATTAATTGCTAGCTATCACTATTCATCCAGAAATAGAAGTTTTGGTGAAAATTTTCAGAGAGGTGGTGCACATGAAATTTTTATGGTAGACAGAGCACCACATGAGATGATCAACAAAAATTGATTCACCTCATTCGGAGCTAAGATGAATTTTCTATGATTTTTGAAAGGCATGAAAGTAGTACACAAGTTACATGCAAAATAAGATTTTCAGAAACAGCGTCATGCTCACAACCTATTTTACAATAAACTAGACTAATAGTGGATTATAACAAAATTGAGTTTACTCTAATTGGAGTTACAGAGAAAGAGTGGTAGAGAAAGCTCAAAGACAACCCATAGATGGTGTACAAGGAAAGAATCGGCAAGGAACTTACCACACCGGAGATGGGGACAAACGGGGCTCCGCGGCCGAAAAATGGTCCAAACTCGGATTTTGCGGGCTCCTATGAACCGACAGCAAAATAGAATGAGGGGAAAGATTAAACAGGCCAAGGCACGCATCGTGACGCACTAAAAAGAGAAAAAGGCTCACCGGAGTCGATAAAGGCGGAAGGGTGTAGCTCTGGGCGCGCTCTAGACTTAGCGAGAGCACGAGCTAGACTTGGATCCTACACTTAACAACAGAAACTCCTGTGAGCGAAAATGGAAATACCACGGAAAGAAAGAGTCGAGGAACGCAGTCGGTGGAAACCTACCCGTGAGAGATGCACAAACGAGCTCCCCTCTCCTCAGCCACCGAGAGGAGAAGTGCGGAAGAAGGTGGGCATAGGGTCAGTTTTGAGCAGGAGCGAGGACGGAGAAGAAAGCGGCGTGAGTGGGCGAAGCTCTCTGGTTGGTCAAAAAGGACGGTGGGGTAACGGCGATGACGGAGATGCGCAGCATGCAATGGCCACGTGGAGCTCAGCTCCTGAGCAGCGCCTACCCAAGGTGGAAGAAAGCCACGGCAGTGGGGCCCATGACGCCAAAGTGACTGGCTTCGATCGCGAGAGAGACAGATTGAAATGGGGTTGGCGCGGGCCGTTGGATCGAGATTGAACGGTCCAAGCGAAAGGTACGATCGGCCGGTCCGAACGTTCACTTCAATACATGCCGTTCTCTCCAAATCGGACGGTTCAAGTGAGTGGAGCCATCGGCCGGTCCGAACGTTCACTTCATTACAGACCGTTGAGTTTCCATCAGACGACTCCCAATCGGCGGGGTCAGCTTTAGGACCTAACCGAAGGGTTACGCGATCTAGACCGGAGAGTCTCCATCGGACGGCTCACCCGCGACGCGGTTAGTTGGTTGGGCTGAACCAAGGATACCGGGTCGGGGTCTGACTCGGGTTCCAGATTTGAATTGAAAATGCTGAGATGATTTGGAAATTTCGTAGAGGTCGCTCCACAGTTCTAAAAATTCTGAAATTTTTAGTGAGTGATCCTGACTTCAAGATCAACCGTGTGTAAATTTGACATAATTTTTCATGTAGTGAATTTCTTGCTAGAAAATTCACAATCTGCGGCTCAGGGGTTTGACCATGGAGACAACAGGTTTGACCAGCCCTTATGAAATTGTAAATAATTTCTAAAAATTATGAAATTTCCCAGGGAGGTTACCAGGATGATAAAGAATTTAGGAAAAATATTTTCAGAGGATGATCACAAGGTTTGACTAGAATATCTTGATTTGCAACACTTCAAGTCAATAAAGCAAATTGAATTTGAAGTCCACATATGAAGGGAATAATTTCTAGAGATTTCAAATGACAACAAGGATGCATCCAAAAGTTGTAATTTATCCTCATTTTCATACATTTGAAATACAAACCCAGAGCTTTGGGATGTTACAATGCACTTCAGGAACTAGAAGGGCATTATATTTTTGTTCAACTGTCATCTCCCAATCTAGATAAATTTCAGCATCATAAACACCCACAAAAGATGGTATGTTGAATTTAACCTTAGCAAATGGGTCATCATTAGCACGAGCATTGTGGTGCTGAAAATTATTACCTCTCATACCATAATGGTTGTGATATAGGCGGTGTCGTTGACGTGCATCTTGGTCGTTAAACATAGCACCGGTATCACGGGTTCTCCTCTCATTATCATCTCCCTCCTCAAGATCTTGGGTTACATCGTGATCATACCCACGTCCAATGTTTGGTGGTCGGTTCACCATTCTTTCAAGGCGTGTAGTGAGGGCTGCAATACTTTCGTTGATTGAGCGTTGCAATGTGATCGTGGTAGCTTGAAGCTTCCTGTCGATGTCCTCATGAATGGTAGTGCGTTATTCCTCCAAGAGCGTCATGAGCTCTCCCTTAACAACACACTCTTTCTCATCAGACGTCTCACCTGTCATGGTTAGCAGAAAACAAAAGACAACACAAAGGTATTATCCCTATCAACTACTAGGTGATGGAAGGTGGAAACACACACTCTCAAGCGTCTTACCACACTCTTACAAGTGTTCTTACCAACGCAGCAGGTGGTACGACCAGTGGCTGGTTCGTGATACATTATCGAGAGTGGGTATGATTGCAAGAGAGGGTCTGTTCTGATCAAGAGTAGGTGGAGCTCGGAAGGCACAATATGTAGCAAGGATTAGCAAAAACCGTAACCTGATTAGCAAAGTTGAATAAGGGTTCAAAGTACCTGTCACTGTTGCTGGTCTAAAAAGTGTCCCTAGCCCTAGCACAACACTGATCGATAACAAGGACTGGATTCAAAGAATTCAAAGGATGCAAGGCTGGGAGTGGTCGTAAACCAACTGGGGTGGTCGATTTGATTCTTCTTCACTGGGGGTGGTCGATTTGCTTCTTCTCCCTTTTTTCTGCCGAAACCCAACCTAAGGTTCCTTTTTTTTTGCGAATGTGACCTTGGCTCAAAACCCTCTTCTGGGTCTATAGATATATACGGGTCACATACTTTTTGTAGAACACAGGGGTATATAGGTAACTAAAAGATCTTTGGCTAGATCCGTCCAGCTATGGAAACACTTCTCGGACTTTGTGTGGCAGGCACGATATGATGAGTGCATGGGGTGTCTGAGAGCAACAATATAACGGTGGTCGAGGCGGAAATGACTAGATGGTCGAACCCGAGTAGGTGGTCGAACTCGAGAAGGTGGTCGAACACGAGGAGGTGGTCGAAAAAAGGGGGGTTGTTCGAGTAGGTGGTAGCACGGCCAGGATGGATGGTGGCACGGCGGGTGACGGTGTTGACTAGTGACCAAAAACACGACTCTAAACCAGCAACACGACTTACACAAAGAACACTAACTCTATGGCCCGATCTTCCGAAAGGTACTGATAATTCGATTGTGGAGAACTCAACGTTGATGATCCGAAGGCTCCGACCAGAACAGATCAAACCCCTCGCAATCACTACACCACTGCTCCGTTGGTTATCAACCGTGCCGGACGCAGTGGACCTCGCCAAGAAGGCTATCTCCTGCATGCGAATCGAGAACATAAGCAAGAAAGTAGAAGATGCAATCTGATATTATATTGTGAATATAGATGAAGCTCACAATGTGGGGTTCCTCAACCGAACGTGCGGCGAGACTACTAAGCAGAATAATCTCAACAAAAAACCCACGTTAAACTATGACGGCTACTGTATATATATAGGGGGACGTGAGGAGGTCGACCTAGGGTTGTGCGGCGCGGGAAGAGGCGTACACAACTGGGATTCCAACCTCGACACGCTTACAAGACCATATTAGGCCAAAACGGTGACGCATCACCTTTTTTACTATTCAGGTCACGTATCTCTAGTCGAAGTCTTGGTCGTAGGACTGGTCCTGGGGTGGTCTTGAGGAGTCCATGTTATCTCTGGTCGTAGATTGTGTCCAACGAGTACTGGGCTTGTCGAGTACTTGTAACATCCCAAATGTGGATTTGTGTTTCAAATGTAAGAAAATGAGAAGAAATTAAAACTTTTCTTGCATCTTGAAGTCCTTAGCCATTTATGTAATTCTTAGCCATTTATGTAATTCTTGTAAAGGAATTATAGAAATCAAAATCAAAATCCTCAGTTGACTCCAATCAAAAACCTTCTTTGCAAAGATTTTGTGCTAAACCCATGGAAATATTTTTCCTGAGTTCTAGGAAGGCTTGGTAACACCTCTGAATTATCTCATGATTTGTAGAAATTAGTTGATAATTTTGAGGGGCAAGTCAAAGCTTGGTCAAACCTTATTTTACACCTTCTGGAATTTCTGGAGAAAAATGTAGTGCATGAAAATCTCTGAAAATTTTATGTGAGGTTCATCCTTAAGTCAGCAACCTCCAGTTAAAATTTTATAATTTTTGGAGCTGGTTTACTACCTCAAAACATTCTTCAAAAATCAGTGGTTTAAATTCAAACCCTAACTGGTTTTCACTGTTCCTTGGGTTCGAATCGGAATCGGGCTCGAGCCACTTGACTCGGTCCAGTCAACTAACTGCACCGCCTCGGTCGTTTGAGCATGAGCGTTGTGAGTTGTGGGATCGGCATCGAACGGCCCACGATCGCGTGAACGTTCGGACCATCTGAGCGCGCCGATTCATTTGAACTGTTGGATTCTAAATCAAGGGTCCACGATCGTGTGAACGTTCGGACCGTTCGAACTCCTCGCGCAACGTGAACCGTTGGATCCAAATCAACGGCCCAGGTTTGAGCGAGCGATCGAATCGTTATAATCACCCCGATCAATTTGAACCGTTCGATTTCAATCCAACGGTGGAAAAGTCATCTCCTTCCTCTGGTCGGAGCGCGCGCTGAGTCCGGCAATGGCGTGAGCAGAGGAGAAAACGAGCAGCGTGCAGTCACCTCTGTGGTCACCTTTAAACGGCTATCTCTGCGCGCATTAAATGCCCGTCGGGCTCCTCCCTCAGAAGTCCATGATTCAACTGCTCCTGTCGCTCTCAAGTGCTCTCATGGCAGTATTGACTGAGGAGAAATATCACCGTTGCTCTCTGCCATTCTCAGCTATTTGAGCTCCATTGCTTCACCCTTGGCTTCCTTTAGCACTTCCGCAACTCCAACTAGCACTCACGAGCTTGGTTGAGCTGCAATCATTCGAAATCCATTCGGCCGCCATTGTTGAGTTTGGAGCTTCGGTGAAGGCAGTACAGCAGGGGTTCTCTCCTTCCAATTTTTGCTCCCTCTGCTCCCTCTTTACTCTCTGGAGCTTAACCCTCACTCAATTTTGTTCATCTTACTTAGGGCTTGACTGAATTGGATTTTTCCCTTTTCGGCTGAAAGCCCCAATTTTCTTCACCGGAGCAGCTCCAGTCCTCTCCGTGTTTTCTCCGTGCTCAGGTAACCCCTCTTTAGTCCCTAGTTGCTTGGCACCCGCTTGCTTGGACCGCAGCAGAGCTCATTTGCCATTTTCGTTTTTCACCGTTTTCGGTCATCTCTGTCATCTCCGGCTTGCCGGCGTTCTAGAACGCCGCGGTTGAAATTGTTGGTTCCAGTGGGTGCGCAAGGTTGTTAGGAACCCATTTTGGGCACTTGCTCACGCCGCCGCGGCTAGCGTCGCCGGCGACGACCCCTTCTTTACCATCGTTTTGTCAGATGAACACAGGGACGAGCGTTTGAACGTGGTTCGCTGTGGACCGTCGATCTCTAGATCTGCGTCCCTGAATCAATCGAACGATTTGATCTATGGACCGTTGGATCCAAGATCAACGGTCCCGATTCGAGTGAAAGTTCGGACCGTCCGAACAGTTCGATCCACGTGAATCGTTGGATCCAAGATCAACGGCATATGTGCGTGTTGAGAGACCATGTAGTAGGGTCCCCGTTTGAGTGATGAGTATTTGACGCTGTGGTGAGAAGTTTGCGATTGAAATCATTGCGTTTGCGCTTCTGCTGGTCTGTTTCTGTAAGTGCGGAACTTTCGGTTTTGGAAAACGGAAGTTTCGATAATCGAAACTTCCGCCTTGGTAAAACGGAACATTCGATTATCCTGACGTTTGTGTTCGGTTGAAGTAATCGAAACTTCCGCACCTGGGATCGCGGTCTGTTCGATAATACTGATGTGAGTTTTCTGCTGTGACGACAATCGGATCCTCCAACCTGGGAGTGCGGACGGTCCGATAATCGGAACTTCCGCAATGGTAAGTGCGGAACTTCCGATTGTGCACAGAACTGTGCAGAAAGGCATAGTTTGTGATTTTGAGTTTGTATGAGTTTGAGTCTTGTACAAAAATTGATACTATGATATTGGGCAATACTATGTGATGTGTGTTTGTCTGTGTTGACTGCAGGACATCGAGACGAAGTCGTGGCGAGACACGAGGTGATCGGACTAGGCGCAGGCGGCGTTGAGGTCAGAACGGTCGGGATGTGCCGAAGATGGCGTGAATCTTGAGGTGGTTGTGAGTCAAGGACAGCAAGGTGTATGGGAGGCTTCCAGAAGGTGCGCAAGGGGCGAAACGGTCTTTTCGCAAAGCGGCACAAGTGGATGCGGTTCCGTTCGGGTGTAGCGGGCTTAATGGGTTGGAGACTCGTTAGCCAAGGGCTATAAATAGAGGTGAACCCCCGGTTGTAGGGTTGAACTTTTTGAGAGAGAAAATTAGGGTTAGCTTTAGCAAAAGAGCTTTTGGAGAGTTTGTTTTGCTTTTTGGAGAGTTTGTTGAGTTGGAGAGGATGAACTGAAATTCATGTAATCATTCCTCTGTGTTTGCCTCTGTAATCTTTTGATTCCTATCAATGAAATTATGAGGTTTTGGTTCTTTGTTTATGCCTCTTTCTTCTCTCTATTCATACGTTGAATATCTAGGGTTTTTGTGAAACTTTTGATTCTTCTTATGAGATGGCATGAAACTTGATATCTAGAGTCTTATTGATATTGCTAATATATCCTCAAAGTTTCATGAGTCAAGAATCAAAGAATCTCTTGAATTTCAGTTTGTGGCCTCTCTTACCCCTTCTTCAAGAAATTCGATTTCTCTTTAATTAGACGATCTTTGTCTGCGATTTCTTCTCATGAGGTCAAGATGTTGTTTAGGATGATGTCCTGTGAGACTTGACCTGAGAAGAGCGACAAATCAAAAGTATTTCAATTTTGAATCGTTCGGTCGCTCTGTTCTTCTGTCAGATAATCGAACTTCCGCCATCTAAGCCGCTGAACTTCGATTTCCTAACTTCCGCACTGACCGCCTAACTTCGATTTCGGCGTAACGGCCAAGCTTATTTTCGTTCTCTGATTTTGCTTCACTCCTCCTCTTGAGATTTCCAGAGGGCTTTGTAGGTTTGTTTAAATACAGTAAAGGGGAGTTCTTAATTATTAAGGCACCATTCACCCCCCCACCTCTGTTGCCATTCCGGTCCTTCAATTGGTATCAGAGCCAGTTAGCTCTTCCTTATAGATCTTAACCGGTCTGTTGAGCCATGGCAACGGACAAGTATTCCACCAAGCCTCCGGTCTTTGATGGCCCGGATTACCCTTCCGGAAGAGCCGAATGGAAACATACATCCGGGCTCAGGGGTATGCCATCTGGAGAAAGGTGAAGGTTAGATTTGTTGTTCCTGCTGATGAAAACATCAATATGGGAAACATGCCCGATGTTGAGGCCAATGCTAAGGTAGGAACATTATCATTCATGGTTTGAGCGAAGTGAGTTCGATCGCATTTCTCATTTGTCTTCACATTTACATCCGGGTGACCCTCGATGCATACCATGAAGGCACCACCCAGATTAAGACGGTTCGACAAGACCAGTTCAAGCGAGAATACAAAAAATTTGAGATGCTTGCTGGTGAATCTCTTGACGAGTGCTTTTCGTGTTTCCATAAGATTTTGAGCAACCACTGGGCGGTCGGTCTTACATACCCCGACTCGGATAACGCTCGACAGATGCTTTCTGCACTCGATCTTCGTGTTTGGGAGATGAAAGTGACTACCATCAAGGATAGCACGGACCTCTCGACCCTGACTCTTGACGCGCTTTACTCGCGCCTCAAGACTCACGAGATTGACATTGTCTCTCGAAGGTCGAAGTCACAGTCGATGGCTTTAGTCACTGATCCCACCTCTGGATCTTCTTCTGAGTCGATACACGGGTTCTCCCTTGCTGCTCTCTGTGACATAACTGATGATCAGTTAGAGCAGCTTGAGGATGAACAGTTAGCCCTCCTAGCTCGGAAGTTTTCCCATGCTTACAAGAGGAGGAGGGATGGAAAAAGAGGAGGTCCTGTGATTTGCTTCGAGTGTGGTGGCCCCAACCACATCCGAGCAAACTGCCCCAAGCTGGGGAAGGGCAAAGGTGACTACGGCGGTTCGGGCAAGAACGACTACATCGACAAGAACCGCAACACGAAGCCCTCAGCACCTGACCAAGGCAAGAAGAAGTTCCACAACTTTGGGAAGGCAAAGAAGCTGTTCCATCGCGTCCTCACCGCCCTCGACGAACTTGACACCAGCGAGGTGGAGGGGTGGAGTGACGATGATGGAAAGGACGATCAAGATCCCAAGGACGACGGCAACTTCTCCGGCATGTGCTTCATGGCCCTCGGGGCGATCTAAGCGACAGCGAGCTGTACTCCGACTCCGATGAGGTTAGTCCCACTTACGACCAGCTTAATGATGCTTTTCTTAAGCTAGGTAGATTTCATGCTAAGTCTAGGGCTAAGTGTACTGAGTTAGAGAAGGAAGTAGCTAGACTATCACGGGAGCTTACCTTACTTACATCTGCTCCCTCCCGTGATGATTGTGACACATGATGTGCTCTGCTTGATGACATGGAAAAACTAAGGACCTTGCATGATGGTGTGTCCTCTGAATTAGACATGATTAAAGTGGAGAACATTAGCCTTCTTGCTGAACTAGAGATGAGTAGGGTAGCACCTCCTTCATCTACTACTGTTGAGGCTACTGCTTGCACCTCCTGTGAGGTTAAGGACAACTCGTTTAGAGGTCTATATACCATGTTGCTCGATCTGCCCGAGACTTGTGAAAATTGTAATAATCTCAAGATGAATCTAAAATGGGCAGATCACAAAATTGTTGAATTCCAAGCTGCTTTATTAGAGCCCATTGTTTCTTGTTTAAACTGTCCTAAGTTAACTGCTAAACTAGAATCTGTATCCAAACAGTTTCAAGAAATGATTGATCACAACAACAAACTGGCTCAGTATGCTTCTAAGGACCTTGTTAGCTCACCATGCAATCAGTGTAATAAACTAAAATGTAATTTGGTTGCTTTGGATGAAAAATGTGTGAAGCTAACTAAGGACCTTCTAGAGGCACAATCATCCGCTTGTATTGTGTGTGCTGAGAAGAAGTCTAAGGGTTTGGTAGAGACGCCTAGCAACGTGAACCAATCTGCTAGCAGTAGGACTGTCCCCCCAAAGTCGGCTGTGCATGCACAAGCCAATCTTTCCTCTGCTATTGGTTCTTCTTCTGCTCCCTTACCTTCTGCTGTTCCTTCTTCCCCCTGCTCTTCTTGCACCTCTCTTTTTCAGGAGTGTCAGTATCTTATGAACACTCTTGAGAAATTTGTAGGAGGCAAGAAGAAGCTCAATCTCATTCTAGACCAATCCAAGATTTGTAAATTTAATCGTGGTCTAGGATATGATGTCCATAAGGACATGAGAAAGAATCCACATCGTGCTCGTAACCATAGCACCGGTGTGGTCAAGACTAAGCCTAGGATTTGCTAAAGTCAATTTCAAATCGGCGGGTCTTGTTCAAGGGATCTCTGACAGTAAGGTAGTTTCACCTGCAGCTTCGACCTCTCAGAAGGCGAAGTATCACTGCACCTTCTGTCAGAAGAATGGACATTTGATCAGTCATTGCTTTAGGCGCACCAAGATCGCGCATAAAGACCGTGTTGAGGCTGTTAGGCGTATTCAGGGTCAGCCCCAGACCTTGAGTGCACCTAAGACCAGCACGAGGTCTAGGCTCGTTCAAGTTGATGGATTTGGGCAGTATCGAGGACTTGGTTTTTCTGAGATTTCTGATTTTCGTCCTCATGCTTCCTTTGGTCGTGACTTCCGTCGTCCTAAGGGTAGATCTCGTTTTCCCTTTCGAGATAGCTACCCGCGGTGAGATCAGCATGTTACTGGCACTTCGACTCGCTCTCCCATAGCAGTTGAATCCAGCAACAGTTTCAGGTCTTCACATAGACCTTCTGGTTTGGTAAGTAACAAAGAGCGTAGGGTAGATAGAGGTCAGTCTTTCTTGACTACTTCATCTGTTCGACGTGTGACTCAAGATTGGGTGCCAAAATCATCGCTGATTCATCCCAAGATCGAGACTTTACTCTGCTTGACTCAGTTCACGGCCGAAGGGAAAGGTCCGGATTGTAGACTCGGGTGTTCTCGCCATATGACCGGCGACTCTCGTTGGTTTTCTTCCCTAGCCCGTGCTCGAGGTGATGAGACGATCACCTTCGGAGATGCTTCATTTGGGCGCGTCATCGCTAAAGGTACTGTGAGCATTAATAATTCTTTTATTTTGAAAGATGTTGTCTTAGTAAGTAAGCTGCAGTATAATCTGCTTTCAGTCTCTCAACTTACCGATGACGGTTACGAGGTGAGCTTTAAGAAAAACAATTGCAAAATTCTTGATTCTTCGGGTAGCCTAGTTTGTGGGATTTCTCGATATGGGAGGATTTTTTGTGCTGATTTTTCTTAGTCTTCTGGTGATCCTCTCAGGTGCTTAGTTGCTTCTGAATCCCGTGATTTGACTTTCTGGCATAGGAGACTTGGTCATATAGGATTTGATCATCTGACCCGAGTTAGCGGCCACGATCTCATTCGTGGTTTGCCGAAACTCAAAATAGTCAAGGATCTTGTTTGTGCTCCTTGCCGGCACGGCAAATGGTTGCCGCTTCACATCCTCCATTCATGATGACTATGACAGATGCACTGTGTCAATCGCCCATATGGACACAATGGGACCAAATAGAGTGCGATCGAGGAGGAAGTGGTACGTGCTTGTCGTGGTCGATGACTTCTCGAGGTATTCTTGGGTGTTTTTCTTAGCCTCAAGGATGAGACGTTTTCACTTTTTCGAGGTCTTTTAGTAGGCTTTCGTTGAGCTCCTGGTGCATTACGAGCAATTCGCAGTGATAATGGCACCGAGTTCAAGAATTCCTACTTTGAGAGTTTCTGTGGTGAGACAGGTGTAGAGGACCAGTTCTCGTCTCCATACGTCCCCCAACAGAATGGCGTTGTGGAGAGTAAGAACCGTACCTTGGTCGAGATGACCAGGACGATGCTTGATGAGTACTCTACACCTAGGAAGTTTTGGGCTGAGGCTATTGCTACTGCTTGTCATGTTTCTAACAGAGACTCTCTTCTAGGGCACTCTTGCATCGCACTTCTTATGAGTTGAGATATGGGCGAAAACCCAGCGTCTCGCATTTTCGTGTGTTTGGTTGCAAGTGTTTTATTTTGAAGTCTGGGAACCTAGATAAGTTCGAATCACGATCTTGTGATGTGATCTTTCTGGGTTACTCGACTTCTTCTCGTGCCTATAGAGTCTGGAACTGCGAGTCTATTAAGTTGGTAGAAACCTGTGAGGTAACCTTCGATGACGCCAGTCCGGGGACTAGGCCTGATATCTCAGATTCTCTAGAGCAGTCCGAGTCTATCTTCGAAGAAGTTGAGGAGGATGGGGATGAGGGTTGTCTACCCGATCCAGTTCCTTCTCCTCCTCTTGAGGTGCCTTCTTCCACCGCTCCTCGAGGAGATCATCCCTTACCTTCTGCTTCTTCTGAAGCTAGTGGCTCTGTTCCTATCTCATCTGCTCATGAGGTAGAGGCCATTTCTTCATCTCATCCTGGACCTCCTAGACATATCCAAAAAGATCATCCTTCAGAGCAGATCATTGGAGATCTCTTTGAGCGTGTCACACGTTCCAAAGCTGGTTTGTCTCTCTTTTGTCTCCATTCTGCTTTCGTCGCCTCATTTGAGCCCAAAGATGTTTGTCATGCTCTATCTGACGAGTCTTGGATAAACGCCATGCATGAGGAGTTGGAAAACTTTGAAAGAAACAAGGTCTGGTCCCTTGTTGAGCCCCCTCAAGGTCACAATATCATTGGGACCAAATGGGTGTTCAAGAACAAGCAAAGTGAAGATGGGTTAGTCATTGAAACAAGGCTAGGCCGGTAGCTCGTGGGTACTCCCAAGTTGAGGGTCTAGATTTCAAGAGACCTTTGCCCTCAGAGCTAGACTTGAAGCCATTAGAATCTCGCTTGCCTTTGCAGCTTCTAAGAGTTTCAAGCTTTACCAGATGGATGTCAAGAGTGCTTTCCACAATGGCCTTATTGAGGAAGAAGTCTATGCGAGCATGACCTCCGTGTTTCGAGAACCCCAAATACCCTAACCATGTCTACAAGCTTTCAAAGCTTTGTATGGACTCAAGCGAGCTCCCGAGCTTGGTATGAAAGGCTTAAGTCCTATCTCACGAGTCATGGTTTGAAATGGGTAAAATAGACAAGACCTTATTCATCCGCCGCCTTGGCATCGATCTTTTGCTCGTCGGATCTATGTGGACGACATCATCTTTAGCGGCTCCTCACATACTCTGGTTTCCCGGTTTTACGATGTTATGAGCTCGAATTTGAGATGAGCATGATGGGTGAGTTGAGATTCTTCCTTGGCTTCCAAATCAAACAGACTCGGAAGGTACGTTTCTTCACCAAGGCAAGTACACTCGAGATCTTACAAGCGCTCGACATGAATGATGGAAAGCCAAGATCAACTCGATGGCATCTACAAATGCTCTTGATCCGATGAAGACGGCGAACTGTTGACCAAAAGGAGTTCAGAGCATGATTGGCTCTCTCTTGTACCTCACGGCCTCGAGACCGGACATACACTTCTCTGTGTGTCTTTGTGCTCGATTTCAGCTTCTCCTCAGATATCTCACCGTCGAGCGGTGAAGCGCATCTTCGGTACCTTCGAGCTACCATTGACTATGGTATCCGTACTCTTCCTCTTCTTGTCTATCTCTTAGAGCCTTCTCCGATGCAGATTTATTTGTCAGAGGATAGATAGGAAGAGCACCTCCACACTTACCAATTCATTGGCACTTCTCTTGTCTCCTGGTCTTCAAGGAAGCGGTCCGGTGTTGCATCCCCACCGCAGAGGCCGAGTGCGTTGTCGCAGCCGATTCTTTGTAGCCAAGTGCTTTGGATGGTCTCGACCTTGCAGACTTTGGGTTAGTAATCGACCGTGTTCCACTTTTTATGATAACACGTCTGCGATTTGCATTGCCAAGAACCCAGTGCAACATTCTCGGACCAAGCATATTGATATCAGATATCACTTTCTTCGAGACCATGTAGAGAAGGGTGACATTGTGCTCCGGTTGTGGAGAGTGAACACCGCTATCGATATCTTCACCAAGCCTTTGGGCAGCTCTCGGTTTTACTCTGCGGGAGAGCTTGGGGTGGTTTCTCCTTATGGATCTTGTAAAGGGAGCTTGGGTTTTACTACTGTATTATATTTTAATTATGCTATTTCTCTTTTCTGGTTGCATTTCATTTAAGTGCTTTGGGTTTAAGTCCTTCCTGCATAGGTTAGAGTGGTTCTCTTGCCAAAGTGCTTTGACTGCTAATTCTTATCTTGTGCTTCTAGGATGCTGCTTATTAACTGTTTCTCCTCTCTCTAAGTAGAGCTTACTCACTTCTTATAGGTTCCAGCGAGGGTCGGGCCACCCTTGGGTAGACAGGGAAAGTGTTTGCTCCTTAGTGTGTTAGTCGATCAGCTGATAGTCCTGGAATCATATGGGGTAGATAAGAATTTGTCTGAGCTATAATATTCTCTATATCTTATCTATGCTCTAAGGACTGCCTTTTCTGTTTCTTTTATCAGTTTCTCGATTTTGTTCCTTTGGTTCAGGGGGAGTTCATCTTGGTTCTTCAAGTTCTTAAATTTGTCATAACTCAACCTGAATTAACAAGTGCATCTCATTCTGAAGGGAATCTGGTTTTTCCTGCATTTCATCTTGCATTGTAATATAATCATATGGAGCCTTGTCTATTATCCCTTATGATCTGTTTTCACTGTTTTACATCTTGCCATGATTTATGCTAAACTGCTAGATTTATCATGACTTTTTATGTGTAGTTTAGTCTTTGCCATGCTAAAGTGATTAAAAAATGCTCAACTTGAATTAAAATCTTGTCATGATAGCTCTTGAGACTAGTCTGTTGAAGTTATCCTTTTATGATTCTCGACATGTCAAGTAGGCTGAGTTGAGTCTTGAATCTTTATTGAGTTTCAGAGTAAGCTATGTCAGTTCGTTAAGAAACTTGACTTATCTTTAATCGCTGGTCTAAAAACTTCAAAAACAAAATGATCTCTTTTGTGCGAAAAACCGATCTCACCAACTCTTTCTCATGAGACGCTTGCCATTGCACTAGGCATGAACTCGGGGGAGCCTTGGATGACCTAAGATCACCTCCTTAAGTCTCATTGCTTGGAGTGGTCGATAAGGCTTGGGATCTAGCACATGGTTAAGATTTAAAAATGGTTGAAGCTTAGGAGGCGATTGTGGATGGCACCTAGTCCAGACTTGCTTCACTAAGATAAAGCCATAATTATGTTTCGAAAAAAGAAACTTGTGCTGAAAATTGCTTATCTTCGAACAGACCAAGTACTTGATCAAATGAGTCTTTCTTCAACTGGTAGCACTCTAAACGGTTCAATATTATGCTTCTTGGTTCCACTTAGAGTATTTGACATGGCTTGTATCATCCTTGGAGACCTTTAGCTAGACTACAATCTTGGTTTATTTGACTTGCTAAAGAATTGAACCATTTCTCAGATTATGGTTTTTCTGTCTTAACTATTCTATACATCAATTGTCATGATCTTGATAGCATTCTTATGTGTTATGGCTTGGTGTAATACTCTAATAGTCATTTTGGATAATCTTCATGGCTCCTAATGCTTAAAATAAATATCATATCATTTCCTCTCTGTAATACTTCTTGATGTGTTTATTGCCAAAAGGGGGAGAAGTTAGTTTGGAGAGAAAGTCTTCTAGAGCGTTGCTGAAAAATTTGCTCTTTCATTTAAAGCTCCAATCTTTCTTCTTTGACAAACATGGTTTTGAGCCTTCTTGATTTCTAGGATTAGACCGTGTTTGGTTTTTATCACAAACTCTTCTATATGCTATTTCTGTGTTTGTCAATATACTCATCAAGGGGGAGATTGAGAGACCATGTGAGTAGGGTCCCCGTTTGAGTGATGAGTATTTGACGCTGTGGTGAGAAGTTTGTGATTAAAATCATTGTGTTTGCGCTTCTGCTGGTCTGTTTCTGTAAGTGCGGAACTTCCTGTTTTGGAAAACGGAAGTTCCGATAATCAGAACTTCCGCCTTGGTAAAACGGAACTTCCGATTATCCCGGCGTTTGTGTTCGGTTGAAGTAATTGGAACTTCCGCACCTGGGATCGCGGTATGTCCGATAATACTGACGTGAGTTTTCTGCTGTGACGACAATCGTATCCTCCAACCTGGGAGTGCGGACGGTCCGATAATCGGAACTTCCGCAATGGTAAGTGCGGAACTTCCGATTGTGCACACAACTGTGCAGAAAGGCATAGTTTGTGATTTTGAGTTTGTATGAGTTTGAGTCTTGTACAAAAATTGATGCTATGATATTGGGCAATACTATGTGATGTGTGTTTGTCTGTGTTGACTGCAGGACATCGAGACGAAGTCGTGGCGAGACACGAGGTGATCGGACTAGGCGCAGGCGGCGTTGAGGTCAGAACGGTCGGGATGTGTCGAAGACGGTGTGAATCATGAGGTGGTTGCGAGTCAAGGACAGCAAGGTGTACGGGAGGCTTCCAGAAGGTGCGCAAGGGGCGAAACGGTCTTTTCGCAAAGCGGCACAAGTGGAGGCGGTTCCGTTCGGGTGTAGCGGGCTTAATGGGTTGGAGACCCGTTAGCCAATGGCTATAAATAGAGGTGAACCCCTGGTTGTAGGGTTGAACTTTTTGAGAGAGAAAATTAGGGTTAGCTTTAGCAAAAGAGCTTTTGGAGAGTTTGTTTTGCTTTTTGGAGAGTTTGTTGAGTTGGAGAGGATGAACTGAAATTCATGTAATCATTTCTCTGTGTTTGCCTCTGTAATCTTTTGATTCCTATCAATGAAATTCTGAGGTTTTGGTTCTTTGTTTATGCCTTCTTTCTTCTCTGTTCATACGTTGAATATCTAGGGTTTTGGTGAAACTTTTGATTCTTCTTATGAGATGGCACGAAACTTGATATCTAGAGTCTTATTGATATTGCTAATATATCCTCAAAGTTTCATGAGTCAAGAATCAAAGAATCTCTTGAATTTCAGTTTGTGGCCTCTCTTACTTCTTCAAGAAATTCGATTTCTCTTTAATTAGACGATCTTTGTCTGCGATTTCTTCTCATGAGGTCAAGATGTTGTTTAGGATGATGTCCTGTGAGACTTGACCTGAGAAGAGCAGCAAATCAAAAGTATTTCGAATTTTGGAATCGTTACAGTGCGCTCTGTTCTTCTGTCAGGATAATCGGAACTTCCGCCATCTAAGCTGTGGAACTTTCGATTTCCGGAACTTCCGCACCTTACTGGCCGGAACTTCCGATTTCTGATAGAACAGCCCGAAGCTTGTTTTCGTTCTCTGATTTTGCTTCACTCCTCTTCTTGAGATTTCCAGAGGGCTTTGTAGGTTTGTTTAAATACAGTAAACGGGAGTTCTTAATTATTAAGGCACCATTCACCCCCCCCCCCTCTGTTGTCATTTCGGTCCTTCACGTGTGAACGTTTGGACCGTCTGAAAGGTTCGATCCGTGTGGACCGTTGGATCCAAGATCAACGGCTCCTGTGCGTGTGAACGTTCGGACCGTCCGAACGCTCTGGTCCACGTGATCCGTTGGATCCAGATCCAACGGTGAGCGTATAGGGTTTGTGAGCCGCGCGTGCGCACGTCATCCCGTGAGCTTGGACTGTTGGATCCGAGATCAACGATCCAAATTCGTGCACGTCGTTTTAATTTCTGATTTTCCCGAAAGGTTTATTTGTCAACTAAAAAATGTAGTTAACTTGTAAAATACATAACTATTTCATTTTAATTCCTTTTCGGGTGATTCAAATTTTGTTAGTTATATTTTTAACTAAAATTTAATCTAAAAATGATTCTAACCTCAGTATATCTCCAGAAAAGTTTGCTAAAATATTAGTACAATGAATTGTAGCTTTTTGATTTTTAAGGCTGAGCAAAATTGTTTTGCTCATATCTTTTTCATTAAGATTCCAAATCAATTGGTTCTTATTGCTAAATTCCTTATAAATCACGATCTTGCTACTGTAAAATTTTCAGAATTTTTGGAGAAAGTTTGTTGTTGAGTCTTTGGGTTTCTTCGTTCTTATCGGTTCTTTTTCGCTTTCTCGTTAGGTTCCGAAGAGCACATTGATAACATAAGTGATCCTCCGCAACATCTTGCCCCACAGCAAATAGGCAAGCAGTTTGATCATGTTAATCCCCGTATTTTTCAAGTCTAATATATTGATTTCAACTTGTATGTATGCATTGCTATTTTGTTGTTAAATTATGGTTAGTATCCTATAGTTGCATAATCTGTAGGAATTGATTATCCTCTACTACCATGAGCCTAGGTTATTTGCTGTGACTTGAGTTCGATGGATGAGCTGTTGTCACTTAGTAGATTGCGAATTGAAATTGCTTAGAAAAGCTTAGTTTCGGTAGTAATGGGCGATCATCGATTTAATCGATGATCTTGATCACACATCTTATTATTATTCCTTTATGTCCAGCACTTGTGCTTTGTTATTTTGTAAAGTCAAAATCTGAAAATGAAAAAGTGATTTGGACTTGGGCAAATGGTTGGATGGTGGGTTATTGGGTTTGTGGATGTCTTGCCTAAGTCAACAAGGACCGAACATCTCGTGTCACACTCTTCAAGCATTTTTGCGTGCTAACCACGCGAGAGGGATATGGGACCTCTCTTGACTTAGTACTTTGGCGTGCGTTATCTCCGAGTCGCAAGAGGGGATTGTGTGTGTTGTGTGAAAAAGGATATGTATTCTTGTGTTGGGTGTGCGGTGGTGGAGATTCCGGGTAGACTCTCCACCTCGAGGAGCATTATAGTTGTCCAAGGCTTTACCTGAGATGGGTAGTTGACCGAGGCTTTACAATGACTCCGACACAACGTATGAGTTTCTATCCATACGGGCGACTCGTAGTTAATGCATAATATTGGAAATATCTCGTAGGACTTAGCTGTGCCGGCATACCAAAGAAAGTGTGCTAATCATGTGGCAAAAAGGCGGTCTGGCGTGTGGGTACATTGGTACACCCCTGCAGGGTATAAAACTATTCGAATAGCCTCGTCCTAGGTTATGGACACGCTTGGTTAGGTTTTGCAAGAGTTAGACTTCAACCTTTTAAATTAAAATTTGACATGGTTGGTATGAATGGGTAATTCATGCTATTGTTGTGGTGACTGATGGTTTAGTCACTTCCAGGATTGTTGTTGTCATCTATCTACTGTTATATTGTTGTCGTTTATGGTTATTTGAACATTAAAAACAGATTTGTCAACTTGCTTTTAAATGTACTACATTATTGCAAATAAAGATTGCTTTGTGCTGAAAATGAAACATACAGCCTCCACTTAAATAAGCTTGCATGTAGCATATGTATAGGTCTGTTATCCTACACGTAAGTCTTGCGGAGTACAATTTTTGTACTCATTTGCTTTGCTTAACTATTTGTTGCAGAGGAGGTAGGTGAGCTCTAAGGGCCTCTGTAATACTCTGAAAAAAATAAATAAATAAATAAATAATAATAACGACTTAAGGGCTTCTGCGTAATTAAATAAATAGAATACGTGAAAAATAGGATATTTCAGAGTTTTTAAGAGCTATATAAATAGATTGTTGGAATTCTAGAAAACCCTAGCAGCTTTTCTTTTCTTTTTTTCCACCGCGCACCTTGACCAATTTCCTCTGGGTGCGCGCGGCGTTCTTTGTCGTGCCTCGAAGCGATCGCTTTGTCGTGCCTCCGCCCGAGCGGCAGTGCCGAGCGATCCGCTTTGTCGTGCCTCCGCCCGCTGAAGTATTGCTGCCGCGTGGGCCGTCCGAGTGAAGTCCCGCTGCCGCGTGACGCCTTGCCGAGCCGAGCCAACGACCGAGAGTCTTGCTGCGTGGATTTCCTTGGCGCGCCGAAGTCTTCTTTATTCTTTGCTTGCCGCGGCCGCGTGGAGACGCCTGTGCATGCGCGTGCTGCGTGTGCTCATTTGGCCATGCCAGTGCCCCATGCATGTACGCGTGAAGGGAAGCCTTCCTACCACGTCGTGTTGATGCCCACTTGCATGCTAGGTTCTGCCATTTTGGTTGTGTGCAAGCCGTGAGGCAAGGAAAAATCAAGAGAAAAACTAGAGCATCGGCTGGGCAAACCAGAAGAGAAGGAAAAGAGAATAAAGGAAGAGAGAAAAAAATTAGAAGAAAGACGCCAGGATCCGGGTTCTTGTGGGTAACAATCTGTAATTTTATTTCTCTCTGTTTTACTAATTTAGTTAGAGATTAGAATTGAGATTAATTACAGGTTTTAGAATTTTCTAGTCGAAGGGCCGATTATTAGATCTGTTTAGCCTGCTGTTCTGTTGAACGATTTATTCGGGTACCTTAATGACGAATTTTGGAAATAACATCTACTAGTTAATTGTAGATAATTTTGATATCTTTCTATAGCATATTTTATCATGTCGATCGGACAAGTAGAATTCGAGTTATGATTTTCGGAAGGCTACTGTCATTGTGGTTGTCGTCTTTCGGCGCTGTTTTGGTAGACTGCGGATTAAAAATAGTAAATAGACTAATTAGAGTTTTTGATCTATATGAAAGATGTAGATAATTGTCCAATGGTTCTGTAGAATCTATGAACACGCATTTTGGTTGGGTAAAACAAAAGTTATGAATTTAGTAAGACCTGCTGTTCCAAAGCGGACAGATCGGTTTTCTGGGCTAAAAACGGAGGGTTAGATCATTTAATTAGAAGTCTTCGTAATCTGAGAAAATGTGGAGAATTTTATGAAGAATCCAGAACAGGGTGGTTTGTCGTGATCGGACATTTGAGTCAAAAGTTACGATCGGTTTAGTACCAAGACAGCAATGGGTAACTTTTCGGTACCAGAGAAGCGTGGTATTTTTGGGGACGGGTAGGAGCGATGTCTATTGATTGCTATTCTTGATGCTATAGCTTGTATTGAAATTTGTGTATATAATGTAGGAGAGGCGTCGTACTTGTTGCCATCTTCTAGTCAAATCGTGCGTCGCAACTAGTAAAGGCAAGTGCATAGTAGACAGCGATCAATGATGATCACTGTGATTCTTTATCTTCTATTACCATTATTGTTGTACTTTTATTTGGTTTAATTGCAAACAAGGGATTGGTATGTTTATATCTTTGTTGACAATCATGATGAAAAGTTGGATATGATGTTTATGATGGAGTTTGCATTTTTCATACATAAGCATCTTTGCATATGAGCAGGTGATCATGAATGATCACAACTCCACGGGAGTGGAGGAGGTCCCGATCCTTATGGAGGAACGGGCTTGAGAGTGAATGTTGTCGCGAGCATTCACTCATGCTATACCGTATATCTGTGAAAGAAGTGCATGTGGACATGTAGATTAGATTTGTATTGATACATGAAATTAATGGATGTGAATCAAAGAGAAGATAACTGCATGAGAATGTTAATAGAAGTACCTGTGATGATAATGAAGTTATTGAATCTTTGTTGATTTATTATTGTTCGTTGTATATTGATGTGTTTGCCGAGTCGTGGACTCACCTTGCTCTTTTGTTGTCTTTAGGTGATCTTCGAGGACGCCAGAATGGCGAGGCGAGTAGAGCACATGGACAACACATGATCTTTTGCCATAATAATCTTTTCATTCAAAATTGGATTACCCTTGGACATGTTAGAGGTTGAATAAAGTTTAGGACAACGGTTTGGACTAGACTATTTGTTTTATTAATTTGGATTCATTGGTTGATGCTATTTTGGACTATTTACCTGGTTATATTCCCCTTGCTTATTGATTATCGTTTGATCCATAATTATACATGTTCTTTTGTGATCTATGGATATGATTATTGTTGTTTTCTTGCTGTAATTTTATAGTGTGTCGATAATTATTAGTTTAGAGAGTAGTGTGGTGGCATTCTAGGCTCAGTGTTGGGTCAGGGTGTTACAGTTGGTATCAGAGCGGGCTTTAGGTCCGTGGTGAATAGATTAACAACATAGGCAAACTAAAATAGTTAAAATTTGTTTTAGTTTTAGTAAATCAACTAAAATTTGCTAATGGTTAACTAACCTAAAATTTGACACACTAGTGCACAGTAGGTTAGAGAGAGGTACGAATATAGTTTTACGCTTCCGTTATGTTGTTCATTGATGCATGATTTTATTTTGACCTTTGAACTCATTGTGTATTGTTGATTGTGGTTGATAGCTATGCCGAGGGGTAGAGGACGTGGTCGTGGTGGCCGCGGATCGTGGAGGTCGGGGCAGCGCGCGAGGGTCCGTGGAGCCACCTCTATGTGAGATGAGTCGATGGTGAGGGGTTGCTGTTGACCCACCTCCTGTTGGGGTCGAGATGAGACCCCGCTTTCTTTGAGAGAGTTGGTGGGAGAGATCCGTGCTCTTCGTCAACAGTGCCGGCAGCCCACAGTAGTGCGGCATCTGTTGTTGCTCTGTCGCACATCCACCGGTTCTGAGCGCGATGTCACTTCGAGTGGATGGGGTTGAGGTTGGATCCGTTTGACGGCCGGGCACACCGGTCGAGCGTGGACTGGTTGCGCTATATGGAGAGGCGCTTGGAGCTTTGGAGATGTCCTCACATCGGAGGGTCCATTTTGTAGCCTTTCAAATTGAAGGGCAAGCGGATATTTGGTGGGAGGGCGTGTTGTCTTGAGGACCGCCACTCAAGGGCGATCCACTTGGGAGGACTTTGTTGATCGATTCAAGGGAAGTTCTACCCCTACTCATTTGTTGAAAAGATGGAGGTTGCCTTGACGACCTTTGCTCAAGGGAAGAGGTCTATTCTTGAGTATGAGGTGAGTTCAACAACTTAGTTCGCCGTCCCTCTGAGTAACGATGATCTTCAGAAAAGCCAAGAGGTTCCGTCGGGGTCTCACCTTACAGAGTACCGACATGTGTTGGGAGCTACTCCACTCCGTGACTACTGCTCTGTTGTGGAGCAAGCTAGGGGCATGGAGTTGGAGATGCACTCACAAAGGGCGACAAGCCTCTCGTGGATCGTTGCTTCGTGGTGACCAAGAGGAGCTCTAGTGAGGGAAGTGGTCTGCATTCGACTGCTTTCAAGAAATTCAAGGACGACCGATCCTTCAAGTCTAAGCGATCAAGGCCGTTCCTTCTTGGCGCCTCGTCCTTTGCAGTACTCCAGCTCTTACGTCTGTCCCGAGGCGGGGCATACTTTGCTTTAAGTGCGGTGATGGACACCGCACGCTGAGTGCACTTGACGGAGATTGCCGTCTGTGTGGCCGACCGGGTCACAAGGAGCGGTGTGTCGCGTAACCCCGCTAAGCGTGATCAAGTGGGAGCTGTGCCATCTTCTTCTTGATGGGTCCCGCCGAGGATCTTTCCAAATGATGACTACTCCTCCAACACGCCATTTCCTTGACTTGGGCGCCTCGGTAGGGTACTCGGCCGCCACCTTCTGCACCACCGCCAGGTTGCACGACCGCTTTACCTGCACCGCCACAAGAGATTGTTGGGGCTCTCGCCGCCTGATCGTCTTCTTCGCCATGGCGCCACAGGGTGTCGCCATGCCCACAGTGAGTCCGCGGGTCGTCCCGACGTGGTGACAGTACTTTGCTCGTGGATTCGTTTGATGCTTTAGTCCTTTTGATTCAGGGGCTACCTTTTCGTTTGTGTCGACGGCGTTTGCTAGGAGAGCGAACTTGAGTATGCAGTGGATTTCTCAGTCAGTGTTAGTTAGTTCTCCTGGGGGTATTATTGCGAGTTCTACTTGCTTGTCCCGGTGTTCTATTGTCATTGATGGAGAGAGGTTCACGCGAATTTGATAGTTATTCAAATGGAGCCGTTCGACGTTATCTTGGGTATGGATTGGTTGCACTCTTATCGAGCCGTGATATCCTGTTTACAGAGAATACGGTCTGCGCATGCGAACCCGTGGGAGACATTGACCTTTCAGTGAGCCTCCCGCGCTCTCTTTCGATATTACCGGACTGTTCGGTCGCGTGCGATGGCTCGGGCTTCTTTTAGCTCTTGCTGAGAAACCGAGCGTGGCTTCGCAGATTGAGGAGATTCCAGTGGTTAGTGATTACCTGATGTGTTCCTACCGAGCTTAGGGCTTACCACCTGCGCGAGACGTGGAGTTTCGCATTGATCTTGTTCCGGGTACTCGTCCCATCTCTATGTCTCCATATAGACTAGCACGTCCATTTCAGGACGAGTTGAAGAAGCAATTGGATGATTTGTTGGCTAAAGGTTTGATCAGGCGTAGTGTCTCGCCGTGGGGAGCTCTGCTCATTCACGAGAAGAAGGATGGGAGTTGGCGCATGTGTATTGATTACCGTGCGCTTAATGCGGTCACAATCAAGAACAAATATCCATTGCCCCGCATTGAGGACTTGTTTGATCGGTTGAATGGAGCTCAAGTATTCTCCAAGATCGACCTCGATCGGGGTATAATCAAATCCGTGTGCGTGGCGAGATGTAGAGAAGACCGCTTTCTCCACGGTATGGGCATTATGAGTATAAAGTTATGTCTTTTGGATTGACTAATGCACCTGCCATTTTTATGGAGACCATGAACAACATGTTACACGAGTATCTAGATGATTTCGTGGTGGTGTTTATTGATGATATTCTTATCTATTCCAAGACCAATGAGGATCATGAGCGTCATTTGAGGCTGGTTTTAGATACTTTGAGAGAGCACAAGTTCTATGCTAAGTTGAAGAAATGTGAGTTCTGGATTTGAAGTGGGTTTTACGGGTCATGTGATTAACCCTCGGGGCATTCTTTGTTGATCCTAGCAAGGTCTCCACGGTGGTGGATTGGAAGAGGCCACTAATGTAAAGGAGGTGAGGAGTTTCTTGGGATTGGCTGGTTATTATCGGCGTTTTGTGCAGGATTTCTCTATCATCGCCAAACCGATGTCTCAACTTACTCAGAAAGGGGTAAGATTCCAGTGGACTGATGAGTGTGAGCGCAGTTTCTGCACTTTGAAAGAGAGGTTGGTGACCTCTCCTATTATCACTCTTCCCGAGCCAGGAATGCGGTTCACAGTCTTTTCAGATGCGTCTCGAGTGGGTCTTGGCTGTGTTCTCATGCAAGACGGTAAGGTGATTGCTTATGCGTCGAGACAGTTAAAGAAGCACGAGCGAATTATCCCACTCATGACTTGGAGTTGGTCTGCGGTTGTCTTTGCTCTCAAGATTTGGAGGCATTATCTATCTGGCGAGCCTTGTGATATTTTCACGCATCATAAGAGTCTCAAGTATATCTTCACTCAGAAGGATCTGAATTTGAGGCAAAGGAGGTGGTTAGAGTTGATCAAGGATTATGATCTTACTATTCAGTATCATCCAGGCAAGGCCAATGTTGTTGCAGATGCTCTGAGTCGTAAGGCGACTCCCGCTACTATAGATTGCCTTATTGCGGATTTTGATCGCATGGGAATATCTTATTGTTATGCGGGCACATCACATGTTGAGACACAGCTTGGTCCTTGAGTCGGCTATTCGGCATCGTGTCTGGAAGCACAACAGAGTGACCGGTTATTACAGGAGGTTAGGAAGCGTCTGGATGAGGGTAAAGAGGGTAATTTTAGCATGGACGATTTTGGTGCTTTGAGGTTTAAAGGCCGCCTTTGCGTGCCGCAAAAGGCGGAGGTCAAAGATGATATCTTGAGGGAGGCACATCGCACTCCGTACCTCGCTCATCTGGTGAGACTAAGATGTATCGAGACACAAATGAAATTTTTGGTGGAAAAGAATGAAGGTGGATATTGCTAACTATGTGGCTTCTTGTGGTGTTTGTCAGCAAGTGAAAGCTGAGCATAAGCGTCCTGCAGGGTTGTTGCAGCCTTTGGAGGTTCCCCAGTGGCCTTGGGATGATATCTCTATGGATTTTGTGGTGGCGTTACCTCGTACACCGCGAGGGAAGGATGCAGTTTGGGTAGTGGTGGATCGATTCAGCAAGTCTGCGCACTTCATTCCTATTCGCACGACAAATTCAGCGAGTGATCTAGCTCCTATTTATGTGCGTGAAATAGTAAGACTGCATGGTGTGCCAAAGACCATCGTTTCTGACAGGGACGCGAAGTTTGTCTCCAAGTTCTGGGAGAGTCTGCAGAGTGCATTGGGCACACAGCTCCGCCTTAGTACAGCGTTTCACCCACAGACAGATGGGCAGTCAGAGCGTACTATTCAGACTTTAGAGGACATGTTGCGATCTTGCGTTTTGTCTTGGAAGGGTAGTTGGGAGGACCAGTTGCCACTTGCAGAGTTTGCTTATAATAATAGTTACCATTCCAGTATTAGAGCTGCGCCATTTGAGGTTCTCTATGGGCGGAAGTGCAGATCGCCGCTTTGTTGGGATGCAGTTGGAGAGAAGGCAATTTTGGGTCCGGACTGGATTCAGAAGACCGTTGAGCGTGTGGCCATGGTGAGGCGTAATCATTAGCGGCTCGAGTAGACAGAAAAGTTATGCTGATTTGAGGAGGCGTGACTTGGAGTTTGCGGTGGGTGACCAGGTGCTCTTGAGAGTGTCTCCCACTAAAGGTATTGTTCGGTTCGGTACCAAAGGGAAGCTTAGCCCGAGGTACGTTGGACCGTTCTCGATTATTGCAAGAATTGGGAAGTTAGCCTACCGCTTGGACCTTCCTGAGTCCATGCGTGGGGTTCACAATGTGTTTCACGTCTCGATGCTGAGAAAGTTTTTGAGAGATCCAGAGCATAAGATTTCATTGGAGCCGCTGACTATTGAGCAAGATCTTACAGTTGAGTCACGTCCGGCGCGCATTTTGGAGAGGTCGGAGCGAGTGCTGAGGCACAAGACGTTGGTATACGTCAAGGTGCTGTGGACGCATCAGTCTGAGAGAGAGGCGACTTGGGAGTTGGAGTCTCGCATGCGCGAGCAATACCCGGAGTTGTTCACGTCGGGTACGTGTTATTTTGTTGTTTAATTTCAGCAGTGTAGTTTTATTTGAGTAGAACGGCGAGTAGAATTCGGGGTCGAATTCTGTTAAGGGGGGTAGAATGTAATACTCTGAAATAAATAAATAAATAAATAAATAAATAATAATAACGTCTTAAGGGCTTGTGCGTAATTAAATAAATGGAATACGTGAAAAATAGGATATTTTAGAGTTTTTAAGAGCTATATAAATAGATTGTGGGAATTCTAGAAAACCCTAGCAGCTTTTCTTTTCTTTTTTTCCACCGCGCCGCCGCCAGCCAATTTCCTCTGGGTGCACCGCGTTGTTGTCGTGCCTCGCCGAGCGATCGACTTTGTGCGTGCCTCTCCGCCGAAGCGGCTACCGGCGAGCGATCACAGGCGTGCCTCCGCCGCTGAAGTCTCGCTGCGCGTGGGCGCCGTCCGAGTGAAGTCCCGCTGCCCGCGTAGACGCCCGCCCGAGCCGAGCCAGCGACCGAGTGCTGCTGCGTGGATTTCCTTGACGCGGCCGAGTGCTGCTGTTGCTGCTTGCCGCGGCCGCGTGGAGACGCCTGTGCATGCGCGTGCTGCGTGTGCTCATTTGGCCATGCCAGTGCCCCATGCATGTACGCGTGAAGGGAAGCCTTCCTACCACGTCGTGTTGATGCCCACTTGCATGCTAGGTTCTGCCATTTTGGTTGTGTGCAAGCCGTGAGGCAAGGAAAAATCAAGAGAAAAACTAGAGCATCGGCTGGGCAAACCAGAAGAGAAGGAAAAGAGAATAAAGGAAGAGAGAAAAAAATTAGAAGAAAGACGCCAGGATCCGGGTTCTTGTGGGTAACGATCTGTAATTTTATTTCTCTCTGTTTTACTAATTTAGTTAGAGATTAGAATTGAGATTAATTACAGGTTTTAGAATTTTCTAGTCGAAGGGCCGATTATTAGATCTGTTTAGCCTGCTGTTCTGTTGAACGATTTATTCGGGTACCTTAATGACGAATTTTGGAAATAACATCTACTAGTTAATTGTAGATAATTTTGATATCGTTCTATAGCATATTTTATCATGTCGATCGGACAAGTAGAATTCGAGTTATGATTTTCGGAAGGCTGCTGTCATTGTGGTTGTCGTCTTTCGGCGCTGTTTTGGTAGACTGCGGATTAAAAATAGTAAATAGACTAATTAGAGTTTTTGATCTACATGAAAGATGTAGATAATTGTCCAATGGTTCTGTAGAATCTATGAACACGCATTTTGGTTGGGTAAAACAAAAGTTATGAATTTAGTAAGACCTGCTGTTCCAAAGCGGACGGATCGGTTTTCTGGACTAAAAACGGAGGGTTAGATGATTTAATTAGAAGTCTTCGTAATCTGAGAAAATATGGAGAATTTTATGAAGAATCCAGAACAGGGTGGTTTGTCGTGATCGGACTTTTGAGTCAAAAGTTACGATCGGTTTAGTACCAAGACAGCAATGGGTAACTTTTCGGTACCGGAGAAGCGTGGTATTTTTGGGGACGGGTAGGAGCGATGTCTATTGATTGATATTCTTGATGCTATAGCTTGTATTGAAATTTGTGTATATAATGTAGGAGAGGCGTCGTACTTGTTGCCATCTTCTAGTCAAATCGTGCGTCGCAACTAGTAAAGGCAAGTGCATGGTAGACAGCGATCAATGATGATCACTGTGATTCTTTATCTTCTATTACCATTATTGTTGTACTTTTATTTGGTTTAATTGCAAACAAGGGATTGGTATGTTTATATCTTTGTTGACAATCATGATGAAAAGTTGGATATGATGTTTATGATGGAGTTTGCATTTTTCATACATAAGCATCTTTGCATATGAGCAGGTGATCATGAATGATCACAACTCCACGGGAGTAGAGGAGGTCCCCGATCCTTATGGAGGAACGGGCTTGAGAGTGAATGTTGTCGCGAGCATTCACTCATGCTATACCGGTATACGCGAAAGAAGTGCATGTGGACATGTAGATTAGATTTGTATTGATACATGAAATTAATGGATGTGAATCAAAGAGAAGATAACTGCATGAGAATGTTAATAGAAGTACCTGTGATGATAATGAAGTTATTGAATGCTGTTGATTTATTATTGTTCGTTGTATATTGATGTGTTTGCTGAGTCGTGGACTCACCCTTGCTCTTTTGTTGTCTTTAGGTGATCTTCGAGGACGCCGTAGCTGAGAGCGAGTAGAGCACATGGACAACACATGATCTTTTGCCATAATAATCTTTTCATTCAAAATTGGATTACCCTTGGACATGTTAGAGGTTGAATAAAGTTTAGGACAACGGTTTGGACTAGACTATTTGTTTTATTAATTTGGATTCATTGGTTGATGCTATTTTGGACTATTTACCTGGTTATATTCCCCTTGCTTATTGATTATCGTTTGATCCATAATTATACATGTTCTTTTGTGATCCATGGATATGGTTATTGTTGTTTTCTTGCTGTAATTTTATAGTGTGTCGATAATTATTAGTTCAGAGAGTAGTGTGGTGGCATTCTAGGCTCAGTGTTGGGTCAGGGTGTTATAGCCTCACTTTTGTGAAATGTGATGTGGATTCGACGACTAGCTTGGCGGTCCGGTCGGTTGCCTTGTGGGTTAAAGGCACACTGATTGGCTCTTTTGTTTATGGCCATCTTATGGCACTTTTTCTTTCGCTGTTAAATTCTTGTATTTATTGTAATTCGGCCGGTTGGCCTCTCTTTTGTAATAACTATCCTTTATTTATTTTAATTCTGGTTTGTTGTTGTGCTTCGGTTCTATGTGAATGAATGGAATTGTTGCATGAATTTTGTAAAGGGGTATGTATACTGCATTTTTAGGAAGTATACATGTCTCGAAGACACGTGTTATTTTATTTGTGATGCTAGGGTCAATTGGTGACTAAGCATTACAAGCCCAATATTCCGGGGTCCTCACAGAGTTTGGTATCAGAGCCATACTGACCGTAGTAACCCAAGCTTGTCGTCTTTTAAGATATTTTGGAAAATCTTATTTTCAAAGTATCAAATGATTTATGAAAGCTTAAGGAATTCTTAGATTTTACTACTTACCTATCTTAGCTTTCTCCTCTCATCTTACTCTAATTTGAGTTTTAAAAATTGTTTACCTCTCCTTTCTTCAAAGATAGTTGTTATCGTTTAATTGGGTTTTGGGAACTAATGAGTTTGGCAAATTGAAGTGTTGGCTGCTCTCTACAAGGTTTTGAACTTTCTGAAATGGATAGATTCGACTAGAAGCTTGGATGCAAAACCTGGACAGCGATCTTTCAATTTCCGGACAGCAAGCTCAAAGGTTCTAAATGGGGTAGAAAATGAGAGGTTAAGCAACTAAAACTTGTGGTAATAGAAGGGTAAGATGTGATACTAGTTAGCTATGTATCTAACACAAATTTCGCTGATTTAAACTTACTCTTTAGTGGTATTAGATCTTACGTTATATTCTGATTTTTATCTTCTCAGTCAATTACTCGTTCATTCAATACGGGTTAGTTGCATTGGGAAGTTGAGCTTTGGTTTGGTGATTCATTGCGGTTTTTGGAGTCTTTTTATAAGCCTGTTTAAGTTTACACACTTGCTGTTTTTGGCCTTCGATTAGGGTGATATTCTATTCCCCTAGACATTAGCTTTTTGTTTTTTGTCGGTTTTGTTTTTCGAGTCTAGTTTTTAACCCAAGTTCCTTGTAACAGGATGGCCGGACGCACTCGTAGCGGCCAAGGTCAGTCAGCTGGTCCGGACGAGGAACTTCCTCCTCCCCCGACCATGGCCGAGGTCCTCCTGCAGATTGAGCGCAACCGGGCAGAAGACAGGAGGGTGCTTCTGGATGTCATCGTGCGCAACACTTCCGCCCTTACCGGTGCTTCAGGATCCGGGCAAGGGAGTGGACACCAGCCGCGTGGGGGACTCGCGGAGTTTCTTCGCACCCATCCCCACTTTCTCGTGTTTGAGGACCGCTTGATGCGCATTTATTGGCTTCGTCTGGTTGAGCGGAAGCTTCGCATAGCGCAGTGCCAGGAGCACGAGAAGGCGTTGTTTGCATCGCACCAGCTGGAGGGTGCAGCTTCATCTTGGTGGGAGAGCTTTCTCGCCATGCAGCCTGACGGCCACACCGTCACTTGGGAGGAGTTCCGCACTGCCTTCCGTCGAAGTCATATTCCTTCCGGCTTGATGAGGCTGAAGAAGAAGGAGTTCTTGTCGCTCAAACAAGGGCGTTTCTCGGTCACGGAGTATCTCTACGAGTTCAACCATTTGGCTCGTTATGCTCCGGGAGAGGTGGCCACTCATGAGGCCAAGCAAGAGAAGTTCAAGGATGGTTTGTCTGAGGAGCAGCAGGACAAGCTATCTATCGTCGACTTCCCTGATTTTCAGACCTTGGTGGACAAGGCCATAGTCGCCGAGAACTCAGGGAGAGCGCTTGTGGATTCCCGCAAGCGTAAGTGGGAGGCCAACAAGTCCTCTAGGGCCAGCTATTCCCGCTTCACTCAGTCTCAGGGGTCGCATCAGCAGGCTTCAACACCCCCGAGGTTGTCAGCACCAGCCCCTCATTCATCGCAGGTAGTGCCCCAATCACGTGCACCTGCGAGTCAGCAGGGTGGCCCCTGCAACCCGACTGCCGGAGTCACTTGCTTCGCCTGCAACCAGAAGGGGCATTATGCGAATCAATACCCTAAGAAGACAGGAGCAGCCCCTCGTCCTAATGGAGGATGCGGGCAAGGAGGTGGTTCTTCTCAGGACCTGAAAATAGTCCCTGCTACCCAAGGTGTGGGTAGTGGTCGCGTCAACCTCATCTCAGCGGAGGAGGCACAGGAGGCACCCGACGTCGTGCTGGGTACGCTTTCTGTTAACTCTCATCCTGCTACTGTTTTGTTTGATTCAGGAGCATCTCATTCTTTTATTTCTGAGTCTTTTGCTGCTATTAGTGAGCTCCTTTTTACTCCATTGTTGGTTTCGTTGCTCATTCGCTCTCCTGGTTCGGAGTTGAGAGCTGAATCTGAGTGTAGGGATGTCCCAATTGAAATCGAGGGAGTAGGATTCTTAGCAAATCTTATCCTCCTCCATTCAGCAAGTCTAGATGTAATTCTTGGTATGGATTGGTTGTCCCACCACAAGGGATAAATCGATTGCACCAAGAAGTGTGTCTCTCTATCTAGTCCTTCCGGCGAGCAGGTTCGCTTTTCGCCAAAGCTGCTATGTCCGCATCTCTTCGCGCTTGAAGCGAACCCGCTCTAGATATTAGTGAAGTCCCAACAGTTCGTGACTTCATTGATGGCTTTCCCGATGATCTTCCACGGAGGCCACCAGTTCGAGACCTCGAGTTTGTTATTGAGTTGGTTCCCGGTACTGCCCCGATTTCAAGGAGGCCTTATCGGATGCCACCGAACGAGTTGGTGGAGTTGAAGAAGCAACTTGGTGAGCTGCAAGAGAAAGGTTTCATCCGCCCTAGCTCATCTCCATGGGGTTGTCCTGCAATCTTCGTAAAGAAGAAGGACAATACTTTGCGCATGTGCGTGGATTACCGTCCACTTAATGAGGTAACGGTAAAGAACAAGTATCCATTGCCCGCATTGATGATCTCTTTGATCAGTTAACTGGAGCTCGAGTATTCTCCAAGATTGATTTGAGAGTGGGATATCATCAAGTTCGGATACGACCTGAGGATATTCCCAAGACGGCTTTCTCTACTCGCTACGGCTTGTATGAATACACCGTCATGTCATTTGGCTTAACCAATGCTCCTGCCTTGTTCGTGAACCTCATGAATTCGGTATTCATAGAGTATTTGGATAAGTTTGTCGTGGTCTTCATCGACGATATTCTTATCTATTCCAAGGACGATGAGGAACATGATGAGCATCTGAGGCTTGTGTTAGGCAAGCTTCGTGAGCACCAGCTGTATGCGAAGTTCAGCAAGTGCGTATTCTGGTTGAAGGAAATGACCTTCTTGTGTCATGTTCTTTCAGCAGGAGGCGTAGCCGTTGATCCTAGTCAGGTCAGCGATGTTCTTTCATGGAGTTAGCCTACTTCGGTGACCGAAGTGCAGAGTTTTCTTGGTTTAGCAGGATATTATTGTCGCTTTATCGAGAACTTCTCCAAGATCGCGAAGCCGATGACAGAGTTTCTCAAGAAGGACAAGAAGTTCTTGTGGTCCGATGCTTGTGAGGAAAGCTTCCAAGTGCTCAAGAAGCGTTTGACCACTGCTCCCGTCCTCGTTCTTCCCGATATTCATCGAAGCTTCGATATATTTTGCGATGCTTCTCGTCGAGGACTCGGTTGTGTCCTTATGCAAGAAGGCAAGGTAGTGGCCTATGCATCAAGGCAATTGAGACCTCATGAACTCAACTATCCTACCCATGACTTAGAGTTGGCTGTTGTAATTCATGCACTTAAGATTTGGCGATATTACCTAATTGGTAATCGTTGTGAAGTGTATTCGGATCACAAAAGCTTAAAGTATTTGTTCACCCAACCAGATCTGAACCTCAGGCAAAAGAGATGGTTGGAGTTGATCAAAGACTATGACATGGATATTCACTACCATCCGGGCAAGGCTAATGTCGTTGCCGATGCGCTCAGTCGCAAAGCGCATTGCAATGCCTTATTGCTCAAGGAGCTTCAGCCCACTCTTCTAGAGGAGTTCCAGCGTCTCAACTTAGGTTTGGTTGAGCATGGTTCCCTCGCTGCCTTGGTTGTGCAACCAACCTTGGTGGATCGGATCAAGATTGCTCAGTAATCGGATGTTGGAGTGAACAGCATCAACGAAAATATCAAGAACAGAACAGTCAAGTGCTTCTCCAAGGATGAGCATGGTGTTGTAAGGTTCGGGCAACGCCTCGTGGTTCCAAAGGACATGGAATTACAGAATTTGATCCTCCGCGAAGCCCATGATTAGCCTTTGTCTATTCATCCCGGGGCCACAAAGATGTATCAAGATCTCCGCCAGAGATTTTGGTGGACCCGAATGAAGAGGGAGATCGTGAAGTTCGTTGCCGAGTGCGACGTGTGTCGTCGTGTCAAGGCCGAGCATCAGCGTCCAGCAGGACTACTTCAGCCTTTGCCAATTCCCGAGTGGAAGTGGGATTCGATCGGGATGGATTTTATCACCGATCTGCCTCGAACATCCAAGGGCAAGGATTCCATCTGGGTTGTCATCGATCGATTGACAAAGGTAGCCCATTTTCTGCCAGTACGGACAAACCTCAGTGTGAGTGTACTAGCAGACCTCTATATTTCCCGCATCGTCTGTTTGCATGTTGTGCCAAAGACGATCGTTTCCGATCGCGGTGTGCTTTTCACCGCCAGGTTTTGGAAGTGTTTGCAAGAGGCTATGGGAACCCGTCTTACCTTTAGCACAGCATATCACCCCCAAACTGATGGTCAGACTGAGCGGGTCAACCAAGTGTTGGAAGACATGCTTTGTGCTTGTGTCCTCTCCTATGGAAAGAATTGGGAGAAATACTTGCCATTTGCCGAGTTTTCCTACAACAACAGTTTTCAGGCCAGTCTCGGTATGTCACCTTTCGAGGCTTTATATGGGAGAAAGTGCAGAACCCCGTTGAATTGGTCTGAGACCGGCAAAAGACCTTTCTTTGGTCCGGACTCGATCAATGAGGCCGAGAGTCAAGTCCAGCTCATCCGTGATCGTTTACGCACAGCTCAATCCAGGCAAAAGAACTATGCGGATCGCCGTCATCGTGAATTGAGCTTCGAACCTAATTACTTTGTTTATCTCAAAGTCTCTCCGTTAAAGGGCCATCAACGTTTTGGCGTCAAGGGCAAGTTAGCTCCTCGATATGTCGGTCCTTACCGCATGATCGAGAAGAAAGGAGCTGTTGCCTATAAGTTGGATTTGCCAGCTGCACTTGAGGGAGTACATGATGTTTTTCATGTGTCTCAGTTAAACAAGTGCCTCCGTGTTCCAACAGAGGAAGCTCTATTGGAAACTCTCGATGTCCAAGAGGATTTGACCTACCGCGAGCATCCTGTTCGCATACTCGATGAGGCTGAACGAAGAACAAGGAATAGAGCCATCAGATTCCTTAAAGTTCAGTGGTCGAATCATTCTAAGGATGAGGCTACTTGGGAGAGGGAAGATCGTCTTCGCGCAGACTATCCATCTTTCTTTACCGAGTGAGCCAAATCTCGGGACGAGATTTTTGTAAGGGGGGGAGCTTTTGTAACATCCCAAATGTGGATTTGTGTTTCAAATGTAAGAAAATGAGAAGAAATTAAAACTTTTCTTGCATCTTGAAGTCCTTAGCCATTTCTGTAATTCTTGTAAAGGAATTATGGAAATCAAAATCAAAATCCTCAGTTGACTCCAATCAAAAACCTCCTTGGCAAAGATTTTGTGCCAAACCCATGGAAATATTTTTCCTGAGTTCTAGGGAGGCTTGGTAATACCTCTGAATTATCTCATGATTTTTAGAAATTATTTGATAATTTTGAGGGGCAAGTCAAAGCTTGGTCAAACCTTATTTTACACCTTTTGGAATTTCTGGAGAAAAATGTAGTGTATGAAAATATCTGAAAATTTTATGTGAGGTTCATCCTTAAGTCAGTAATCTCCGGTTAAAAGTTTATAATTTTTGGACATGGTTTGCTACCTCAAACAATTCCTCAAAAATCAGTGGTTTAAATTCAAACCCTAACTGGTTTTCACTGTTCCTTGGGTTTGAATCGGACTCGGGCTCGAGCCACTTGAATCGGTCCAGTCAACTAACTGCACCGCCTCGGTCGTTTGAGCGCGAGCGTTGTGAGTCGTCGGATCGGCATCGAACGGCCCACGATCGCGTGAACGTTCAGACCATCCGAGCGCGCCGATTCATTTGAACCATTGGATTCTAAATCAAGGGTCCACGATCGCGTGAACGTTCGGACCGTCCGAACTCCTTGTGCAACGTGAACCGTTGGATCTAAATCAACGGCCCAGGTTTGAGCGAGCGATCGAATCGTTATAATCACCCCGATCAATTTGAACTGTTCTATTTCAATCCAACGGTGGAAAAGTCATCTCCTTCCTCGGGTCAGAGCGCGCGCTGAGTCTGGCAATGGCGTGGGCAGAGGAGAAAACGAGCAGCATGCAGTCACATCTGTGGTCACCTTTAAACGGCTATCTCTGCGCGCATTAAATGCCCGTCGTGCTCCTCCATCAGAAGTCCATGATTCAACTGCTCCCGTCGCTCTCAAGTGCTCTCATGGCAGTATTGACTGATGAGAAATATCACCGTTGCTCTCTGCCATTCTCAGCTATTTAAGCTCCATTGCTTCACCATTGGCTTCCTTTAGCACTTCCGCAACTCCAGCTAGCACTCACGAGCTTGGTTGAGCCGCAATCATTCGAAATCCATTCGGCCGCCATTGTTGAGTTTGGAGCTTCGGTGAAGGCAGTACAACAGGGGTTCTCTCCTTCCAATTTTTGCACCCTCTGCTCCCTCTTAACTCTCTGGAGCTTAACCCTCACTCAATTTTGTTCGTCTTACTCAGGGCTTGACTGAATTGGATTTTTCCCTTTTTGGCCGAACGCCCGAATTTTCTTCACCGGAGCAGCTCCAGTCCTCTCTGTGCTTTCTCCGTGCTCAGGTAACCCCTCTTTAGTCCCTAGTTGCTTGGCACCCGCTTGCTTGGACCGCAGCAGAGCTCATTTGCCATTTTCGTTTTTGACCGTTTTCGGTCATCTCTGTCATCTCCGGCTTGCCGGCGTTCTAGAACGCCGCAGCTGAAATTGTTGGTTCCACTGGGTGCGCAAGGTTGTTAGGAACCCATTTTGGGCATTTGCTCGCGCCGCCGCGGCCAGCGTCGCCGGCGACGACCCCTTCTTCACCATCGTTTTGTCGGATGAACACATGGACGAGCGTTTGAATATGGTTCGCTGTGGACCATCGATCTCTAGATCTGCGTTCCTGGATCGATCGAGCGCTTTGATCTGTGGACCGTTGGATCCAAGATCAACGGTCCCGATTCGAGTGAACGTTCGGACCGTCCGAACAGTTCGATCCACGTGAATCGTTGGATCCAAGATCAACGGCATATGTGTGTGTGAACGTTCAGACCGTCCGAAAGGTTCGATCCGTGTGGACCGTTGGATCCAAGGTCAACGGCTCCTGTGCGTGTGAACGTTCGGACCGCCCGAACGCTCTGGTCCACGTGAACCGTTGGATCCAGATCCCACGGTGAGCGTATAGGGTTTGTGAGCCGCGCGTGCGCGCGTCATCACGTGAGCTTGGAGCATTGGATCCGAGATCAACGATCCAAATTCGTCCACGTCGTTTTAATTTCTGATTTTCCCGAAAGATTTATTTGTCAACTGAAAAATGTAGTTAACTTGTAAAATACATAACTATTTTATTTTAATTCCTTTTCGGGTGATTCAAATTTTGTTAGTTATATTTTTAACTAAACTTTAATCTAAAAATAATTCTAACCTCAGTATATCTCCAGAAAAGTTTGCTAAAATATTAGTACAATGAATAGTAGCCTTTTGATTTTTAAGGCCGAGCAAAATTGTTTTGCTGATATATTTTGCATTAAGAATCCAAATCAATTGGTTCTTATTGCTAAATTTCTTATAAATCACGATCTTGCTACTGTAAAATTTTCAAAATTTTTGGAGAAAGTTTGCTGTTGAGTCTTTGGGTTTCTTCGTTCTTATCGGTTCTTTTTCGCTTTCTCGTTAGGTTCCGAAGAGCACATTGATAACATAAGTGATCCTCCACAACATCTTGACCCACAGCAAATAGGCAAGCAGTTTGATCATGTTAATCCCTGTGTTTTTCAAGTCTAATATATTGATTTCAACTTGTATGTATGCATTGTTATTTTGTTGTTAAATTATGGTTAGTATCCTATAGTTGCACAATCTGTAGGAATTGATTATCCTCTACTACCATGAGCCTAGATTATTTGCTGTGACTTGAGTTCGATGGAGGAGCTCTTGTCACTTAGTAGATTGCGAATTGAAATTACTTAGAAATGCTTAGTTTCGGTAGTAATAGGCGATCATCGATTTAATCGATGATCTTGATCACACATCGTATTATTATTCCTTTATGTCCAGCACTTGTGCTATGTTATTTTGTAAAGTCAAAATCTGAAAATGAAAAAGTGATTTGGACTTGGGCAAATGGTTGGATGGTGGGTTATTGGGTTTGTGGATGTCTTGCCTAAGTCAACAAGGACCGAACATCTTGTGTCACACTCTCCAAAGTATTTTTGCATGCTAACCACGTGAGATGGATATGGGATGTAATCCCCTGGTAATCGAATCGGTAAATCACAGATTTACCCGAGAGGAGAAAAAGGAATAAGAGGAATAGTAAAACATGAAACGACAGGGGGTCATCTGATACTTTTCGCCAACCTGGGCCTGGGCCGCGGCCCAGGAGAGGCCTATTTGTGGCCGGCCAAGAGGGGGGGTGCCCACCCCCCCCCAAAACCCTAGTGCCCCACCCCTTTCCCCCTTTTCCCCCTTTCCTCCCCCTAGCAGCCGTCGGCTCTCCCCACCTTCCCCCTGCGCCAGATTGGTTCGTCAGATTTGGGTAAGTTCCGTACATTTTCTGATCTGTCCACCTTTTAGAAAGTTGTATCCCTTGATCTTAGCTTTCTTTTGGCACCGAGATCACCTGGTTTGGAGTTACGGTTTAGGAGATATATCCGTTTTTGTGCGACCTATCAGGAGAGCTGACGAGATTTGGCAGTCTGCATGTCTAGTCAGATTTTATTTTTTTGAGCCCAAATCTGAAGAGTCACCCAAAACGAAAGTGGAAGCCATTCCAGTAAGATTTCAGGATTGATAAAGAACATATTTTTTTAGAGGTGTGAATCAAAAGTTATTTAATTTTTACCGTCGGTGTTGTCTGATTGTCAGACTGAGGGAACAGCAAACTTCATCAGAACATTAGGATTATTAGAAGGCTGAATCAGGAGTCTTACCCAACTAGGTTATTGTAGCCTGTTTAATAATCTTTCCAAATTGATACAGATCATCTCAATTGGATCTGTAGAGTGAAAGTTATGCCATATTATTAACTGCTGTGCTGTATTCTGGACAGATATCTGTCAATGGTTTTCAACGGTTGTTTAGACCACTAGTTTGGCTGAATCAAAGAACCCCACCAACTAGAGTTTCGTATCTTGTTACGTTAAGAGTATTTGAGCGCTGGTTTCAAGTCATTCAGAGTTACAGATATTTAATTACGATTTTTATCGTACTGCTGTCCCGGGAAGCATTATGCTAGACTGCCAGGATATTTGGGTACAACCTCTGTTTGAGTCATAGATCTTGAGGAGTTGGATTAAGGGGTGTAAACGGAGTCCAGTATTCATCGTATTTATTGTTACCGCTATGCTTGTGTAGGAGGCGGAGTTCCAGAGTAGAGACATCAATTTTGCTTCCTCGTGTGCCGTAGCGGGAAAGAAAGAAACAGGCAAGTGCACCTATAATGTGGTTGTTATGTGATTGTTCTATATGATGAATCATGGTAACATATGCTTGTTTCGATGTACTTATTTATGGTGATATGTATTTGTTCATGATGGCTAGATTATTAAAATTCGATTAATGTCATTTTATTGTTCATCATGTGCACTCATGAATGCAAGTTGTGGACTTGCGAGACCCACGGGAGTGGGTGGTGATTGTAAGACCCACCATTCCAAAGTGGGCATTGTGGATCCCCGGTTGAGTTGTTCTCAAACGGGCTTTGGATCCCCGCGTGTTGTAGAACGCGGGCATAAGTGAACACCGACGGGTGTTCACTCGCTATACCGGTATGAGCAAAAGAGAAGCGCATGTGCATTCATTCTTTCCTTCATATGTTGATTTGATTCATGATGTTGATACACTGTTGGATAATGAATGATGTTGTTATGTTTTGTATCATTGCACTTGCTGAGTCTTAGACTCACCCTTGCCGTGTTGTTTTTTTTAGGTACATCGGTTGTGGTCGGCATGCATGGGCGGGAGTAGAAATTATCACGGTTGCACACTGGCACTAATAAAGTGAATAAATCTTTTAAGTGATAACTTGGACTTTGAATAGCTTTATGTGAGGTTTACTTCCTTACGTTCTAAGTCGTGGACAACCACTATTGGAGATTGATAGCATTTTATGGTCGTTTCTTTCATGAACATGTTTAGTACGCGCGTTTGGATATTTGCTTATTATTGTTGTTATTTGCGCGAATGTCCGGATAGTTTGATTTTCAAAGGAGACTCTGCCGAAATTAAGAAAGAAATGTCTTAGTTCCATTTGTAGACTTGTTACGGTGGTAGCATTCGTGCTCGAGGTTGGGTCGAGGTGTTCTGATTGGTATCAGAGCGGGCTTCAGGTCCGTGGTAGCTAGAAAAGAAAAAAAAATTAAATTGACACACTGTGCACAGTAGGATGGGAATGGGCAAAGCATTGCATTCACGTTTCTGTTATATCATATTGATGATTGCTGATACTAATTGAGTATGATTGCTTATTTGTCGATTATATGATGGTCCTGTAAGGGAATAATCGTTGTCGAGAGGTAAAGTTTGGTTGTGGTCATGGGCATAGTCAAAGTGTGCCACTGTTGGTGGTACGGGATTAGCAATGGTTTCCCTCGAGTAACTTTGTTACCATGGTTGTAGCTTTTGCGGTTGATGGACTTTTCTTGGATGGTGGTTACAATGCCGTTGACGGGATTCAAGTGGTCTCTATTGGTTCTTTTAAATAAATATTATTCTTTCGACTATTGAGATACTTTTGGCTATTTGTGAACGTTGTTGTTCTGCAAGGTTGGTCCCTTCATGGGAGTTTTGTCTTCTTGTTGTAAAGCACGGCTCAGTTATTCACTTGGCATTTTGGGTAGAAAAAAAAATATATTTTACAAGTCCTTTAATATGTGAAGTTTCGGTCCATGCACTCTCTTTTAGGGGTAAATGGAGTTTAATGCTTCTTCTTTAGGAAGGAAAGTGTCAAAACCCTTTTGTAATGTTTTGTTGTATTAAGTTAAGAAGTCGTAAGCATGGAAGATAATTGATTTGGTATGAGTACCAAGTTGGGTCAATGGCATGGTACATGATTAATCTTAACTAGTATATTTGGAAGTGAAATTGATTAAGTTGATGTTGTCGTCTAGTAGTTCTTGATGAGTTGTGACTGAAGGTATGTTTATACCTACTAGGAACTCGAGATTTATTAAGAAGTGTGAGATATTGATGAACTCGTCTGATCATTAAGATTGTGGGATTTGATAAATTTCTTAGATAATTTGGAGTATTGGGTTTCAATGGATTAATATAACCATTGGTGATGGTTACGGTAAGGAGGTGTTTGAACGTTGTATTAGAGGACATTAATGCAGAGAATATTGTAAATTGGCTATTTGATGATTATATATGGTTGCTAGACTTACATATTCTTTAGTATGATTAATTGTTGGAATTGTGTACAAGAGGTGGAAGGGATTGAATATCGGTGAAACTCGAAGTTATGGGAGGAGTTCTACATAGTTCGTCTACATAGATGACGCGATGGATTTGGTTGTAGTGTTGGTGAGACATTTGATCGATGCAATATTTTGATTCTTGAAATTCTAGTGTGATTCAGGTGAAATCTAAACATGAAGAGGAAGGGTTGAATATGTGGTTGTAAGTAGTCATGTGATTCACAAAGAAAGGGTGGTAGCAATTAAACTTTATAATGAAGCCAGTCGGTAATAACGATAGTTGGGATGTAATTGTTGTGTGTTAACATTTGGTGTGGGGCATCACTAAGAGTTGAACGGATGTGATTAAATAAGTGGCTTATGCCTACATAATTGTGGAATCATCGGATAATAGCATGTTCTTGATGAAAGGGTTTTGGTAAAACCTTTTAATTTGTGTAGTGGATGCCTTCTAAAACAAAGTAGTTGTGATAGTAAGGTTGTATGGTTTCGGTATACTCTCATTTTGAAGATGGGATGGTAAAGTAGTATGTAACAATTTGGTGAACTTTTGGGGGCTTTATAATGGAAGAGTTGATGATAAGGAATCATGTTGAGAGTGTGTTAGTCTTAATGTTAGTAAGAATATCTGTAAGGGGTTATGACTTGTGGATGTGGTGACGATTCTTTTAGAAAGGATGCAAGTTGATCGACTTTTGTAATATCAGTTAAATGCAAGTTTGGAGTTTTGCACTCATGGCCTTTGGTAGTTCCTGAATTATGTGGTAAACTGAAATTTGTTGGGCAAAGCGACATGTCGGAAAGTTCTATTTGGTCCTTGCGTAATTCATGAGGTTTGATCTTAAAGGCTCTTTTGGTTGAGGTGGCAATGTGATTTGTAATCAAAGAAATTATGTCCTTGATTAAAAGAAACAAGTGTAGTAGAAGTATTTGAGATTGGAGTTAAGTTTGGTAACTTGCAACTTATTTAAGTGCGTTTAACTTTTCTTTCATTGCCGTTTAAAAGCTTCTTGAGTTTCAATGGCAATGCTTATTTTGTTGGCGGAAATTTGATATTCCCTTCTGGTGGGACTTATGTCCTTATCTGTGGTATCATCTTTTGTTTTCTGAGTTCATCGCTATATGACTCTTTCTATTGATCTTGAATTTGCTGTGAATGGAAAATGTTTTTCTAAGTGTTGGAATCATTATTGTTATTTGCCATTATTTTTTAGAAATGAATAATGAATTATTTTACAAAACCTCATAGAGGGTAGAGCAACTGATTGGTGGTAGTCAAGTGAAAGATTTTGTGAGACTCTAGGTGTCAATTTGATTGAGAAGCATTGATTGATAAGTTGATTTCTTGGAGTAATCCCTGGAGAGGGTTTGACGTAAATAGGAAGTTTTGTCTTTAGGGCTAAACCGATCGTAATATTGTAACTAATAGAACCTATAGTGGTTTGCGGTTAAAGATTATTTGTTCAAGTTGAGTGGAACATTGGAATTGTTGGACGAATGGAAACCTTGGTTAGTTTATTAGAGACGATTGGGTACTTTACCAGGTTGTGTAGGCAAAGTATGAAGGTGTAATTTAATGAGAGTAGGATTAGCGAAGTAATCTAATCGTGATGTCAATTAATCAGATAGTAGGGAGCGTTGAGATGTCGGCGGTATGCCACGGCTTTAGTGAATAACCCTCAGGGAGATAGAATTCTTCTAAAATATAAGTTGGTCGAGAAAATATTCACATGTGGACGATAAGGATTGAGTATGTTTGGAATGTGAGAATTTTATTGAAAGAATCGGAGGATTCCTCGATGTCTTTACAAGAAGTTGTTGTAGGAGTTCTAGAGGTTGAAATTGGGTTATATTTTTATGTTAGAACCTGGGTTGCCAATGATTTTGTGTAACAGTAGTAGAAAGAGCATATTCAGAATGGTGGGATGATCATTGATATAACTCATTTGAGGAAGCACATGGGAATGTGTGAGGTGATATCCAAGTAATTCATTATTAAAGGATTGAAGTGATGTGTTTACGTGTGAAGGTCCATTTTGGGAATGCATTTGGAAGTCATCTGCCCAAAATTTCTCCGTTAGTAGAGGTGTCGGCTAGAGTATATTTTTTGTGGAAGTCATTAAAATATCTCTACAGAGGTGTGAATGGTGAATTCGGGTTGAGCATAGTGCTGAGGTTGCCAATTTAAGAGAAATGAGTTAGTGTGATATGGATGAAATGGGGTTCCATACTTTGAGAGAAATTCTATTTCTAAAACAAAAAAATATATATTTTTCCTCGAGTAGTGAAACGCTCTCTTGATTCTTGTTTGAACCATGCGGTTATGACGGATGTCTTTCGCAAATGGAGTTTGACCTTATGACTGGCATGCGTGGTTCTTATCAGTTCAGAAAGAATAAAGAAAGTAATCGATTTGGGTATTCGAGTTGTTTCTCTTTCGGCTTGTGAGGTGTTTATTTGTAAATTACCTACTGGAAAAGTGGAACAGATTTCATGATGAATCTTTTCTTTCGAGTTCGATCCTTTTTGGATAAAGTTGCCATTTTGTGATTGTGATGAGGATCCGCTATTTTCGATTGGGTTCTGGTTATAAAAGAGTTGTTTAAAGCAAGTTCTGTTGTGTGATCCTGGTTAAAGGATGTGCTCATTGTTAAGATGAAAAGGTTGATCGAGAGTTGGAGCCAGAGTCCCATGTGTTATGTGTAGAGTGTCTGGTTTGGTACCACAGGGAAGCTTAGCCCAAGATACGTCGGACCGTTCCCGATTATGGCTAGGATTGGGAAGTTAGCCTATCGCCTGGACCTTCCAGAGTCCACGCGAGGAGTCCACAACGTGTTTCACGCTTCGATCTTTGAGGAAGTTTTGAAAGACCCAGAGCATAAGATTTCATTAGAACCACTGACAATTGAGCAAGACCTCACAGTTGAGTCTCGACCAGTGCATATTTTGGAAAGGTCAGAGCGAGTGCTGAGGCACAAAACGTTGCTATTTGTCAAAGTATTGTGGACACACCAAACTTAGAGGGAAGCCACTTGGGAGTTGGAATCTCGTATGCGTGAGCAATTTCCAGAATTATTTACCACAGGTATGTGATACTTTGATTTTAGTAGCTTCTGCTCTGGCGTGTTAACCTTGGTAGAATTCGGGGTCGAATTCTGTTTAAGGGGGGTAGAATGTAATACCCTGGAAATCGAATCGGTAAATCACAGATTTAGCCGAGAGGAGAAAAGGGAATAAGAGGAATAATAAAACATGAAATGACAGGGGGTCATCTAATATTTTTCACCAACCTGGGCCTAGGCCACGGCCCAGGAGAGGCCTCCTTGTGCCCACCCCCCCCCCCCCAAAACCCTAGTGCACCACCCCTTTCCCCCTTTTCCCCCTTTCCTCCCCCTAGCAGCCGCCGGCTCTCCCCACCCTCCCCCTGCGCCAGATTGGTTCGTCATATTTGGGTAAGTTCTGTACATTTTCTAATCTCTCCACCTTATAGAAAGTTGTAGCCCTTGATCTTAGCTTTCTTTTGGCACCAAGATCACCTGGTTTGGAGTTACGGTTTAGGAGATATGTTTGTTTTTGTGCGACTGGTCAGGAGAGCTGACGAGATTTGGCAATCTGCATGTCTAGTCAGATTTTATTTTTTTGAGCCCGAATCTGAAGAGTCACCCAAAACGAAAGTGGAAGCCATTCGAGTAAGATTTCAGGATTGATAAATAACATATTTTTTAGAGGTGTGAATCAAGAGTTATTTAATTTTTACCATCGCTGTTGTCTGATTGTCAGACTGAGGGAACAGCAAACTTCATCAGAACATTAGGATTATTAGAAGGATGAATCAGGAGTCTTACCCAACTACGTTATTGTAGCCTGTTTAATAATATTTCCAAATTGATAAAGATAATTTCAATTGGATCTGTATAGTGAAAGTTATGCCATGTTATTTACTTCTGTGTTGTATTCTGGACATATGTCTGTCAATGGTTTTCAACGGTTGTTTAGACCACTAGTTTGGCCGAATCAAAGAAACCCACCAACTAGAGTTTCGTAGCTTGTTACCTTAATAGTATTTGAGAACTGGTTTCAAGTCATTCGGAGTTACAGATATTTAATTACGATTTTTCTCGTACTGCTGTCCCGGGAAGCATTATGCTAGACTGCCAGGAAATTTGGGTAGAACCTCTCTTTGAGTCATAGATCTTGAGGAGTTGGATTAAGGGGTGTAAACGGAGTCCAGCATTCATCGTATTTATTGTTACCACTCTGCTTGTGTAGGAGGCGGAGTTCCAGAGTAGAGACACCAATTTTGCTTCCTCGTGTGCCGTAGCGGGAAAGAAAGAAACAGGCAAGTGCACCTATAATGTGGTTGTTATGTGATTGTTCTATATGATGAATCATGGTAACATATGCTTATTTCGATGTACTGATTTATGGTGATATGTATTTGTTCATGATGGCTAGATTATTAAAATTCGATTACTGTCATTTTATTGTTCATCATGTGCACTCATGAATGCAAGTTGTGGACTTGCGAGACCCACGGGAGTGGGTGGTGATTGTAAGACCCACTATTCTAAAGTGGGCATTGTGGATCCCTGGTTGAGTTGTTCTCAAACGGGCTTTGGATCCGCGCGTGTTGTAGAACGCGGGCATAAGTGAACACCGACGGGTGTTCACTCGCTATACCGGTATGAGCAAAAGAGAAGCGCATGTGCATTCATTCATTCATTCATATGTTGATTTGATTCATGATTTTGATACACTATTGGATAATGAATGATGTTGTTAGGTTTTGTATCATTGCACTTGCTGAGTCTTGGACTCACCCTTGCCGTGTTGTTGTTTTTAGGTACATCGGTTGTGGTCGCATGCATGGGCGGGAGTAGAAATTATCACGGTTGCACACTCGCACTAATAAAGTGAATAAATCATTTAAGTGATAACTTGGACTTCGAATAGCTTTATGTGAGGTTTACTTCCTTACGTTCTAAGTCGTGGACAACCACTATTGGAGATTGATAGCGTTTTATGGTTGTTTCTTTCATGAACATGTTTAGTACGCGCGTTTGGATATTTGCTTATTATTGTTGTTATTTGCGCGAATGTCCGGATAGTTTGATTTTCAAAGGAGACTCTGCCGAAATTAAGAAAAAATGTCTTAGTTCCATTTGTAGACTTGTTACGGTGGTAGCATTCCAGGCTCAGGTTGGGCTGGGGTGTTACATGGGACCTCTCTTGACTTAGTACTTTAGCGTGCGTTATCTCCGAGTCGCAGGAGGGGGTTGTGTGCGTTGTGTGAAAAAGGATATGTGTTCTTGTGTTGGGTGTGCGGTGGTGGAGATTCTGGGTAGGCTCTCCACCTCGAGGTAGATGACGAGGCGCCCGCGAGACGAGGGTGTTCCGGCAGCCCACACAGACGAGCTGGGTCGGTCACTGGTGACCCCAGCGGTGCTGTGGGTGCTTGCAAAGGAGGGCAAGATTACAGATCTGTCCCACGCGCGAGCCCCTGGGTCGGAGACAGTGCCGGTGCCTCGGGACAATGAGGCTGTTTTGTTCTGTTCTTTTCTTGATGCTGGTCTTTGGCTTCCCTGCGTAGGGTTGGTCAGCTGTGTGCTGCAACTCGCTTGTGAAGCTCGGGGTCTTCGAGTGGGTGATGTGCTTCGCCAGGGCCGTTGGGACGGCTGGCTCTTCGCTTATCTTCACGACGCTCGCTGTCAGCCGAAGAAGAAGAAGGAGACCGGCGAGACGCTCAACTTTGGGAGCATCAATTTTCAACCGAAGGCGCGCTACCTTCGGTACGTGCCAGCTCCCGCCTCCCGCAACCGATGGGAAATGGACTGGACCCAGCGATGGTTCTACCATGCGTCCCCCTCAGACGATGGGTTGCGGTCGTCCGGGGGGCCCATCCGGCTCAACCCGTCCACGGAGATCGAGCTGATCCCGAGGAAGGAGTCACTCCTGCAGCTCCTTCTGACGGTAATGCTCAGGCTCTCCACTCGTGATCTTGTGGAGGAGTTCTGCGCGCTCCAGGTATGGCCGCTCGCTCAAGGTTGCGACCTCTACCTTGGCGCTGAGGCTAACGGGGTCCGCGCGCTTGGTTTGCCAGAGGGCCGTTGTGGTAGGTGCCGCTGTGGTGGTACTGTGGGATGGTTTGGTTGTTCGCGTGTGATAGTCTGTTTGGTTTTGCAGTGCTCCATGTGGACGAAGCGGCCCGTGCTGCGGAACAGCTCCTTGGTCCGTATACCGGCGAGGAGCACGCGAGGTGGGGGCAAGTTGTGCGTGAGGCGCAGCTGAACCGCGCGTACTTGGATTTTGCCATCCGTCTTGAGGAGCGGCTGGACCCTAACGACGGCAAGCGGCGTAAGGGTCGTGTGCCCGAAGAGCTGAATGCCCCCGGGCCCATCGATGCTGTGCCCTTGGAATGCGGCAGGCCGATGGAGCCTCGTGCTCCACGATTGGCCGATGCCTCACCGACTCGTCCTTCAAAGGACGCCCGCAACCCTTCGGGGCGTATCGAGTGGGTGGCCAATACTGGTTCGCCGCCGCCGGCTCGTACGTCAAGCTCGTTTTGCGTGGCCAGCCTGGCCTTCGAGGGGTCCTCCTGCGGGACTCCCCCAGGGGCGTAAGGCCGAGGCACCGAGGACACCCTGGTGGGTGTACTTGGTGACGCTTCACCGACCCCTGGTGAGTTTTTTTACCTGTATCTTACACTTGCACTGTAGGCGGAGGGAGCGAAGGAGCCCTCAACGATGACTCGGGAAGCGGGGGTTCTGGTGTGGGCACCGAGCACTCTAGTGTCAGGGGGTGCAATGTTGGTAATGGCGTCGGTGCCTCCGGGGCTCCTCCTACCGCCGATCTTGGGCCGTTGTGTACCAACGACTTCAAGGTCAGCTCTAGTGCAGCCGCCGTGTGACCGTCGTGTCCCGCCTGTTTAAGAAGATGCCGATGGGCGAGATGCTTCAGCTAATCGAGGCAAACTCCGCAAGGGTGAGTCCCCATTTGTTTTTGCTTGATGTGGTTGCACATTTCTGACGGTATGTTCTTGTAGACGCTGATTGAAGGACCGAAATGGCAACAGAGGGGGGGGGGTGAATGGTGCCTAAAAATTAATACTCCCCTTTACTGTATTTAAAACCAGCCTACAAAGATCTCTGAAGATCTAAAGAAAGTAAATGAAGCAAGATCAAATAACAAAACCTAGTTTCAGTCGTTCTTCCGAAATCGGAAGTTCGGAAGTACATCATGCGGTAGTTCCGCTTGCGGTGTAGTTCCATGATGTATAGCTCGAAGTTCCGCTATGTACTTCCATTGCCTAAAATCGGAAGTTCCGATTATCCTGAGCTAAGAACAGAACGTTCGGGTTTTTGCTCAAAAATCCAAACTACTTAATCTTGAATGCTCTTCTCAGGTCATGTTTTACAGGACATCATCCTAAACACCATCTTGACCTTATGGAGAAGAATCGCAACCAAAGATTCAATAATCGAACCAAAAACGGATTTCTTGAAGAAGGGGCAAGAAAGACCAAAACCAATGATAAGCGAGATTCTCAGATTCTTAGAGCATGAAACTTTGAGGAAGTAATAGCAATACCAAAACGATTCTAGATATGAAGTTTCATGCTATTTCATAAAACGAAACAAAAGATATACCAAAACCCTAGATATTCAACATGAACAGAGAGAGAGAGAGAGTTGCAAAATCAAGTAATCAAACCTCGATTTCATTGAATTGAAACATGGATTACAGAGGTAACACAAAGAGGAATGATTACAATAGGTTTCAGCTTCATCAACTCCACAACTCAAAAAGCAAAACACACCCTTTTGGTGGAGCTAACCCTAATTTTCTCACTCTCAAGGTCTAACCCTAACTCCAGGATTCTCCCCTATTTATAGCCTTGGCTAATGGGCCTACAACCCATTAAGCCCGCTACACCCGAACGGAACCGCCTCCACTTTTGCCGCTTTGCGAAAAGACCCTTCGCCTTGCGCACTTTCCGAAGCCTCCGACACCTTGTTGTGCACGACTCGCAACCGCTTCAAGATTCACGCCGTCTTGACACATCCCGACCGTTCGACCTCAACGCCTCCTGCGCTAGTCCGTCCACGTGTCTTGCCACGACTCCATCTTGATGCCCCGCAATCAACACGCACAAAAACACATCACATAGCATTGCACAATATCATAGCATCAATATTTGTATAAGACTCAAACTCATACAAAATCAAAATCACAATTCAACCTTCTCTCGCATACTCGACACAATCGGAAGTTCGCGCTTACCACAAATGAAGTTCCGATTTCGAACATCCGCACTTGTCGAAATTATCGGAAGTTCCGTGCTTACCATCGCGGAACTTCCGATCTTCTAACATCCGCACGCCCAAAAATTCTATTCGATTTTCGTCTCGGAGGAATCTCAATACGGATATCGGACACTCCGCTACCCCATGTGCGGAAGTTCCGATTCTCTTCACCAAAACCATAACCTGTAAATCGGAAGTTCCTTTTTCCAACACCGTAGTTCGATTAATCGAACTTCCGCTCCATACACAATGTAGTTCCGATTTCCTGACTCACCCAAAACACCCAAACGAAAACCTCAACTCTCAATCTAATCAACACACTTGTCAAATACTCATCACTCGAGTGGAGGACCTCTCACATGGTCTCTCAATCTCCCCTTGATGAGTATATTGACAATTACCAAAAAGCATAAGATGAGTTTGAGATTACAACAACCAAGGTCTAGACAAGAGTAATAAAGCACAAGACCAAGTTGACACAAAGAAAAAGACTTGAGATGAGATGAAAGAGCAATTTTCGCACAAAACTCAAGGCTTTTCTTCGAAGGCTTTTTCTCACAATCATTCTCCCCTTTGGCAATAAAATCATCAATATGTAGAAAAGGGAGGAAAAGACTATATGATGTTCATTTTAAGCATTAGGAGCCATGTAGATTATCCAAAATGACTATTAGAGTATTACACCAAGCCATAACACGTAAGAATGCTATCAAGATCATGACAATCGATGTATAGAAGAGCTAAGACAGAAAGTCCATAATCGATTAATGATCCAGTTCTTTAGCATGTCAAATAAGTCAAGATTGAAATCTAGCTAAAGATATCCAAGGATGATGCAAGCCATGTCAAATAATCTAAGTTGAACCAAGAAGACTCATCTTGAGCAGTTTAGAGTGCTACTAGTTGAAGAAGGACTCATTTTATCCAAAACTTGGTCTCTTTGATGATAAGCAATTTTAGCACATTTTTTTAAGACTTTATATTTTAAGGCTCTTTAAGGTTTTATCTCGAGAAAGCAAGCTCGACTAGGTGCCATCCACAACCGCCTCCCGAGCTTCAACCATTTTTTTAAACCATGTGCTAGATCCCAAGCCTTATGCGACCACTCCAAGCAATGAGACTTAAGGAGGTGATCTTAGGTCATCCAAGGCTCCCCGAGTTCATGCCTAGTGCAATGGCAAGCCGTCTCATGAGAAAGATTTGGTGAGATCAGTTTTTTTTCGCACAAAAGAGATCATTTTTTCTTTTGAAGTTTTTAGACCAGTGATTAGAGATAAGTCATGTTTCTTAACAAACTGACATAGCTTACTCAAAAGTTCAAAAGAGATTCAGGACTCAACTCAGCCTACTTGACATGGCGAAAATCATAAAAGGATAGTTTTAACCAGACTAGTCTCAAGAGCTATCATGACAAGATTTTAATTCAAGTTTAGCATTTTTAAATACCTTAGCATGTCAAAGACTAAACTACACATAAAAAGTCATGATAGATCTAGCAGTTTAGCATAAATCATGGCAAGATGTAAAATAGTGAAAACAGATCATAAGGGATAATAAACAAGGCTCCATTTGATTATTATGCAATGCTTGATGAAATACACAAAAATCCAGATTCCCTTCAGAATGAGATGCATCTTTTAATTCAGGTTGATGTATGACATAATTAAGAATATGGAATAACCAAGAATAACTCCCCCTGAACCAAAGGAACAAAAACGAGAATCTGATAAGTAAAACAGAAAAGGCAGTCCTCTAGAGCATAGAAAAGATATAGAGAAAACTATCGCTCAGACAGGTTCTTATCTACCCCATATGATTCTAGGACTATCAGCTGATCTATACATACACTAAGGAGCAAACAATGTCCCTGTCTACCCAAGGGTGGCCCGACCCCTGCTAGAACCTATAAGAAGTGAGTAAGCTCTACTTAGAGAAGGAAGAGACAGCTAATAAGCAGCATCCTAGAAGCACAAGACAAGAAGTAGCAGTCAAAACAATTTGGCAAGTGAACCACTCTAACCTATGCTGGAAGGACTTCGACCCAAAAATGAAACCAGAAAGAAGTAATAGTATAATATGATATAATATAATATAATATAATACAGTAGTAGCACAAAGCTCCCCCTCACAGCAGTCCGTAAGGACAAACCACCCCAAGCTCTCCCCGCAGAGCTGAAAACCGAGAGCTGTCCAGAGGCTTAGTGAAGATATCTGCCAACTGGTGCTCACTCTCCACAAACTGGAGCACAATGTCACCCTTCTCTACATGATCTCAAGAAAGTGATATCGATATCTATATGCTTGGTCCGAGAATGTTGCACGGGTTCTTGGCAATGCAAATCGCAGACGTGTTATCACGTAAGAGTGGAACGCAATGATAGATAGCCCAAATCCTGCGAGTCGAGACCATCCAAAGCACTTGACTACAACAATCGCTGCAGAACGTGCTCGGCCTCTGCGCAGCGGATCGCGCACCGGATTGCTTCCTCGACGACCGGAGAGGCGAGAGAAGTGCCAATGAATTGGCAAGTGCGAAGTGCTCTTCCTATCTATCCTCTGACCGGTGAAATCGCGATCGGAGAAGGCTCTAAGAGATAGACAAGAAGAGGAAGAGTACCGGATACCATAGTCAATAGTAGCTCGAAGGTACCGAAGATGCGCTTCACCGCCGACGGTGAGATACGCGAGGAGAAGCTCAAACCGAGCACAAAGACACACTGAGAGAAGTGTATGTCCGGTCTCGAGGTACGTGAGGTACAAGAGAGAGCCAATCATGCTCCTAAAATCCTTTTGGTCAACAGGTTCGCCGTCTTCATCTGGATCCAGAGCAGCTGTAGATGCCATTGGGGTTGATACTGGCTTTCCATCATTCATGTCGAAACGCTTCAGGAGGTCTCGAGTGTATTTGCCTTGATGAAGAAAGGTACCTCTCGAGTCTGCTTGATTTGGAAGCCAAGGAAGAAACTCAACTCGCCCATCATGCTCATTTCAAACTCCGAGCTCATGACATCGGAAAACTGGAAACGAGCATGCGAGGAGCCGCCAAAGATAATGTCATCCACGTAGATCTGGACGAGCAGAAGATCAGTGCCTCGACGGCGGATGAACAAGGTTTTGTCAATTTTACCCATCTCAAAACCATGGCTCAGCAGATAGGACTTAAGCCTTTCATACCAAGCTCTGGGAGCCTGCTTGAGTCCATACAAAGCTTTGGAAAGCTCAGACATGGTTAGGGTATTTGGGGTTCTCGAAACCAGAGGTCAGTCGACATAGACTTCTTCCTCAATAAGGCCATTGAGGAAGGCACTCTTGACATCCATCTGTAAAGCTTGAAACCCTTAGAAGCCGCAAAGGCAAGCGAGATTCTAATGGCTTCAAGTCTAGCTACGAGGGCAAAGGTCTCTTCAAATCTAGACCCTCAACTTGAGAGTACCCCGAGCTACCGGTCTAGCCTTGTTTCAATGACTAACCCATCTTCACTTTGCTTGTTCTTGAACACCCATTTGGTCCCAATGATATTGTGACCTTGAGGGGCTCAACAAGGACCGACCTTGTTCCTTTCAAAGTTTTCCAATTCCTCGTGCATGGCGTTAGTCCATGACTCATCGAAAGAGCATGACAAACGCCTTTGGGCTCAAACGAGGCAACAAAGGCGAAATGGAGCGAGAATAGAGACATGCCGCTTTTGAACGAGTGACTCGCTCAAAGAGATCTCCAATTATCTGCTCTGAAGGATGGTCCTTTGAATGTGTCTTGGAGGTCGAGGTGAGATGAAGAAGTGGCCTCTACCTCATTAGCGCATTTGAGATAGGACAGAGCCACTAGCTTCGAAGAAGCGAGAAGGTAAGGGTGATCTCCTCGAGGTGCGGTGGAAGAGGGCACCTCAAGAGGAAGAGAAGGAAGCTGGATCGGTAAACAACCTCATCTCCATCCTCCTCATCGTCCACAAAGATGGACTCATCGCTCTAAGGAACTCGAGATATCGTGCCTAGTCCTGGGACCGCCTCATCGAAGGTCACCTCACTGTGTTTCTAACAATTTACTAGATTCGATTCCTGCACTCTATAGGCACGAGAAGAAGTCGAGTAACCTGAAAGATCCCATCACAAGATCGTGACTCGAACTTATCTAGGTTCCCGGACTTGAAATAAAACACTTGCAACCAAACACACGAAAATGCGAGACGCCGGGTTTTCGCCATATCTCAACTCATAAGAAGTGCGATGCAAGAGTGCCCAAGAAAACTCTGTTAGAAACATGACAAGCGGTAGCAATTCCCTCACCCAAAACTTCCTAGGTGTAGAGTACTCATCAAGCATCGCCCGCCATCTCGACCAAGGTACGGTTCTTCCTCTCCACGACGCCATTTTGTTGAGGGCGTATGGAGACGAGAACGGTGCTCTACACTGCCTCACCACAAAACTCTCAAAGTAGGAATTCTTGAACTCGGTGCCATTATCGGTCACGAATTGCTCGTAATGCACAGGGAGCTCAACGAAAGCCTACTAAAAGACCACGAAAAAGAGTAAACGTCTCATCCTTCGAGGCTAAGAAGAACACCCAAGAATACCTCGAGAAGTCATCGACCACGACAAGCACGTACCACTTCCTCCTCTCGATCGCCTCTAGCTGGTCCCATCAGTGTCCATATGGAGCAGCTTGTAACATCCCAATTTTTGAGAGTTTTTGAAAAAAAAATTTCAAAAATAAAAATAACCATTTGCTTTTGTTACTAAAAGCTTAAATGTGACTTTCAGAAAATCAAAAGCATTTCAATTTGAATTACTCAAACCTCGATTAAATAAAAATCGTTTTATTTGATTTTCTAATTTTATCTAGTAATTGTTTTTCCCTTCGTTTGGTTATTTTCCCGTGGAGTTCTTTTTATCCCTTTTCAGTTTGCTTTTGTTTCAGAGTTATTTTAAAGCTTTTAAAACAAAATAAACTATTTTCATTTCCTTGATTAAATGTGGAGCTTAAAATTTAATTTCCAAAGCAAAAGCATTTTAAACGATTAAATCAAACCTTACTTAAATTCAAAATGAGTTTATTGGATTTTTCGTGTTTTTGGATTTTATTCAAGCCCGTGCTGTTTCTCGCAACCCGGTCTGTTTTATTTCTTTTCGGTCAACCCAAAAACTATTTGATTTGTTGTAAAATTTAATTTAAATTATTTAATTTAAATTGGTATTCTATTTTGAAGCTTTAAAAATAAAAATAATCGTTTGTATTTTCTCGGTTTAATTTAAAGCTTAAGTTGAATTTTTTGAAGGAAAAGTATTCTAATTGGCTAAAATAATTTCCAAGAAAATGCAAAACTATTTTATTTGGTCTATTCAAGTCCCAAGTTATTTTCTAAAATTTTCTTGAATTTTTGGATTTTCGGATTTCCCGAATTTTCTTTTCTCTTTTTCTTTTCCCTTCTCTCTCCATTCATCGTTCTTCCGTGTTCTTCTTCTTTCTTTGCCTGCTTTTTCCGGCCGCCCCATGCCTCGGCTGCTTGCCCCCTCGAGCCATGAGCTGCCTCGAGCCGTGAGCCCCATGCCCTGGCACCTGCCGCCCCCATGCCCTGGCACCTGCTCCTTCCCAGCCGATCTCTTCCTTCTTCCCCCCAGCAGCTAGCCCTCTCTCCTCCATTCTTCCCCGCTCCTCCCCGTTCTTTCTTTTCAGCTGGAGCTCCACCAGCAGTAGCGGCCGAGCAGTGTCCTCCCCTCATTGCAGCTAGCTGCAAGTTTTCTTCTCCAGTGACCTCCCCCGAGCCCCGCGCCCTGCTGCTGCCGCGCCGCCTGGCTTTGCTCTGCTGCCTCGAGCCCTTCCCCGCCCTGGATTCCTACTGGGTCTCCCCAGCTCTTTGCCGTGAAGTGCAGCCCCCCCTCTGCCGAGCTCCCTCCTGCGTTGCTCCTCCCTCCAGTACTGCTCTCCCTTGCCTTCTCCCCTGCCGAGCATCCAGCAGCCCCTCTGCATGCGCCTCCCTCTCGTGCTTCTATCCCTTCCTATTCCCCCTGCCGAGCAGCCGGCAGCTCAAGCAAGCCCATGCAATATGCTTGACTTCATGCATGAAGTAAACTTCAACTCATGCATGCATACGTACTGAAAAAAACAAAGGAAGACAGCAAAAGTTCTCTCCCTCCATTCTCTCTCTCCGGTCGCCCATTCTCCGCACCGACTGCGTCGCCGCGTGCTCCTCGGCATCCTCTTCTTATCCCTAGAATTCGCCGGTCTCTTTTTACCGCGACCCAAAATGTTCCGCCGGCGGCCGAACCGCCTTTCTATCGTCGTTTCCGGTGCCGTCTTTGATCCCCCGGCGTTGTCGTCACTGCCGTTAGCTTCGCCTCGCGATGCTCTACGCTGTGCTACCTTCTTTTGCTCCAAAACATCATCGGGTCATCGGCGCCGCTATTCCCTATGCATTGTTTTGCACGCCACCGCCACACCGGACCTCCGCCAGTGACGCGACCACCACCATTATGTCCGCCTCGCTCCCGGGAATCCATTTTGCTAGTTCGCCGGTCATCCCTCCATTTCCCTCACCGGCGCTATCACTTTAAACCTAGTCTGCACTATTCATGTCTGAGGATTTCTATATTTTATGTGAATGAAACTTCCGGATATTCGTTCTCCTTCATACGAAATCCGATTCTATCGATTCTTGGCTCTAAATTCATCTAAATTCAGCCCCTTCCTATCGCTACTAATTTTGTAATTTTTGGATTTTATTGGATTTATTGTATTTATTTGGCTCTTTTCGCGCGTGTAGATTCCGACGTCTCGGAAGAATTCTTTGACCCGGCGACCGAAGACCCGCAGCTCGTCAACGAAGGCAAGTCGTAGGCCTTTGACCATGTTGAACCCATTTTATAAAAGTATATTGTTTTAAATTATCATGCATGGCTAGTTTTACTAAAAATGGTTTTGGGAGTAGATAATTACCAAATTGCCATTATGCCTCCTTGATAAATTGGAAATGAAATGTCTCCTTGAATGACATATATCCTTGGACACCTTAGGATGGTTAATACTAGTTGTACATAATTGTATTACCAACTTGGGAGCGTATTATTGCTTAGACATGCTCTAGTTACCCGATATTTCGATCACTTGTTCAATGATTATTGAAATTTGACTAATGGAACTATGGAACAGTGGTGTGAGGCCACTTTTATTAAAAGATGTTGTGCCATGGCAGGGATTGCCATTTGGTCGGGTTTGAACAAAAATGATTTATGCTCGGGCTTGAGGTAGGAAGCTAGAGTGGGTGTGTGATGCACATTGGGTTGTGGTAGACTTGTCCGAGCGACCAACTAAGGACTTAACTTTGCAAGTCATTGATCCGGTCACCTCGTGCAACCACAAGTCCGGTATGGGACGGACCGCCAACTAATTAGGAAGTTTTGGGTCGGTTCTGTTAGGGTTGATTATTGGCGCAAGAGGGGGCTGTGATGGCGAAACCTTAGCGAACAGAACCGAGGCAAAATGGAACTTTGTAAAGGCCTTGTGATAGTCACTTAGTCGCACACCCTCGGAAGTGTGTCAGACGGACATTACAAGTGATTTATCTCTTGTGGGTAAAGCCGTACAACCTCTGCAGAGTGTCAAAATCTATTGAATAGCCGTGTCCCGCTACGGACATGCACAGTGATTTCGCGCAAGGGGTAGTATTTTCAAAAATGTGGTTTGGTTCGTTGGAAACGTTTGGTTGGAATGGTTGGGAAGTGAACGGGATGTTCACTGTTTGATTCAAAAGAACTTGGATATCTATGTATTATCCTTTTAAAATCCTGCTTTGCAATCTACTTATTGTATTTACTGTTACACTTGCTTTCTGCAAATTAACCATAAAGCCATCCTTGTTTAAGCCTGGCATGAATACTATGTGCATACATTTCTCTCGACTTCTCGAGTACTTTATGTACTCACGGCTTTATGCCCTTTGTTGATCGGTCAATGAGAAGAACCAGGAAATGCTGAGTACTACGAAGAAGGCTACTTTGAAGACTTTGCGATCTAGGTCACGTCCTCCACTCGATTGCCTGTGGGCATGTCGATTGGTCTCCACGTATTTTTGAGATTTCCGCTGCCAGTTACTCTGTTGTTGCTAAGCCCTGTGAGGCGACTTTTGTAAGAACCTTGACCATAAGGTCTTTGCCGTTTTAATTAATATTACTTTGTCTGCTTCATTAGTTCGTTGTTGAATGGTTATGAATGCATCTTTGTTGCGACTGTGCGAGCTAGCTACTGATCATGGGACTAGCTTGGTATGCACAGAGGGCCTCGGGGTGGTGTGATACCCGGGGGTCCGACAGGAGATGGTATCAGAGCCATATCGACTGTAGGACGTAACCACAGTTAGATTGGTCGTCTTAGTCAAAAATTCAAAATATATTTTCTAAATCAAACCAAGCAATTAACTTGACTAGGTATTCTTCTCTTATCTTATTCTATTCTTTCTTATCTTATTCTATTATTTTCTTATCATCTTACCCTCTGATATCATTCTTGAGTTCTTTCATCTTATCTTTTCTGGAACTTGGTTTTCAAGTTTAAATTTGACTCCCTCATCTCTGGATTATCCCTAGGATCTAGCCCTTCAAGATCAAGCAACGGAAGCTTTGGAAGCTCAAGGTCCGCCGTCTGTTCCCAGTTGACCCTCCATAAAGATTAGATTGGTAGTTGCCCTCCCTAGTTTTAGTATCGCTTAGTCCGCGTAATAGTGCTTTTGTGCTTAAGTGTCTCTTTCTTGTTGATAGCTTTCCGGCTATCCGTTCGTTGGGTTAAACCAACTTTGTCCGCATTAGGTTGATCCATCTATCTCCCTTGTTTCTTACTCATCTAAATGCTTTTCCCTCGCACCTATTGTGCTTTCTCCCTCTCATCTATGAAACCTGTGAAGAAGTATTGCAAAATGGTTCAGACCCGTAAGTCCCTTGGAAGCTACTCTTGCTGGAAATAACCAATGTGTTTTGATGCCAACATAGGTAGCTTTGGAGAATCTTTGATAAGACCGATTTTGAGATTTAACCGGGTATATGCAAGAAGTTACTGTGGATACCAGAGTGTGATAATGGGTATGCCTTGATTATAAATGGTTTAAAGAGTAGCATATTGGTGGATTATATAAATCGTGGAGTAAAGTGATCAGAGAGGAAAATCTTGATTAATCTTGAAGGATAAAAGAATCTGAAGTGCTGATTTGATTATTAGGAGAAGTTGTATTTAAATTGAATCTTGAGATGGTTATAATGTCAGTTGGATATTTGGAATTGAGAAATTGTGCAGAAGAGGCATAGAGTAGAATGCGAAGAGAATTGGATTTTTCATATCGATTTATGATGTTAATTTTGGAAGAATTGGTTGGATCTTGGTTGGATTGTAGAAATACATGACTACTAGATTGTAGAATTAAATTATTATTGATATGAGATTATGGGAGATTGGATTATAGAAATATATCCTAGATGAATTATAGAAATCGATCATGATTGGATTAGAGAAATATAATTATTGTACGTTGGATTATGGAATATGTTACGATTGGATTTGGATTAAATGATTATAAGATTGTTGACGATTGGGATCATAGGATTACCAATTCATAATGTTAATTTTGGTGGATTAGGCTGAAAACAAAAAGTATATGGAATGAATTGAGTATATTGGTCACAGTGGATTCAATTGGATGTGGTTGAATAGAGAAATTAGGATTTGAAGAGAAATTTTTGTTGGATTATAGAGATATGTCTTGATCGGATTATAGAATTGCGCATTTGTGGAGATTGGATTATGCATACAGATGATTGTTGGATATTGGAATTTATGATTGACGGATATATTACTGATATCAGAGTTGGTCCAAAGTAATTGTTGGGTTGATGAATATCTTGCAGGTATTGGAGTTGGACTAAATAAATGTTGGTAAATGGTGATAAAATAATTTGGTGGGTTAAATTTGAATTTATGGATTACAAGTAGTCATTTTGGAAGGATCTATAGTAAAGATATTGAATTTATATAAAGGAATTCTAAGGGTTGCAATTGATAAATTTACTTGAGAAAATTTAGTGGATAATGTTGTGGATTTAGTCATGAATTTTGGAGGAAGTAATTGCGTGAATATAATCTCTGGAGGATTTTGTTCCAAAAGGGATAGAAAAGAATTTAGCGTGATCTTGAAGTTTATCAGATCGGAAGATGTGCTTATTGCTAGTGGATTTTGTGGATTTATGCAGGGAAGAAATCATGCAGTCAAAGTGGTGAATCCATTGGATTATTTAAAACTTGTGCCGAAGAAGTATTTTTGAATCATGCTGGTGTATCGATAGAATGTGAGATCGATTAAATGATTTGATTATAATTGGGTGACCTTATGTTATGCTGGAATGGTGGATTTCGATAATAATGAGCATTGGATCCGGCGATTTGGAAGATAAGTTTGATAGCTTCCTAGCTGGCACTCCAGTACATGGTTATGATCCCGCAGTTTGGCATCAGTTTACCACGATGGAGCTACCACTACAGCTGTCAGAGGTGTGCAAAGTGTTCCGTTGTGCTGCAATAAAAGGGATGCCTCAAGCTACCGGGAGAACCGTTGCATCTGAAGAAAGCCGAATCAAAGAAGGATCTCGCCAACCAGGGGTATCCAAGCAGAAAGTTCGAAGAAGTTGAACGCTATACCTGGAGCAAGACCATAACGCCTGCAAAGAGCAATAAAGCAATCACACAAAGAAGGAAGCGACCTGAAGCCAAGAGCCGAGTGTCCCGGCCTTTCTTTCTAGTCTCTCCGAATCTCGGGGTCGAGATTCCGTTTAAGTGGGGTAGGGTTGTAACATCCCAATTTTGAGAGTTTTGAAAAAAATTTCAAAATAAAATAACCATTTGCTTTTGTTACTAAAAGCTTAAATGTGACTTTCAGAAAATCAAAAGCATTTCAATTTGAATTACTCAAACCTCGATTAAATAAAAATCGTTTTATTTGATTTTCTAATTTTATCTAGTAATTGTTTTTCCCTTCGTTTGGTTATTTTCCGTGGAGTTCTTTTTATCCTTTTCGGTTTGCTTTTGTTTGAGTTATTTTAAAGCTTTTAAAACAAAATAAACTATTTTCATTTCCTTGATTAAATGTGGAGCTTAAAATTTAATTTCCAAAGCAAAAGCATTTTAAACGATTAAATCAAACCTTACTTAAATTCAAAATGAGTTTATTGGATTTTTCGTGTTTTTGGATTTTATTCAAGCCCGTCTTTGTTTCAACCCTTGATCTGCTTTTATTTCTTTTCACAACCCAAAAACTATTTGATTTGTTGTAAAATTTAATTTAAATTATTTAATTTAAATTGGTATTCTATTTTGAAGCTTTAAAAATAAAAATAATCGTTTGTATTTTCTCGGTTTAATTTAAAGCTTAAGTTGAATTTTTTGAAGGAAAAGTATTTTAATTGGCTAAAATAATTTCCAAGAAAATGCAAAACTATTTTATTTGGTCTATTCAAGTCCCAAGTTATTTTCTAAAATTTTCTTGAATTTTTGGATTTTCGGATTTCCCGAATTTTCTTTTCTCTTTTTCTTTTCCCTTCTCTCTCCATCGTTTTCTTCCGTGTTCTTCTTCTTTCTTTGCTGCTTTCCGGCCGCCCCATGCCCTGGCGCTGCTGCCCCCCTCGAGCCATGAGCTGCCTCGAGCCGTGAGCCCCATGCCCTGGCACCTGCCGCCCCCATGCCCTGGCACCTGCTCCTTCCCAGCCGATCTCTTCCTTCTTCCCCCCAGCAGCTAGCCCTCTCTCCTCCATTCTTCCCCGCTCCTCCCCGTTCTTTCTTTTCAGCTGGAGCTCCACCAGCAGTAGCGGCCGAGCAGTGTCCTCCCCTCATTGCAGCTAGCTGCAAGTTTTCTTCTCCAGTGACCTCCCAGAGCCCGCGCCTGCTGGCCGCCACGCTTTGGCTTTGCTTTGCTCACCTCGAGCCCTTCCCGCCTGGATTCCTCTGGTCTCCCGACTCTTTGCCGTGAAGTGCAGCCCCCTCTGCCGAGCTCCCTCTGCGTTGCTCCTCCCTCGATCTTGCTCTCCTTGCCTTCTCCCCGCCGAGCATCCAGCAGACCCCTCTGCATGCGCCTCCTCTCGTGCTTCTATCCTTCCTATTCCCCCCGAGCAAAAGCGTGCAGCTCAAGCAAGCCCATGCAATATGCTTGACTTCATGCATGAAGTAAACTTCAACTCATGCATGCATACGTCTTGAAAAAACAAAGGAAGGCAAAGAAAGTTCTCTCCTCCATTCTCTCTCCGGTCGCCCATTCTCCGCACCATTGCGTCGCCGCGTGCTCCTCGGCATCCTCTTCTTATCCCTAGAATTCACGGTCTCTTTTTACACGACCCAAAATGTTCGCCGGCGTGCGAACCGCCTTTCTATCGTCGTTTCGGTGCCGTCTTTGATCCCCGGCGTTGTCGTCCATCCGTTAGCTTCGCCTCGCGATGCTCTCGTTGTGCTACCTTCTTTGCTCCAAAACATCATCGGGTCATCGGCGCCGCTATTCCCTATGCATTGTTTTGCACGCCACCGCCACACCGGACCTCCGCCAGTGACGCGACCACCACCATTATGTCCGCCTCGCTCCCGGGAATCCATTTTGCTAGTTCGCCGGTCATCCCTCCATTTCCCTCACCGGCGCTATCACTTTAAACCTAGTCTGCACTATTCATGTCTGAGGATTTCTATATTTTATGTGAATGAAACTTAGGATATTCGTTCTCCTTCATACGAATCCGATTCTATCGATTCTTGGCTCTAAATTCATCTAAATTCAGCCCCTTCCTATCGCTACTAATTTTGTAATTTTTGGATTTTATTGGATTTATTGTATTTATTTGGCTCTTTTCGCGCGTGTAGATTCCGACGTCTCGGAAGAATTCTTTGACCCGGCGACCGAAGACCCGCAGCTCGTCAACGAAGGCAAGTCGTAGGCCTTTGACCATGTTGAACCCATTTTATAAAAGTATATTGTTTTAAATTATCATGCATGGCTAGTTTTACTAAAAATGGTTTTGGGAGTAGATAATTACCAAATTGCCATTATGCCTCCTTGATAAATTGGAAATGAAATGTCTCCTTGAATGACATATATCCTTGGACACCTTAGGATGGTTAATACTAGTTGGACATAATTGTATTACCAACTTGGGAGCGTATTATTGCTTAGACATGCTCTAGTTACCCGCAGTACTTTCGATCACTTGTTCAATGATTATTGAAATTTGACTAATGGAACTATGGAACAGTGGTGTGAGGCCACTTTTATTAAAAGATGTTGTGCCATGGCAGGGATTGCCATTTGGTCGGGTTTGAACAAAAATGATTTATGCTCGGGCTTGAGGTAGGAAGCTAGAGTGGGTGTGTGATGCACATTGGGTTGTGGTAGACTTGTCTGAGCAGCCAACTAAGGACTTAACTTTGCAAGTCATTGATCTGGGTCACCTCGTGCAACCACAAGTCCGGTATGGGACGGACCTGGCCAACTAATTAGGGAAGTTTTGGGTCGGTTCTGTTAGGGTTGATTATTGGCGCAAGAGGGGGCTGTGATGGCGAAACCTTAGCGAACAGAACCGAGGCAAAATGGAACTTTGTAAAGGCCTTGTGATAGTCACTTAGTCGCACACCCTCGGAAGTGTGTCAGACGGACATTACAAGTGATTTATCTCTTGTGGGTAAAGCTGTACAACCTCTGCAGAGTGTCAAAATCTATTCGAATAGCCGTGTCCCCGGTTACGGACATGCCTGGTGATTTCGCGCAAGGGGTAGTATTTTCAAAAATGTGGTTTGGTTCGTTGGAAACGTTTGGTTGGAATGGTTGGGAAGTGAACGGGATGTTCACTGTTTGATTCAAAAGAACTTGGATATCTATGTATGATCCTTTTAAAATCCTGCTTTGCAATCTACTTATTGTATTTACTGTTACACTTGCTTTCTGCAAATTAACCATAAAGCCATCCTTGTTTAAGCCTGGCATGAATACTATGTGCATACATTTCTCTACGACTTGCTGAGTACTTTATGTACTCACGGCTTTATGCCCTTTGTTGATCGGTCAGTGAAGAACCAGAAATCTTTGAGTACTACGAAGAAGGCTACTTTGAAGACTTTGCGATCTAGGTCACGTCCTCCACTCGATTGCCTGTGGGCATGTCGATTGGTCTCCACGTATTTTTGAGATTTCCGCTGCCAGTTACTCTGTTGTTGCTAAGCCCTGTGAGGCGACTTTTGTAAGAACCTTGACCATAAGGTCTTTGCCGTTTTAATTAATATTACTTTATGCGCTTCATTAGTTCGTTGTTGAATGGTTATGAATGCATCTTTGTTGCACCGCGCGAGCTAGCTCATCGATCATGGGACTAGCTTGGTATGCACAGAGGGCCTCGGGGTGGTGTGATACCCGGGGGTCCGACGGCGATTGACACGTGCATCCGCATAGTCATCAGAATCGGAGGATGTGAAGCGGCAACCATTTTGCCGTGTCGGCAAGGAGCACAAACAAGATCCTTGACCATTTTGAGTTTGACAAACCACGAATGAGATCGTGGCCACTAACTCGGTCGATGATCAAATCCTATATGACCAAGTCTCCTATGCCGAAAGACAAATCACGGGATTGAAGCAATTAAACATCGGAGAGGATCACGGAAGATCCGGAAAAATCAGCACGAAAAATCCTCCCATAACGAAATCCATAAACTAGACTACCCAAGAATCAAGAATTTTGCAATTGTTTTTCTTAAAGCTCACCTCGAAACCGTCATCGGTAAGTGAGAGACTGAAGCGCATTATCTGCAGCTTACTTACTAAGGCAACATCTTTTAAAATAAAAGAATCATTAATGCTCACAGTACCTTTAGCGATGACGCGCCAAATGAAGCATCTCCAAGGTGATCGTCTCATCACCGGAGCGCGGCTAGAGAAGAAAACCAACGAGACTCACGGTCATATGACGTGAACAACCCGAGTCTACAATCCGGACCTTTCCTTCCCACCGACCACGAGTCAAGCAGTAAAGTCTCGATCTTGGGGTGAATCGTGAGATTTTGGCACCCAATCTTGAGTAACTCGCGAGCAGATGAAGTAGTCAAGCAAGACCGACCTCTATCTACCCTCGCTCTCTGTCACTCAACAAGTCAAAAGATCTCAGCCTGTTGCTGGATCCGACTGCTATGGAAGAGCGAGTCGAAGTGCGATAACATCTTGATCTCGCCATGGTAGCTATCTCGAAAGGAAAACGAGATCTACCCTCAGGACGGCGGAAGTTACGACCAAAGGGAGCATGAGGACGAAACTCAGAAAACTCAGAAAAACCAAGTCCTCGATGCTGCCCAAAATCATCAGATGGAACAAACCTAGACCTCGTGTTGGTCTTAGGTGCACTCAAGATCTGGGGCTGACCTTGAATGTACCTAAGAGACTCAACATGGTCTCTACGCGCGATCTTGGCGCGCCTGAAGCAATGATCAACTAAATGTCCATCTTTACGATGAAGGTGCAATGATACTTCGCCTTACGAGGGGAAGGCTGCAGTGGGATCACCTTGCTGTCAGAAATCCTTTGAACAAAACCCGCTGACTTAAAATTGACTTTCTCAGTCCTGGGCTTAGTTTTGATCACACCTGGTGCTATGGTTTTGAGCACGACAGGTGGATGCTTCCTCATATCCTCCTGGATATCATATCCTAGACCCTGATTAAATCTGCAAATTTTAGATTTGTCTAGAATGAGATTGAGCTTCTTCTTGCCTCCTACAAACCTCTCGAGAGTGTTCATAAGATACTGACACTCCCGAAAGAGAGAGGTGCAAGAAGAGCAGGGGGAAGAAGGGACAGCAGAAGGTAAGGGAGCAGAAGAAGAACCAACAACAGAGGAAAGATTGGCTTGTGCACGCACAGCCGACTTTGGGGGGACAGTCCTACTGCTAGCAGATTGGTTCACGTTACTAGGCGTCTCTACCAAACCCTTAGACTTCTTCCCAGCACACACAATACAAGCAGATGATTGTGTCTCTAGAAGGTCCTTAGTTAGCTTCACACATTTTTCATCCAATGCAACCAAATCACATTTTAGTTTATTACAATGATTGCAAGGTGAGCTAACAAGGTCCTTAGAAGCATATTGAGCCAATTTGTTATTGTGATCAATCATTTCTTGAAACTGCTTAGATACAGATTCTAGTTCAGCAGTTAACTTAGGACAGTTTAAACAAGAAACAACAGGCTCTAGTAGCGCAGCTTGAAATTCAGCAATTTTGTGATCTGCCCGTTTTAGGTTCATCTTGAGATTATTACAATTTTCACAAGTTTCAGGCAGATCAAGCAAAGATGGTATAAAGACCTCTAAGCGAATTGTCCTTAACCTCACATGAGGTGCAAGCGATAGCCTCAACAGAGTGGATGAAGGAGGTGCTATCCTACTCATCTCTAATTCAGCAAGAAGGCTAATGTTCTCTACCTTAATCATGTCAAGTTCAGAGGACACACTATCATGTAAGGTCCTTAGTTTTTCCATATCATCAATCAAAGCACAACATGTGTCACATTCATCACGGGAGGGAGCAGATGTAAGTAAAGTGAGCTCCCGTGATAGTCTAGCTACTTCCTTCTCCAACCCAACACACTTAGTCCTAGACTTAGCATGGAATCTACCTAGCTTAAGAAAAGCATCATTAAGCTGGTCATAAGTGGGACTAACCTCGTCGGAGTCGGAGTACAGCTCGCTGTCGCTCGGTTCGCCCGAGGGCCATGAAGCACATGCCGGAGAAGTTGCCGTCGTCCTTGGGATCATGATCGTCCTTCCCATCATCGTCACTCCACCCCTCCACCTCGCTGGTGTCCAGCTCGTCGAGGGCGGTGAGGACGCGATGGAACAGCTTCTTAGCTTTCCCAAAGTTGCGGAACTTCTTCTTGCCTTGGTCAGGTGCTGAGGGCTTCGTGTTCTGTTCTTGTCGATGTAGTCGTTCTTGCTTGGACCGCCATAGTCACCTTTGCCCTTCCCAAGCTTGGGACGGTTTGCTCGGATGTGGTTGGGCCCACCACACTCGAAACAAATCACAGGACCTCCTCTCTTACCATCCTCCTCCTCTTGTAAGCATGGGAAAACTTCCGAGCTAGGAGGGCTAGTTGCTCATCCTCAAGTCGCTCTAATCGATCATCGGTTATGTCACGAGAGCGACTAGGGAGAACCCACGTATTGACTCGTAAGAAGATCCGAAGTGGGATCGGTGACTAAAGCCATCGATTGTGACTTCGACCTTGAGAGACAATGTCAATCTCGTGACTCTTGAGACGCGAGTAAAGCGCATCAAGAGTCGTGGTCGAGGTCCGTGCTATCTTTGATGGTAGTCACTTTCATCTCCCAAACACGAAGATCAAGTGCGAAAGCATCATCGGCGTTATCCGAGTCGGGTATGTAAGACCGACCGCTCGGAGGTTGCTCAAGATTTTGTGAAAACGCGAAAAGCACTCGCGTCTAAAGATTCACCAAAGAAGCATTTCAAATTTCTTCGTACTCACGCTTGAACCGGTCTTGTCGAACCGTCTTAATCGAGTGGTGCCCTCATGGTATGCATCGAGGTCACCCGGATGTAAATGGCGAAATCAAATGAGAAATACGATCAAACTCACTTCTGCTTAAACCCTGAATGATTATGTTCCTTGCCTTAGCATTTGCCTCAACATCAGCCATGTTTCCAGCATTGATGTTCTCATCGGCAGGAACAGCAAATCTAACATTCACCTTTCTCCAGATGGCATACCCACGAGCACGGATGTAAGTTTCCATTCGGCTCTTCCAGAAGGGGTAATCCAGACCATCAAAAACTGGAGGCTTGGTGGAATACTTGTCCGTTGCCATGGCTCAACCGACCGGTTAAGATCTATCACGAAGAGCTAACCGGCTCTGATACCAATTGAAGGACCGAAATGGCAACAGAGGGGGTGAATGGTGCCTAAAAATTAATACTCCCTTTCTTGATTTAAAACCGACCTACAAAGATCTCTCAAGATCTAAAGAAAGTAAATGAAGCAAGATCAAATAACAAAACCTAGTTTGAGTCGTTCTTCCGAAATCGGAAGTTCGGAAGTACATCTGCGTAGTTCCGCTTGCGTAGTTCCATGATGTATAGCTCGAAGTTCCGCTATGTATTTCACGCCTAAAATCGGAAGTTCCGATTATCTGAGCTAAGAATGAGCGTTCGGGTTTTGCTCAAAATCCAAACTACTTAATCTTGAATGCTCTTCTCGGTCAAGTTTTACAGACATCATCCTAAACACCATCTTGACCTTATGGAGAAGAATCGCAACCAAAGATTCAATAATCGAACCAAAAGCGGATTTCTTGAAGAAGGGCAAGAAAGACCAAAACCAATGATAAGCGAGATTCTCGATTCTTAGAGCATGAAACTTTGAGGAAGTAATAGCAATACCAAAACGATTCTAGATATGAAGTTTCATGCTATTTCATAAAACGAAACAAAAGATATACCAAAACCCTAGATATTCAACATGAACAGAGAGAGAGAGAGAGTTGCAAAATCAAGTAATCAAACCTCGATTTCATTGAATTGAAACATGGATTCAGAGGTAACACAAAGAGGAATGATTACAATAGGTTTCAGTTCATCAACTCCACAACTCAAAAAGCAAAACACACCCTTTTGGTGGAGCTAACCCTAATTTTCTCACTCTCAAGGTCTAACCCTAACTCCAGGATTCTCCCCTATTTATAGCCTTGGCTAATGGGCCTACAACCCATTAAGCCCGCTACACCGAACGGAACCGCCTCCACTTTTGCCGCTGCGAAAAGACCCTTCGCCTTTGCGCACCTTTCCGAAGCCTCCGTACACCTTGTTGTGCACGACTGCAACCGCTTCAAGATTCACGCCGTCTTGACACATCCCGACCGTTCGACCTCAACGCCTCCTGCGCCTAGTCCGGTCCACGTGTCTCGCCACGACTCCATCTTGATGCCTGCGATCAACACGCACAAAAACACATCACATAGCATTGCACAATATCATAGCATCAATATTTGTATAAGACTCAAACTCATACAAAATCAAAATCACAATTCAACCTTCTCTGCACAGTTCTGGACACAATCGGAAGTTCCGCACTTACCACAGCGGAAGTTCCGATTTCCGGAACATCCGCACTTGTCAGAATTATCGGAAGTTCCGTGCTTACCACTGCGGAACTTCCGATCTTCGGAACATCCGCACGTCCAAAAATTCTATTCCGATTTTCGTCTCAGAGGAATCTCAATACCAGTATTATTGGACACTCCGCTACCCCATGTGCGGAAGTTCCGATTCTCTTCAGCCGAAACCATAACCCAGGTAAATCGGAAGTTCCTTTTTCCAACACCGGTAGTTCCGATTAATCGGAACTTCCGCTCCATACACAGCGGTAGTTCCGATTTCCTGACTCGACCAAGCAGTCCAAGCCAAAACCTCAACTCTCAATCTAATCAACACACTTGTCAAATACTCATCACTCAGAGTGGAGGACCTCTCACATGGTCTCTCACTGATGCTGTCCCGTGCTCTCGACGTGGACATCACGCGGGAGTATGCAGAGATACAGGGGCAGGTTGATTCGCACTTCGCGCGCAGCCAGGCGCTCTCCTCAGAGCGCGACGAGCTCGCAGAGAGAACGAAGGCTCTGGAGGCGCGGGTGGCCGAGCTGGAGGTGGAGCGGCAGGGTCTTCGCAACGAGGTGCAGATGCTTCATCACACTAAGGCGGACCTGGACGGTGAGATCGCCGCGGAGCGTGAGCTATTCGAGTCCGTGTCGTGTACCATCTGGTAGGCCATGGAAACGGTTAAGACCATCGTGACTGCGCTGGGGGCCGTGCCGCCGCCGAGAACGCACCGCGTCCCGGAGGTTGTCGAACGTTGGACCGCCTCCATCGGGGTGGTGAGATTTTCTTGCCCGCCGCCCAAGCCTACGGCGATTATTGCGCGAAGGTCTCTTGGACTGCGGCCTTCCTATCGCTGCAGAAGGGCGGTTGTGGGCATGTTGACGACCTCAGGCGCTCGCTCCCTGCCCGTAGCCTTGGCGCCCGATGTAGCCGCCGACGAACGATTGGTGCGGAGGGCGACGCATACCTTCGCTTAGGCTTTTGGGCGCCGTAGGGAAGCGAAGCTGCGATGGCTTCGCTGCGCCGGGTGCTGGAGCGGAAGGCAAAGAGAAAGGCAGCTGATGCCCTCGAGGGCGCCGGTGGGCGGGGGGCCACCACGCGTGACAAGGTGTGACCCTCCGCCCTACTACCCCTCGAACCATAGTTTTGATAGGCTAGGGTTATTATTTGTTGTTCCCGCCTCGCTCCGGTTTTCGTGCCCAGGTGGGACAAGTTTGTAACGACTTCTATTTTTTGAATGAAACGGTTGGTTTTGAATCGCCTTGTTCTACGATTGCATTGGTTTCCTTTGGACCGACCGATGATGGTTCGGCGGGCTGCCGGCCAGGGGCCCCGTCCCTCCGAAGGGTGCAACATGAAAGTGATCGCGCTGCGTCGCCGTACAAAGGTCGGGCGCCTCGCTCGCCCCACCTGGCCCCTACAACTTTGCTATCGTGAGGTCGTGTACCGCGGGTCCTGGTGGTATCGATGGAAGCGTCGTAACCCGAAGGGGTCAATGAAGAGCTTTTGGCGCTTCCGCGAGCGCAAGGCCGCCCGAGGACGCGCTGATATTCGTGCCTTCTAGGCGGGGCGAGGCATTGTCTTCGCTCGGAATGCCCGATCGTGGCTGATGCTGGTGAGCTGCCCCGTTCAGGGTGGAAGGCCGAACAAGCGTTCGAGCGCCTTGTGCGCCTCGGTGCTTCCGTCGGGGAGCTGTTTACGTGGGTGATGGAGGAGTATAACCGTCTTGTTGCCTCCGGGTCTTGCGAAGAGGAACTGGTTGACTGGGCAACCCGGGTGGAGGAGTGCGACCTCGCGCCGTAACTGTGAAGCACACTTTCTTGTATGGAGAGGATTCCGCGGAGAGTTGTATCATTGTATTGTACTATTATTTCTTTTTCGAGGTGTTGTAACGTTGTACTATACTATTGTTTCTTTTTGGAGTGTTGTAACGTTGTACTGTACTATTGTTTCTTTTTCGGAGTGTTGTAGCGTTGTACTATACTATTGTTTCTTTTTCGGAGTGTTTAACGTTGTACTGCCTATTGTTTCTTGTCTTTGTGCGTGACGGTGGACTGCGAGGGGGGGGGGTGCGGAGCCTGCGCCGTGCCCAATATACCCTGTGAATTGTTGGATTGGACTCCGAGAGAGCCCCTTGTCGAACTATGCGAGCTCCGAGGGAGCCCCTTGCCATACCGGGAACGTGGGCCATGCGCGGTATTTGGTTTATACACTTCACACCTCTGGTGTGAGTTAGTGTGCGCCGGGGGCTCGAAGCCCCGTTAGGCATCTTTTTTGTCTGTCCGCGACGGACTACGTTTAGTACCGGGGCCATGGGCCACGTGCGGTGTTGGTGTATACACTTCACACCTCCGGGGTGAGTTAGTGTGCGCCGGGGCTCGGAGCCCCGTTAGGCATCTTTTCCTTCTTGTACATGGCTGTCAGAAGTCTTATTACTTTGCTAAAATGTGCTTGCATGAGTACAAGGTTTCCCTGTGCACAACCGGGGGAGTCGTAATCCGGGCGTAGCCGGTGTTATCTAGGGATTGTACTTTCGGAGGCTCTTGGCGTTCCACGTGTGGTCCAGCTGCTGTCCTTCCGGGGTTGCTATGTAGTAGGACCCCGCCCTTGTGCTCCGGGTGATGACGTAGGGGCCTTCCCACTTTGATTCGAACGTTCCCAGTACCGTGGTGTTTGCCGCTCTCTTGAGTCCCATGTTGCCTGTGGCCAAGGTGCTGATTCTGACTTTCCGGTTGTATGCCCGAGCGACCCCCTGGGCGTACTTTGTCATTGTTGAAATTGCTTTGACGCGGTGCTCTTCTAGAAGATCTATCGACACCGCGCGATCGTCCATGCTTCGTCCTTCGGTTGCCCGGAGGGACTTTCCTGCGATTTCCCCCGGGGTCACTGCCTCGTCCCCGAAAAGGAGTTTGAACGGGGAAGTCTGGTTCCCAAGGCTTCATGTAGACTCTGCCAAAATCTTTATGTAAATTGTGAACCTCTATCGGACACAATCTTCTTGGGTATCCCATGCAGACAAACGATTCTTGCCATGTAAAGCTCTGCTAACTTGTTGCTTCTGTAAGTGGTCTTGACTGGAATAAAATGAGCCACTTTAGTCAATCGGTCAATTATCACCCAAATGGAATCACATCCTGATTGGGTCCTAGGTAGTCTGGTGATAAAATCCATACCAATTTTTTCCCATTTCCATTTGGGAATTGGTAATGGTTACAACAATTCGGCAGGTCTCTGATGTTCTGCCTTAACACGCTGACGTACATCACAGCGTGCAACGAACTCAGCGATCTCTCGCTTCATACTGACCGACCAATATTTTTCCTTCAGATCTTAGTACATCTTGGAACTTCCGGGATGGATGGAGTAAGGTGACTCATGCGCTTCTCTTAGAATCAATTGTCTTGTCTCCTAATGATTAGGTACGCAGATGTGATTGCCAAACCACACCGTACCTTGCTCATCCTCAGAATATCCTAGGGCTTTACCTCTTCTCATGTTCTTCTTGATTTCCTTGATGTCTTCGTCTTCTAGCTGTTTCTCTCTGATCTGACTCTTCATGGTTGGTTGGACTTCTATTGAGTTGATACAGCCCTGACTGACAATTATCAGATTCAGGTGCTTCAATTCTTTAAACAGCCCTGGCTGATTTTCCTGAACTAACAAAGTGTTGCAGTATGGCTTCCTACTCAAAGCATCTGCCACCACATTTGCTTTGCCCGGGTGGTAATGGATTCCAAGGTCATAATCTTTTATCAGCTCCAACCATCTTCTTTGCCGGAGATTAAGCTCTGACTGAGTGAAGATGTATTTCAGACTCTTATGATCCATGAAAATCTCACAGCGGTTACCAATGAGATAGTGCCGCCAGATTTTCAAAGCATGCACAATTGTTGCTAACTCTAGATCATGAGTTGGATAATTTCCTTCAAGTGGCCTCAACTGACGAGATGTATAAGCCACGACTTTTTCTTCTTGCATCAGTACGCATCCAAGTCCTTGGCGAGATGCATCACAGAAAACTTCAAAATCCTTACGAATATCTGGTAATACATGTACGGGTGTTGTTACTAGCTTTTTCTTCAACTCTTGGAAACTTTGATCACAGGTATATGTCCATTCAAATTTCTTTTCTTTCTTCAAAAGTTGAGTCATGGGTTTGGCGATCTTGGAGAAACTTTCAATGGATCTTCGGTAGTACCCAGCTAAACCGAGAAAACTTCTCACTTCCGTGACGGACTTGGGTTGCTTCCAATCCATTACAGCTTCAACCTTGGCGAGGTCTACTGCAACTTCTCCTGCTAACACAATATGTCCAAGGAAAGCCACTTGATTGAGCCAAAATTCACTCTTGCTGAATTTGGCATAAAGCTGATGCTCTCGGAGCTTTTCTAAAATAATCCTGAGATGCTTCACATGCTCTTCTTCATCTTTTGAGTAGATGAGAATATCATCGATGAAAATTACCACAAACTTATCCAGGAATTCCTTGAACACTTTGTTCATCATATTCATGAAATAAGCACGGGCATTTGTTAGTCCAACTGACATCACAGTAAACTCGTACAGTCCATATCTGGTTGTGAAGGCTGTATTTGGAATATCTTTTGGTCTGATTTTTAACTGATGGTAGCCTGATCTCAAATCAATATTGGAGAAAACACTGGCTCCTTTAAGTTGATCAAACAGATCATCTACCCTAGGTAATGGTTACATGTTCTTGATTGTTACTTCGTTGAGTGATCTATAGTCCACACACATTCTCATACTATTGTCTTTCTTCCTGACAAATTGTAACATCCCCAATTTAATTAGTGATGATTAGTATGCATCTCGTTAACATGCATATGGTTTTAGTATCTTTTGCTTAATTTATTGCACTTGGAAAGTCACAAAACAAATTAAACCTACAACTCAAATCTGAACTCCTAAAAGAAATCAATAATAAAAATTTATGAACATCTTCTATAAATAATTTCTTCAAATACTAGATTATTCATATTGAATTAATATGAATTTTCCTAAATTTTTAAATGTCAAACCGACCTCACCAAAATTCAAACCAACATTAAATGGCAGATATGAAAATAAATTAATTATAACAACTAGGGAATGAACAGCATATGCAACCAATTTTCCTAGATTCTATTTAGATTTGAGAACACTCACAAAAATTTTCAGAATTTGTAAAATTTATTTACTATGTTAAATCGCTTAGTCAAAACCGGAACACCAAGTCAAATCCCTATTTAATTTCGAATTTTCCCCATCTAGCAAAGCCACATGCCACTAACCATTTCCTTGCCCAGCCGAATCACCAAGCACCCCACTGCCATGCCTTGTTCCCACGCCACTGCTTTTGTTCATTGCCCAACCGAATCCATCCCCTCTCTCTCTCTCTCTCATTTCCTTTTGCCCCCACCTATCTAGTCATGCTATGCACTGCCATCTCTTTTCTTTTCTTTATCTCCCACTGCCATCAGCAGCACACTGCCTCCTCTCTGCCCATTGCTGACAGAAACAACATCTCCCCACTGCCATCTTCTTCTTTCCTACAGCAGCCCCTCCCCATTTTCTTTCTCTAAAGCTAGCTCAAGCTCCCATCTTTCTCTCCTCCCAATCCAAGCAAGAAACCAAGAATCACCCTATGCATGCTATACCATCTTGTTGCTCATCACACCAACTTCTCCTTCATCCCAAAACTTTTAGCATGAACAACCATTAGTTCTCCCTGCTGCCATTTTCTTCCCAAAACCGAAAACAGAAAAAAAAAAACAGCCCCCATGTTCATTCACTTCTCTCCTCTCAAACACGACCAAGAACCAAAAATCCCTCTATGCATGTCACACCATAGCGTTCATCGTCTTGACAGTGTACCATTTTGCCAATTTGATTGCGCATGCATGAACGTTTAAGTGTTCTAGAGAAGAAAGGAGAAGTGAAGGTAGATTCAGTTTGGGGCTCTTGCCCGATCTACTTCAAGCTAATGGTCGGAGGCTCAAACGTGGTTGGATAGTCTCCAAACTTGGTGAGTTAGTTCTAAACATAGAGATATTCGTTGTGACCAGTTAGTTTGAGGAATGGTTTAGTTGAGCACCGGATTTGAGAGCGGTTCAGTTCATTCTGTTTGCAGTGAAATCAGAGGTGCACAATCTTGGTGCTTGATCTGGTTGAGGGCCATATGGTGTCGGAATCGGCTGAAATTTGGACAGCAGGTGGAGGACTCATTGACCAGCATTCCTGCCAAGTTTCAAGTAGATTGAGATAGTGGTTTGGAAGTTATGCAATAGAGACTGAGGTGGACAGAAACACCGCTATTCTGTTTTAGCTTATTTTAGTTACCTCTTGCCAAATGTGGTTATTGTAGATGATGAAGCCAAGTTTATAACTTGATGATTTTATTTCTTCTAGTGAAGACTCCGTTGTATCCACTATTATAAGAGTGGAATAGTGGTCACGGACGAGAGGCCGAGTGGACGCGGAGGAGTTTGGCAACGACAATGACGAGCCCCGTCGTGGCGGCCCGGCGCGCTTAGGTGATAATCTCGTTTTTAACCCTTAATCGATTTTTTAGTGTGTGTGACGTGTAGGCCAAACCTGTCATAGACCGTGGCTAGGATCACCTCGGTATAAAAAGTAATTCATTAATTCTAAAAATCCAAAATAAATTATTTTACAACATCAAATTGGTTTAAGCTTGATAAATTAATAACTAATTCGTAAAAACTCCAATTGAGATGAACCAAATTATTTTGGTCCTGTAATAATATTACCTATCCATTTTTTGTAATTCTCATGTCCACCACTACTCCGTAAAATTTTGCGAAAACTTTAGGTGCGGTGAACAGTGATAGATTCTAATTTATTTGGATTTTCTGGAAAACTGACTTTCAAACTGTCATAACTTTTGCATAGAGCATCAAAATTAATTGATTCTTATTGTTAAATTCAACTAAAATCATGCTATACCTTCTGTGAATTTTTCATGATTTCTTGATCACTTTGAATTTTTGGGTCTTTTCGGTATTATTCGTTTTTATTGTGCTTTCGACTTCTTTCGTTAGGTTCCGACGCGCACATTGCTAACGAGAGTGATCCTCAGCAACTTAACGAGCAACTTCAGCAAGGCAAGCAGTTTGATCATGTTAATCCTATTATTTTTCAAGCCTAATATCTTTTTTGCAACTTGTATGTATGCATTGCTATTTTGTTGTTAAATTATAGTTTGATTAGTCGATCCTATAGTTGCATAATCTTTAGGTAAAGGATATTTCCTCTACTACCTGAGCCTAGGTTATTTGCTGTGATTTGAATTCGTTGGATGAGCTCTAGTCACTTAGTAGGTTACGGGTTAATATTGCTTAGACATGCTTAGCTGTCGGTAGTTTTGGGCGGTCATCGACTTAGTCGATGATCTCGATCACACAAATCTAATTATTATTCCATTATGTCCAGCACTTGTGCTTTGTTAATTTGTAAAGTCAAAAACTGAAAATGAGAACTGATTTGGACTTGGGGATATTGGAATGTTGGTGTGATCTTTTGGTGTGAATGGAATGGTGCCTAAGTCAACAAGGACCGAACATCTTGTTACACTAAACCAAACAATTTTGCGTGCTAACCACGCGAGAGAGGTATGGGACCTCTCTTGACTAAGTACTTTGGGAGATGTTAATTATGAGCTGGTTGATGGGTGTTTAAAAGAAAAATTGTGTTGTGATAGGAGGGGAGCATTAGCAGATCGACTATATGCTGGCTAATGTATCCTTCTCTTCGTGGGTTGCGGCTCGTAATTAGCATCATCCATTGAAAATGTCTCGTAGGACTTAGCCGTGCCAGCATACCTGAGGAAGTGTGCTTCATAGCTTGGCAAAAAGGCGGTCTGACGTGTGGGTACATTGGTACACCCCTGCGGGGTACAATCTATTCGAATAGCCTCGTCCTATGTTATGGACACGCTTGAGGAGGTCTTCCAAGAGTTAGACTACAACCTTTACTTAAAACTTGACATAGGTTGTATGAATGGGTAATTCATGCTATTGTTGTGGTGACTATTGGGTTAGTCACTTCCAGGATGTTGTTGTCACCTATTTAATGTTATTATGTTGTTATTTACTATTATTTGAACAATAAAAACAGATTGTAAACTTGCTTTTAAATGCACTACATTATTGCAAATAAAGATTGCTTTATTCTGAAAATGAAATATATAGCCTCCACTTAAGTTTGCTTGCATGTAGCTATGTATAGGTCTGTTACTCTACACGTAAGTCTTGCGGAGTACAATTTTTATACTCATTTGCTTTGCTTAACTATTTGCTGCAGAGGAGGAAGGTGAGCCCCAAGGGCCTCACTTTTGTGAGATATGCTGCGGGTTTGACGACTAGCTTGGCGGTCCGGTTGGTTGCCTTATGGGTAAAGGCACACTGATTGGCTCTTTTGTTTATCGCCATCTTATGGCATTTCGCTTCCGCTGTCTAATTAGTTAATTGTATGACTTTTGGCCGGTCGGCCTCCCTTTTGAAATAACTCTACTATATATGTCTTTTGATTTATTGAGTGTTGCTTTGGTTTTATGTCTTGAATGGAATTGATGTATGAATTTTGTAAAGGGGTGTGTATACTGCATTTCTGGGGAGTATACATGTCTCGAAGACACGGGTTATTTTGTTTGTGATGCTAGGGTCAATTGTTGACTAAGCATTGCAAGCTTAATAAACCGGGGTCCTCACAAAGTTGGTATCAGAGCCATACTAACCATAAAAACCACTAGCTTAGTCGTCTTTAGGATATTTTGGAAAACTTAATTTCAAAGTATCAAATGATTTTTGAAAGCTTAAGTAAATTCTCAGATTTTATTCCTTACCTATCTTAGCTTTTTTCTCTCACCTTGCTCTAATTTGAGTTTAAAAAGTTGTTTTCCTCTCTTCTTTTCTAAAAGATAGTTGTTATCGGTTAAATTGGTTTTGGGGAACTTATGAGAGTTCTAAATTTGAAGTCTTGGCTGTCTTTTGGCGAAAGATAGAAGTGTTTGGAGCTGGAATTCAAATCTGGAATTTTAGGACAGCAAGCAAGCATTTTAAGGCAGCAAGCTCAAGCTAGTAATTAAGGTAGAAAATGAGAGGTTAATTCAACTAAAACTTGTGGGAATAAAAGGGTAAGATGTGATACTAGTTAGCTAAGTATCTAACACTTATTTTGCTGATTTAACCTTGCTCTTGAGTAGTGTTGGACCTAGAGTAACATTCTGAAATTTTGTCTTCTTTACCGATTGCTCGTTCATTCAATACGGGTTAGTTGTGTCAGGAAGTTGAGCTTTGGTTTGGGGTTTTCCTTGCTGGTTTAGAGCCTTTTTGGGAGGTTTTAAAGTTCATATACTTACTGTTTTGGCTTTCGTTTAGGGTGATGTTCCATTCCCCTAGTCGATAGCTTTTCGCTTTCTTTAGGTCTTGCTTTTCGGGTTTCATTGCTAACGCAATTTCCTTGTAACAGGATGGACGGGTGTACTCATAGCGGCCAAGGCCAGTCAGCTGGTCCAGATGAGGAGCTTCCTCCTCCTCCGACCATGGCTAAGGTTCTTATGCATATTGAGCGCAACCGTTCGGAGGGCAGAAGGGTGCTGGAGGTCATCGCGTGCAACACCTCCACTCTTACCGGTGCCCCAGGATCAGGGCAAGGGAGTGGACACCAGCCGCGTGGGGGACTTGCGAAGTCCCTTTGCACCCAGCCCCGTACCTTTTCCAGGTCTGAGGACCCACTTGATGCGAGCGATTGGCTTGTGCGGTTGAGCGAAGCTTCGGCATCGCCTGATGCCGGGGAGCATGAGAAGGCACTTTTCGTATCCCATCAGCTAGAGGGTGCAGCTTTGTCTTGGTGGGAGAGCTTTCTCGCTATGTAGCCTGACGGCCACACCGTCACTTGGGAGGGGTTCCGCACTGCCTTCCGTCGGAGTCACATTCCTGCTGGCTTGATGAAGCTGAAGAAAAAAAAGAGTTCTTATCGCTCAAGCAAGGGCGCTTCTCAGTCACGGAGTACCTGTATGATTTCAACCATTTGGCTCGTTATGCTCCGGGGGAGGTGGACACTGATGAGGCCAAGCAAGAGAAGTTCAAGGATGGCTTGTCTGAGGAGCTGCAGGACAAGCTATCCATCGTCGACTTTTCTGATTTCCAGACCTTGGTGGACAAGGCCATCATCGCCAAGCACTCGGGGAGAGCGCTTGTGGATTCTCGCAAACGCAAGTGGGAGGCCCACAAGTCGTCCAGCGCCGACTCTTTCCGTTCTCGTTTTGGGCAGTCTCAGGGGTCCCATTCTCAGTCTTCGGTACCCCCGTGGTCGTCGGCACCTGCCCCTCGTTCTTCACAGGCTATGCCCCAATCACGTGCACCTGCGAGTTAGCAGGGTGGCCCCCGTAACCCGGCTACTGGGGTCACTTGCTTCGCCTGCAACCAAAAGGGGCATTATGCAAATCAATGCCCTAAGAAGACTGGAGCAGCCCCTCGTCCTAATGGAGGATGCAGGCAAGGAGGTGGTTCTCCCTAGGATCAGAAGATTGTCCCTGCTACCCAAGGCGTGGGTAGTGGTCGCGTCAACCTCATCTCCGCGGAGGAGGCACAGGAGGTACCCGATGTCGTGCTAGATACACTTTCCATTAACTGTCATCCTGCTACTGTTTTGTTTGATTCAGGAGCATCTCATTCTTTTGTTTCTGAGTCTTTTGCTGCTGTAGGGGAGTTTCTTTTTACTCCTTTGTTGGTCCCGTTGCTCATTCGCTCTCCTAGTTCGGAGTTGAGAGCTGAATCTGAGTGTAGGGATATCCCAATTGAGATTGAAGGAGTAGAATTCTTAGCAAATTTTATTCTCCTCCATTCAGCAAGTTTAGATGTAATTCTTGGCATGTATTGGTTGTCTCAGCACATGGGACAAATCGATTACGGCAAGAAATGCGTCTCTCTATCTGGTCCCTCCGGCGAGTAGGTTCGCTTTTTACGGAAGCTGCAAGGTCAGCATCTCTTCGCGCTTGAAGCGAAGCCCGCTCTAGATATTAGTGAAGTTTCGACGGTGTGTGACTTCATTAATGTCTTTCCTGAAGATCTTCCAGGTATGCCACCAGTTCGTGACCTCAAGTTTGTCATTGAGTTGGCTCCCGGTACCGCCCCGATTTCAAAGAGGCCTTATCGGATGCCCCCAAACGAGTTGGTGGAGTTGAAGAAGCAACTTAGTGAGCTGCAAGAAAAGGGTTTCATCCACCCTAGCTCATCTCTGTGGGACTGTCCAGCAATCTTCGTAAAGAAGAAGGACCATACTTTACGCATGTGCGTCGATTACCGTCCGCTTAATGAAGTCACGGTAAAGAACAAGTATCCACTGCCCCGCTTTGATGATCTCTTTGATCAATTAACTGGAGCTCGAGTTTTCTCCAAGATTGATTTGAGAGTGGGATATCATCAAGTTCGGATTTGACCTGAGGATATTCCAAAGACGGCTTTCTCTACTCGCTACGGCTTGTATGAGTACACCGTCATGTCGTTCGGCTTAACCAATGCTCCTGCCTTGTTCATGAACCTCATGAATTCAGTATTCATGGAGTATTTGGATAAGTTTGTCGTGGTCTTCATCGATGATATTCTTATCTACTCCAAGAACGATGAAGAGCATGCCGAGCATCTGAGGCTTGTGTTAGGCAAGCTGCGTGAGCACCAGCTGTATGCGAAGTTCAGCAAGTGTGCATTCTGGTTGAAGGAAGTGGCCTTCTTGGGTCATGTTCTTTCAGCAAGAGGCATAGCCGTTGATCCTAGCAAGGTCGGCAATGTTCTCTCCTGGAGTCAGCCCACTTCGATAACCGAAGTGCGGAGTTTTCTTGGTTTAGCGGGATATTATTATCGCTTTATCGAAAACTTCTCCAAGATCGCGAAGCCGATGACAAAGTTGCTCAAGAAGTACAAGAAGTTCTTGTTGTAACACCCTGGCTATTCGGAAGCCAAGATGCTACCTAAAGGATCAACATACAATTCTTTTGCGAAACTAATATTCAATATGCACCAAAATCAAATAGTCAAGACAAAGTAACGAGGAGTAAATAACCGTTCATCAGCGGAGTGTCACCAAGGAATTAAACATGGAAAGTCTGATGTAAACTTGAAGTGATACTTATTACAGTTCATCCCATAACCAAATAACTTAGCAAAATATCTTAATGAATAAGTGAATTAATGAGATGTGTGAAACGTGCTTGGACTACGCCCTCCCGCTAGCAACAATATCATCAGGGTTCACCTAAAAATAAACACAGGAAAACAAGGGTGAGTCGAAACTCAGCAAGCACAACATCAATCTCACAGGGTGCAATGGAACAGAGCAATAATCAAGACAGTAAAACATATTTTCCACGAATTTGTGAAAAGGCATAGTATGAATGTATGCATTGAAGGAGAATGGACCTCTCAATCTGCAGATATCTGCAGATAACGAGTGATACACCCGTCGGTGTTCACTTAAGCCCGCACTTAACAAAGAGCGGGGACCCAAGTACCGTATGAAGAACGTTTCATACGGGTGTCCGAAACCGCCCACGTTGGAATGGTGGGACTTACGTGCCCATACTGGAATTGATGGGTCTTAACCAAATTTCCACTCCTGTGGAAGGAAAATAAAGCATGCATGAATGGAATGAATGATGCAATCTGGACGTCATCACCTTTTATCACAAGAAACATAAATATTGAAATCTATCAACATCATGAACAAAACGCAAGAACATTCATATATTCAACACATCATCATGCATTCATTTGAAAACAACACAATTTAACAAACAGTACTTGCCTTCCGTGCTGCGACGTACTAGGAAGCAATGGAGGTGTCCTTCCACCCACCGCCTCACCGCCTACACAAGCATTTACACGGCATAAGGATAACAAGGTATGACGTATCTACGCGTGCTCTACCATACCCTCTAACCATCCCACACAACCATGGGTTCAATTTGACAACTTCACCCAAAGGCGGATTCTTGCTCTCTGGCGGTTATGCGAGAAAATTCACAATTAAATATCTGTAACTCCTACAGACCTGAAACCAGTGCTCAGCTAATCCTAACGAACCAGGCTACGAAACTTTAGTTGGGGGGATCCTCTGATTCGGCCAAAACAGAGGACTAAACTGCCCAAGAAGACACCGACAAAAATATGTCCAGATTTCAGAACAGTCATAAAGAAAAGCCTGTAACTTTCAGTCTACTGATCCTATGGATATGATCTTTATCAATATGGAATCATGGAGAAATTATCTTCAAAAACCTGTTGGGGTGGCTGCCCTGGATCTGGTTCTAACTAGAACAAAACTGAGGAGCAACCGACAGTCTCCAAAATCTCTGACAGACAGAGTAGTGTGCGGTTAAAAATTCATAACTCCTAAACCACAGGGTGGAATCTCGTGATCTCGGTGCAAAAAGAAAGATAACGATACCAGAAACATAACTCTAGGAGACGTCAACCCGAGATTCTGATCTTAAGACGCCAAAACAGGGCGCACAAGACGACTTAACAGATTGGATCTACTCTGGAAACTGGCAGACAGCAAACCGGTTTATCACTAATCCATTAATCTACCTCCAAACAACAACAAACATCGGGTGAGACTACTCGTTACCCTTGTAGACCTGAAGAACGATGGTGATCCACTCCCCGAAGATCTCCCTCCCTCTCCAATGGCTGGCCACGAGGAGGGCGACGAACGGCCGGCGTGACGGCAGGAGAGATTGGCTTCGGGGGAGTGCCGCGGATCGCCGGAGGCCAGCACCAAGGAGGAGGGGAGGCGCCAAGGGATAGCGGAGCAGCTAGAATGGGGAGGAGGGGTGGCGGCTCTAGGGGGGAGAGGAGGGAGTGGGGGAGGCGGCTAGGGTTGGGGCGCCTCCCCCCTTGGTCGTCCCCCCTTGGGCTGGCCTCCCCCTCTTGGGCCGCCTGGGCCGCGGTCCACGGCCCAGGTTGCCAAATTTTTACAGAAATCCCCTCGTTTCACAAAATATTACATTTCTTTAATTGCCTATTCGTCCCCGATTTCTTTTAAAATCACCCGATTCGATTCCGCGGTATTACACTTGTGGTCTGCTAATTGCGAGGAAAGTTTTCAAGTACTCAAGAAGCGTTTGACCACCGCTCCCGTCCTCGTTCTTCCCGATATCCATCGGAGCTTCGATATCTTTTGTGATGCTTCTCGTCAAGGACTCGGTTGTGTCCTTATGCAAGAAGGCAAGGTAGTGGCCTATGCATCAAGGCAATTGAGACCGCATGAACTCAACTATCCTACCCATGACTTGGAGTTAGCTGCTGTGATTCATGCACTTAAGATTTGGCGACATTACCTAATCGGTAATCGTTGTGAAGTGTATTCGGATCACAAAAGCTTAAAGTATTTGTTCACCCAACCATATCTGAACCTCAGGCAAAGGAGATGGTTGGAGTTGATCAAAGACTATGATATATGGGTTTTCACTACCATCCGAGCAAGGCTAATGTCGTTACCGATGTGCTTAGTCGCAGAGCGCATTTCAATGCCTTGTTGCTCAAGGAGCATCAGCCCATCCTTTTGGAGGAATTTCAGCGTCTGATCTTGGGTTTAGTTGAGCAGGGTTCCCTCGCTACCTTGGTTGTGCAACCAACCTTGGTGGAACGGATCAAGATCGCTCAGCAATCGGATGTTGGAGTGAACCGCATCAAGAACAATGTCAAGAACAGAACAGCCAAGTGCTTCTATAAGGATGAGCTTGGTGTTGTGAGGTTCGGGCAACGCCGTGTGGTCCCAAAGGACATGGAATTGTAGAATTTGATCCTTCGCGAAGCCCATGATTCACCTTTGTCCATTCATCCCGGTGCCACGAAGTGTATCAAGATCTCCGCCAGAGATTTTGGTGGACCCGAATGAAGAGGGAGATTGTGAAGTTCGTTGCCGAGTGCGACGTGTGTCATCGTGTCAAGGCCGAGCATCAGCATCCAGCAGGCCTGCTGCAGCCTTTGCCAGTGCTTGAGTGGAAGTGGGATTCGATCGGGATGGATTTAATCACCGGTCTACCCAGGTCTCCCAAGGGAAATGATGTCATTTGGGTTGTCATCGATCAGTTGACTAAAGTGGCTCATTTCATTCCTGTCAAGACTCAGCTTCGCGTGGGTCTCTTAGCTAAGTTCTATGTCTCCCGAATTGTCAGTTTGCATGGGATACCGAAGACGATCATTTCTGATCGTGGTTCTCTGTTCACTTATCGATTTTGGCACAGTTTGCAAGAGGCTATGAGAACCCATCTTACCTTTAGCACAGCATATCATCCCCAAACAGATGGTCAGACTGAGAGGGTCAACCAAGTGTTGGAAGACATGCTTCGTGCTTGTGTCCTTTCCTATGGAAAGCATTGGGAGAAATGCTTGCCATTCGCCGAGTTTTCGTATAACAACAGCTTTCTGGCCAGTCTCGGCATGGCACCTTTCGAGGCCTTATACGGGAGGAAGTGTAGAACCCCGTTGAATTGGTCTGAGATCGGCGAAAGACTTTTCTTTGGTCCGGACTCGATCAATGAGGCCGAGAGTCAGGTCCAGCTTATTCGTGATCGCTTACGCACAGCTCAATCCAGGCAAAAGAGCTATACGTATCGCCGTCGTCGTGAGTTGAGTTTTGAGCCTAATGATTTTATTTATCTCAAAGTCTCTCCTTTGAAGGGTCATCAACGATTCGGCGTCAAGGGTAAGTTAGCTCCTCGTTATGTCGGACCTTACTGCATCATCGAGAAGAAAGGAGTTGTTGCCTACAAGTTGGATCTGCCTGCTGCACTTGAGGGAGTACACGATGTATTCCACGTGTCCCAACTGAAGAAGTGCCTTCGTATTCCCACCGAAGAAGCTCCCTTGGAAAGTCTTGATGTTCAAGAAGACTTGACCTACCGTGAGCGTCCTTTCGCATCCTTGAAGAAGCTGAACGAAGAACAAGGAATCGTACCATTAAATTTCTTAAAGTTCAGTAGACAAATCATACCGAAGAGGAAGCAACTTGGGAATGTGAAGACCAGATGCGAACCAAATATCCTGATCTGTTTCCTTCTATCTAAGTGCCTTAGAATCAAGAAAGGAAAGGTTAAACAAAGTAATGGAAAGGGAAATGTAATAGATGTTCCTTGAAACCTTGTTAGGTTATTTTAGTACTATCTTTGAAGGAAATCAAGACAACATATGTTGTATCTTTTAGAATCTTCCTGTCCAACTTCCGACCAACTGAGATCTCGGGGTCGAGATCTTTGGTAAGGGGGGAGGTTTGTAACATCTCCAATTTAATTAATAATGATTAGTATGTATCTCATTAACATGCATATGGTTTTAGTATCTTTTGCTTAATTTATTGCACTTGGAAAGTCACAAAACAAATTAAACCTACAACTCCAATCTGAACTACCAAAAGAAATTAGTAATAAAAATTTATGAACATCTTCTATAAATAATTTATTCAAATACTAGATTATTCATATTGAATTAATATGAATTTTCCTAAATTTTTAAATGTCAAACTGACCACACCAAAATTCAAACCAACTTTAAATGACAGATCTGAAAATAAATTAATTCTAATAACTGGGGAATGAACAGCATATGCAACCAATTTTCCTAGATTATATTTGGATCTAAGAACACTCACAAAACTTTTTAGAATTTTTAAAATTATTTACTATGTTAAATCGCTTAGTCAAAACCGGAACACCAAGTCAAATCCCTATTTAATTTCGAATTTTCCCCATCTAGCAAAGCCACATGCCACTAACCATTTCCTTGCCCAGCCGAATCACCAAGCACCCCACTGCCATGCCTTGTTCCCATGCCATTGCTTTTGTTCATTGCCCAACCGAATCCATCCCCCCTCTCTCTCTCTCATTCCCTTTTTCCCCCACCTATCTAGTCATGCTATGCACTGCAATCTCTTTTATTTTCTTTATCTCCCACCGCCATCAAGTGACATGCTGCCTCCTCTCTCGCCCATTCTTTGGCGAAACATCTCCCCACTGCCATCTTCTTCTTTCCTACAGCAGCCCCTCCCCATTTTCTTCCTCTAAAGCTAGCTCGAGCGCCCATCTTTCTCTCCTCCCAATCCAAGCAAGAAACCAAGAATCACCCTATGCATGCTATACCATCTTGTTGCTCATCACACCAGCTTCTCCTTCATCCCAAAACTTTTAGCATGCACAACCATTAGTTCTCCTCACGCCATTTTCTTCCAAAACCGAAAATGTAAAAACAGCCCCAAGTTCATTCACTTCTCTCCTCTCAAACACCACCACGAACCAAAAATCCCTCTATGCATGTCACACCATAGCGTTCATCGTCTTGACAGTGTACCATTTTGCCAATTTGTTTGCGCATGCATGAACCTTTAAGTGTTCTAGAGAAGAAAGGAGAAGTGAAGGTAGGTTCAGTTTGGGCCTCTTGCCCGATCTACTTCAAGCTCATGGTCGGAGGCTCAAACGTAGTTGGTAGTCTCCAAACTTGGTGAGTTAGTTATAAAAATAGAGATATTCGTTGTGACCAGTTGGTTTGAGGAATGCTTTAGTTGAGCACCGGATTTGAGAGTGGTTTAGTTCATTCTGTTTGCAGTGAAATCAGAGGTGCACAATCTTGGTGCTTGATCTGGTTGAGGGGCATATGGTGTCAGATTCGGCTGAAATTTGGACAGCAGGTTGAGGACTCATTTAGCTGCATTCCTGCCAAGTTTCAAGTAGATTGAGATAGTGGTTTGGATGTTATACACTAGAGACCGAGGTGGACAGAAACAACGCTATTCTGTTTTAGCTTATTTTAGTTACCTCTTGCCAACTGTGGTTATTGTAGATGATGAAACCAAGTTTATAACTTGATGATTTTATTGCTTCTAATGAAGACTCCGTTGTATCCACTGTTATAATTGTGGAATAGTGGTCACGGACGAGAGGCCGAGTGGACGCGGAGGAGTTTGGCAACGACAACGACGAGCCCCGTCGTGCCGGCCCGGCGCGCTTAGGTGAAAATCTCGTTTTTAACACTTAATCGATTTCTTAGTGTGTGTGACGTGTAGCCAAAACCTGTCATAGACCGTGGCTAGGATCACCTCGGTATAAAAACTAATTCATTAATTCTGAAAATCCAAAATAAATTATTTTACAACATGAAATTGGTTTAAGCTTGATAAATTCATAACTAATTCATAAAAACTCCAATTGAGATGAACCAAATTATTTTGGTCTTGTAATAATATTACCTATCCATTTTTGTAATCCTCATGTCCACCACTACTCCGTAAAATTTTGCGAAAACTATAGGTGCGGTGAACAGTGATAGATTCTAATTTATTTGGATTTTCAGGAAAACTAATTTTCAAACTGTCATAACTTTTGCATAGAGCGTCCAAATCAATTGATTGTTATTGCTAAATTCACCTAAAATCATGCTATACCTTCTGTGATGTTTTTATAATTTTTGGATGACTTTGAATTTTTAGGTCTTTTCGGTATTATTCGTTCTTCTTGTGCTTTCGACTTCTTTCGTTAGGTTCCGACGCGCACATTGCTAACGAGAGTGATCCTCAGCAACTTAACGAGCAACTTCAGCAAGGCAAGCAGTTTGATCATGTTAATCGTATTATTTTTCAAGCCTAATATCTTTTTTGCAACTTGTATGTATGCATTGCTATTTTGTTGTTAAATTATGGTTTGATTAGTTGATCATATAGCTGCATAATCTGTAAGTAAAGGATACCTCCTCTACTACCTGAGCCTGGGTTATTTGCTGTGATTTGTGTTCGTTAGATGAGCTCTTGTCACTTAGTAGGTTACTGGTTAATATTGCTTAGACATGCTTAGCTATCGGTAGTTTTGGGCGGTCATCGACTTAGTCGATGATCTCGATCACACAAATCTAATTATTATTCCATTATGTCCAGCACTTGTGCTTTGTTAATTTGTAAAGTCAAAAAATGAAAATGAGAACTGATTTGGACTTGGGGATATTGGATTGTTGTTGTGATCTTTTGGTGTGAATTGAATGGTGCCTAAGTGATGCGGACATCCTTAGCTATGTTGTTTCATATAATGTTTTCAATTCATTAAATACTTCAGAACAACATGAGCTTACTAAGAGAGTTGAAAAACAAGAGAAGCTTATCCAACAGGTGAATCTGTTCACTGAATTTTCTTTTAAATTAGTTGAGAATTTCATACTACCTAAAACTAGTGTTTTGCCTGTGCTCATATTGGAAGATTCAATAATGAACGGATATGAAGGATATGAAGCTGTTCTTGAAGAAAGGCCGTCACAATGGAGGAGAAGCTCGTGTGAGACAAGCAAGGGGAGAGAAGCCCAAGAATCCAAGTCAAATTCGAAACTTCCACAAGCCCAACCAAATTCAAATTCGGAATCAACTCATAATCAAATTCGGATTCGGAATCAGCATCAAATTCGGATTCGAATCAGCAGGACAGTCCGGATTAAAACGGTCATAACTTTCACAAACGAAGTCCGATTCGAGTGTTCTTGGGCTTGTTGGAAAGATAACTTCAAGCCCGATCCAACGGATCCTCCCTCGCTCGAAAATTCCTTCTGTATCAAAAGATATGATCAAATCAATAGGACGGTTGTAAAATCAGAGTTTCCTTTTTTGTTTTGGAATGTGTCGGAATTGGAGTAGGACTCCAAATCCGAATTAGAATAGGTGATGAGGGCATCCCCACAACACCTTCTCCTCCACCTAATGCTCATGATATACGCCTCGAGTTGCCGACAAGACCAATAACAAGAGCACGTGCCAAGAAACTACAATCTCAGGTGAACTTGTTCCTTAATGAATATGTCACTGATTTTAATCAGAATTTTATACTACCTAAAAAAAATGTTTTGCTTGTGCTCAGGTTTGAAGATTCAGCGATGGACGAAAATCAAGGATATGCGGCCGTCATCCAAGGAAGACTATCAATTAAGGAGGTCAAGGTGCGGCCCTATGTCCCATTCGGCCAAAGAGGAGAAGGCCAATGTCCATGCGGCCAAGCGAGGGATCAAAACCTAAACGGTCAAACACAAAAACCCACGTGGAGGAACCAGGAAGGAAGCGCAAATCTACCGGTTGTGAATAGTAATTTGCTGTAGTAATCGTGTGAAACGATCGCTACAAAGGTTCGATGCAATGCGATCGTCGTCCATGAACGATTACTGGCCCATGAACCGTGCGCGCGTATGAATAGTACCATATGAAAAATTTAGTGTTGAATAGTCTTGGGGCGAGACTATATATTGAGGGGTAGACCCCCATTGTAAACCAGACCATGTTTATGCATAAGAATAGAACACAAGTTATTGGTTGTTCTTTCAAAACAGAGTTCATGCGAGGACTTCTGTGAGAGAATTAGGCGATCAATTGTTCGTTCTGCATTTTAAGGTCAGGTTTGCTTTTCCGCTGGGAATTGAGGGCTTGGCGATCTCCGCTCGTGGTCTAGCGGCGATCAACCAGGTGCGTGTTGGCGAATATCCATAGAGCTGCAAGTCCGTGTAATGGCGCGTGGTGTACAGCTGAGCGTTATTCGTCATCAAGCGCTATTTATCAACGATTCTACTCGAGAAGATCAGGCTACCCCGTATCATCGTGGTATCAGATTCCAGGCCACTCGGTAGAATCTCTTTTTCCCTACATTTTAGTAAATTATTTTTTATGTCCTATACACCGAAAAAGCCATAAAAAATATATCTTCTTTCACCATAGTTTAATTCGGTATTTTTAGTCCGTTTTTTAGGTCTTAATCCACTCGTTCATAGTGTTTAGTTGCTGGTCGTGTTCCGTTTGTGTCTCTTTTTGTTTCCCCTTCCACAAATTTTGTGTTCGTACTTGATTCCGATTTTGTGCAATTAATCATTACTTATATCTAGTGGTTTGCACGTTGTTTTATTCATGAACCCTTTGATCCGTTCGCGAACCTGTCGTACCTATTGAGACTAGTTTGTTGTTGTGCTCGACGGACTGCTTTTAGGATTTTGAGACACCTAGTTTCCGCGTTTAGTACTGTTCGCATAACTTGCTGTTAGTAGTTGGCCGTGAAAGAAACAAAAAAAAGGGTTGATTGATTAGCGCTGGCCGTGATTGAAAAAAAAGAAGAGAGCAAAAAAAGAAAAAAAAAAGAAAGAGAAATATAAAAAAAACAAAAGGCAAACTTTTCGGCTATAGTTTTCAATCCTTTTATTGGAGCCAGTTTATATACTTGTATCCGCTGCTGTTCGTGTACCAGAATTTTGAGCAATCTTGTGCCCTCATATACAACTTTTGAGCACTAGCTAGCGTCTCTCCTTGAACTGTTGCAATACGAGCGTTCGCCTCCATACAAAATTGTTCTTTGTGTCACTCATTCCTTTGATTGCAATAGTCCCATTATCATTGTGCGTGTGTTGTTGTCTACTCTTCACTTATATTTATCGATCAGCAATTAGGCATTGCGAGTCTCGTTTGGATTGCTACCTAGCTCGACAATCTTTAAATTCTGAATTTGTTAGGATGTTTCCTCACCTAGCTCCACCAAAAACACCCGTGTCATGTATTGATTGTCGTTCTTGATATTCGCTCACACAATCTTGGTTGGTCGTTCGTTGCTACGAGTGTAAGTTGCTACTCTTAATTTACTTCAGAACGGTACAACTTGCTTTGTTTCAGAACAGTAGTTGAGAGATTCCCAATTATTTGCCACATATATTGTCATTTGGTATTTTTGCTTCTGTAAACATGTCAGGAAGCGAGCAGGACAAGGACCTGGACGACAACCTTACTAATCCAGTCACCAAGATGCACTACCATACACTTTGTGCCACGCCCGAAGAGTTCCGGCCGAGGTTGACCAGTCGTAGGCGACCTTGGGCGTGTCCAAACCAACTTGGACGGCTTGGGGACAGATTTTCAGAAGCTATCCGTGACTGTCGACGACAATCATAAGGTACTGCTTGACGCTATTGCCAAGCTCACCGCTTCGATGCAGCTGGGTACACGTGGCGAGGCAGGTAGTTTACACCGCCCGTATGAGCCGCGCGACGAGACGGATGCGGAGGCTGCCGCAAGACGACAACGCGAGGATGATCCACGCCTACGGCAACTCGAAGAACAAGTGCGCGTTCGTGAGGTGGCACAACAACGTCATGCTATTGCCGAGGTCATGGCGCGTCCCCCTACACAAGGGCGCGGCCGTGGCAACGGTACAGGAGGAGGCGGTGCCCACCCGGGCGCCAATGATGGCGTCCACGATGGCGCCTATGGAGGCGCGCATGTCGACGCCTATGGGGGTGCCTACTATGGCACCCATGGAGTAGGTCGTAGCAACCGCCACGCTGACGATTGCGGCGACGAATCTGTGTTCGACGACTATTTACCACACCGTCAACATAATCAGTATGCATGCAATCGTCGGCGCGATGAGGATGCCGATGATCTGGTTGCAAAGCCCAAGTTCACGATGCCATCCTTTGAGGGTACAACAGAGGTAGAGTTTTATCTTGCATGGGAGCTGAAAGTTGATAAGTTATTCCGCATGAACCACTATTCTGATCAACGCAAGTTGGATATTGCCGTTGCGGCTTTGGACGGATATGCTGCTACATGGTGGGAGCGCTGTGTGCAACAGCGCATGGAGCGACACGAGCCACGTGTTGTTACATGGGATGAGCTGAAGCGATAGATGCGCGCTCGTTTTGTACCTACACATTACAAGCGCTCGCTGCATGAGAAGCTGATTGGGTTGCGACAGGGGTTGAAATCAGTTGATGAGTATTATAAAGAGATGGAACAGATTATCATACATGCTGATGTGCGTGAGAATGAGGAACAAGCGATGGCTCGTTTTCTTGCTGGCATGAATTATGCTATTCAGCAGATCGTTAATCATCATCAATACAACAACATGGTTGAGTTGATGCATCAGGCACGTGAGGCTGAGAAGCAGGTCATTGAAGATGCCAAGTATGCGGCACGTCAACGTTATTCAGCGAGCACAGCACCTCCGTACAACACAGGACAGCCAGGTAGGCCTGCTCCATCAGGGGCCAATTCCGCGATGCGCAGTGCGGCACAGAGGAATACAGCTAGCACGTCGCCACCGGCGCGCCGACCACCGGCGCCAGCTGCTAGTGCGGCATCATCGATGGGTTCTACAGGCCGTTCACGTGATTTGACATGCTACAAGTGCAAGGGAGTTGGTCATTTTCAGAAAGATTGCCCAAATAATAAAGTTATGATATTTACTGATGATGGGTATATTTCAGCTAGTGATGAGGAGGATACTACTCCGTTTGCTGATTTTGCAGATGATCCTACAGAGGATGAGAGATTGGACAGTCAACCGGGGTCGCCAGATGGACAGCATATGCTAGTGTGCACGCCTCGTGTACTTAGCGTGTCACAAAGCCAGTCTTCCGCACAACGGTGCAATTTATTTCAGTCATGGGTGACAGTTGGTGGTAAAGTGTGCAAAGTGATAGTTGATGGAGGAAGTTGTCATAATCTGGCCAGCAAGGAGATGTGCACAAAATTGGGCTTAAAATATTTACCGCATCCTCATCCTTATCATGTGCAGTGGTTGAGCGATGTGGCGAGGTGAAAGTCACCATATGGTACAGTGTTCACTTCAAGATTGGCAAATATGAGGATACCATTGTGTGCGATGTGGTGCCCATGTCTGTTTGTCACTTGTTGTTGGGGCGCCTATGGCAATTTGATCGCCACGTTTATCATGATGGGCATACAAACTGCTACAAGTTTAAGTGGAGCGGCAAAGATGTGAATTTGTATCCACTTACACCGACAGAGATAGTCAATGCTGATAAGAAGAAAGTTGAGGTCAAAATTCAGAGTACACCACATAGCGAGAATCCACCTTCGGTGAGAGAGAGCCACAAGCCAAAGTTGAGCGGTAAAAAGAAAAGTGAGGGAGAGAAAGGCCTAGTAATGTTAGCCACCAAATCAGAGATGAGAGCCTTTTGTGAGAATCCCAATTTGATACACTTTGTACTCCTGTACAAAGATGTTTTGCTTTCTACTAACAACTTAACGTCTCTTCCTAGTGGTGTCTCTCATGTTTTGCAGGAATTCAGCGACGTTTTTCTGGAGGAGGTGCCCGCTAGTTTACCACCAATCCGCGGGATAGAGCATCAAATTGATTTGATTCCGGGGGCGACGCTACCAAACCGACCACCATACCGCACCAACCCCGAGGAAACAAAGAAAATTCAGAAACAAGTACAAGAGCTTCTCGACAAAGGGTACGTACGCGAAAGCTTAAGCCCTTGTGCTGTCCCTGTTATTTTAGTTCCTAAGAAAGATGGTACTTGGCGCATGTGCATAGATTGTAGAGCGATTAATAATATCACTATTCGATATCGTCATCCTATACCTCGCTTAGATGATATGTTAGACGAATTAAGTGGTGCTGTTATTTTCTCTAAAATTGATCTGCGTAGTGGGTATCATCAAATTAGGATGAAAGAAGGGGATGAGTGGAAAACTGCTTTTAAAACAAAATTTGGTTTGTATGAGTGGTTAGTCATGCCATTTGGGTTAACTAATGCACCTAGTACATTCATGAGATTGATGAATCATGTCTTGAGGCATTTCATTGGAAAATTTGTGATGGTGTATTTTGATGATATCTTGATTTACAGTCATAATGAATATGATCATATTGACCACATTAGACAAGTGCTACAGGTTTTACGCGATGCTAGGTTGTTTTTGGGAACTTAGCGAAGTGCACTTTTTGCAAAGATCGTGTAATTTTTTTAGGCTATGTGGTTTCGGCACAGGGAGTAGAGGTAGATGAGTCTAAAATTGAAGCAATCAAAAATTGGCCTAATCCTATGAATGTTAGTCAAATTAGGAGCTTTCATGGACTCGCTGGTTTTTATCGGCGTTTCGTTAAGGATTTTAGCACCATCGCTGCCCCACTGAATGAATTAACAAAAAAAGATGTTGAGTTTACATGGGGGTGTACAACAAGTCTGCGCTTGATGAGTTGAAAAGCGCGAATCGAGGCACAGCATTTATTTTACCTGATTTCACTAAGAAATTTGAAATTGAATGTGATGCTAGTGGAATTGGTATTGGCGGTGTTTTGATGCAAGAGGGTAGACCGGTTGCTTATTTTAGCGAGAAACTCAAAGGTGCGCAATTGAATTATCCGGTCTATGATAAGAAGTTGTATGCTTTAGTGCGAGTTTTAGAAGTTTGGCAACATTATTTATGGCCTAAGGAATTCATTATACATTCTGATCATGAGGCATTAAAATATTTGCAAGGCAAGTGGGTAGAATTTATTGAATCATTTCCTTACATTGTGAAATATAAGAAGGGAAAGGAAAACATGGTTGCTGATGCTCTTTCTAGGAAAAGTGTGCTTTTAAATCGCTTAGATGTGCAAGTTCCTGGTTTAGAGAGTTTGCGTGATTTATATGCTAATGACCATGATTTCGCTTCACCTTATGCGCATTGCAAAGATGGGAAAGGCTGGGACAAATTTCACATTCATGATGGATTTTTATTTCGTGCTAACAAACTATGCGTTCCAGAATCGTCCGTGCGTTTGTTATTATTGCAGGAATCTCATGCAGGTGGATTGATGGGACATTTTGGATGTGACAAGACGCTATCTATGCTGAGCGATCACTTTTATTGGCCTAAGATGAGGCGTGATGTGGATAGGTATGTACAACGGTGCATAACTTGTCACAAGGCAAAATCGAAGTTGCATCCACATGGTTTGTATACTCCTCTTCCAGTTCCTAATGCACCATGGGAAGATATTAGTATGGATTTTGTTTTAGGACTGCCTAGGACAAAGAGGGGAGAGATTCTGCTTAAATGCGTTGTGGATCGATTTTCAAGATGGCACACTTTCTTCAGTGCCACAAGAGCGACGATGCGTCGCATGTTGCTAATTTATTTTTCAGAGAGATAGTGCGCTTGCATGGCGTACCCAGAACCATTGTTTCGGATCGCGACGTCAAATTCATGAGTTATTTCTGGAAGACACTTTGGGGGAAGCTAGGGACAAGGTTGTTATTCAGCACAACTTGTCATCCCCAAACTGATGGTCAAACAGAGGTGGTGAACCGCACACTTTCGATGCTGCTAAGGACCATGATCAAGAAAAATATCAAGAAGTGGGAGGACTGTTTGCCACATGTGGAGTTCGCCTACAACAGAGCCGTCCACTCTACTACACAGATGTGCCCATTTGAGGTGGTGTATGGTTTCAATCCTACTACGCCACTTGATTTGCTGCCGCTTCCAAGTCAATCACGAACAAATATGGAGGCGTCAAAGAGGGCTGAATATGCGAAGAAATTGCACATCAAAGTGAAAGAAGAAATTGAGCGTAAGACGAAGTACTATGCTGAGAAGGCGAACAAGAAAAGAAAGAAGATGATTTTTCAGCCAGGCGATTTAGTTTGGTTACACTACCGCAAGGATCGCTTTCCAGATCGACGCAAATCAAAGTTGCTGCCACGATAATGTGTACAAAATCGAGCTTCCGGGAGATGACTATAGCGTGAGCTCGACATTCAATGTTGCTGATTTATCGCCGTTCTTCGGTGCTGATGATCTAGCGTCGAGGACGACGCCTTTTCAAGAGGGGCGGATGATGAGGGTATCCCCACAACACCTTCTCCTCCACCTAATGCTCATGATATACGCCTCGAGTTGCTGACAAGACCAATAACAAGAGCACGTGCCAAGAAACTACAATCTCAGGTGAACTTGTTCCTTAATGAATATGTCACTGATTTTAATGAGAATTTTATACTACCTAAAAATAATGTTTTGCTTGTGCTCAGGTTTGAAGATTCAGCGATGGACGAAAATCAAGGATATGCGGCCGTCATCCAAGGAAGACTATCAATTGAGGAGGTCAAGGTGCGGCCCTATGTCCCATTCGGCCAAAGAGGAGAAGGCCAATGTCCATGCGGCCAAGCGAGGGATCAAAACCTAAACGGTCAAACACAAAAACCCACGTGGAGGAACCAGGAAGGAAGCGCAAATCTACCGGTTGTGAACAGTAATTTGCTGTAGTAATCGCGTGAACAAGATTGCTACCATTCTGATTCGCGGAATGACGATGATCGTCCCATGAACGATGACTCGCCCATGAACCGTGCACGTGTATGAATAGTATCATATGGAAAATTTAATGTTGAATAGTCTTGGGGCGAGACTATACATTGAGGGGTAGACCCCCATTGTAAACCAGACCATGTTTATGCATAAGAATAGAACACAAGTTATTGCTTGTTCTTTCAAAACAGAGTTTATGCGAGGACTTCTGAGAGAGAATTAGGCGATCAATTGTTCGTTCTGCTTTTTAAGGTCAAGTTTGCTTTTCCGCTGGGAATTGAGGGCTTAGCGATCTCCGCTCGTGGTCTAGCGGCGATCAACCAGGTGCGTGTTGGCGAATATCCATAGAGCTGCAAGTCCGTGCACTGGCGGGTGGTGTACAGCTGAGCGTTATTCGTCATCAAGCGCTATTTATCAACGGTTCTACTCGAGAAGATCGGGCCACCCCGTATCAATAGGAGTAGGGCCTCTTGGCCAGCCATGAGGAGGATAAGGGGCACTATATATTGAGGGTTAGACCCCCATTGTAACCTCAGACCACGTTTAATATATTTTCAAAGCTTTTGCTTGATTCTCCTTTTGTGCTTATAGCCAAAACAAAGGGAATTGGGCATTGAGAACAAGGGGTCGTTCTTGCTTTTCCGCTGGGAATTGAGGGTTCGACGATCTTCACTTGTGGTCAGCGAGGATCCAATCAAGTGTGTGTTTGGGCGAATTTTCCATAGAGTTGCAAGTCCGTGCATAAGCGCGGGGGATCAGCTGGTGGTTCATCAGGATACACAAGTTATCTTGAGGTTCTACGTCGAGAAGAACGGGCACCCCGCATCAGGTGGTATCAGAGCTCCGTTGACTCGGTAGGATCTTTATCCAGTTAGCTAAATTTTTTTCCTATACACGAAAAAGCCATACAAAAAAAATTCTTTCCACCGTAGTATTTAATTTGTTATTCTAGTGAGTTTTGTTAAGTTTTTGTCCATTAGAATCAAGTTTAGTTTGCTGATCTTGAATTCTTTTGCGTTGCTTTTTATTTGAGCCTAGTTTGATTTTTTTAGTCGTGTCTATAAAAAAACAAAAAGAAGTGAGATATCAACTTATCCTTTGTGAACCTTTCAATCCTTTGCTAATACTTTGAACCTATTTAAGACTAGCTAAATCGTTGCTTACGGCTGCATATTAATATTTGTGTTCTTGCAATTGTTCAAAGATCAAAAGGTGTGAAAGAATTTTTGCTCATTTTTGGTAGAACAAGAATTTTGGCAATAGTTCAAAAGAAAAAAGAAGGAAGGAAAAAGAGAAGAGAAAAAAAAGGAAGAGAAAAAGAAAAGAGAAAAGGAAAAAGAAAGCGCATAGCCAAACCATAAACTTGAGCGAAAATCCCCACTCATTCTTGATTCAATTGTTAGAATATCAATATTTTGTGCAATCTTGTGCCCTAGTTTCATTATTTGCAACTAGCTAGCGTCTTTCTATAACTTGTGCAATACGAGCTATTTTGTTCTTCACTTATATCTTACATAGCTCATTCCTTGATTGCACTAAGTTCCAATATCTTTGCGTGCGAGTTGTTTTGATTTTCACTTATATCTTTGTGATCGGCAACTAGGCATTGAATTCTAGTTTGGATATTTACTTAGCCTTACAATACCTAAAATTTTCAAATTAAGTAGGTATACATACCAAACTCCACAAAACACCCGTTGTCGTGCTTTGACTTGCTCTTGAAATTCGCCACACATCACCTTGTGGTTCTGCGCCACTCAAGTGTAAGTATTGTTGATCTTAATTCCTTTCTAACGGTAAAGAAACTTCACCTTGTTAGGATTGTGAGTTGAGTGACCTCTACATATACACATACACCTACATACATATTCTTTGCTTTGCTGCTAACAATGGCAGATCGCGAGTATACGTATCTTCCCTTCTATGGTAGTAATGATCTAGAGGAGTATCTTGAGTGGGTATAAAACATGGAGTTCGAGCTTGAATCCCATAAGTTCGAATCAGAAGCCAAGGAAGTGAGAGTGACCACTTTCTTTTTTACGGACTATGCCTCTAGTTGGTGGCAACAACTAAGTGGAAAACGATTCATTACATCTTGGGTCTGTTTAAAAAGCGTCATGAGAAGAGAATTTGTTCCATCCTATTATGAGCGGGAACTACTACGCTACGTGCAGAGCATTACACAAGGATGCAAAGTTGTCCAAGATTACTACATTGAGTTGAATCATGCAATGCGTCGTGCCAATATCACTAGTGCATATCAAGAAAAGACATACTTCAAAGCAGGCTTGAATTATCAGATCGTTGCTGCACTTCAAGATGAATATTTTCGTAGTCTGCAAGACCTTGTGAAATATGCTATGAAGGCAGAAAAGAGACTTAAACACATTCAAGCACATCAATTAAATCTGCGTCGGCTCTTTCGTTCTAATTAATCCACTGGTGTGTCACTTGAGAAGAAGATCGAGCATGGGAATTTTTCTTCGACCGAGGTGATGAGTAGTGTTACCCCGTCACAACCCGCAACACGTGAGGAGGTCGTGGTTGGTGGTAGTTGTGCCCTTGTTGGCCCACGGTCTTACAACCATGAGATGTATCAAAACCCATATGAGAATGAGAGTCACATAGCCAAATTGAGTGAGAGTGATAAAAAGAGTGAGCTGTGTGAGTCCACCATATGCGAGGTTGAGAGCATCTCAATTGAGAGTGTGAGAGATACACCAAAAGAAAAGGGAGAGGTAGATGATAGGACAAGTAAGATTATTTTTGAACCTAACAACTTACCCTGTATTTCTAGTGTTGTATCACACATTATGCAGGTGGACCAAGCAAATAAGGAGTTGGACATTCAGGAGCCCTCACCATTGGAAGAGAAAGATGAAGATATAACCATGGTTGGAGAGGGAATACATGATACCCTGTGGTTACATGATGACATTACAGTACCCGCAGCACCTACATCAACTTAGGAGGACAATCAAGGTAACACTATTGGTACTAAATCGACAGATCATCAAGACAAGGTGAGTAAAACTGAAAACTCCATTATTCCTTTGATGATTCCAAGTTCTAAATTTGATATGCTTAATTTGCATAATATGGAATTGATTACTCATACAGAAGTTCTTACTAGAATATCCCTTAATGATTCTTTGTATCATATCATATTCGATAAACCAAAAGAGGTAGTTAATGTTATTAAGAAGGTTCTTGAAATTTCACATTTAATATCACTAGTAAATAGCTACATACACACATATAAATTCAATTTGATTGGAGATTTTTGTGTAGACAACAACATGTTTCAAGTTTATCGAATATGCATTACCTGTGATAATCTTGTTGATTTAAAATTACATGTTTTGCGCAAACCATCTATTGAGCAATGTCACAGTCTCTTTAAGATGGGTTTAAATACAAGTGTCTATTGTTTAGAATGCAACATGATGCCTACTTGTTTATCTCTTAAATGTATAACTAATCAGAGTAGCGCAGTTGAAGCATGGAATGATATCAATTTGTTTTCACCCACTTTAGTTGACTTTGATGTTGGGAAGGTTAAATTTTATCATATGAGTCAGTTGGGCAATTTGAAATATGATTTTGAGCTATCGATTGTGCAAAACAACAAGAAGACCACAATAATTGATTCATACATATACCATGCATATACGTTGTTTTCTTTGTCTAGTACATTTTCAGGCTATCAAAAGCCGAGGACGGCTTTTTTTGAAGAAAGGGAGGATGATGCGGACATCCTCAGCTATGTTGTTTCATATAATGTTTTCAATTCATGAAATACCTCAGAACAACATGAGCTTACTAAGAGAGTTGAAAAACAAGAGAAGCTTATCCAACAGGTGAATCTGTTCACTGAATTTTCTTTGAAATTAGTTGAGAATTTCATACTACCTAAAACTAGTATTTTTCTTGTGCTCAGATTGGAAGATTCAATAATGAACAGATATGAAGGATATGAGGCTGTTCTTGAAGAAAGGCCGTCACAATGGAGGAGAAGCTCGTGGGAGACAAGCAAGGGTAGAGAAGCCCAAGAATCCAAGTCAAATTCGAAACTTCCACAAGCCCAACCAAATTCAAATTCGAAATCAACTCACAATCAAATTCGGATTCGGAATCAGCATCAAATTCGGATTCGGAATCAGCAGGACAGTCCGGACTAAAACGGTCATAACTTTCACAAACAAAGTCCGATTCGAGTGTTCTTGGGCTTTTTGGAAAGATAACTTCAAGCTTGATCCAACGGATCCTCCCTCACTCTCAAATTCCTTCTGTATCAAACGATATGATCGAATCAATATGATGGTTGTAAAATCAGAGTTTCCTTTTTTGTTTTGGAATGTGTCGGAATTGGAGTAGGACTCCAAATCCGAATTAGAATAGGAGTAGGGCCGCTTGGCCAGCCATGATGAGGATAAGGGGCACTATATATTGAGGGTTAGACCCCCATTGTAACCTTAGACCACGTTTAATATATTTTCAAAGCTTTTGCTTGATTCTCCTATTGTGCTTATAGCCAAAACAGAGGGAATTGGGCATTGAGAACAAGGGGTCGTTCTTGCATTTCACTGAATTGAGGGTTCGCGATCTTCGCTTGTGTCACGAGGATCCAATCAAGTGTGTGTTTTGGCGAATTTTCCATAGAGTTGCAAGTCCATGCATTGGCGCGGGGGATCAGCTGGTGGTTCGTCAGGATACACAAGTTATCGAGAGGTTCTACGTCGAGAAGATCGGGCACCCCGCATCACTAAGTCAACAAGGACCAAACATCTTGTTATATTAAACCAAGCAATTTTGCATGCTAACCACGCGAGAGGGATATGGGACCTCTCTTGACTGAGTACTTTGGGAGATGTTAATTATGAGCTGGTTGGTGGGTGTTTAAAAGAAAAATTGTGTTGTGATAGGAGGAGAGCATTAGCAGATCGACTATAAGCTGGCTAATGTATCCTTCTCTTCGTGGGTTGCGGCTCGTAATTAGCATCATCCATTGGAAATATCTCGTAGAACTTAGCCATGCCACCATACTGACGAAGTGTGCTTCATAGCTTGGCAAAAAGGCTATCTAACGTGTGGGTACATTGGTACACCCCTGCAGGGTACAATCTATTCGAATAGCCTCGTCCTAGGTTATGGACACGCTTGGGGAGGTCTTCCAAGAGTTAGACTACAACCTTTACTTAAAACTTGACATAGGTGGTATGAATGGGTAATTCATGCTATTGTTGTGGTGACTATTGGGTTAGTCACTTCCAGGATGTTGTTGTCACCTATTTAATGTTATTATGTTATTATTTACTATTATTTGAACAATAAAAACAGATTGTAAACTTGCTTTCAAATGTACTACATTATTGCAAATAAAGATTGCTTTGTGCTGAAAATGAAACATACAACCTCCACTTAAGTAAGATTGCATGTAGCTATGTATAGGTCTGTTACTCTACACATAAGTCTTGCGGAGTACAATTTTTGTACTCATTTACTTTGCTTAACTATTTGTTGTAGAGGAGGAAGGTGAGCCCCAAGGGCCTCACTTTTGTGAGATGTGCTGCGGGTTTGACGACTAGCTTGGCGGTCCGGTTGGTTGCCTTGTGTGTAAAGGCACACTGATTGGCTCTTTTGTTTATCGCCATCTTATGGTATTTCGCTTCCGCTGTCTAATTAGTTAATTGTATGACTTTTGGCCGGTCGGCCTCCCTTTTGTAATAACTCTACTATGTATGTCTTTTGATTTATTAAGTGTTGCTTTGGTTCTATGTCTTGAATGGAATTGATGCATGAATTTTGTAAAGGGGTGTGTATATTGCATTTCTGGGAAGTATACATGTCTCGAAGACACGTGTTATTTTGTTTGTGAAGCTGGGGTCAATTGGTGACTAAGCATTGCAAGCTTAATAAACAGGGGTCCTCACACAAATAGTACTGGAGCTCCCCAAGGTGATGAACTTGATTAAATGTAACCTTTGCTTTGCAATTCTTCGATCTACTTCTTCAACTCTGCTAGATCATTGGCCGACATTCTGTAGGGTCGTTTCAAAATTGGAGCAGTCCTTGGGAATAAGTCAATTAAGAACATTATGTCCCTGTCTGGTGGCATACCGGGTAATTCCTCAGGAAAAACATTTGGATATTCTTGTACCACGTGTATATCTTCCAGTTTTACTTCCTTCAAGCTGGTCAAGATAGAACTCCTTCCTGTAGAAGTCTTGGGTCTGAACTCTACTGAAATCCCTTGCTCATTGGTGAGGGTGATAGATCTACTAGCACAATCTATCCTTCCTTGATTTTTTGCAAGCCAGTCCATTCCAAGAATTACGTCCAATCCTTGCGAACGCAAGACTATTAAGTCTACCGAGAAAGTTACTCCAGAGATTTCCAAAGTAAGATTTGGGCAAAAGAAACTAGCTCTCATTTTTGAGCCCGGGGAATGGATTAACATAGGGTTAACTAAGGGGGAGATAGATAACCCATACTTTCCCACAAACTTATTTGACACGAAAGAATGCAAAGCTCCGGAATCAAATAAAACTGAAGCTGATACTGAATTAACAAGGAACATACCAAGAACAACATCTGGTGTTGAATGAGCCTCCAATGCGGTGACGTGATTCACACGTCCCTTCACGAATTGATCAGCCGGTCTTGAGGGACCGCCAGAGACTGGTGCTCCTGCATTTGGCTTAGCTGGGGCTGTAGCCTTTTACTTCTTTGGACATTTATTGGCATAATGACCCAACTCATTGCAATGAAAACAAGTTATTCCTACTACTGAGGGAGCTGTCTTCTGCTGGAATTGACTTCCAGATGAACTGCTACGAAAACCAGGAATATTGGGGCGCTGGGCTGGTGTTGGAGCTCTGGGTGCAGCAGACTGGAATCTTCCACACTGAGGTGGTTGAGGCTGAGTGAAACGAGGCTTGGGTAGTCCTCCAGAGTTAAACTTGTGAGCGGCCATCCTCCGCTTGCGGTTCTCCATTTCTTGATGTTTGCCTTCCTGGCGAATAGCCTTATTCACTAACTGCTGGAATTCGGTGAAATCCTGATAAATCAAACGGACAGAGAGTTCGTCGTTTAACCCTTCCAAAAATCATTCCTGCTTGTCTTCATCTCTTGCCACATCTTCTGGGGTATAGCGAGCAAGCTGGTTAAACCTATGAAGATACTCGCTGACTGAGCGGTTTCCCTGGCGAAGCGAGCGAAATTCCTTATTCTTCAGAGTAGTCATGCCAGATGGAATATGAGATCGGCGGAAAGCTTGCACGAACTCATCCCAAGTTATTGCTTGGGCATTAGTATGGGACATGCTGAAGTTATCTCACCATTCTGATGTGGGATCATTCAATTGATGAGAGGCAAACAAGACTCTCTCATGATCTGTGTATTGAGCAATATCCAGCTTCTTGCCAATGGCCCTGAGCCAATCATCTGCGTCCATAGGTTCCGTGCTGCTAGAAAATGTTGGCGAATGCATTCTCATGAACTCTGACAGTGTAACTCTTGCTGGAGGTGGGGGAGCATGATGTGCTACTAAGGCTTGAGTATTTTGGTTTCTGTTGAGGGACTGGGCTAGTAGTTCAATCAGATGGGTCTGATTGGCCATCATTTGGCGCTAGTCTGGGGTTTCAGTTCGAGGAGGTGGGGGCTGCTGAACTGGATTTTCTTGATAATCAGCATTCTCATTTCCTTGCCCTCTGGCACCGCCACTTCTAGTGCGGGTAGTTACCATCTGCTGGACTCTTCAAAGATTAGACAAGAGAGACATGAATTTCTAAGGGGTATAGGTCTAAAATAGCCCAAAACCAACAAACACCAGGCAAGAACACTTGTACTGCATGATCTTCTAGAGAACTGCGGCCCAATGACCAGCAAAAACACCATGGTAAATGGCATTCGGAACTTCCGCCATCTACAATTTTTGAGAAGGAGATGAGATAGTAAATATTTTTAAAGAGAAAAGTTGAGAAATGACTCCAGAAGACCAAGTTATTTTTAATTTTTAAAAATAAATCCTTAAGGGTTTGATTTCCTTCTAGGTCACGACCTACAGTCGATATGGCTCTGATACCACTTTTGTCGAACCCGGGAACGAAGGATCCCGAATTCCCTGCGTTTACACACTAGTCCAGGATTTCTAGTGTACACAGTCTCACAAATAGTGTTATCACAATCATATCAAGCGCTTTATTAATAAGAAACATAGTTTATTATAAAATGGGCCTGGGCCAAATAACAAAACATAGCGGAAGCAAAGAGGTAGTAGGCCACATGATGCGCCACAGGCAATCGTCTGGAGGCGTAGCCTAAACGTCTAGATCCTCACCGTCTGGATAGTAGTCTTCTCCTGAATAATAATATTCAGCAAGGATGAGCACAACTACCGTGCTTGCAAATTACACCCAATACAGAATTTAGAACGCATGCATAAGTAAACAAAGGAAAGTTGTAGGGGTTTATTTGCATAAATCAGCATTTTCAAATTTAAATAATCATACTAAGTTTCAAGGCATATTTTTTTACTCCTTAACTTAAAATCAGATTTTAAATTGATAATTTTATAGTGGATAACCTCCATATGAAACATGGTGATGGATACCCTCCTATCACATGACTAATCGCCCAATTTTACCACAAGGATTAACCATCCTGAAATCCTGTACAAAAATCACTTTTAAAACCAAAAACAAAAAATTCTAGAAAATATATATCCAAGCACATAGAATCCAAATAAAATAATTTTGACAATAATTGATGTTGGAATTAATCATATTAAATGGTTTTGCTTTTGAAAGTCTATATTAAGATTTATTTTAATTCAAATAAGACTTTGGTGAATTTTTCTACAGAACTAAACTACTCATAAAGATTTTTTTTAAAACTTCAAAAAAATGGGATGTTGTAGTCCCTTCGCGCTCCTTTATTCTGAAGTAGGAGACTGTAGTGTTCACGAACACCACTTGGATTAGATTAAGTTAATCTGGTAATTAGTGAATGGTTAATTAGTAGTTGATGTTAGTATGACAGTGGGTCTGAATCAATCATGAAATATAATTAAGACGTAGACTAACATTTGTGTCTATGACATGCGGGCCCCACCATTTAAAAACTCAGTGTAAACCTAGTTCATAGACCCTAGCTGTCGATATGTGGCCCCCCCTGCCACATGACTAGCCGGGTGGATTTAGTCCATGTAGACCACGGTCCCACCTATCAGTCTCTCAGGTTTTCTCTAATAAAAATGAATATAAAAGAAATTTAAACCCAAGTGGACCCTACCTATCAACCACCGAGCCTTTTCCTTTAGGAAAATAATTCAAAAAGAAATTAAAACCCCAGTGGACACCACCTATCAATCACATAGGATTTCAAAAATAAAAATAAAATAAAATAAAAATCCAACGGAACCGGACCCACCTGTCAGAAATTTTAGATTTTCTAGAATTTCTCTCGAGCCATACTTTGAAGAGCTCGCTCTCCCTTGTTTCAAATCAGAGTAATTCGATTTTTTTTTAAAACTGCTCTAAAATAAAGATATTTCTATCAGTACCAAAATCATATTTTGTGGAGTTCATTTGAATTTATTTGTGCAATGGGCATTTATTCGAAGTTATCGTTTTGCGATTAAATATATTCCAACGTCGCCGAAGACTTCGCCGCTACTTCAGGCCAATACCAAGACCAAGGAATATCCACATTTGAGCAAGGCAAGTTCTTACAATTGATCATGTTGAACCTAGTTTTTAAATGCAAAGTATTTCGTTTCAAAGTTTTACTTGCATGCTTATCATTACTTATGAAATGTTATGTTAAATGTTGATACCTAGCTATGCTAAAGATTGATTATTACTATTCCCCTCTTTGATTGTTGATAACACTTATACCTTGTCACCCAAGGTTAAATATTACACGAGTAAAACTTCCCTCGGGTAATTAATGATGACTATTGGGTGTGCTTAGACACTTATTAGTGGTTGAAATTGAATAGGACACAAACCGTGCATAACAAGTACTTGGGATATGTAGTGAATATGTAACACCCTCTCTATTCGGAAGACAAGATGCCACCTAACAGACCAACATACTAATCAACTCCTAAGATTAATATCGCATTCAAAGACAAAGAAACGAATAATCCAGATAACAATCTAGAGTTTACTATCAGTTCATCAATATATTAAAACAAGAATTAACCATAGAGAGAAAGATGAACATCCAGGTGGCATTTATTACAATTCATCATATTATAATTAAACCAAATAAACGTAAATAGAATCTTAGTAAATGTATGATTTATTCATGTGTGTGGAACGTGCTGGACTACTCCCTCCCGCTAGCAACAAGATCACCGGAATTCACCTAAACAAACAAAAACAAGGGTGAGTCGAAACTCAGCAAGCACAATGATTATATCACAAAAGGGTTCTGAATCAGAAGAATATGCCAAGTAATAACAATCGCATCCATGAGTTTGTGAAGGCATGGTATGAATGTATGCATTGAAGGAGAATGGACCTCTCACGTGATTATACCGGTATAACAAGTGACACACCCGTCGGTGTTCACTTAAGCCCACCCTTAACCAAGAGCGGGGACCCAAGTCCGTATGAAGAACGTTTCATACGGAATGTCCAAAACTGCCTACTTTGGAATGGTAGGTCTTACATGCCCATATTGGAATTAATGGGACTTAGTCAAGTTTCCACTCCCGTGGATGGCAAAGAAAGCATGTGTGCATGGAATGGAATGCATAACATGACTTCATCTCAGTTTATCATAGAAGGTGATATTGAAATCTATCACATCATACTCAAGTCACAAGATCATTCATAAGGTAATGACTTTAACATGCAAACATTGAAATCACACAAATTAACATTGCACTTGCCTTTAGTGCTGTGACGTACTGGGAAGCAACGAAGGTGTCCTCCCACTCACCGTCTCACCGCCTACACAAGCATTGCCACGGAATAAGGATAATAGAATATGGCATAGCTACACGTGTTCTACGATACTCTCTAATCAACCCACACGCCCAAAGGTTCAATTTGACCTCTACAATAAAAGTTCAGATTACCTATCTTCTGGCAGTCGTACGAGAAAATTCACAATTAATTGTCTGTAACTCTAAAAGACATGAAACCAGTGCTCACTGATTCCTAACGAACCAGGCTACAAAACATTAGTTGGCGGGATCCCCTGAATCTGCCAAAACAGAGGGCTAATTAACAGTTAAACACAATCCATCTACGTTTGTCCAGAAACAGATCAGAGATAAAGAAAACGGCGTAACTTTCAACCTACTAATCCAATGAGAATGATTCTTATCAGCTTGGAAATATAATTTTAAGGGCTAAAATAACTTAGTTGGGTGAAGGTTCTGATTCGGCCTCTAATTTGAACAAAACCGAGGGACAAACCTACTGACCTCAGTTTTCAGACAGACCAGACAGTTCGTAATCAAAAATTCATATCTCCCAAACTACAGATCGGATTTTCCTGAGCTCGGTGCCAAAAGAAAGCTAACGTTCCCAGGAATAAAACTCTAGAAGGGAAAAACCCCATATTCGGCCTCTACAGTACCTTAACTTGCCGTGCAACGTTCTGACCTAATCTGTAAATTCTGGAATACTAATCTGACGCGACTCAAATGATCTCTACCGCAACAAAAACCGATCAAACAATGAATCGAGGTGCTCGTTACCCTTGAAGACCAGTAGGACGACAATGATCCGCTGCACACGGGCCTTCCTCCATTCCCCTCTCTTCCCTCTCTTAGGGCCGACCACCGGGAGACGACGAACGGCCGTCGACGTCGGCGGGGAACGGAGATGTCGGAGGGGATCTTGAGGAGGAGCGACGGGATCACGGAGATGGCACCACCATCGCGAGGAGGCACCACGGGCAGCAAGGAGCCGGCTTTGGGGAGGGGAGGTGGCGGCCAAAGGGGGAGAGAGGTGGAGGCGGCTAGGGTTTGGGGGAGTGGCGCCCCCCTTTGGCCGGCCCTACATGGGCGGCAGGCCACTGGTTGCGGATCATGCCCGGTGTTGACGGAAATAGCATATACCCGCAGCTGATTGGAAAAATCCGACGAAAACTGTTTCTTTTACTCCCTCCGACTTCTTTCTTTTTACCGATTCGGTTCCGGAAAGTTTTAAATCTCATTTTCGAATAAAATTCCCAGACATTCGAAACGATACAACCTAGCTGGATTTATGAGGTATTACAGAATAATTGTGTGGTAACATGGGTTGCCACTAGAAACAGGAAAATATTGTTTATTATGGTGGAGGCGAGTGGTTGTTATGAGATTGGTACGGTATGCACGCGAGTTGGGTTTGTGGATTGTCTTGCCTGAGTTGATTAAGAACCGAATCATGTGATGTATTTCTAAACTACTAAGTCGTGCAACCACAAGTCTAGTATGAGATAGACCTGGCCAACTACTTTAATTAGTTTTCGGCATAAACCCCGCGCCTAGAATAATTTTTTATATATATCGAGAGGGGTCATGACTCCAAAACAACGGAGGGACCCACATTGAAATTTGCCTGGTCAAGGGCATTATGGGGGTGCCCCATAATGGTAACTACCCTAGTGTTGAGTGGTTCCCCGTCGGAGTGGGTCTAGTGTCAGGACTGGGAATTGTAAAAGCCTTGTTATGATTTGAGAGACCATGTGAGAGGTCCTCCACTCTGAGTGATGAGTATTTGACAAGTGTGTTGATTAGATTGAGAATTGAGGTTTTCGGTTTGAAATTTGTTTTACAGGTTGTGTCGGAAAAATCGGAACTACCGCTGTGTATGGAGCGGAAGTTCCGATTAATCGGAACTACCGATGTTGGAAAGAGGAACTTCCGATTTATCTGGGTTTTGGTTTCGGCTGAAGAGAATCGGAACTTCCGCACATGGGGTAGCGGAGTGTCCGATAATACTGGTATTGAGATTCCTCCGAGACGAAATCGGAATAGAATTTTTGGCGTGCGGATGTTCAAGATCGGAAGTTCCGATGGTGCTTTCGGAACTTCCGATAATTCGACAAGTGCGGATGTTCGGAAATCGGAACTTCCGGCGTGGTAAATCTTGGAACTTCCGATTGTGTCGAATCGTGCGAGAGAAGGTTAAATTGTGATTTTGATTTTGTATGAGTTTGAGTCTTATACAAATATTGATGCTATGTTATTGTGCAATGCTATGTGATGTGTTTTTATGCATGTTGTTGACGCAGGACATCAAGATGGAGTCGTGGCGAGACACGTGGACGGACTAAGCGCAGAGGCGTTGAGGTCGAGCGGTCGGGATGTGTCGAAGACGGCGTGAATCTTGAAGCGGTTGCGAGTCGTGCACAACAAGGTGTACGGGAGGCTTCCAGAAGGTGCGCAAGGGGCGAAAGGGTCTTTTCGCAAAGCGGCAAAAGTGGAGGCGGTTCCGTTCGGGTGTAGCGGGCTTAATGGGTTGGAGGCCCATTAGCCAAGGCTATAAATAGGGAGAACCACAGAGTTAGGGTTAGACTTTTTGGAGAAAGAAAATTAGGGTTAGCCTTAGCAAAAAGGTTTGTTTTGCTTTGAGAGTTTGTTGAGAGAGAATGAACTGAAAATCTTGTAATCATTCCTCTGTGTTTCCTTGTAATCTTTTGGTTTCTATCAATGAATCTCTGAGGTTTTGATTACTTGCCTATGCCTTTCTCTATTCTCTTTCTCGTTCATGTTGAATATTTAGGGTTTTGATGTATCTTTTGATTCGTCGTATGAAATAGCATGAAACTTGATATCTAGAGTCGTTTTGCTATTGCTAATGGATTCCCAAAGTCTCATGATCTAAGAATCTGAGAATCGTGTCTATTTTGGGTTTTGGTCTTTCTTGCCCCTTCTTCAAGAAATCCATATTTAGCTTGATTATTGGATCCTTGTTTGCGATTCTTCTTTATAAGGTCAAGATGGTGTTTAGGATGATGTCCTGTGAACCTTGACACGAGAAGAGCACTCAAGATTTTGCATTTTGGATTTTTGGGAAAACCCAGCGCGCTTGTTCTTCTTCGGGACAATCGGAACTTCCGATTGTCCATGGTGAATTCTCACAGCGGAACTTCCGATGAACCGGAACTTCCGGAGTGCGGAACTACCGCCGGGTAGAATCGGAACTTCCGATTTCTACAGAACAGTCTGAAGTTTCTGTTTTCGTTCTCTGATTTTGCTTCACTCTTCTTGAGTTATCCAGAGGACTTTGTAGGTCTTATTTAATTACAGCAAAGGGGAGCTCCTAATTTTTAAAGCACCATTCACCCCCTCTGTTGCCATTTCGGTCCTTCAATTGGTATCGAGCGGTTAGCTCTTCTTGATAGATCTTAACGGTCGGTTGAGCCATGGCAGCGGACAAGTATTCCACCAAGCCTCCGGTTTTGATGGTGCGGATTACCCCTTACGGAAGAGCCGAATGGAAACTTACATCCGTGCTCGGGGTATGCCATCCGGAGAAAGGTGAAGGTTAGATTTCTTTGTTCTGCCGATGAGAACATCAATCTTTGAAACATGGTCGATGTTGAGGCAAATGCTAAGGCAAGGAACATAATCATTCGAGGTTTAAGGTAGTGAGTTTGATCGTATTTCTCATTTGATTTACGCTTCGACATCCGGGTGACCCTCGATGCATACCATGAGGCACCACTCGAGTTAAGACGGTTCGACAAGACCAGCCTCAAGCGTGAGTCTGATGAAATTTGAAATGCTTCTTGGTGAATCTTTAGACGGGTGCTTTTCGCGTTTTCACAAAATCTTGAGCAACCTCCGAGCGGTCGGTCTTACATACCCAGACTCGGATAACGCTCGACAGATGCTTTCGCACTTGATCTTCGTGTTTGGGAGATGAAAGTGACTACCATCAAAGATAGCACGGACCTCTCGACCACGACTCTTGATGCGCTTTACTCGCGTCTCAAGACTCACGAGATTGACATTGTCTCTCGAAGGTCGAAGTCACGATCGATGGCTTTAGTCATCGATCCCACTTCGGATCTCCTTCGAGTCGATCGTGGGTTCTCCTAGCTGCTCTCTGTGACATAGCGATGATCGATTCTGACTTGAGGATGAGCAGCTAGCCCTCCTAGCTCGGAAGTTTTCCCATGCTTACAAGAGGAGGAGGGATGGTAAGAGAGGAGGTCTGTGATTTGTTTGAGTGTGGTGGCCCCAACCACATCCGAGCAAACCGCCCCAAGCTTGGGAAGGGCAAAGGTGACTATGGCGGTCCAAGCAAGAACGACTACACCGACAAGAACACAACACGAAGCCCTCAAGACTGACCAAGGCAAGAAGAAGTTCCGCAACTTTGGGAAGGCTAAGAAGGCATTCCATCGCGTCCTCACCGCCTCGGCGAGCCGGACACCCGGCGAGGTGGAGGGGTGGAGTGACGATGATGGGAAGGACGATCATGATCCCAAGGACGACGGCAACTTCTCGGCATGTGCTTCATGGCCCTCGAGGCGAATCGAAGCGACAGTGAGTGTACTCCGACTCAGACGAGGTTAGTCCCACTTATGACCAAATTTTAATGATGCTTTTCTTAAGCTAGGTAGATTCCATGCTAAGTCTAGGGCTAAGTGTGTTGGGTTGGAGAAGGAAGTAGCTAGACTATCACGGAGCTCACTTTACTTACATCTGCTCCCTCCCGTGATGAATGTGACACATCTTTGTGCTTTGATTGATGATATGGAAAACTAAGGACCTTACATGATAGTGTGTCCTCTGAACTTGACATGATTAAGGTAGAGAACATTAGCCTTCTTCTTGAATTAGAGATGAGTAGGATAGCACCTCCTTCATCCACTCTTTGTTGAGGCTCTTTGCTTGCACCTCATGTGAGGTTAAGGACAATTCGTTTAGAGGTCTTTATACCATCTTTGCTTGATCTGCACTGAAACTTGTGAAAATTGTAATAATCTCAAGATGAACCTAAAGCAGGCGGATCACAAAATTGTTGAATTTCAAGGCTGCGCTACTAGAGCTGTTGTTTCTTGTTTAAACTGTCCTAAGTTAATCTGTGAACTAGAATCAGATCTAAGCGGTTTCAAGAAATGATTGATCACAATAACAAATTGGCTCAAGATGCTTCTAAGGACCTTGTTAGCTCACCTTGCAATCATTGTAATAAACTAAAATGTGATTTGGTTGCATTGGATGAAAAATGTGTGAAGCTAACTAAGGACCTTCTAGAGACACAATCATCTGCTTGTATTGTGTGTCTTTGGGAAGAAGTCTAAGGGTTTGGTAGAGACGCCTAGTAACGTGAACCAATCGCTAGCGATGAGGACTCCCCCAAAAGTCGGTGTGCGTGCACAAGCCAATCTTTCCTCTGTTGTTGGTTCGTCTTACGCTCCCTTACCTTCTGCATCCTTCTTCCCCTGCTCTTCTTGCACCTCTCTCTTTGGAGTGTCGGTATCTTATGAACACTCTCGAGAGGTTTGTAGGAGGCAAGAAGAAGCTCAATCTCATTCTAGACAAATCTAAAATTTGCAGATTTAATCAGGGTCTAGGATATGATATCCAGGAGGATATGAGGAAGATGTTGGCCCCAAATCGGAATAACTTTCGGTAGATCCTTTTCCGGGCACCACGCACGACACGAAATTCTTGCTTCGGTCAAAAGTCACGCTTTAGCGATGTTCTAAACGTATTCACGTGAGCGCTCATTGCTTGAAGCCGATCCGAGGTGAAGACATATGCATGGCTGATGCAATACACGAACACACGCATATGCTGGAAGCAACAGACGCAAGAATAACGAAGGATTCTGGTGCTGCACGTAACTCACGGCAGCGTTTTTCTGTTCTATTGATTTCTGCGGTACTTTACAAGACTCACACGGTAGTGCTTTATAAAGGCGAGTTCATAGACTCATATCACGGACTCAACGTCCAACTCAGTGATATCTGACCATCGACCAACTCGAATACAAAGCGATAAAGATTATCTAACAATCACTCCCTAGTCTTTGTATACTTACTTATATTTCGTGTGCTGCCAGTTGGACTCAACTTCAACACGGCTCCCACACACACTCGGTCGAAGACGATGGCATAACTCAAACACGTCTTGATCTTTGCCAGTTGGACTCGTCTTCAACTTGGCTCACACTTCCTTGTCCAGAGACGGTGGCACAACTTGAACACGTCTTGGACTCTTACTCATCGGCGATCGGTCTCAACTTCGACTTGCACCCCAACTCGTACTCAACTCAGGACAGTCGGTCTCAACTACGACTAGCCCAACTCGTACTCAGCACTTCAAGTTGGTCACGACTTCAACTTGAGTAACACACGGACTCGACTCAGGATGACGAACACATCTCTTCAACGTCCCGGACTTTAACACTACTTACTTGACTCAGGACGACGGACACATCTTTTCAACGTCCTAGACTCGACTCGGCATCATAGCAGTGTTGGTTCATCATCGCTGAGAGCTTCAGCAAGAAGCGCTTTCTCCTTCTTCGGATTAAGACGTTACGAAGCAAAGTGTCCAAAATCCTGACAATTATAACATCTCACCTTTGTCTTGTCAAATTTCCAATTCTTGCGGCCTCGGCTACCGCCACCATTAGAATCGCCGGAAAAACCCTCGCCTTTGCCTTTCGATGATCGGGCCTCCCACTCGGCGCGAGTTAATAGCAGGTGCTCATCTTCGCCACTACGGATCCTCGTATCCGTTCCTCGTGCGTCTTCAAGCGCCGATCACCTCCTCAACCGTCATCACCTTGAGGTCGCTAAAGCCCCTCAATGGCGGAGACGATTTGCAAAACTTTCGAAGCCGCCTCAAGGAACTTTCTCACAATATAGCTTTCTTCCATCTTGTCCCCAAAACTCGGATCGATTGACAATCGCCGTCAACCTCGTGGCGAAGTCGTCGATCGACTCGTCTCTTTCATCGCATTCCTCGAACTTGCTCTTGAGAGTCGTACTGCGTGCTTCTTTGACACGATCATCACCAAGATGCATCGCCTTCAACGTCTTCCACGCAGCTTTGGCCGTCTCTTTTTCGGCCGAGAGGGAAGAGTGTTTCCTCGAGATGCCTCCATAGATCGCCGCCAAAGCCATCGATCCTTACGCACATCGACGCCGCGTCCTCGATCGCGTCCCCACACTCCCCGAGCGCATGTACACCTTCATCTTGATAGCCCATCTTGCATAATTGCTCTTGGTGAGCATCGGATATTGCGGCGAGGCGGCGAGAACTCTCCTTCGCCATCACACCCGACGTCGCCTCGTTCTCGGTGACACAACTTCCGGAGAGCGGCATGATCTTGGGCATACGGGTCAAGAACTCGAGCTCGATACCAATTGTTGGCCCCAAATCGGAGATAACTCAGCCGATCCTTTTCCGAAGCACACGCACGACACGAAATTCTTGCTTCGGTCAAAAAGTCACGCTTTAGCAGATGTTCTCGCTTCTGTATTCACGTGAGCGCTCATTGCTTGAAGCCGATCCGGGTGAAGACATATGCATGGTCGATGCAATACGAACACGCGCATATCTTTGGAAGCAGCAGACGCAAGAATAACGAAGGATTACGTGTCGCACGTAACTCACGGCGGCGTTTTTACATTCTATTGATTTCTCGGTACTTTACAAGACTCACACACCGTGCTTTATAAAGCGAGTTCATAGACTCATATACGGACTCAACGTCCAACTCGTATACGGCCATACGACCAACTCGAATACAAAACGTATAAAGATTATCTAACAGAAGAATCCACCTGTCGTGCTCAAAACCATAGCACCAGGTGTGATCAAAACTAAGCCGGGGAGAAAGTCAATTTTAAGTTAGCGGGCTTTGTTCAAAGGATTCTGACGACAAGGTGATTCCACTGCGGCTTGACCCTCGGAAGGCGAAGTATCATTGCACCTTCATCGGAAAGATGGACATTTAGTTGATCATTGCTTGAGCGTGCCAAGATCGCGCGTAGAGACCATGTTGAGTCTCTTAGGCACATTCGAAATCGACCCGGATCTTGAGTGCACCTAAGACCAACACGAGGTCTAGGTTTGTTCCATCGATGATTTTGGGCAACATCGAGGACTTGGTTTTTACGAGTTTTCGAGTTTAGTCCTCATGCTCCCTTTGGTCGTAACTTCCGTCACCCCGAGGGTAGATCTCGTTTTCCTTTCGAGATAGCTACATGGCGAGATCGACATATTCTCGGCACTTGACTCGCTTTTCCATAGCGATCGGATCGACCAACAGTGAGATCTTTGACTTGTTGAGTGACAGAGAGCGTAGGGTAGATAGAGGTCGATCTTGCTTGACTACTTCATCATTGTAGTGTTACTCGATATTGGGTGCCAAAATCTCTGTGATTCACCCCATCTTGAGACTTTACTCTGTTTGACTCGAAGTCACGGGCCGGGAAGGAAAGGTGCGGATTGTAGACTCGGTTGTTCACGTCATATGGTAGTGAGTCTCGTTGGTTTTCTTCCCTAGCCCGCTCCTGTGATGAGGCGATCACCTTGAGATGCTTCATTTGGGCGTGTCATCGCTAAAGGTCTTGTGAGCATTAATGATTCTTTTATTTTAAAAGATGTTGCCTTAGTAAGTAAGCTGCGGTATAATCTACTTTGAGTCTCTCGACTTCTGATGAGCGGTTTCGAGGTGAGCTTTAAGAAAAACAATTGCAAAATTCTTGATTCTTACGGTAGTCTAGTTTGCGGGATTTCTCGATATGGGAGGATCTTTCGTGCTGATTTTTACGGATCTTACGAGATCCTCTCGATGTTTAATTGCTTCGAATCCGTGATTTGACTTTACGGCATAGGAGACTTGGTCATATAGGATTTGATCATCGGACCGAGTTAGCGGCCACGATCTCATTCGTGGTTTGCGAAACTCAAAATGGTCAAGGATCTTGTTTGTGCTCCTTGCTTAAGCCGCGGCAAAATGGTTCTTTGCTTCACATCCTCCGATTCTGATGACTATGACAGATGCACGGTCAATCGCTCCATATGGACACAGATGGGACCAGGCTAGAGTGCGGTCGATGGGAGGGAAGTGAGTGCGTGCTTGTCGTGGTTGATGACTTCTCGAGGTATTCTTGGGTGTTTTCTTAGCCTCGAAGGATGAGACGTTTACTCTTTTTAGTGGTCTTTTAGTAGGCTTTACTGTTGAGCTCCCGGTGCATTACGAGCAATTCGCCGATAATGGCACCGAGTTCAAAATTCCTACTTTGAGAGTTTTGTGGTGAGGCAGTGTAGAGCACCGGTTCTAGTCTCCATCGTCCCCCAACAAAATGGCGTTGTGGAGAGGAAGAACCGTACCTTAGTCGAGATGGCCGGGACGATGCTTGATGAGTACTCTACACCTAGGAAGTTTTGGTGAGGGAATTGCTCTTGCTTGTCATGTTTCTATGAGTTTTCTTGGGCACTCTTGCATCGCACTTCTTATGAGTTGAGATATGGCGAAAACCCGGCGTCTCGCATTTTCGTGTGTTTGGTTGCAAGTGTTTTATTCTCAAGTCCGGGAACCTAGATAAGTTCGAGTCACGATCTTGTGATGGGATCTTTACGGGTTACTCGACTTCTTCTCGTGCCTATAGAGTGCAGGCTGCGAGTCTAGTAAGTTGTTAGAGACTGTGAGGTGACCTTCGATGAGGCCACCAGGACTAGGCACGATATCTCGAGTTCTTTAGAGCGATGAGTCCATCTTTGTGGGCGAAGAGGAAGACTGAGATGATGGTTGTATACACGATCCAGTTCTTCCTCCTCCTCTTGAGTGCCTTCTTCCACCGCACCTCGAGGAGATCGACCCTTACCTTCAGCTTCTTCCGAAGCTAGTGGCTCTGTTCCTATCTCATCGATCATGAGGTAGAGGCCACTTCTTCATCTCACCTGGACCTCCAAGACACATTCAAAAGGACCATCCTTGAGAGAGATAATTGGAGATCTCTTGAGCGTGTCACACGTTCCAAAGTCGCTTATCTCTCTTTGTCTCCATTACGCATTAAATCGCCTCATTTGAGCCTAAAGGCGTTTGTCATGCTCTTTATGATGAGTCATGGACTAACGCCATGCACGAGGAATTGGAAAACTTTGAAAGGAACAAGGTCTGGTCCTTGTTGAGCCCCCTCAAGGTCACAATATCATTGGGACCAAATGGGTGTTCAAGAACAAGCAAAGTGAAGATGGGTTAGTCATTGAAACAAGGCTAGGCGGTAGCTCGGGGTACTCTCAAGTTGAGGGTCTAGATTTGAAGAGACCTTTGCCCTCAGCTAGACTTGAAGCCATTAGAATCCGCTTGCCTTTGCAGACTTCTAAGGGTTTCAAGCTTTACGAATGGATGTCAAGAGTGCCTTCCTCAATGGCCTTATTGAGGAAGAAGTCTATGTGAGATGACCTCACGGTTTCGAGAACCCCAGATACCTAACCATGTCTCAAAGCTTTCCAAAGCTTTGTATGGACTCAAGCGAGCTCTCGAGCTTGGTATGAAAGGCTTAAGTCCTATCTGGCGAGCCATGGTTTTGAGATGGGTAAAATTGACAAGACCTTGTTCATCCGCCGTCTAGGCACCGATCTTCTGCTCGTCCAGTTTATGTGGATGACATTATCTTTAAGCGGCTCCTCGCGCTCTCGTTTCCAGCTTCCGATGTCATGAGCTCGGAGTTTGAAATGAGCATGATGGGCGAGTTGAGCTTCTTCCTTGGCTTCCAAATCAAGCAGACTCGGGAGGTACCTTTCTTCATCAAGGCAAATACACTCGAGACCTCTGAGCGTTTCGACATGAATGATGGAAAGCCGATATCAACTCCGATGGCATCTCTGGTGCTCGGATCCGGATGAAGGCAGCGAACTGTTGACCAAAAGGAGTTCAGGAGCATGATTGGCTCTCTCTTGTACCTCCACGGCCTCGAGACCGGACATACACTTTTACGTGTGTCTTTGTGCTCGGTTTGAGCTTCTCCTCGCGTATCTCACCGTCGAGCGGTGAAGCGCATCTTCGGTACCTTGAGCTACCATTGACTATGGCATCGGTACTCTTCCTCTTCTTGTCTATCTCTTAGAGCCTTCTCGTCATGCGACTTTCTTTGGTAGGATAGATAGGAAGAGCACTACGCACTTGCCAATTCATTGGCACTTCTCTGCCTCTCACGGTCGCCGAGGAAGCAATCCGGTGTTCGCATCCCACTGCAGAGGCCGAGTACGTTCTTGTGACCGATTCTTTGTAGTCAAGTGCTTTGGATGGTCTCGACCTGCAGGATTTCGGCTATCTATCATTGCGTTCCACTCTTCTCGTGATAACACGCTCTGCGATTTGCATTGCCAAGAACCCAGTGCAACATTCTCGGACCAAGCATATAGATATCGATATCACTTTCTTGAGATCATGTAGAGAAGGGTGATATTGTGCTCCAGTTGTGAGAGTGAGCACCGGTTAGCGAGATATCTTCACTAAGCCTCTGGATGCTCTCGGTTTTGGCTCTGCGGGAGAGCTTGGGGTGGTTTGTCCTTACGGATTTCTTTGTGAGGGCGTTGTGCTACTCTTGTATTATATTATACTATATTATATTATACGCTTACTCCTTTCTGGTTTCATTTCTTTTAATATTTCGGGTCGAAGTCCTTCGAGCATAGGTTAGAGTGTTTCTCTTGCCACATTGCTTTGACTGCTACTTCTTGTCTTGTGCTTCTAGGATGCTGCTTATTAGCTGTCTCTTCCCTCTCTAAGTAGAGCTTACTCACTTCTTATAGGTTCTAGCAGGGGTCGGGCCACCCTTGGGTAGACAGATGGCAGTGTTTGCTCCTTAGTGTTTGTGTAGAATGCACTAATAGTCCTAGAATCATATGGGGTAGATAAGAATCTGTCGGAGCGATAGTTTTCTCTATATCTTTTCTATGCTCTAAAGGACTGCTTTTCTGTTTTACTTATCAGATTCTCGTTTTTGTTCCTTTGGTTCAGGGGGAGTTATTCTTGGCTATTCCATACTCTTAATTTTGTCATAACTCAACTTTGAATTAAAAGATGCATCTCTTTCTCAAGGAATCTGGATTTTTTGTGTATTTCATCAAGCATTGCATGATAATCAAATGGAGCCTTGTTTATTATCCCTTATGATCTGCTTTTCACTACTTTACATCTTGCCATGATTTATGCTAAACCGCTAGATCTATCATGACTTTTTATGTGTAGTTTAGTCTTTGCCATGCTAAGGTATTTCAAAATGCTAAACTTGAATTAAAATCTTGTCATGATAGCTCTTGAGACTAGTCCGTTAAAACTATCCTTTTATGATTTTCGCCATGTCAAGTAGGTCGAGTTGAGTCCTAATCTCTTTTGAACTTTTGAGTAAGCTATGTCGGTTTGTTAAGAAACATGACTTATCTCTAATCATCGGTCTAAAAACTTCAAAAGCAAAAATGATCTCTTTGTGCTTGGCTGATCTCACCAAATCTTTCTCATGAGACGGCTTGCCATTGCACTAGGCATGAACTCGTGGGGAGCCTTGGATGACCTAAGATCACCTCCTTAAGTCATTGCTTGGAGTGGTCGCATAAGGCTTGGGATCTAGCACATGGCTAAAAAAATGGTTGAAGCTCAGGGAGGCGCTTGTGGATGGCACCTAGTCCAGAGCTTGCTTCGAGATAAAACCTTAAAGAGCCTTAAAACAAAATGTCTTCAGAAAAAGAAAAATGTGCTAAAATTGCTTATCTCTAAAGAGATCAAGTCCTGGATAAAATGAGTCCTTCTTCAACTGGTAGCACTCTAAAATGTTCAGTATGAGTCTTCTTGGTTCAACTTAGATTATTTGACATGGCTTGCATCATCCCTGGATATCTTTAGCTAGATTTCAATCTTGACTTTTTTGACCTGCTATAGAACTGGATCATTAATCAGATTATGGACTTTCTGTCTTAGCTCTTCTATACATCGATTGTCATGATCTTGATAGCATTCTTCTGTGTTATGGCTTGGTGTAATTCTCTAATAGTCATTTTGGATAATCTACATGGCTCCTAATGCTTAAAATGAACATCATATAGTTTTTTTTCTTCCCTTTTCTACATATTGATGATTTTATTGCCAAAGGGGGAGAATGATTGTGAGAAAAAGCCTTCTGATGAAAAGCCTTGAGTTTTGTGCGAAAATTGCTCTTTCATCTCATCTCAAGTCTTTTTCTTTGTGTCAACTTGGTCTTGTGCTTAATTTCTCTTATTTAGACCTTGGTTGACTGGAATCTCAAACTCATCTTATGCTTTTTCGGTAATTGTCAATATACTCATCAAGGGGGAGATTGAGAGACCATGTGAGAGGTCCTCCACTCACGAGTGATGAGTATTTGACAAGTGTGTTGATTAGATTGAGAATTGAGGTTTTCGGTTTGGGTCAAGCTTTACGGTCAGTGTCAGAAAATCGGAACTACCATGTGTATGGAGCGGAAGTTCGATTAATCGAACTACCGATGTTGGAAAGAGGAACTTCCGATTTATCCGGGTTTTGGTTTCATTGAAGAGAATCGAACTTCCGCACATGGGGTAGCGAGTGTCCGATATCTTGGTATTGAGATTCCTCCGAGGCGAAAATCGGAATAGAATTTTTGGACGTGCGGATGTTAGAAGATCGGAAGTTCCGCATGGTAAGCACGGAACTTCCGATAATTCGACAAGTGCGGATGTTCGAAATCGGAACTTCATTTGCCGTAAGTCTTGGAACTTCCGATTGTGTCGAATCGTGCGAGAGAAGGTTAAATTGTGATTTTGATTTTGTATGAGTTTGAGTCTTATACAAATATTGATGCTATGTTATTGTGCAATGCTATGTGATGTGTTTTTATGCTGTGTTGACTGCGGGACATCAAGATGGAGTCGTGGCGAGACACGTGGACCGGACTAGGCGCGGGGCGTTGAGGTCGAACGGTCGGGATGTGTCGAAGGCGGCGTGAATCTTGAAGCGGTTGCGAGTCGTGCACAACAAGGTGTCTGGAGGCTTCGGAAGGTGCGCAAGGGCGAAAGGGTCTTTTTCGCAAAGCGGCAAAAGTGGAGGCGGTTCCGTTGGTGTAGCGGGCTTAATGGGTTGGAGGCCCATTAGCCAAGGCTATAAATAGGGAGAACCACAGGTTAGGGTTAGACTTTTGGAGAAAGAAAATTAGGGTTAGCCTTAGCAAAAGGTTTGTTTTGCTTTGAGAGTTTGTTGAGAGAGAATGAATCAAAATCTTGTAATCATTCCTCTGTGTTTCCTTGTAATCTTTTGGTTTCTATCAATGAATCTCGAGGTTTTGATTACTTGCCTATGCCTTTCTATTCTCTTTCGTTCATGTTGAATATTTAGGGTTTTGATGTATCTTTTGATTCGTCGTGATGAAATAGCATGAAACTTGATATCTAGAGTCGTTTTGCTATTGCTAATGGATTCCCAAAGTCTCATGATCTAAGAATCGAGAATCGTGTCTATTTTGGGTTTTGGTCTTTCTTGCCCCTTCTTCAAGAAATCCATATTTAGCTTGATTATTGGATCCTTGTTTGCGATTCTTCTTTATAAGGTCAAGATGGTGTTTAGGATGATGTCCTCGTGAACCTTGACCTCGAGAAGAGCACTCAAGATTTTGCATTTTGGATTTTTGGGAAAACCCGAAGCCTTGTTCTTCTTCCAGACAATCGAACTTCCGATTGTCCATGGCGAATTATCAGCGGAACTTCCGATCGAACCCGAACTTCCGGAGTGCGGAACTATCACGGGTAGAATCGAACTTCCGATTTCTACAGAACAGTCTGAAGTTTCTGTTTTCGTTCTCTGATTTTGCTTCACTCTTCTTGAGTTATCCAGAGGACTTTGTAGGTCTTATTTAATTACAGCAAAGGGGAGCTCCTAATTTTTAAAGCACCATTCACCCCCCCCCTCTGTTGCCATTTCGGTCCTTCATGATTGTCTCCGTAGCATGCCTGAGGAAGCGTGTTATGGCTGACATTATGAGTTGATCATATCTTATGGGTAAAGTTGTACAAGCTCTGTAGAGTGTATAATATATTTGAATAGATGTGCCCCGGGTTATGGGCATTGTGCAGAAAGCCACACTTGGTTAGTATTGATAAAATGTGAACTGAGACATGTGGGTGTAAAAATGGTTGTGGTGATGATAGAGGTGGATGTAACCTTGTGCGTAACTACAGGTAGATGTAACCTTGTGAGTAACTGTAGGTGGATGGAACCTTATCGAGATAATAATTGCTTACACAAATGAAAATTCTGTTTTGAAGTTAAAAAGGCTAAGTTACAGGTTTGGAAAATAATTATAGTATTTGAGCAAATTAACTTGTGCTAAAATAAACATAAAAGTCCTCATTTCATAATCCTTGCATCTATATACATGCATTTGTTGTGAGGGCTTGTTGAGTACCTTCGTACTTATAGTTGCTCAAATATGTGGATTCAGATGATGAAGCAGAAGACCTGGTGTATTGATACTTCTATACATCCGGCTGCAGGAATGACTAAGATGACGATAACAGGGTCCTATCCCTAGTCGATTGCCTGTGGCAAATGCATGGAGGTCCCGTACTTTTGGTTTACTTACTTTTTGCTTCTACTATTTACTCTTTGAACTTGTAGGCCCATCAGCCTGTTCTATAAACACTTGACCCTAAGGGCTAATTGAGTCTATTTGTAATGTTTCTATAATACTAAAGTCATTTTTCATTTATACACTTGTATGAATATGATATTTGTTGTGTAAGCTAACTACTGATTACGGGACAAGCTCGGAATACATAAAGTGTCTAGATGCAAATATGGATCCCCACACCACCTTGTAATTATCATAATTGAGTGATCCGTTCACCCCAACATTCCAATATTGTAAAACATCTTCTTCTTAGTATTCATACCGTTGCTACCATGTTTTCTCTCATTTGTTTCTCTATTTTGATCACTTGGATGATGTATGACCAATTCCCCCAAGGGCAAGGGATTGTAGGTGATCTTATAGAGGTAGAGATGTACATGATTTATGCTTTCTGGTGTGCTAACATGCCAAAACATCGTAACTAGTGTTCTCCAATCTAATGGTTCAATACTAGGACCTCGAAGGGCCATATTGTATCATAAGTTGAACATGTCCCATGCATGATGAGATAGATGGTGAGCGAAAGATGACAGACAATTTGTGTGACATGGCACACACTACTACACAAAACCACATCACAGACGGTTCTAAACCATCATCACAGACGGTTTTTTGAACTGTCTGAATTTATGTGTCTGTGATAACAGATTTTCAAACCGTTTGTGAAAAAAGGTATCACAGACGGTTCTGAAGAACCGTCTGTCGTAGTTTTTTCTATTGCAAAAAAAATCAGATTTTGAATATTTCATAGTTAGTAACATCACATTTTATGTGAGCTTTCCATCTTTAGAGACTCTTGAAACTACATGAAAAAAGCATCACTCCTATACAAAAACCTTCCTGACCTCCCCCTTGTGTCTTCTGAGTACCCCGATGCTGCCCATCTTGACCATGGCATCGGTGAAGAGGGTGCTGAGGAGGCCCGAGTAGGAGTCAACGACGTCGACGGTGGAGGTGTCGTTGTAGAGCATGGCGTCGGAGATGATGACAGGGAAGCCATTGCGGATGTGAGCCACTGCACCTATTTACCAATTACGTACGTGCACCCATAGGTTAGCTACCATGATCGATCGAGTCATCGAGGAAGAAGAAGATTGTTTGCTTACAGCTGAGGAGGACGAGGACCTTGTTGTGGAGGCCTGCGGCGGTGAACTTGGACCGAAGCACGTCAACGGAAACGAAGTCCAGCAGCACGTCGGCGTCCCGCGGGTTCGACACCCTCCCCAGCACATCTCGCCTCACTCGGCTATTATTTATAAGGACATCGTCAAAATATTTTGCCTCCCGCGCACGCATTCAAAAAATTTCGAACTCCCGCGCTGCGAATCACATACGGTTTCATACAAAAATCGTCTGTGATGACATATCACAGACGGTTCGTATCATGAACCGTCTGTGATAAGCATCTCATTAGAACCGTTTGTGATAAGTATCTCATCACAAACGGTTTGTATTATGAACCGTCTGTGATTTTACCATGGCTTGAAATTTTCCTTACCTCTCTGATTTTACCGCGGCATACAATCCTCTGGCATGGTAGCCAATCCTATGCCGTGGCACATAATCCTCTACCGTGGTAGTCAATCCACTGCCATGGTAGGATTTGTGCTGATTTTACAACGGCACACAATCATCTCCCATGGTAGCCAATCCTCTACCGTGGTAGCCAATCCACTGCCATGGTAGGATTTGTGCTGATTTTACCGCGGCACACAATCCTCTCCCATGGTAGGCAATCCTTTGTCGTGGCACATAATCCTCTGTCGTGATAGCCAATCCACTGCCATGGTAGGATTTGTGCTGATTTTACCACGGCACACAATCCTCTCCTATGGTAGCCAATCCTCTCCCGTGGCACATAATTCTCTGCCGTGGTAGCCAATCCACTGCCATGGTAGGATTTGTGCGGTAGAGAATTGTGTGCTATGGCCGAGGATTGTGTGCCACGGCGGAGGATTGGCTACTACGGCAAAGGATTATGTGCTACGACAGAGAATTTGCTACCATGGCAGATGATTGTGTGCCACAGGCAGAGGATTGGCTACCATGGCAGACGATCGTGTGCCGCGGTAAAATCCAAGCTATAGTAAAATCAAAGAGTTTCCATGGTAACGGAAAATTCCAAACCATGGTAAAATAACAGACGGTTTGTATTATGAACCGTATGTGAAGTATCACATACGGTTCTTAACAAGAACCGTCTGTGATGACTTAGATTACCATAGACGGCTCTTTTTAAGAACCGTCTGTGAATTATCACAAATGATTCTATTTACAAACCGTCTGTGATAATTTTGTATCACAGACGATTCTTACGGAACCGTCTGTGGTAACCACAACACAGACGGTTCCTTTGGAATCGTTTGTGATGAAGCGTTTAATATAGCTTGTTAAAAGAATCGTCTGTGATGAAATGTCTAATATAATTTATTTTGTAGTAGCAATGATTCTCCACTTGGGAAGCGATCCATACGAGGAACCACGGCACAACCACAAAGCCTATGGTGTTGGCATGGTATAATACCTTAAATCCAATGTACGTGTACTGCTGTAGTGGGAGCGTGACTTGAACAATAGATTCGCTTCTATGTGTGACACAAAGGGAGATGAATCACGGGTGTGTCACCTACGTGAACACGGAAATTCTATCACGAGTTGCACGAATATTCAGATCATATCTTTTATATCCCATACTAATCTATTGTGGGAAGTAATCCGAAGTCCTTTTCCTCTTAATTGCGAGCAACCATTATCTAGTATAGTCTAGCGTAGTCCTATTAATACTGTATTTCATATTCTGTTTTATTATTTATTAATTTCTATCTTAAATTATAGGAAATATTTAAAATCTTGTCTTTAAGTATTTAGGCCGTAGAGATTACATGAAGACGATCGTACCTAGGATCTTGATCCTGATCCGGACCTTGGCCATGTGCTTATGTCTTTTAGCTTAAAGCTAATGACTCTATCCCTTCGGCCGTCTGTGTATGTGTGTTGTGTCTTCTATTATATCAGCTCACAAAGTTTCATAGTTTGAAAAGGGTGTTTCAAATATATATTATAATTTGTATGTTCTACTTTCGAATTTTTAACATGTTTGTTATGCATAGCATCATGTCCACAACATTAATCCCTAACATTTGAAATGAATCTTGAGCCGTTTTGCGTAAGAGAATTCACTACTACAGAAAATATCATCATAGACGGTTTTAAACCGTCATTACATACGGTTTCTGAACCGTTTGAATTTATGTGTCTGTGATAAGAGGCAGTCATCACAGACGATTTTTAAACCGTCTGTGAAAAAGCGTTAGAACCGTCTGTGATAGTCTATTTTTACAGACGGTTCTGAACAATAATCATCTGTGATAGTTTATTTTCACAGACAGATCTTCTTCAGAACCGTCTGTAACAGTTTTTTATATTACAAAAAAAAAAATCAGATTTTGAGTCAAACCAATCAATTCGTGGACAATAGTTTCCATATGCAACCTCTAACAAGACAACTAAAATCTAATTAAAATTCTGATGAGAAACACATTATAGGAAAGGGAAACCAAAAGGTTTCACAACGTCCCATCTGAATAGGAAAAAAGGAATAAAGTTACAACGTTAAATTAACTAGAAACCATCTGTGTCTCCAAGCTCCTGCAGAACTCATTAACTTCTTGGATTGGTCTGGTGAGCCCCTCTCTGTACCTCACCAACATATCACAAGTTGTTCTTGCATGTCGTCTGAGTTCAACTCAAACTCGTCAACAAGGAAGGAGAGACGACCGAAAACCTGCAGCAGCGGTCCAACTTTATGTAACATAAAATTAAGATCATTTTTTTACAACAAACAGCCAACAAATTGTGTATGTTTGGGGATGTACACGTACCTTCCGACAGTCTACTTCCTACGGCAGACAATGAGCTCCTCCGCATTCCTCCTCCTCGTCATCGTGGGCTGTGCTTCCTCGCCGAATCGTGATGGGGAATCGAGGGTGGTCGCTGAAGCTCAGCATGGGGAGGGGAGAGGGAGAGAATAATGGAAGAAAAGGCTGGGGTGACTATAATATATAAGGACAACACCAAATTTTTTGGCCTCCCGTGCACGCATTCAAAAAAAATTCGCCCTCCCGCATTGCATATCACACATGGTTTCATACAAAAACCTTCTGTGATGAACTAATATCACAGACGGTTCTTAATATGAACTGTTTGTGATAAGTATCTCATCACAGACGGTTTGTATTTAAAACCGTCTATGACTTGGAATTTTCCTCACTCTGTGATTCTATCATGGCTTGGATACCATAGCTTCAAATTTTCCTTACTCTCTCTCTCTCTCTCTCGTAAAATTCCAAGCTATGGTAAAATCAGAAAGTAGTCTCTGATTTTACCATGGCTTGAAGCCATGGTAAAATCACAAAGTAAGGTAAATTCCAAGTCACAGACAATTTTTAATACAAACTGTCTGTGATGAGATACTTATCACAGACGGTTCGTGATACGAACCGTCTGTGATATCGGTTCGTATCACAAACCGTCTGTCATACTTCACAGATGGTTCTTAATACGAACCGTCTGTGATATTAACTCCTCATAGATGGTTCTCAGCGTATCCAGTAATAGAGACGGTTGCGCTGATAAAACCGTATATAATTACCATTAACACTGACGGTTTTGAAAAATCGTCTGTGATAACGTATCCCGTATTAATCTACTTAACTCCCTGAAAGATACGGGTGTCAGATAAGGAGAAAAGGAATTGGATTATGCTCCCAAGATCTAGTTAGCTAGATGGAAGTAGTGGTGCCTTACATTCACTGTAGTTATTTTTTTCAAAACTAAAATCTTGGAGTAGGAAACTAGTTACAACAAAGCAAAACAATAATACTATGAGTAATAGTAAGGTTCGCAAGAGTAACGGAGGCTTATATTGAAGACATCTTATGAACGCGTCCATACAGTAGGCACATGGTAGCAGCCTAGCAGGCATGCTTCCCTATTGAACGCTTCTTAGGAAGGCATCCATATAGTTGTAGGTACATTATAGCATATAATGCTAAAACTTTTTCTTTAGCAGGATTCATTGATATTTACCAGACTTTCTCACAAAAATAAACTACAACATTGCGCTTCTTTTAGTTGCTTCAGCTTCATCACATCCTTGGCTTTTGCCCACCTTTTCAATGTGTATAATGGCAGAGGCATCTAACTAGAAAACAAAGTCAATAGATAAAATTAGCTACCATTCCATACCAAAGGTAAAGAGGTAGAAACATTGGGTTGGAGAAGCCCTTTTCCAATGTATGGAGTTGTCTTTGTCAGAGAACATCATCTCTTTTGAGGATAATTGCATCATTTGGACATTGATGCTCTGTACTTTAATGCTTGATTTTCTTTGTCCTGTATTAGACTAATTCTTGGGCAACTCAAATCATTAAAGTAACAACTCAAATCATCAAGGTAAAGTATCTGAACGGAGAACACATGCACAAACATGCATACAAGCAAGCACATCACACATATGCATTAGTAATACAACAACATCAGATAAGCAAGAGCAACAGTTTTCTAGATTGCTCATTTTTCTAATTTAAACAACAATATTTGACACCAAATACTATATTGTGAAATGTCCATCATTTTCAATGTCACATGCTTATTTTGACCTTCATTCACATTATCTCCATAACAAGAAATTACACCATGCAAAGTCATAACAGGACCAAAAGAATTAAACACTTAATCATAGGCATAGTTCAGAAACACACAATTTTGTCACAAGTCCTAGGATACTAATCAGTTTGACAGCATGCTCTGCCAAATTATTTGAGATGAAAGTGATGATAAAAAAGCTCAAAAATATAGTTCATAGATTTCATGTAGTAACTCCATTTGAATCATGTAGGACACTAGATTCAATTGCCATCACGCCCCTTGAGGACCTTCTGATATATCTCCATCTTTTCCTTCTGCAGATCCATGATTTTGAGTGTGACTGAAGCCTGTGTCGAAGTATTTCCAGAGAGTACGCCGGCATCCAATAATTTTAATATCTTGTTGTTTTTAGCATTGATCTGCAAAAATTCAAGCACAGACACCTCAAACTCAGCTTTTTCTGAAACACATATATGTTGAAGTATGTGATGAAGCACATATACAGATCTACATACATTTGCCTAGAGAGGGACAAGGATTAACTACCTGTCTGCTGGGCCAACGTTCGATGCCATGTCTACGGCAAACACGCCTCAGTGCTTTGTGACATATGTTTAGTTTCCTTGCTGCCTCAACAATTGGCAGATGAAGACAACGAGATATTTCAGTCATTCCAATATTTGTGATTTGCTCATGCTGTTACAAACCATCAAAAAGTTATACAACATATATTTACATGTATACTACGCATTGCACAACTTAAGCAAATATAGGTATAAATACCTGAGCTGCAGGCATACTTACAGCTTGCTGTTGTCGGCCATGAAGACATCCACTGTCTGGTGCAGGTCCTCCTTCAGTTGGTACATGTCCATGGATACTCACTTGAGATGATCCTGATTCCACTGGTTGGACAGAGTCCATTACTAGCTACCAATGTTTTTGCCACGATTGCACGGATGATCATGGGACTGCAATATATAAAGCACGGGGAAGGGAGCCCATCGATTCAGGGTGATAGGTTCACAGGAAGAGAATAATTAGTAACATGCGGCTTTATTTGGATTTTTATTTTTCCAGCTATGCTTATATGTACCATAATTATTTCTTTCCAATTCAATCATCTCTGGTACATATCTTCTGACCCTTCCTCACTTTATTTCTATAAGTAATCGGCAACCCATGCATTGCACGTGCTACCAATTTTAGCTTTGGTTGATCATGTTAATTATTAGTATTAATTTTTATTTCATATAAACAATGAGATTTTTGTTGCTTACATAAAACAATAGCAAATTGTAATTTTAAAAGGCAATATAGCTCCGGTACAAACACACGCTAGTAGAGTGACTATCGCAAATACAGGATACAACAAATAAACTAGAATTCCTGTAATAGAGTATAAGTTGCATACATAAAACAATAGCAAATTGTAATCTTAAAAGGCCATAACAACTTACATGGTGTTTATGTTGAACATCAAGGTGAAGAACGTGCAGAAACATTTAATGTGTTACATTGGTAGCACTTCCACTATATATCTATTGGGATACAGGTAGGCTACCCTACTAGAAAACAAAAATTTCTAGTGCATAAATCAGGAAATTATACGAGTAATAGATCATAGATCGATAACGCTAGACGCGCAATGTGACGGAAGAAGAGTTGGAGCAGTCTGGTCCAACGAAGCATGCGTTGATGTAGCGTAAGTAGTTGACCGCCCAACGTCCTCAGCCGTTGATCGTCTCTTTCAATAGCTACTCACATTCCTCACATGCATCGCGGACCGATATCGATTAGCGCAATAGCAATCGCGGCAACACCTCTACGGTATCCACACGTCTAGGGGTGGAACATCATGTGCGGTGTGCTAGTACCAGCACGCACTGCCGGACCTTTAGCGAGGTAGCGACTAGGCTTTCGGTGGGTTGGTGTGCGATGTGAAGGGATACGGGTAGGCTACATTAGCTAGCAATTCAAAAATTATACCACGTAAACCAGAAAGTCATGCAAGCAAGAGATCATAAATCATCACCACTAGACGCGTAATACAACGGAAGAAGAGTTGGAGCAGCCTAATCCAACGTCGAGCACATCGATGAAGTGGTCGTAGTCGATTGTCCAACGTTCTCGGCACCGATCGTCTCCTCTAGCAACCTATGACATTCCATGCGTAGGTCGTGGATTGTCCTCGATTAGTGTAGCAGCAACCGTAGTAGCGCCTCTGCGGTATCCACACGTCCAGGGGTAGAACACCGTACGTCGGTGTGCTAGCACCAACGCGCACGATAGGGCTCTAGAGAAAATGGCGGCTAAGGTTTTGGTGGAGTAACTCATGTACATCCCAATAGCCCCATGCACCCCCTTATAAAGAGCCCATAACGGATCCTATCCGAAATTGTTTGTTCTAACCCGTTAAGTGTGCGACCCTGTAGGTTTATGTGTAATCGGTTGTGACTCGGAAACTTCTTTTTGACCACAAGTCGTTAGCAGTTCCTAGCAGTATATAACGATTCCCATGTACACATAAATATTATATCAGTCAACCTTATGCAATATGATCCACGATCAGGTACTTATCACTTACGACCAGCTTGCATCTCTATACGACCAATTCATATTTAGTTACGGCTAGTTTGTAACTCCTTATGATTAGTTGGTGGTCATGTCGACCAGTTTACGACCAATCCGTATCTCCATATGACCAGTTAGTATCTGGTCAGACTGAACGACATGCTTGCGTATTCTCCCTTTGCCTCACGATATCTTATTGAACTCCAAGTGAGATATTTTGTCATCCATAGTGTGGATATCATGGGGATATGCTCCAGATCTTAGGATGATGTGACAATTGGCAATAGCGTTTACGGTTTGTCATTTCACGTGTTTTTGGCAAAGTTCAGTTATGTCAAGTCAGAACTGGTCTGACCGACCAGGTGCGGCGGTCAGACTGGTCCCAAATCGGTCGGACCGGCCATAAGCGGCGGTCGGACCGGGATTGTCAAAAAGTGGTTTTTTGAGCTGGGCCAAAAATAGAGGGTGTAGGCAAGAGAGGGGATTCTATTACACTTGGTCCCATAATTTTTGGAGTCACCAGTCAAAAGTTATATTGGTTTAAAAATTCCAGTAGGTTTCGGTTTTCCAGACAGGAAAAATGGCTAAGTCCCAGCTGGCAGTCTGACTGGCCCATAGGTGGCGGTTAGACCGGCCAGGGTGGGCGGTCAGACCGGCCCTGGGGGGGCGGTCTGACCGGTTTTCACTTTGTTCGTCGCCCGGTGTGGCGGCGATATTCGTGTGTTAGGTCAAAGTTATGAGTTTCAGGGCATATATGGTGCATGATGCATGTTTTGAGTAACATAGGTCAAGTTGTGAAGAATTTATTCCCAAATTCGGTTCACTTGTCTATTGTTGTGTAGGTTGCTTGGTGGTCAACGACGGTCAACGGCGAGGATGATCGGGACTAGGCTTGGAGAGCTGAGGTCCAGAACGATCGACGATGCCGGGTGAGGTCAATGTACTCAAGCGTGGTGCAAGATGGACAAGGGTGACCTATTAGCTAATCCGAGGTGCAAGATGGCGCAAGGTGTAGCTAGTTAGGTCAAGGGATGTTAAAGATGACGCATTAAAATGCGTGTGTAAGTGTCCCGTTTATTTTGGGCCTTAACGGGAGCCCAATAGAGTCAAACTTCTAGAAGGTCTAAGCCTCCACTATAAATAGGAGAGGGTGGTGGTTGCACCATCTCTTCGCCTATTTTGCAATTCTTGTAAACCCTAATTTTCTTAGGGAGAGCTTTTGTGGAGGCTATGGTTCTTTATGTTTGATGTGATTTTCGTGCTCTTGGATTGAGCATTATCCTCCATTGATGGAGTGACTGTAAGCCCTAATCATATCAATCAATCAAAGGAAAGTTTGATCAATGTTTTGTCTCATTGCGTTCTTTCTCTCTATTGGATGATTTTAGATCTTTCTTTGAACCGTAAGTTTTTGCTTGGTTTCTTCACGTGATCTAGCTTACTGTGACGTGTGGGAATCCATCTAGGATCATCTTGATCATCAATCACCCACGAGTAAAAGCTTTGACCTAGTTTTCGTTTTGACCCAATTTTGAACCCTTCTTTGATCAAACAGAAAAGGATCTTGATTCCTCCAAGAATTCTCACAATATTCTATTGGAATAGGTCCCTGATATCATAGAGAAGGTGTGTTCCAAGTTTTATCAAGTTTGGATTAGTAGATCAAAAGTTTCATCTATTTGCATCTTCGTCATCGAGTTTTTCAATGCTTACGAGGCCGTGCGGTCGATCGCCTTGCGTGTACCTGGCCGACCACTGAAATTGGTCCGACCGGTAGCGCACTGTTGTGCTTTAATCTTTGTTGTTTTTGTCGTTTTGCTTAGGGGTTTATATTGGATTCAATATTAGTCTTCCGCTGTACTGATATACCTGATCTTCATAGCTTCCATAGCTACTGTAGTGAAATTGTGTTGAATTCATTATTTGTGAAAAAGTGAGTGTGCTCCTATTCACCCCCCCCCCTCTAGTCGCCTTCTCGGTCCAACACATAGACTGTTCAATACTTTCTCGATCAAGTGACGGATAACTTCATATGGTCGACTCTTCGACCACTAGTGACACGACTATGCACTTTCTTTAACCGACCGAGTCAATTGGCCCAGAGATATCTCTCCTATTATGTTAGGAGGGGCAAATCCCATATCCGATCAGTCATATCCCTCCGCATGTTTCATAGCATACCCAAAAAGTTACCTTTATAACTATCCAGTCATAGAGTAGCGTTTGGCAACCCCTAAGTGGTACACATGTAGAAAACAATATTGATATCAGGTCTAAGGATTGTACATTATCATTTCTTGAGACCAACTGATGACACATAAAATCGTAACAATCTCAATAGTATCTCAAGGTGGATCAATCCAACACCTTGTTCTCTAACATGTGTTCACATTATTGATTTGATATTCTCATATCCATAACCGGTGAAATATAGTCATCAATCAATACATGTGCTGGTCGATAAGTCACCCGTGTTTCGACCAGTGACATCTGACTAAGGATGCATTTAGAATGACGCTATATAAGTTAAAGAGCTTCACCAACAAGTCACATACTTGTTAATCTTTATAAATACTAATTCATCCAAGGATTATAATAACATTTATTCTATAACTCATAGACATAGACGTGATACAATCGTCTTTATGATTACCTCTAGGACATATCATCAACAGTCTCCCACTTGCACTAGAGTCAATCATACAAGTATCTAATACTCATAACTCTTGTGTGCACCTCGTGCTTAGGTTGTGGGATATATTTTGTCAACGGATCAACAATATTCAAATCTATGTGCACTTTGCATATCTTCACGTCACCTCTTTCAACAATCTCACGAACAATGTGATATTGTCGAAGTATGTGTTTGAACTTTTGATATTATCTAGGCTCCTTAGCTTATGCAATGGCTCCACTATTATTACAAAAGAGATCCATTGGACTGGAAGCACTAGAAATCACACCCAGTTCATTAATGAACTTCCTAATCCTATGGCTTGTTTTGCAGCTTTGGAAGCCGCAATGTACTCAGCCTTTGTTGTAGAATCAGTAATTGTTCCTTGCTTGAAAATTGTACAGCTCACTGTCCTCCATTAAGACAAAACACAAACCCAGACTGCGATCTGAAATCATCCTTGTCGGTTTGGAAGCCAACATCGGTGTAATCGTTTACGACTAGCTCTTCCTCACCACCATAAACAAGGAATGCATCCTTAGTCCTTCTTAAGTTCTTTAGGATATTATTGACTGCTATCCAGAGACCTTCATCTAGATCTGACTGATATCTACTTGTAACACTTAGAGCTTACGACACATCTGATCGTGTACAAAGCATGTCATACATGATAGATCCAATAGCTGAAGTATATGTAAATCTACTCATTTTGTATCGCTCATTAGGTGTCGAAGGACACTGACTCTTGCTAAGACTAATTCCATGTGACATGGGCAAGAAACTCCTTTTGGAATCTTGGATGTTGAATCGCTTCAACACCTTGTAAATGTACATATCTTGGCTTAATCCAATTAGCCTTTTAGATCTATCCCTATAGATCCTTATGCCTAAAATATATGCCACATCTCCTAGATCTTTCATTGAAAAACTATTTCTTGAAGAAGTTTTAATAGATTCAAGCATAGCAATATCATTTCCGACTAATAATATGTCATCCACATATAAGATCAGAAAAAAAATTTGCTCCCACTAACCTTCTTATAAACACAAGGTTCTTCTTTATTCTTGATGAAGTCAAACCCTTTAACCACTTCATCAAAACAAATATTCTAACTCTGAGATGCTTGCTTTAATCTTCTTTATTCTTGATGAATTCAAACCCTTTAACCACTTCATCAAAATGAATATTCCAACTCGGAGATGCTTGCTTTAATCCATAGATGGATTTTTGTAGCTTGCATATTTTTCAAGCTACTTGTGGATCGACAAAACCCCCAAGTTGTGTCATGTACACATCCCCACTTAGGTTTCTATTTTAAAAAGTCATTTTGACATCCATTTGCCATATCTCATAATCGAAATATGCAGCAATAGCTAGAATGATCTAGATAGACTTGAGAATAGCGACAGGTGAGAATATTTTATCATAATCAACACCTTGAATTTGTTTGAAACCCTTTGCCACCAAACGTTCCTTATGAATGTGAACATTTCCATCCATATCTATCTTTTTCTTAAAAACTCATTTACACTCAATGGTTTTAACACCATCAGGTGGATTAACCAAGTTCCAAACTTAGTTGTCATACATGGACTTTATCTCGGATCTGATGGCTTCAAGCCATGACTCAGAGTTTAGGCTCATCATCGCTTCCTCATAATCCTTAGGCTCATCATTATTCAATAATAAAATATCATACCCAGACCTTATAGGAAATTGACATGGCCTTTTAGATCTACGTGGGCATGATGTCTCATCTACAGGTTCTACAATATTATATTCATCTTGTAGAGGTTCACTAGGAGTTGAAACATTTTCAGATATTTCCTTAATTTCTTTGAGTTAAACCTTGCTCCCACTGACTCTTTTGGAAATAAACTCTTTCTCTAAGAAGACACCATTTAGAGCAAAAAAACATTGTGTCATCATTCTACTTCTAAAGTAATATCTTTTAGTTTCCTTAGGATACCCCACAAAGAAGCATTTATCCGACTTGGATGTAATTTTATCAAACATCAAACGTTTTACATATACCTCACAAGCACATATCTCCAGAAAAAACAATCAAGGACATTTCCCGGTTCGTATCTCATATGGTGTCTTCTCTACCGTGTTTGATGGAACCCTGTTTAAAGTGAAGGCTGTTGTTTCTAGAACGTATCCCTAGAAATATAATGAAAAATCAAATTGACTCATCATTGACCGAACTATGTCTAACAATGTCTGGTTCTGTCGTTCAGATGACCCATCCATTGAGGCGTTTCTGGCAAAGTAAGTTGTGGAACAATTCTACACTACTTTAGATGATCACCAAACTCAAGTCTCAAATATTCACCTCCATGATCTGATCGTAGATATTTAATTATTTTGCCAAATTGATTTTGTACCTCATTCTGAAATTCTTTGAACTTTTCAAATGATTTAGACTTATGCCTCATTAAGTGGATGTAACCACATCTACTAAAGTCATCACCCTGTAGGTTCATGTGTAATCGGTTGTGACTTGAAAACTCCTTTCCGACCATGAGTCAATCGCAGTTCCTAGAATGATATAACGATTCCCAAATACACATAAATATTATATCATACGAACCTTATGCAATATGATCTGCGACCATGTCCTTATCATTTACGACTAGCTCGCATCTCCATACAACCAGTTCATATTTAGTTATGCCTAGTTCGTAACTCCTTACAACTAGTTAGTGATCATGTCGACCATTTATGACTAGTCCGTATCTCTATACGACCAATTCATATCTGGCCAGACTGAACGACCTGCTTGCGTATTCTCTCTTTGCCTCACGATATCTGGTTGAACTCCAAGTGCGATATTTTGTCATCCCTGGATGGTTCAATACGTTCTCGATCAAGTGATGGATAACTTCATGTGGTCGACTCTTCGGCCACTAGTGGCACGGTCATGCACTTTCTTTATCTAACCATATCGTGGGGCCCAGAGATATCTCTCCTGTTATGTTAGGAGGGGTAAATCTCATATCCAGCCAGTTATATCCCTCCACATGTCTCATATTATACCAGAAAGTTACCTTTATAACTACCCAGTTACGAAGTAGTGTTTGACAACCCGTTTAACAACCCCTAAGTGTACTATTACACATGTAGATAATCATGTTGATCTCAGGTCTAAGGATTATACATTATCATTGCTTAAAACCAACTGATGACACATAAAATCATGACAATCTCACTAGTATCTCAAGGTAGATCAATCCAACACCATGTTCTCTAACATGTGTTCACATTATTGATTGGATATCCCCGTATCTATGACTAGTGAAACATGGTCATCAATCAATACATGTGTTGGTTGATAAGTCACTAGTGTTCCGACTAGTGACATCCGACCAGAGATACATTTAGAATGACATCATATAAGTTAAAGAGTTTCACCAACAAGTCATTAACTTGTTAATCTTTAAAAATGATAATTCATCCAAGGAACATAATAATATTTATTCTGTAACTCATAAACATAAACATGATACAATCATCTTTGTTATTACCTCTAGGGCATATTACAAACACGATGTCCTCCGGAAAGCCCAGCACCTCCCCTTATGAAGAGCCCCCTTAGTTGATCCCTACACTTTAGTCCCATTAAGGCACAAAGCTCACTTGAACTAGTCCTATCCAAACTAGTTTGTTCAGCCCATTAAGTCTGTAACCCTATAGGTTCATCTGTACTATATCTACTATTCAGAAGTGAAAGCATTAATGTTTACAGAAGGAATTAAATTAAAATTTTAGAATTTTGTGGGGGATTGGACCTTGGATTTTTTGGCCCAAGGCAGCCACGCCTAAGTGGGCCAGCCCTCTAGTGGATCAAGAGGGGCGCCCCTTTTCCCCCTAACCCTAGCCCCCCCTCCCCTTGGCCATCACCCTCCTCCCCCTTGCGCCACCACCCCTCTCCCATAACCAAACCCCCTGCTGCCTCCCTCCCCATTACTGTCTCCTGGAGCTGCCACCGTCCTGCTATGTGGCCGGCCAATGGGAAGAAGGAGGGGAATGTAGAGAGGAAGAGAGGAAGTGGAGGAGGTAGAAGAAGGGAAGTCTTCGCGAGGGTTTCAGTGAGGTCCAGTAGAGAATTCGTGGGTACATTCATGTTCTCCATTAGATATTGTAAATTTTTCATATGCAATCTGTCACCAATGGTCAAATTGGTACCCTGCTTTGTTGATCGATATTTTTGTAGCTCTGTTAATTCGTAAGTTTGGGATAGTTCCAAGCGAATTCAGCATTTAGGGTCTCCTAGAGTTATGTGGACAATTATGATGGCTTTCCAGGAAGTATTAATTTGTAATTTTTGGTTGGATAATGATTTAGTAATGATTTTTGCAAGTCTGAGTGCATGTTTAGTCTCTGGATTCGGGCAGCGAGCATAGCTCTGTGAATTAGGGTCTGGAGATGGACGAATCTGGTGGGTTGATCTGCATTAATTATGTAGATAACTTTACGATGATTCCAGAGAGTCCAAGTTCATATTTTTTGAACAAATAGAATGAAATTTATGAAATTTTGAAGTTGTTATTGTAGTTCTGTTCTTCGGTTGGGGACAGTAGGGAAAGATTGCCCTGTTAGTAACCTATGTTGCAATGGGAAAAATTATGATAAATTTATTAAGAAAGCTGGTTATATATAGTTTACAGAATGACTTAGATCGGTGGGTTTGGGTGTACCAATTAAAAGTTACAAAATTCATAAGCTGATACTACCGAAGATATCAAGACTGTCTTCGGAGATAAAAACAAAGGCTTAGATGAAATAATTTGAACTTCTGGTCACCTGAGAAGTTGTAGGTTTATGTATGTTGGTTCTAGAGAACTTTGATTCATGATTTTTAGAGCATTGAATCAAAAGTAATGGTTTTTCCTTTCCTGGCTATCTGTTTTGGACATACTTGAATTTCGGAATGTATCGGTAAAATTTCGGGTTGTGAATAGGAGTGAATGACTCCATTTTGTTTTATTGATATGTTGTGCGCATTTGAATGGTGTTCTCAGTATACTTTTCATTTGTATCATGGCATTCATTCCTGGATCTTGGACTACGTGGTAGCCAAAATTGTTTCTTTTGAGGTCCCCATCATACCTTGGGCGGGCACGGCATCCCCGTCATGTATTGGACGGGCATGGGTCCCCACACTCATGGCGTGAGGGCTTGAGGTCCCTGTGCCTGAGGGCACAGGCTCGTGTATGCATCGATGGATGCATTACTCCGTATTACCGGTAATTGCAAAGAAGGAAGAAAGAGCATTCTTGACATTTGCATTGCATACAAGTATAAGAGAGTTATTTATGGCCCCTTGTTGATGTTCATATGAGGATTTGATAGCGTCTTTGTAACACCCCAGCCCAACACTGAGCCTGGAATGCCACTAAATTACTCTCTAAACTAATAATTATTGACACACTATAAAATTTCAGCAAGAAAACATCAATGGACATATCCCTGGATCACAAAAGAGCATGTATAATTATGAATCAAGCAAGAGTAAATAAGCAAGGGGAAATATAACCTGGTAAACAATCCAAGATAGCACCAACTACTGAATCCAAATCGCTGAAATAAATAATCTAGTCCAAACTGTGGCCTAAACTTTATTCAGCCTCTAACATGTCCAAGAGTAATCCAACATTGAATGAAAAGGTTCTTATGGCAAATGATCATGTGATTGAAGTATGGATCTAATCCATGTGCTCTACTCGCTCTCAGACATGGCATCCTCGAAGATCACCTAAAGACAACAAAAGAGCAAGGGTGAGTCCACGACTCAGCAAAACACATCAATATATAACGAACAATAATAAATAAACAGCATTCAATAATTTCATTATCATCACAGGTACTTCTATTAATATTCTCATGCTGTTATCTTCTCTTTGTTTCACACCTATTAATCTCATATATCAATGCAACTCTAATCTACAAGTCCACATGCACTTCTTTCGCGTATACCGGTATAACGTGAGTGAATGCTCGCGACAACATTCACTCTCAAGCCCGTTCCTCCACAAGGATCGGGGACCTCCTCCACTCCCGTGGAGTTGTGATCATTCATGATCACCTGCTCATATGCAAAGATGCTTATGTATGAAAAATACAAACTCCATCATATTCATCATATCCAACTTTTTCTCATGATTATCAACAAGGATATAACCATACCATTCCATTATTTGCAATTAAATAAAATAAAAGCACAACAATAATGGTAATAGAAGGTAAATAAAACAGTGAACAATCATTGATCGCTGTCTACCATGCACTTGCCTTTACTAGTTGCGACGCACAGTTTGGCTAGAAGATGGCAACAAGCACGACGCCTCTCCTACATTAAATACACAAATTTCAATACAAGCTACAGCATCAAGAATAACAATCAATAGACATCGCTCCTACCCGTCCCCAAATATACCACGCTTCTCCGGTACCGAAAAGTCACCCCTAGCTGTCCTATTACTAAAAAGAGAGTACATTTTGACTCAAAAGTCCGATCACGACAAACCACCCAGTTCTGGATTCTACACAAAATTCTCCATATTTTATTAGATTACCAAGTCTTCTAATTAAATCACCTAACCCTCCGTTTTTAGCCCAGAAAATCGATCTGTTAGCTTCGGGACAGCGGGTCTTACTAAATTCATAGCTTTTGTTTTACCCAACCAAAATTCAAGTTCTTGGATTCTACATAACCCTTAGACAATTATCTACATCTTTCATGTAAATCGAAAACTTTAATTAGTCTATTTACTATTTTTAATCTATAGTCTACCAAAACAGCGCTGAAAGACGACAACCACAAAGACAGCAGTCTTCCAAAATTCATAACTCGAATTATACTTGTCCGATCGACATGTTTAAATATTCTATAGAAAGATATCGAAATTATCTACAATTAACTAGTAGATGATATTTTCAAAATTCACCATTAAGGTACCTGAATAAATCGTTCAACAAAACAGCAGGCTAAACAGACTCATTAATCAGCCCCTCGACTAGAAAATTATAAAACCTCTCAAATTAATCTCAATTCTAATCTATAACTAAATGAAAAAAAACAAAGAGAAAATAACCAGATTGTTACCTACGATGAAAAGCGGCAAACCCATGAACTATTTTTTTTGGCCGATCTTTACCCAGTCGCTGTTGTACTAATCTTTCTTGATACATTCCTTGCTTGATTTGTACATGCAAATGCCACACACACATGCATCGTGATTTACGTACCAAAATAGTTAACTACTAAATTCCAACCGATTGCACTACTAAATTAATCACTACTACTAGTTGTTGCATGCAGACCTGGCTACGTGCCAAAAACTCATGCAGATTCCATTAGATCAATCCTAGCAATGCACTAATAGATAATCGACTACTAACCGCAACCCTCTTAATTAATTGCTAGCACTAGCATTAGCAATTTGAGAAAAAAAGGACATGAGCGAACCTCCGCGCTCTCGGGTGCTGCAGCCGGGAAAGAAGAATTTGGCCGCGATAGCAGGCGCTCGGTATGAGGCTATTGCAGCGGACGAACAGCGACACGGCAGTGGCGTTGCGTGGCACCGAGCGACTCCTCGCGCGGCAAGCGACACAGGAAACAGGAAAGAGAACAGAGCGGCGGCTAGGTGGAGAAAAAGAAAATACGGCTAGGGTTTCTAGAATCCCTTCTCCCCACGATCCTTTTATATCTCGCACAGTCTAGCCCCTCCGTAAAACTTCAAAACAAACTTCTTTTCTTTAATTACGCACAAGCCCTTAAGGCGTTATTATTATTATTATTATTTATTTTTGGAATATTACATTCTACCCCCCTTAACAGAATTCGACCCCGAATTCTACTCGCCGTTATAATAAAAAAACCACAACTAAAATTAAACACTAAAATAATACGTACCCGACGAGAACAACTCTGGGTATTGCTCGCGCATGCGAGACTCCAACTCCCAAGTCGCTTCTCTCTCGGACTGATGAGTCCCCAGCACCTTGACGTATACCAACGTCTTGTGCCTCAGCACTCGCTCCGACCTCTCCAGGATACGCACCGGACGTGACTCGACTTTGAGATCTTGCTCAATAGTCAGCGGCTCTAATGAAATCTTATGCTCTGGATCTCTCAAAAACTTTCTCAGCAACGAGATGTGAAACACATTGTGAACCCCACGCATGGACTCAGGAAGGTCTAGGCAGTAAGCTAACTTCCCAATTCTTGCAATAATCGAGAACGGTCCAACGTACCTCGGGCTAAGCTTCCCTTTGGTACCGAACCGAACAATACCTTTAGTGGGAGACACTCTCAAGAGCACCTGGTCACCCACCGCAAACTCCAAGTCACGTCTCCTCACATCAGCATAGCTTTTCTGTCTGCTCTGAGCTGCTAACAGATTCCGCCTCACCATGGCCACACGCTCAACGGTCTTCTGAATCCAATCCGGACCCAAAACTACCTTCTCTCCTACTGCATCCCAACAAAGCGGCGATCTGCACTTCCGCCCATAGAGAACCTCGAATGGCGCGGTTCTAATACTGGAATGGTAACTATTATTATAAGCAAACTCTACAAGTGGCAACTGGTCCTCCCAACTACCCTTCCAAGACAAAACGTAAGACCGCAACATGTCCTCCAAAGTCTGAATAGTGCGCTCGATTGCCCATCATGTCATGCATGGGTGAAACAGATTAACGCAGAGCCGTGTGCCCAATGCACTCTGCAGACTCTCCCAGAACTTGGAGACAAACTTCGCGTCCCTGTCAGAAATGATGGTCTTTGGCACACCATGCAGTCTTACTATTTCACGCACATAAATAGGAGCTAGATCACTCGCTGAATTTATCGTGCGAATAGGAATGAAGTGTGCAGACTTTCTTAATCGATCCACCACTACCCAAACTGCATCCTTCCCTCGCGGCGAACGAGGTAACTCCACCACAAAGTCCATAGAGATATCATCCCAAGGCCACTGGGGAACCTCCAAAGGCGCAACAACCTGCGGGGCGCTTGTGCTCGACTTTCACTTGCTGACAAACACCACAAGAAGCCACATAGTTAGCAATATCCACCATCATTCTTTTCCACCAAAAATTCTGTTTCAGATCTCGATACATCTTAGTCTCACCAGGATGAATAGTGTACGGAGTGCGATGTGCCTCCCACAAGATATCATCTTTGACCTCCGCCTTTTGCGGTACGCAAAGACGGCCTTTAAACATCAAAGAACCAGAATCATCCATACTAAAATCACCCTCTTGCCCTCATCTAGACGCTTCCTAACCTCCTGTAATAACCGGTCACTCTGTTGTGCTTTCCGCACACGGTCTGGAATAGCTGACTCAAGAATCAACTGTGTCTCAACATGTGATGTGCCCGCATAACAATAAGATATTCCCATACGATCAAAATCAGCAATGAGGCAATCTAGAGTAGCGGGAGTCGCCTTGCGACTAAGAGCATCAGCAACTACATTGGCCTTGCCTAGATGATACTGAATAGTAAGATCATAGTCCTTGATCAACTCCAACCACCTCCTTTGCCTCAAATTCAGATCCTTCTGAGTGAAGATATATTTGAGACTCTTGTGATCTGTGAAAATATCACAAGACTCGCCGTATAGATAATGCCTCCAAATCTTGAGAGCAAAGACAACCGCAGCCAACTCCAAGTCATGAGTGGGATAATTCTGCTCGTGCTTCTTTAACTGCCTCGACGCATAAGCAATTACCTTACCGTCTTGCATAAGCACACGGCCAGACCCCACTCGAGACGATCTGAAAAGAAGCGTGAACCGCTTTCTGGCTCGGGAAGAGTGAGAATAGGAGAGGTCACCAACCTCTCTTTCAAAGTGTAGAAACTGCGCTCACACTCATTAGTCCACTGGAATCTTACCCCTTTCTGAGTAAGTTGAGACATCGGTTTGGCGATGATAGAGAAGTTCTGCACAAAACGCCGATAATAACCAGCCAAGCCCAAGAAACTTCTCACCTCCTTCACATTAGTCGGCCTCTTCCAATCCACCACTGTAGAGACCTTACTAGGATCAACAAAGAATACCACGAGGATTTATCACATGACCGGAAAACTCATACGAAATCCGAACTCACATTTCTTCAACTTAGCATAGAACTTGTGCTCTCTCAAAGTCTCTAAAACCAGCCTCAAATGACGCTCATGATCTGCATTAGTCTTGGAATAGATAAGAATATCATCAATGAACACCACCACGAAGTCATCTAGATACTCGTGTAACATGTTGTTCATGGTCTCCATAAAAATGGCAGGTGCATTAGTCAGTCCAAAAGACATAACTTTAAATTCATAATGCCCATACCTGGTAGAGAAAGCTGTCTTCTCTACATCCTGCTCACACACCCGGATTTGATTATACCCTGACTGGAGATCGATCTTGGAGAACACTTGAGCTCCATTCAACCGATCAAACAAGTCCTCAATGCGGGGTGATGGATATTTGTTCATGATTGTTACAGCATTAAGGGCACGATAATCAACACACATACGCCAACTCCCATCCTTCTTCTCTGTGAACAAAACAGGAGCTCCCCATGGCGATACACTACGCCTGATCAAACCTTTAGCCAACAAATCGTCCAACCACTTCTTCAACTCGTCCTGAAATGGACGTGCCAGTCAATATGGAGACATCGAGATGGGCCGAGTACCCAGAACAAGATCAATGCGAAACTCCACGTCTCGCGCAGTGCAAGCCCTAAGCTCGGTAGGAAACACATCAGGTAATCACTAACCACTGGAATCTCCTCAATCTGCGAAGCCACGCTCGGTTTCTCAGCAAGAGCTAAGAGAAGCCCGCCATCGCTTGTGACCGGGACAAAGTCAGACCAACATCGAAAGAGAGCGCGGGGCGCACTCCTGAAGGTCAAAGTCTCCTAGGCGGGTCTGCGCAGACCGTTTCTTCGTGAAGCAGGATATCACGGCTCGATAAGAGTGCAACCAATCCATTCCCAAGATAACGTCGAACGGCTCCATTTGAATAACTTCTCGAGTTCGCCGGTGAACTTCTCTCCATCAATGACAATAGAGCACCGGGACAAGCAAGTAGAGCTCGCAATAGTACCCCCAGGAGAACTAACCAACACTGATTGAGAAATCCACTGCATACTCAAGTTTGCTCTCCTAGCAAACGCCGTCGAGACAAACGAAAAGGTAGCCCTGAATCAAAAAGGACTAAAGCATCAAGCGAATCCACAAGCAAAGTACACGTCACCACGTCGGATCGACCGCGACTCATTTGTGGGCATAACGTACCTCGGTGGTGCCATGGCGAAGAAGACGGCGGGCGGCGGCGAGCCCCAACAATCTGGTGGCGGTGCGGTAAAGCCGATCGTGTAACTTTGAAGTGGTGCGGGAGGTGGAGGCGCCAATAGTACCCTCTGGAGGCACCCAAGGTGAAGGAAGTGGCGGCGCGCAGGAGGAGCGACCATCATCCGGAAAGATCCTCGGCGGGACCCATCAAGAAGAAGATGGCACATGCTCCCACTTGATCACGCTAAGCGGGATTACGGCGACACACCCCTCCTTGTGACCCGGCCGGCCACACCGACGGCAATCTCCGTCCAAGAGCACTTTCGGCAGCAGCGGTGTCCATCACCGCACTTAAAGCAAATCATGCCACCGCCTCGACATGACGAAGAGCCGAGTACTGCAAAGGACGAGGCGAAGAAGAAGGGAACTACTCATCGTTAGACTTGGAGGATCGCGGTCCTCCTTGAATATCTTGGCGGCGTCGTTGAGCAGCACCCACTTCCTCACTAGAGCTCCTCTTCCGTCACCACCGAAGCTACCACCCACCGAGGCTTGTCGCCTTTGTGTCGTGCATCTCCAACTCCATGCCCCTAGCTTGCTCCACAAGAGATGTAGTCACGGGTGGAGTAGCTCCCAACACATCTTGCACTCAGGTGAGACCTCGATGTAGAACCTCTTGGCTTTCACGAAGATCATCGTTACTACCGAAGGACAAAGTGAACCAAGTTGTTGAATTCAGCTTCATACTCAGCAATAGACCTCTTCCCTTGAGCAAAGGTCAACAAGGTAACCTCCATCTTCTCAACAAAAGAGTAGTGGTAGAATTTTTCCTTGGACTGATCAACAAAGTCCTCCCAAGTGGTCGGCCCTTGAGTGGCGGTCCTCGAAGACAACACGCCCTCCCACCAAATGTCCGCTGCCCTTCGTTGAAAGGCCACAAAGCGGACCCTCCGATGTGAGGACATCTCTAAAGCTCCAAGCGCCTCTCCATATAGCGCAACCAGGTCACCGCTGGACCGGTGTGCCCGACACAAAAGCGAATCCAACCTCAACCCCATCCACTCTCGAAGTGTCATCAGCGCCTCGAACCGGGTGGAGGTGCGGCAGAGCAACAACAGATGCCACAAAGAATGGCCGCCGGCGCTGTGCTGACGAAGAGCACGGATCTCTCCCACAAACTCTCAAGAAAGCGGGGTCTCATCTCGACCCCAACCGGAGGCGGGTCAACAAACCCCCTCGGCCATCGACTCATCTCTCTGAGAGGTGGCTCCACGGACCCTACGCCCGCGCGGACCTCCACGATCAGCCACCACGACCACGTCCTCTACCCCTCGGCATAGCTATCAACCACAATCAACAATACACAATGAGTTCAAAGGTTAAAATAAAATCATGCATCAATAAACAACATAACGGAAGCGTAAAATGATGATCGTACCTCTCTCTAACCTCATCATGCACTAGTGTGTCAAATTTTAGATTAATTAACCATTAACAAATTTTAGATGATTTACTAAAACAAAAACAAATTTTAACAATTTTAGTTTGCCTAAGTTGTTAATCTATTCACCCCGGACCTAAAGCCCGCTCACGATACCAATCAGAACACCCACCCAACACTTTGGGCACTGGAATGCCACTAAATTACTCTCTAAACTAATAATTATTGACACACTATAAAATTTCAGCGAGAAAACATCAATGGACATATCCCTAGATCACAAAAGAGCATTGTCGAACCCGGGAGCGAAGGATCCCGAATTCTCTGTGTTCATACACTAGTCCAGGATTTCCAGTGTACACAGTCACAAAAATGTTATCACAAACATATCCAGCGTGTATATTAATAATCATAGAGTTTATTACAACCGGGGCCGAGGCCAAATAAAACATTGCGGAAGCAAAATAATAATGGTAAGCCACACGATGCGCCACGCAAATCGCTGCGGAGATCGCGACCTAATCGTCCCGCTCCTCACCTTCGGATAGCGAGTCCTCTCTGAATAATAATATTCAAAGAAGAGTGAGCACTACAACCGTGCTCGCAAATTACACCCAATACTGAAATTTAGAATGCATGCATAAGTTATTCAAAGGAAGGTTGTAGGGTTTATTTGCATAAATCACCTTTTGGTTTAAATAGTTATACTAAGTTTCAAGGCACATTTTCATTACATAACTAAAATCAGATTTAAAATTGATCATTTTATAGTGGATAACCTCCATATGAAACATGGTGATGGATACCCTCCTATCACAAGGCTACCCTTAAATTTACCACAAGGATTAACCATCCTCAAATCATGTCCAAAGTTATTTTAAAACCAAAACAAATCTAACTTAGAGTGGCTTTGCTCAAGATGTCCATGACCGTGGACACGGCTATTCAATAGATTTACACTCTGCAGAGGTTGTACAACTTTACCCACAAGAGATAATTTGCAGTTATGTCGGCCAATACACACTTCCTTAGGTGTGTGACTAGGCAATTATCACAAGGCGTTTCCAATGCTTTACCTCAATACCAATATGCCCGCTAAGGTTTCATTTCCATTAGGCTAACCACCTGCTGGAAACCCCCTCTTGCGCCAAGTGGAAAAAAAGTCTAACCGACACCCACACAACAAAAATGGCATAAACAATACTGAGGTATTACAAATTATTAAGCCTGGTTCTGCCCATACAGAACATGTGGTAGTACGGTGGAGCTTTTGCAAGATGCGCTCAAAGGCCTGGTCCTTAATCTACTTGGGCAACTTTCAATAAAAACCACTGGTCTCAGTCCTAACTGACAGTGCCCTGCATAAACTTGCACCCACCAACGGTCCATGTTTGCCCAAGTACAAACCATTTTCTTTTATTTTAAATTTTCAAAGACATTTGCAAAAGTCCACCATGACAAGGCAATGTCATAGTCTTTTATCAATTTAAGAAATTTTGGCTAAATTCTCCCAAAGTCAAATATTTCATGGTTTAAGCATTTGCTATGCATATAATTATTTTTAAATTCATTTGACTAAGGTTACAAGGAATTGATAATACAACAATCAAATTTGGCTATACAAAGGAATTGGAATAATTAATTATTTAAAACAGGAATTTAAAATAATTAAATACAATTATGCATGCAATAATAATTTAAAATAGAATTTAATAATTTTAAATATTGGGGCAAAATGGTCAATGGTGTAACTTGCCTTGCTCAAATTCACAGTATTCTACTTCTTCAATAGGGTCAAGCTCTCCGGAGTCGTCAAAATCTATACGCGAAAATATTACAAATTCAAACAGAATTCAAATGAACACAAATAAATTCAAATGAAAATTCAAATTAACTCCAAATTAAATAATTTTGGTTTAGTTAGCTAGATCTTGATTTTATACAAATTTAGAAATTTGAATCACCTAAATCGGAGTTTGTATGAAGAAATACGAGCTCTGGAAGTTTAAATCTAAATTTAAATCAAAATCGAATTTCAATTTCCAATTAAATTTCTAAAGGAAATTCTATTTATTGCGCCACGACGTCAAGAATATCGTAATCGAGACCGACATGTGGGCCCAAACAGTCATGGATCGAGTCCACGGTGTTTTCAAGTCCACGGTGGACTCGGCACAAAGACAGAGTGTGAAGGAGCGGTGTTGGTTTGGCCTTGTATTCTGTTGGCATCCACGTGGTGCCACGCACGCGTAGGGGTGAGGTGGCGCCGATGTGGCGCCGATGTGGCTAACCACGTCGGCGCGGAGAGGAGGCGCCGGAACCGATGGCGCAGCGAGCAGCGCGGGCGAGCTCCGGTGAGGTGCGCAAACGTTCGAGGGGATACATCGAGTCGAGTCGCGCTACTGGCGACGCGAGTGTGGCCGGAAGTTGGTCGGCGACGGCGAAGCGGCGGTGCGGTTCGGTTGTTGGCGGCGAAGGTGCTCGGGGATCTCGAGCGAGGACGAGGCGCGCACTGGATCGCCGAGTATCTTGAAGGCGATGGTGCGGTCGCGGTGGCGGAGAATGCTTGTTGTCGCGGAATCGAAGAAGATGGAGCTTCGCCGCTAACGGGAAACTTCAAATGCCGGCGATTGAGAGCGAGCAAAGCTTCGAGTAGGTGGAATGGAGTGTGGGAGAGAATGCGCAATGGGGCGGCTTTATAGGCGAGGGGAGGTCGGGAGGTGGAGATCGTGTGCGCGCGTAATGGCGAGGCGAGAGCGCGGGCGCACGGGTTTAAGAAGGGGTAATGTCGGGGTGAACGCGGCGTTAATCGGCGATGCTAATCGGCGTAAATGCGGGGTTAAGGCGAGGAATCACGGAGGAGACGAAGCTCGCGCGCGCATCAATGGCGGCGAGGAGAGCGATGTCGCGGAGAAGAAAGGGGCGGGAAGAAGCACGGTCTGGTGAGCCCACCACCGTGAGACAGAGTGGGAGAGAGGCGCGGCGGATTAGCGTTGGCCGTCCGATTTTGATCGGACGGTCCGCAATCATCGCGCGGGAGAGCGTGGTCGAGAAGCGCACAAAGGCCGGGCTTCGCCCAAGATCTTATGTGAAAGCGATTTTAAAATTCTTTTTCAATTGATTTAATTCCGAAATTCAAATAGGCTTTAGAAAATAGTAAATGAAGTCCAAAATTTTGAGAAAATTCACAAAAATTCTATGAGTCATTCTCGACTTAAATAAAATAATTCCAATTTTTAGTTGGTAATAGATTTTGCACATAAATTCTTTTAGCCTTAATATACTTTATTGAAAAGTTTTAAAAATTCCGAAAATCCACAAAAATTAATAAAGTCTCATTTTTAATGAAATTGAAATTTTGGGTGTTACAAACCTACCCTCTTAAAGGGAATCTCGACCAAAGATTCAGATCTGGTCAACAAAAGGTAGGGATACTCGGCTCTCAAAACTTCTTCTCGCTCCCGGTAGCTTCTTCTTCAATGATTGCTCCACTCGAACCTTACAAGAACGAATGACTTTGCTTCGTGACGCTGCTCGCCACATCGAGAATCTTGATTGGTTGTTCCACATAGGTGAGATCTTCCTGAAGATCGATACTCTCGCAGTGTTTCTTCCGTTGGTACTCGAGACATTTCTTTAATCGATACATGGAAGACATTGTGAACAAATGACAGAGATCTTGGTAGTTCCAAGCGATAAGCAACTTCACCTCTTTTGCCAAAATCTTATAGGGTCCGACAAATCAGGTGCGAGTTTTCCTTTAGTCTCAAATCTCTTCACTCCTCGAGTGGAGTTACCACTGAGATAGACAAAATCTCCCATCTCGAAGGATAGTTCTCTCCGACGATTATCGGCATAACTCTTTTGTCGGGTTTGGGCTACTTTCAAACGTTCTCTTATTGCTTTTACCTTACTTTCACTTCTTTTATCAATTCAGTCCAAGAATTGGTGTTCTCCTACTTGATCCCAAAGGAGAGGGTTCTACACTTTCTACCATACAATGCTTCAATGGCGACATCTGCAGTCGGCTTGAAAGTCGTTGTTGTAGGAAAATTCTGCATAGGGCAAATTCTTATCCCAAACTTCTTCCATAATCTATAGCACAAGCTCGAAGCATGTCTTCTAGGACCCGATTTACACGTTCATCCGCCATCTGCTTGGGGATGATATGTCTTTGAAGTTGAGTCTGGTTCCCAAAGCTTCATGTAGACTCGCCAAAATTTTGAAGTGAATCGCGAACCTCTATCGGACACAATTTTCTTGGGTATACCATGTAGACAGACGATCTGGCCATGTACAATTACGCTAACTTATTGCTTCTGTAAGTGGTCTTGACTGGAATAAAATGAGCCACTTTTGTTAATCGATCAATTATTACCCAAATGGAATCACAACCTGATTGGGTCCTAGGAAGTCCGGTGATGAAATCCATACCAATCTCCTCCCATTTCCACTCGGGAATTGGTAATGGTTGTAACAATCCGCAGGTCTCTGATGTTCTGCCTTAACACGCTGACATACATCACAACGTGCAACAAACTCAGCGATCTCTCGCTTCATACTAACCCACCAATACTTTTCCTTCAGATCTGGTACATCTTTGTACTCCGGGATGAATAGAGTAAGGTGATTCATGAGCTTCTTTCAGAATCAGTTGTCTGGTTTCATAATGTTTAGGTACACAGATGCGGTTGCCAAACCATACTGTGCCCTGCTCGTCTTCAGAAAATCCTGGGGCTTTGCCTCTTCTCATGTTCTTCATGATTTCTTTGATGTCTTCGTCTTCTAGCTGTTTTTCTCTGATCTGACTTTGCATGGTTGGTTGGACTTCCACCGTGTTGATCTGACCTTGATGACAATTTCAGATTCGGATGCTTTAGTTCTTCATACAACTCGGTTGATTTTCTTGAACTAACACCGTGTTGCAGTATGCCTTCCTACTCAGAGCATCTGCTACCACGTTGGCTTTACCCGGGTGATAGTGAATTCCAAGGTCATAATCTTTTATCAGCTCCAACCATCTTCTTTGCCTGAGATTAAGATCTGACTGGGTGAAGATATATTTCAAACTCTTATGATCTCGTGAAAATTTCACAATGTTACCAATGAGGTAATGCCGCCAGATTTTCAAAGCATGCACAATTGCTGCTAACTCCAAATCATGAGTTGGATAATTTCCTTCATGTGGTCTTAACTGACGAGATGCATAAGCCACAACTTTTCCTTCCTGCATCAGTACACATCCTAGCCCCTGGCGGGATGCGTCACAGAAAACTTCAAAATCCTTACGTATATCTGGTAAAACTAGCACTGGTGCAGAGACTAGTCTTTTCTTCAGTTCTTGAAAACTATGTTCACAAGCACTTGTCCATTCAAATTTCTTTTCCTTCTTCAAAAGTTGAGTCATGGGTTTGGCGATCTTGGAGAAACTTTCAATGAATCTGCGGTAGTACCCAGCTAATCCGAAAACTTCTCACTTCGTGATGACTTGGGTTGCTTCCAATCCATTCTGACTTCAACCTTTGAGGGTCTCTCGCAACTCCTCCTGCTGACACAATGTGTCCAAGAAATGCCACTTGACTGAGCCAAAATTCACTTTTGCTGAGTTTGGCATAAAGTTGGTGTTCTCGAAGTTTGTCCAAAATAATTCTGAGATGTTTTTCATGCTCTTCCATATCTCTTGAATAGATGAGAATATCATCTATGAATACCACCACAAACTTATCCAAGAATTCCATGAACACTTTGTTCATCATATTCATGAAATAAGCAGGGGCATTTGTTAGTCCAAATGACATCACTGTGAACTCGCATACCCATATCCGTGGTGAAGGTCGTCTTGAATATCTTCCTATCCGATTTTTAATCGATGGTAGCCTCGACCTCAAATCAATCTTGGAGAAAACATCGGCTCCTTTAAGTTGATCAAATGATCATCTATCCTAGGTAACGGGTACTTGTTTTTGATTGTTACCTCGTTGAGTGATCTATAGTCCACACACATTCTCATACTATTGTCTTTCTTTTTGACAAATAGTACTGGAGCTCCCCAAGGTGATGAACTCGGTTGAATGTAACCTTTACTCTGTAGTTCTTCGATCGCTTCTTCAACTCGCTAGATCGTTTGCCGCATTCTCGTAGGGTCGCCAAATTGGAGCGATCCACGGACTAAGTCAATTAAGAACATTATGTCCCGTCCCGTGGCATACTGTAAGTCCTCCTAAAAACATCCGGATATTCTTGTACCACGGTATATCTTCGATTTCACTTCCTTTAAATCGGTCAAGATAGGACTTCTTTCCGTAGAAGTCTTGGGTTGGAACTCTCTGAAATCCCTTGTTCATTGGTGAGGTTGATAGATCTACTAGCACAATCTATTCTTACGATTTTTGGCAAGCCACCCATTCCAAGAATTACGCCCAATCCTTGCGAACGCAGACTATTAAATTGGCCGAGAAAATTACTCCGAGATTTCAAAGGTAAGATTTGGACAGAATAAACTAGCCCTCATTTACGAGCCCGGGAATGGATTAACATGGGCTTAACTAAGGGGAGGTATATAACCCATACTTTTCCACAAACTTATTTGAAACAAAAGAATGCGAAGCTCCTAATCAAATAAAACGATCTTTGATCTTGAGTTGACAAGGAACGTACCAAGAACAACATCTGGTGTTGCATGGGCTTCCTCTGCGGTGACGTGATTCACACGCCCTTCATGAATCGACCACCGGTCTTGAGGGACCGCCGAGACCAAACTCCGGAGTTGGCTTGACGGGGTGACGATCTGCGCTTCTTGGGACATTTATTGGCATAATGACCCAACTCGTTGCGTGAAAGCATGTGATTCTCTTTGGAAATAATCAGCCTGCTGGCGTCCTCGGATGAACTACTACGGAATCCGGAAGTATTTGGGCGCGAATCGAGCCGGAACTCTTGGTGTAGTAGTCTGGAATCTCCCACGCTGAGGTGGCTGAGACTGAGAGAAACGAGGCTTGGGCAGTCCTCCTGAGTTAAATTTCTGAGCTGCCATCCTCCGCTTGCGATTCTCCATTTCCTGATGTTTGCCTTCCTGGCGTATGGCCTTATTTACCAACTGCTGAAAGTCGGTAAAATCCTGAGAAATCAAACGAACAGAGAGTTCGTCGTTCAACCCTTCCAGAAACCGCTCTTGCTGCTTTCGTCTCGGCTACATCCTCGGGGCATAGCGAGCCGTTGGTTAAACTTATGCGATACTCGCCAATCGAGCGGTTTCCTTGGCGGAGCGAGCGAAACTCCTTCTTTTTCAAGGTAATCATGCCAGATGGAATGTGAGATCGGCGGAAAGCCTGCATGAACTCATCCCAAGTGATTTCTTGGGTATTAGCATGGGACATGCTGAAATTATCCCACCATTCTGATGCGGGACCAACCAATTGATGAGAGGCAAACAAAACTCTCTCACGATCTGTGCACTGAGCAATATCCAGTTTCTTTCCAATGGCCCTGAGCCAATCATCTGCGTCCATGGGTCTGTGCTACTAGAAAATGTTGGCGGACGATCCTCATGAACTCGAGACAAAGTTACTCTTGCGGGAGGTGGAGGAGCATGATAGGTCTGCGACGCTGGGTATTCGATTCTTTGTGAAGGGATGGGCTAGCAACTCAATCAGATGAGTCTGATTGGCCATCATTTGGCGCCCGATCGAGCTTCAGCTTGGAGGAGGTGGTGGTCATTGAACTGAATTTTCTTGATATTCGGCATTCTCATTTCCTTGCCCTCTAGCACTGACATTTCCGGTGCGGGTGGTCACCATCTGATGAACTTTCACAGATTAGACAAGAGAGATAGGAATTATAAGAGTATAGATTTAAAATAGCCCAAATTCAACAAACACAAGACAAGAACATTTCAAGAAAATAATTTATTTTTATTTTATTAATTCATTATGGCTACTACAAAGGTTTGGTAGCTCATAATTATAACTAAAGGAAAAATTTAAGGTCAAATCTATGGTGTTATGGGGTATAATCTGCTCACTAGAACTAGCCTCGCCTTCCTTGTAAGAGGCCGCTTCTTTTCTCGCACTCTTCAACTTTTCTTCGCATCTTGTAACTTCACTTGCAGAAGAGACAGCTCATCTAGTGTATTCCCGTAGGCATAGTCCATAGCTCTGGCCAGATCCACCTGATGAGTGAGATCGGGACAGTCTTCATCTCTAGTTGAGCGGAAAGCACTGTCATGCCGGGTTGGAATATGCATTGGGTAATAGTGGAACCCAAAGGCCGTTGAGGCGATGATCGAGATGTAGCGAAGTCTGCGGTTGCTTCCTAGTCGCATCTGGATGCCTTGGCGAAGGTGTCTCGTCGCATTGGGGCATCGAAGACGTGGAAGTCCGTGTTCGGCGATAGATTGGAGTAAAGGATCACCTCTACTCTCCATCGTTCCTGATTTCCCACTTTATACTTGTATCCTTGATACGTCGGTCTTTCTTCAAAGTCTAAGTGCTGCATCATCTTCCAGAGAATGGCGGCCCAATGACCAGCAAAGACTCCATGGGAAATGGCAGTCGGAACTTCAGCCATCTACAATTTTTGAACAGGAGATGAGTTAGTAAATAATTTTTCAAGAGAAAAGTTGAGGAATGACTCAAGAAGACCAAGGTATTTTTAAATTTTCAAAATAAGTCCTTAAGGGTTTGATTTCCTTCTAGGTCACGACCTACAGTCGATATGGCTCTGATACCACTTTTGTCGAACCCGGGAACGAAGGATCCCGAATTCTCTGTGTTCATACACTAGTCCAGATTTCCAAAGTGTACAGTCACAAAAATGTTATCACAAACATATCCAAATGGTATATTAATAATCATAGAGTTTATTACAAGCGGGGCTGAGGCCAAATAAAACATTAAGCGGAAGCAAAATAATAATGGTAAGCCACACGATGCGCCACAGGCAATCGTCTGGAGATCGCGGCCTAATCGTCCTGCTCCTCACCTTCTGGATAGCAGTCCTCTCCTGAATAATAATATTCAGCAAGAGTGAGCACTACAACTGTGCTCGCAAATTACACCCAATACAGAATTTAGAATGCATGCATAAGTTATTCAAAGGAAGGTTGTAGGGTTTATTTGCATAAATCAGCCTTTTGGTTTAAATAGTTATACTAAGTTTCAAGGCACATTTTCATTACATAACTAAAATCGATTTAAAATTGATCATTTTATAGTGGATAACCTCCATATGAAACATGGTGATGGATACCCTCCTATCACAGGGCTACCCGCCCAAATTTACCACAAGGATTAACCATCCTCAAATCATGTCCAAAGTTATTTTAAAACCAAAAACAAATCTAACTTAGAGTGGCTTTGCTCAGCATGTCCATGACCGTGGACACGGCTATTCGAATAGATTTACACTCTGCAGAGGTTGTACAACTTTACCCACAAGAGATAATTTGCCCGTTATGTCGGCCAATACACACTTCCTTAGGTGTGTGACTAGGCAATTATCACAAGGCGTTTCCAATGCTTTACCTCAATACCAGTATGCCCGCTAAGGTTTCATTTCCATTAGGCTAACCACCTGCTGGAAACCCCCTCTTGCGCTAAGTGGAAAAAAAATCTAACCGACACCCACACAACAAAAATGGCATAAACAATACTGAGGTATTACAAATTATTAAGCCTGGTTCTACCCATACAGAACATGTGGTAGTACGGTGGAGCTTTTGCAAGATGCGGCTCAAAGGCCGGTCCTTAATCTACTTGGGCAACTTTCAATAAAAACCCTGGGTCTCAGTCCTAACCAGACAGGCCCGTGCATAAACTTGCACCCACCAACGGTCCATGTTTGCCCAAGTACAAACCATTTTATTTTATTTTAAATTTTCAAAGACATTTGCAAAAGTCCACCATGACAAGGCAATGTCATAGTCTTTTTATCAATTTAAGAAATTTTGGCTAAATTCTCCCAAAGTCAAATATTTCATGGTTTAAGCATTTGCTATGCATATAATTATTTTTAAATTCATTTGACTAAGGTTACAAGGAATTGATAATACAACAATCAAATTTGGCTATACAAAGGAATTGGAATAATTAATTATTTAAAACAGGAATTTAAAATAATTAAATACAATTATGCATGCAATAATAATTTAAAACAGGAATTTAATAATTTTAAATATTGGGGCAAAATGGTCAATGGTGTAACTTGCCTTGCTCAAATTCACAGTATTCTACTTCTTCAATAGGGTCAAGCTCTCCGGAGTCGTCAAAATCTATACGCGAAAATATTACAAATTCAAACAGAATTCAAATGAACACAAATAAATTCAAATGAAAATTCAAATTAACTCCAAATTAAATAATTTTGGTTTAGTTAGCTAGATCTTGATTTTATACAAATTTAGAAATTTGAATCACCTAAATCGGAGTTTGTATGAAGAAATACGAGCTCTGGAAGTTTAAATCTAAATTTAAATCAAAATCAAATTTCGAATTTCCCGAATTAAATTTCTAAAGGAAATTCTATTTATTCGCTGTTGACGCGTCGAATATCTGTGCATCGAGACCGACATGTGGGCCCAAACAGGTCATGGATCGAGTCCACGGTGTTTTCAAGTCCACGGTGGACTCGGCTCAAAGACAAGTGAAGGAGCGGTGTCTTTGGCCTTGTGTATTCTACCGGCATCCACGTGGCTGCCACGCACGCGGTAGGGGTGAGGTGGCGCTGATGTGGCGCTGATGTGGCTAACCACGTCGGCGCCGGAGAGGGGAGGCGCTCGGGAACCGATGGCGCAGGCGAACGGCGGCGCGGCGAGCTCCGGTGAGGTGCGCAAAACGTTCAGGGGGATACACTGAGTCGAGTGCGCTACCTGGCGACGCGAGAGTGTGGCCGGAAGTTGGTCGGCGACGGCGAGAAGCGGCGGTGCGGTTCGGTTGTTGGCGGCGAAGGTGCTCCGGGATCTCGTGCGAGGAGGCGCGCACTGTGATCGCCGGAGTATGCTGAAGCTGATGGTGCGGTCGCGGTGGCCGGAGAATGCTTGCTGTCGCCGGAATCGAAGAAGATGGAGCTTCGGCCGCTAACGGGGAAACTTCAAATGCCGGCGATTGAGAGCGAGCAAAGCTTCGGGAGTAGGTGGAATGGAGTGTGGGAGAGAATGCGCAGCCGGGGGCGGCTTTTATAGGCGAGGGGGAGGTCGGGAGGTGGAGATCGTGTGCGGCGGTAATGGCGGAGGCGAGGCGCGGGCGCACGGGTTTAAGAAGGGGTAATGTCGGGGTGAACGCGCGTTAATCGGCGATGCTAATCTTGCGTAAATGCGGGGTTAAGGCGAGAGGAATCACGGAGGAGACGGCTCGCGTCGCGCATCAATGGCGGCGGGAGAGCGTCTTCGCGGAGAAGAAAGGGGCGGGGAAGAAGCATCGTGGGCCCACCCACCACCAGGAGAGTGGGAGAGAGGGCGCGGGCGGATTAGCGTTGGCCGTCCGATTTTGATCGGACGGTCGCGCAAGACCGCAGCTGGGAGAGCGTGGTCGAGAAGCGCCAAGGCTTGGGCTTCGCCCAAGATCAGATGTGACAGATTTTAAAATTCTTTTTCAATTGATTTAATTCCAGAAATTCAAATAGGCTTTAGAAAATAGTAAATGAAGTCCAAAAATTTTGAGAAAAATTCACAAAAATTCTATGAGTCATTCTGGACTTAAATAAAATAATTCCAATTTTTAGTTGGTAATAGATTTTGCACATAAATTCTTTTAGCCTTAATATACTTTATTGAAAAGTTTTTAAAAATTCCAGAAAATCCACAAAAATTAATAAAGTCTCATTTTTAACTGAAATTGAAATTTTGGGCTGTTACAAGCATGTATAATTATGAATCAAGCAAGAGTAAATAAGCAAGGGGAAATATAACCAAGTAAACAATCCAGGATAGCACCAACAACTGAATCCAAATAGTTGAAATAAATAATCTAGTCCAAACTGTGGCCTAAACTTTATTCAGCCTCTAACATGTCCAAGAGTAATCCAACATTGAATGAAAAGGTTCTTATGGCAAATGATCATGTGATTGAAGTATGGATCTAATCCATGTGCTCTACTCGCTCTCAGACATGGTGTGGATTTCATGGGGATATGTTCCAGATCTTAGGATGATGTGACAATTGGCAATGACGTTTACGGTTTGTCGTTTCACGTGTTTTCGACAAAGCTACTGAGCTTCTTCGATGGGGCGGTCCGACCGTCCTAATCGGTCGGACCGCCAATGTGGGGCGGTCGGACCGGCGGTGACCAAAGTGGTCAAATCGAGCTGGGCCAAAAATAGGTGTTGTAGGCAAGTGAGGGGATCCCAATGCACTTGGTTTCATGATTTTTGGAGTCTCCAGTAAAAAGTTCTATTGGTTTAAAGTTTCCGTAGGTTTGGATTTTCGAGGTTGAAATTCGCTAAGTCCCAAGGCGGTCCGACCGCTCATTGGGAGCGGTCCGACCGGCCAAGGGGCGGTCCGACCGGCTCACCTGGAGCGGTCAGACCGGTATTGACTTGAACGTCCGCCAACTTCGTGGCGATGTTGTTTTGTTAGGTCAAAGTCATTGGTTTCATGGTATATGATTTGCATGATGCATGTTTTGACTAACATGGGTCAAGTTGTGAAGAACTTGTTCCCGAATTCGTGTTTGCTTGTCTGTGGTTGTGCAGGTTGCTTGGTGGTCAACGACGGTCAACGGCGAGGATGATCGGGACTAGACTTGGAGAGTTGAGGTCCAGAACGATCGACGATGCCGGGTGAGGTCAACGACTCAAGCGTGACACAAGATGGACAAGGGTGACCTATTGTGATGCGGGGTGCCCGATCTTCTTGACGTAGAACCTCTTGATAACTTGTGTATCCTGACGAATCACCAGCTGATCCCCCGCGCCAATGCACGGACTTGCAACTCTATGGAAAATTCGCCCAAACACACACTTAATTGGATCCTCGCTGACCACAAGCGAAGATCGCCGAACCCTCAATTCCCAGCGGAAAAGCAAGAACGACCCCTTGTTCTCAATGCCCAATTCCCTCTGTTTTGGCTATAAGCACAACAGGAGAATCAAGCAAAAGCTTTGAAAATATATTAAACGTGGTCTGCTTTACAATGGGGTCTACCCCTTAATATATAGTCTTGGCCCAAGGCTATTTAGCACTAATTTTTCCATATGGGACTATTCATGCGCGCGCACTATTCAATGGGCCGAATTACTATTCACGTGTACTATTCATGGGCCGGTTACTATTCACGGTTACTGTTCATGTCACTATTCATCACGTGAATAGTACCTCCCTTGGGCTTCATGCGGTTTTGGGCCTTCTTTATGTAGGTGGACTTTGCTCCTTGCACCGTTACATGATCCAACTCCTTGGTTGATTTCATCTTGGGCTTGAAAGTCTTTTCCTTGGCCGTATGGCCCACCTTCTGGACCGCCTGGACCATGAGCTGCTCATTTAACGGGCTTTCTTCAAGAATAGCCTCATATCCTTCATCTCCGTTCATTATTGAATCTTCAAATCTGTGCACAAGCAAAACACTAGTTTTAGGTAGTATGAAATTCTCATTGATAGGATTATGTGATTCAGCTAGAAACAAATTCACCTGTTCTTTTAATAATTTGGCCCGTGCTTTGTAATAGGTCCAGATGGTAGATCTGGAGCTTCAACACTTATATCTTGATCTATAGTATTAGAAGATGGCAAGGAGCTAGGGATGCCCTCATCATCCTCCCCCTCTTGAAAAGGCGTCGACCTCGACGCTGGATCGTCACCACCAAAGAAAGGTGATAAATCAGCTACATTGAACGTAGAACTCACGCCATAGTCATCTTCGGGCAGCTCAATCTTGTATGCATTGTCATTAATCTTCGCAAGCACCTTGAAAGGTCCATCTCCTCTGGGCAGCAGCTTTGACTTGCGGCGTTCTGGAAAGCGATCCTTGCGATAGTGTACCCATACTAAATCGCCTGGTTGAAACAACACCTTCTTTCTTCTCTTGTTCGCCTTCTCAGCATAATACTTTGTCTTCTTCTCAATTTCAGCCTTCGTTTTCAGATGCAATTGCTTCACAAAATCAGCTCGTTTGGAAGCCTCCATATTAGTCCGATCGGACAGTGGCAGTGGCAACAAATCTAGTGGCGTAATTGGCTTAAAGCCATATACCACCTCGAACGGACACAGCTGCGTAGTGGAGTGCACAGCCCGATTGTAAGCGAATTCCACGTCGCGCAAACAATCCTCCCACTCACGCAGTTCTTCTTTATCATGGCCCGTAGCAACATAGAGAGTGTTCGGTTAACCACTTCGCTTGTCCATCGGTTTGGGGATGACAAGTGGTCTTTGAATAACAACTTGGTCCCCATTTTGCCCCACAATGTCTTCCGTATAGCTCATGAACTTCACATCACGATCGGAGACAATGGTCCTTGGAACACCATGAAGTCGCACGATCTCCCCGAAAAAACAAGTCGAGAACATGCGACGATCCGTCGCTCTTGTGGCACGGAATGAAATGTGCCATCTTAGAAAAACGATCCACAACCACAAATATAGAATCCCTTCCCTTCTTAGTTCTTGGTAACCCCAAACAAAATCCATGCTAATATCTTCCCAAGGAACATTAGGAACGGGTAAAGGAGTGTACAAACTGTGTGGATTCAACTTGGATTTAGCCTTGTGACAAGTAATACAGCGTTGGACAAACCTGTCCACATCTCGTCTCATCTTAGGCCAATAGAAGTGATCGCTCAACATCAATAGAGTCTTTTCGCGTCCAAAATGGCCCATCAAACCACCTGCATGCGCTTCTTGCAACAAAAACAAACGAATGGACGATTCTGGAACACACAACTTATTAGCACGAAAAAGGAATCCATCATGTATGTGAAACTTATCCCAACCTTTCCCATCTGTGCATTTGGAGTAAGGAATCGAAAAATCATGATCAGCTGCATACAAATCACGCAAACTTTCTAATCCAGGAACTTGGACACCAACTTGAGTCAACAGTACGCTTTTCCTAGATAAAGCATCAGCAACCACGTTGTCCTTTCCCTTTTTATATTTCACAATGTATGGGAAAGATTCGATGAACTCTACCCATTTGGCATGTCTACGATTCAGGTTTGCCTGTCCCTTTAAATACTTCAATGCCTCATGATCAGAATGAATAATAAATTCTTTAGGCCATAAATAGTGTTGCCAAGTTTCTAAAGCACGCACTAACGCATATAGTTCCTTATCATAGACCGGATAATTCAATTGAGCACCATTCAGTTTCTCGCTAAAATAAGCTATCGGTCTACCTTCTTGCATTAAAACACCGCCAATCCCAAGTCCACTAGCATCACATTCAACTTCGAAATTCTTAGTGAAATCAGGTAAAACAAGCAAAGGTGCTCCAGTCAAGCGTTTCTTAAGTTCAGCAAAAGCATTTTCTTGCGCTACCCCCCACACAAATTCAACACCCTTTTTAGTAAGTTCATTCAATGGGGCAGCGATTGTGCTAAAATCCTTCACAAAGCGTCGGTAAAAACCAGCAAGACCATGAAAGCTCCTAATCTGACTTACATTCACAGGAGTTGGCCAATTTTTAATCGCTTCAATTTTCGATTCATCTACTTCAACTCCTTGCGCCGAAACAACATATCCCAAAAAGATTACACGATCTTTGCAGAATGTACACTTTTCCAAGTTACCAAACAGTTTAGCGTCGCGTAAAAGTTGTAGAACCTGTCTAATATGACCAATGTGTTCAGATTCAGTACGACTGTAAATCAGGATATCATCAAAGTATACAACCACGAATTTACCAATCAAATGTCGTAAAACATGATTCATTAAACGCATGAATGTACTAGGTGCATTAGTTAAACCAAATGGCATTACCAACCACTCATACAAACCAAATTTTGTCTTAAAGGCTGTTTTCCACTCATCCCCTTCGTGCATCCTAATTTGATGGTAACCACTACGCAAATCTATTTTAGAGAAAATAACAGCACCACTCAATTCGTCTAGCATATCATCTAGGCGAGGAATAGGATGACGATATCGAATAGTGATATTATTAATCGCTCGACAATCTACGCACATACGCCAGGAACCATCTTTCTTAGGAACTAAAATAACGAGAACAGTATAAAGCCGAGGCTTTCACGAACGTACCCTTTGGATAGAAGCTCTTGCACTTGTTTCTGAATTTCCTTTGTTTCCTCTGGGTTGGTGCGGTATGGTGGCCGATTGGGCAGCGACGCTCCTGGAATCAAGTCGATCTTATGTTCGATCCCACGAATTGGTGGCGACCAGTAGTACCTCCTCGAAACACGTCATTTGAATTCACGCAAAACATGAGCAACACCACTAGGAAAGGAGGTTAAGTCATTAGCAGCAAGCAATGCATCCTTGTACACAAGTACAAAGTGCATTAAAGTGGGATTCTCAGTCAGCTCTCTTATTTCTGATTTGGAGGCTATCATCACTAACTTGTTCTCTCCATCACATTTCTTTTTACCACTCAGATTTGGCTTGTGGCGCTCACTCACCGAAGGTGGAATCTCTCTGTTTTTTCCTTTTTCACTCGCACTCTCTACTTTTACCTCCGTTTTTGCATGGAATCATTCACAATTTCAGCGAGAGTAAGTGGTTTTAACAACACATCCTTGTTGTTCCACTTGAAGTTGTAGCAATTGTCGCGCCCATCATGTATGGCAAAGACGGTCATATTGCCATGGTCTACCCAAAGAAGAGATGGCAAACAACATAGGGACAACATCACAATCAACGGTATCACGGTAAGTGCCAACTGAAGTGTATACGTACCATGTAGGTCACCTTTACCTCTCCATTCTCACTTAACCACTGAACATGGTAAGGATGAGGATGTGGAATAAACTTCAGTCCCAGCTTGGTGCATAATTCTTTGCTTGCCAAATTGTGACAACTACCACCGTCGATTATCACTTTGCATGCTTTCCCCTTTCCCACTTGTGCGCGGGTCTGAAATAGGTTGCATCGCTGTTCCATAGATGGTGCGGTCAGCACACTTAACACCTTTGCGTGCAAATCACCGCTAGCGGATTGACAACACGACACTAGTTGCCCATCGGCATCCTCGTCCACATCATCAAAGTGTTCAAATTCAAGCAAACGGATCATCTTCATCTTCGCTAGCCGATGCATACTCGCCCGCTTCAGTGTACAACATGGTCTTGTTATTTGGGCAATCCTTCTGCATATGCCCACGTCCCAAGCACTTGAAGCATTGTATATCACGAGTTCTTGCTGTAGAACCCACCGAAGAAGTGCCACTTGCGGTTGGCTACGCCGCCTTGCTAGGATTGAGGCTCCTCCTTCTTACCACTTGGTGCACTCTGAAAAGTTGAACTACTAACTGGAGATGTGCTCTTGCTCGGAAAAGGCTTAGGCACAAATTTGCCGCGGCCCGAAAGACCACGAGTCGAAAACCGTGCATCTTCCTCCAATTGTTGTTCAGCTTTCGTTGCTTGATGCACCAGCTCACAGGTGTTGTTATATGGTTGAAAATTGACAATGCGCTTGATATTGTGATTCAGACCTGCAAGATATCGTGCCATGGTTTGCTCTTCATTTTCATGTACCTTGGCATGAATCATGGCTCGCTCCATCTCCTTATAATAGTCCTCTGCAGATTTAACTCCTTGTTTTAGGTTCTGGAGCTTGCTGAAAAGAGAACGTGTATAATGCTTTGGCACAAAACGAGCACGCATCTCTGTCTTCATATCAGCCCAAGTGGCCACAGGTGGTTCTCCCTGTTCGGCTCGTTGGCGCTCCACTTGGTCCCACCACACAAGAGCATATCCATCAAATTCCATAGCAGCAAACTTCAATTTTCTGTCTTCAGAACAGCGCTGCAAACGGAATAATTTATCCACTTTCAACTCCCATGTGAGGTACTCTTCAGGATCAGTTCCACCTTGATATTTGGGAATGCTGAGCTTGACCTTTCCCAAATCATCATCTTCATGCTGTCGGCGACGATAATTATCATTGCGGTGCAACTGACGGTCGTCGTCCCAATCATCATTATATGCCGCAGCACCACCTCGACCAAAGCCTTGAGCACGTCCACGGCCACGTCCAGGGCCAGGAGGATGCCTTGCATTAACATCGGCATGGTCACGGTGCATGCGTTCCTCGCCGGCTGCTGGACCATCTACACTTCCAACATCTCCTCGGTTGCCCCCAAGCATCTCCTTGAGTTCAGCAATGCCTTGTCGCAAGGTATTGATCTCATTAGCAACTCGCAACTCCCCACTCTGCATGTCCTCACCAATGACTGCAGCCACATCGCCCGATTCTTCCTAACTCCGTTGCAACTCAGTAAGCAATGCATCAAATCGGATCGCTGAATCGATGCATTAGGATGCTCCATCTCCGCTTCAGATCCTGCCATGGTTAGTGAAGCACAGAACAAAGTATAGGTGTGTATATGTAGATATCACTCAATTCACAATTCTGAACAAGGTGAAGTTTCTTTACCGTTCCGAAAGGAATTAAGATCAACAATACTTACACTTCAGGGTAGCAGGAAAATCAAGGTGATGTGTGAGCGAATTTCAAGAGCGAAGCTATGCACGGCACAGGGGTTTATTGGAGCTTGGTAGGAAAAGTGTATACCTACTCAATTCTGCAATTCTAGTTTGTTAAGCTAAGTAATAATCCAAGCTAGAATATTTTGCCTAGGTGCTGATCCAGAAAGGTTTAAGCGAAGTGTATGAACGCACACGCAAAGATGAATGTGACTTAATGCAAACAAGGAATGAACTAGTGAGATGTAAACTGAAATTCAGTTTGAACTAGTTCGTTTTGCAATAAGTTCTAGGAGAGACGCTAGCTAATTGCAATTGTTGAGGTTAGGGCACAAGATTGCTCAAACACCAAGAATTTTTTTTTATTTTCTCCTCTCTTTTCTTTATCAAAAATGTTTTTTTAATTAAATGCCGTGGCTTTTCTTATACGGCTGCCTCTTCCTTTTCTTCTTCTTTTTTTTTGCAATGGCCGAAACTGTTTTTGTGCTACTCTTGATTGCGCAAGCTCACAAATCGGCAAAGTGTATAGAAGGTTCAAAGAGCAGCCCTAATGCGCAAAATTCAAAAGCTAGTCTCAAGAGGAAAGGAATTTTTTTTTTTGAATTATCTGAAAGCAAAGATAAAGCTACGCAAAGGATCACCAAGATCAAGACGTAAACAAATTTTCTAATGGATGAAAAACTTAACTAAACTCACATGAACTACAGATTGAACTACTGTTACCTCTATTTTTTTCAATGTTTGCGGCTTTAGCTAAATAGGATGAAAATAAGAACAACTATTTAAAAGGATAAAGATTCTACCGAGTGCACTGACGCTCGATACCACGATGCGGGTGCCCGATCTTCTCGACGAGAACCTCTTGATAACTTGTGTATCCCGACGAATCACCACCGATCCCCGCGCCAATGCACGGACTTGCAACTCTATGGAAAATTCGCCCAAACACACACTTAATTGGATCCTCGTGACCTGGCGAAGATCGCGAACCCTCAATTCCCAAATGGAAAAGCAAGAACGACCCCTTGTTCTCAATGCCCAATTCCTCTGCTTTGGCTATAAGCACAACAGAGAATCAAGCAAAGCTTTGAAAATATATTAAACGTGGTGCGCTTTACAATGGGGTCTACCCTTAATATATAGTCTTGGCCCAAGGCTATTTAGCACTAATTTTTCCATATGGGACTATTCATGCGCGCACTATTCAATGGGCGAATTACTATTCACGTGTACTATTCATGGGACGGTTACTATTCACGATTCTTTCGCTCATGTCACTATTCATCATGTGAATAGTACCTCCCTTGGGCTTCATGCGGTTTTGGGCCTTCTTTATGTAGGTGGACTTTGCTCCTTGCACCGTTACATGATCCAACTCCTTGGTTGATTTCATCTTGGGCTTGAAAGTCTTTTCCTTGGCCGTATGGCCCACCTTCTGGACCGCCTGGACCATGAGCTGCTCATTTAACGGGCTTTCTTCAAGAATAGCCTCATATCCTTCATCTCCGTTCATTATTGAATCTTCAAATCTGAGCACAAGCAAAACACTAGTTTTAGGTAGTATGAAATTCTCATTGATAAGATTATGTGATTCAGCTAGAAACAAATTCACCTGTTCTTTTAATAATTTGGCCCGTGCTCTTGTAATAGGTCCAGATGGTAGATCTGGAGCTTCAACACTTATATCTTGATCTATAGTATTAGAAGATGGCAAGGAGCTAGGGATGCCCTCATCATATTGGCAAATCCATGACGCATGGTGAAGCGGTTTAGGTCAAAAGTTAAAGACGGCGCTTTGCGAAGCGTGCGTGTGTGACCCGTTTGTTAGTGGGCCTTAACGGGAGCCCAATGGAGTCAAACCCTAGGAGTCTAGGCCTCCACTATAAATAGGGGGAGGTGGTGGCTGCACCCCTTTCTCTCTCGCCTTTTTATGTTTCAAAACCCTAATTGTCTTTAGGGGAGTTGAGGTGGAGGCTAGGGCTCTTGATGGTTTGTGGTGAATTTCGTGATCCTTGATTGTCCACTGATCCATGATGGTGTGGATGTAATCCGACATCAATCACGAAATCAATCTATGCAAGGTTTGCTTGAGATAAGTCTCTTTTCGTTCTTGCTTTCAATTTTGTGTTTTTAGGGCTTTCTTTGATCCGCGAGTTTGTGATTGATTCTTTCACGTGAATTAGCTTGCTGTGATATGTGTGAATCTATCTAGCATCATCTTGATCATCAATCTCTCACGAACAAGCTTTAGGATCAAGTTTTCGTTCTTGCCCGGTTTTAGACCTTCGTTAATCAATTGGCAATTGCTCAAGATCGTTCAAGAATTATCATAATATTCGATTGGAATAGGTCCTCAATAGCATATAGAAGGTGTGTGCAAAGTTTCATAAAGATTGGAGTTGAGAATCAAAAGTTTCACCTAATTGCAACTTCGTCATCGGCCGATTTCTTCGTTTGGATCGGTTCAGATCGCGGTCGACGCCCGTCATCACCGGTCGGACCGATTTTGAGCGGTCCGACCGCCAAGACAACGCCGGTCGATCGCCTGCAATCGGTCCGACCGGTTGGGTACAGAGGTCCGACCGCCCGTCTTTGTGAGTCTTTGCAATCTTAGTTGATTTTGTTATTTTGCTTAGGGATTTAATTGGATTCAATACTAGTCTTCCATTTGTCTTGGTATATTGATCTTCATAGCTTCATCATAGCTATTGGAGTGAAATTGTGTTGAATTCATTATTTGGGAAAAAGTGAGCGTGCTCCTATTCACCCCCCCCCCTCTAGTCGCCTTTACGGTCCAACACATGGCGTCCTCGAAGATCACCTAAAGACAACAAAAGAGCAAGGGTGAGTCCACGACACAACAAAACACATCAATATACAATGAACAATAATAAATCAACAGCATTCAATAACTTCATTATCATCACAGGTACTTCTATTAATATTCTTATGCTGTTATCTTCTCTTTGTTTCACACCCATTAATCTCATATATCAATGCAACTCTAATCTACCTGTCCACATGCACTTCTTTCGCGTATACCGCTATAACGTGAGTGAATGCTCGCGACAACATTCACTCTCAAGCCCGTTCCTCCACAAGGATCGGGGACCTCCTTCACTCCCGTGGAGTTGTGATCATTCATGATCACCTGCTCATATGCAAAGATGCTTATGTATGAAAACTGCATACTCCATCATATTCATCATATCCAACTTTTTCTCATGATTATCAACAAGGATATAACCATACCATTCCATTATTTGCAATTAAATAAAATAAAAGCACAACAATAATGGTAATAGAAGGTAAAGAAAATAGTGAACAATCATTGATCGCTGTCTACCATGCACTTGCCTTTACTAGTTGCGACGCACGGTTTGGCTAGAAGATGGCAACAAGCACGACGCCTCTCTTACATTAAATACATAAATTTCAATACAAGCTACAGCATCAAGAATAGCAATCAATAGACATCGCTCCTACCCGTCCCCAAATATACCACGCTTCTCCGGTAACAAAAAGTCACCCCTAGCTGTCCTGTTACTAAAAAGAGCGTAACTTTCGACTCAAAAGTCCGATCACGACAAACCACCCAGTTCTGGATTCTACACAAAATTCTTTATATTTTATTAGATTACCAAGTCTTCTAATTAAATCATCTAACCCTCCGTTTTTAGCCCAGAAAACCGATCTGTTAGCTTCGGGACAGCGGGTCTTACTAAATTCATAGCTTTTGTTTTACCCAACCAAAATTCAAGTTCTTGGATTCTACAGAACCCTTAGACACTTATCTACATCTTTCATGTAGATCAAAAACTCTAATTAGTCTATTTACTATTTTTAATCTATAGTCTACCAAAACAGCGCCGAAAGACGACAACCACAAAGACAGTTGTCTTCCAAAATTCATAACTCGAATTATACTTGTCTGATCGACATGTTTAAATATTCTATAGAAATATATTGCAATTATCTACAATTAACTAGTAGATGATATTTTCAAAATGCGCCATTAAGGTACCCCGAATAAATCGTTCAACAGAACAGCAGGCTAAACAGACTCATTAATCGGCCCCTCGACTAGAAAATTATAAAACCTCTCGAATTAATCTCAATTCTAATCTATAACTAAATGAAAAAACAAAGAGAAAATAACCAGATCGTTACCTACGATGAAAAGCGGCACACCCATGAACTGTTTTTTTTGGCCGATCTTTACCGACTGTGCTGTTGTACTAATCTTTCATGATACATTCCCTTGCTTCGGTGGTACATGCAGCGGCCACACACACGCATGCAGCAGCAGCCCACATACCAAAATAGTTAACTACTAAATTCCAACCGATTGCACTACTAAATTATTCACTACTACTAGTTGTTGCATGCAGTCCTGGCTACGTGCCAAAAACTCGTGCAAATTCCATTAGATCAATCCTAGCAATGCACTAATAGATAATCGACTACTAACCGCAACCTTCTTAATTAATTGCTAGCACTAGCATTAGCAGCTGAGAAAAAAAGGACATGAGCGAACCTCCGCGCTCGGGTCTGCGCAATGAAAGAAGAATTTGGCCACAAAGCAGCGCTCGTTACGAGCTATTACGCGGACGGGCAACAACGCAGCAGGTGGCGTTGCGTGGCCAGCCGGGCGACTCCTCGCGCACGGGCAGGTGGTACACGGGAAACAGGAAATGAGAACAGAGCGGCGGCTAGGTGGAGAAAAAGAAAATACGGCTAGGGTTTCTAGAATCCCTTCTCCCCACTATCCTTTTATATCTCGCACAGTCTAGCCCCTCCGTAAAACATCAAAACAAACTTATTTTGTTTAATTACGCACAAGCCCTTAAGGCGTTATTATTATTTATTTATTTATTTATTTATTTTCGGAATATTACAGTCTTTTGTTGATTGTGATGTTTTGTATGTTCCCACTATTGTGCTTTGCTAAGTCATGGACTCATGATTGTTGTTGATGTTCATATTAGGTACCTCTCGAGGCAGCGACATGCATGGGAAGGGATAGTTTTGATGCACTTCACACATGACCAACCACGGTAAATAAATTAGCTTATTTACCTAAAACCACATGTTCTTGCTATTAACTTTATCTTTAGATTGTGCCCTACCTTTGTGATGATTGAGTTATTTGTAAATGGAATGGTCAAGTATGTCTTGTGGATGTTACTATTTACGTTTTAATATTTTAGAACTTGATTTATTTACTCTTACATATTAGAATATGTCAAGTGACTGCTTAGTCTATCATCCAAGTACAACCTTGAAGAATCCTAATGTATTCATGTGGTTCAGTTAATTGATGATTGGAACAAGGTTTATGTCTAGAACCTTGTTTTTCAATATAGTTTTTATTAATGCTAGCTTACTAGATGTTGAAAAGCCTGCTATTATTTGATGGTGATTAGGCGTAAATTGAATAGTTAAGTTAGTTTAGTAACATCCTAGGCTCAGTGTTGAGCTGGGGTGTTGGCTTGGCGTGTCAAACCTGCGGTTGGGGTAGTCCAAATAGAAGTTTGGGCAGCACCAATAGCGCTACCCAATGGTTCAATCGTCGGTTGATTTTACGCACTTGCACGCGTCCCGGCGCCAGCAAAGGGGAGGCACCACCCCCTTTGGGGGCCCTTCTGGAGGGCGTTCAGTGGGCATAGGAGGGGGCGCGGCTCAACCCAGAATCATTGGCGTACTTTGAGGCAGCCTCCTTAGATCGACAATGAGGCCCGGAGATGGGTGGTGAGTGTAAGGCTACTAACTAAACGCCTTGTGGCGAGTGGCGGTTTGCTATGGAGCCTCACCGTCTTTCAAAAGCTCGTGGATGTGTCTCTATTCCTTCTCCTTGTTCATGTCATCTAGGTAGTGTTGTTGGTGTGGAGTTCCTAACCGAGTAGCGCTGTGTTTAAAAAGAGAGCGGACACAGCTGCAGCGGCTCTATAGCGGCCGAAGTGCAATGCGGTTGAAGCAAATTCGTGTCCGTGAGGAGGAATCTTGTTGCAGCGTTGCGTCACATCGCTACGCAAAGCTGCCTCGTTGGGTCATGTCGCTATGCAAAGCTGCCTCATTAAGTCACGTCGCTGCGCAAAGCTGGCTAGTTTGGTCATGTCACTCTGCTAAGCTCCCTCGTTGGGTCACATCGCAAAGGCATACATCATATAGAGGAGTACAACAACGTTGCAAAGGCATACATCATACATTGGATAGACATAGATCATACAGAGGTAATAAACACAAGACACTAGAACTCATGGTTCATCCAGATAACAGAATTAGAGTTTACAATGTATGTCTTCATACAGATAATTGTCGACATTTCAAGCGTTACATGAAACACACGCTGGTTTATTGCAATCCGGATGAAGGAGGAGGGGGTCTTATCACATGTAACCCAATCAAATAGGACACTCTTTGTTAGTTGAACAGTTTAATGTGCATGATATTCTTTAATATTGTATTGTACCATAGGCTAGACAAGCTTGTACTTGAACCAACTGATTAAATTATGACACTGAATGACGACCAGACCCGCTCGGCCTGTTAGGATAATCCTTCATTGAGTGCCCAAGGGTCTTGCATATCCTGCACTTGATTGTGCAGCTAATATTGATATGTTGGCTAGCATCCATGTCATTCCGTAAGTACCGCGTCTGCCGTCGGCCCTTCCCTATTGTCTTCAAAGCCATGTTCAGGCCCCATTGCCACTTGTCCAGCCAAAGATCCTTGTAGTTCATTTTCAGGTTGTACGAGTGAAACTCCGCACTCCATATACCGAAAAGGTTATGCATGTCATAGTACTCGGAGATGTACGGCATACACATCTACCTCATTTGCGCACAAGCCTTATACACATGTGAGCATGGCTTGTGTAGGAGCTTCGGCTTGTTACAGGTGCATGTCGCCACATCACTTAGGGTACATGCCTATTTCCTTCCCCCTTGGCATGACTGTTGATGTATTTCCACCGAAGCCTGATCACGTACTTCCGCCTGAGGACATCGATCACCCGGATGTCATGCATTCAGGCCTTCTCCATCTTCTGGTCCATATGCCTCTGTATGTTCTCAGACTACTGCTTGCCTTATTCCATCTGTCACTTGACTGTGGTGGCTCTATTGATAAAATAACCAACAGTGTGAGTCCATGTCTCCTCGACGATTGCAGTGGTAGGGAGACACCACACACCTTTGAGGACGCTGTTGTAGACCTCAGACATAGTGGTCGTCATAATCCTGTACCTCGAAACGTCTGTGTCATAGAGAAGATACCATTTCTCCTATTTAGGAAGGTGGTCATGAATCCACTTCGAGAAACTTATGGGACTGCTGGGTTGCTCTCCCTCCAGTGCCTCCAGAGTGGACTCCCTTGTATGCCTCGTAGTCTGGTGTTCGAAGTCTCTCCAAATGGACTCAAACTTCCGTCTTTGGTTCTGTAGACACAATACCTTGAATGTCTTCTTAATTTCCTGACCGCGGAACCACGTGAACAAGTTAGATACAGATGCCTCATGCACCACCTGGATTGCACGTCGTTCCACTGGTGAGGGGGATCCGTCCCAAGCTTCATGGTGTTGATGGCCGCCAACTACCCAGCATTGCGGTCTGTGATTAAGCATATGTTACGTCGGTTTTCCACCACAACCATCATCACGTTCGCTAGTAACCACAGCCAGCTGGATATTTTCTCACTCTCCACAATAGCAAATGCCACCGGAAGAAGCTGGTCATTCGTATTGGCCACCACCACGGTAAGGATGGTGCCCTTGTACCTCCCCGTGAGAAAAATTCAATCCATTGTTAGCACGAGACTTCAGAATTGGAAGCCCCCGATGGCCTGAGCGAAAGCCCAGAACACCTGGTCTAGTATGAAGCAGATGGTCCCTTTCTCAGCATCCTCACGATCAAGCTTGTTTATGTATGTGCCGGGGTTTGATTCGGCAATCTGGTGAAGCAATCTCGGCACAAGGTTGTACGCCTCTTTGTATGTCCCGTACTGTAACATCCCAAAGCTTTGGGTTGTGTTTCCAATGTATGAAAATGAGGATAAATTAAAACTTTTGGATGCATCCTTGTTGTCATTTGAATTCTCTAGAATTTATCTCCTTGAAATGTGGACTTCAAATTCAATTAAGTTTATTGACTCGAAGTGTTGCAATTCAAGATCTTCTAGTCAAACCTTGTGATCATCCTCGGGAAATATTTTTCCTAAATTCTTAATCATTTTTTTAACGTCCCTGAGAAATCTTATAATTTTTAGAAATTATTTACTATTTCTTAAAGGCCGGTCAAACATGTTGTCTCCCTGGTCAAACCCCCCTGTCCAGCAGCTTGTGAATTTTCTAGAAAGCAATGTACTGCATAAAAAATTCTGGAAAATGTATACACGGTTAATCTTGAAGTCAGGATCACTCAGTAAAAAGTTTAGCATTTTTGGAGCTGTGGAGCTACCTCTAGAAATTACCAAATCATCTCAGCCTTTTTAATCCAAATCTGGAATCACTGTTCCTCGGGCTCGAACCCGAGTCAGACTCTGACCCGAGTCTCGCGGTTGAGCTCAACCAACTAACCATGTTGTGTGTGAGCCGTCCGATGGAGATTCTCTGGTCCAGATCTCGCACCCATTCGAACCACTCGGGCCTTTTCGCTCTTGGATCCGAGCCGTCCATTTCCAATCGAACGACCCAGATCCACCGGACCAGGCCACTCCTGCGCTGCACCGTGAGTTGCGGACACCGCGGGGCCCGCTCGTCAGACCCGTCTTCTCCAGCTCGCTCACGCTCAGGAATCACTCGCCACGCGCCGTAGAGGCTCTGCGCCGCTTCCGTTGACGCCGTGGATCTACTGCCCCTGCTGACCACTCCTGGAGCGTCGCCTCTTCACGCCGTCTCCTTCCTGGCCGTTGGAGCTCTATAACTCCGTCTCCCTCTCCTGCTAGCTCTCACTTTCCCTGTTGGTGGCTGAGGGAAAGGAGGCGAGATCTTGGCTCTCTCTCGGGTAAGCTTCGTTGATACGGGGTGGCCCGATCTTCTCGAGTAGAACCGTTGATAAATAGCGCTTGATGACGAATAACGCTCAGCTGTACACCACGCGCGCGATTACGGACTTGCAGCTCTATGGATATTCGCCAACACACACTGTTGATCGCCGCTAGACCACGAGCGGAGATCGCCAAGCCCTCAATTCCAGCGGAAAAGCAAACTTGACCTTAAAAGCGTAACGAACAATTGATCGCCTAATTCTCTCGAAGTCCTCGCATGAACTCGCTTTGAAAGAACAAGCAATAACTTGTGTTCTATTCTTATGCATAAACATGGTGCGTGTACAATGGGGTCTACCTCAATATATAGTCTCGCCAAGACTATTCAACACTAAATTTTCCATATGGTACTATTCATACACGCGACTATTCATGGGCCGCCATCAGAGCACGGGGCCGCCCACGGGCCGGCATCGTGAGCACTGCCATCGCTCACGGGCGATATTGTAGCAAGAGCACCGCTCACGTGGTAATCGTAGTACAACATCGCTCACGTGACATCAGAGCGAATTCATCGCTCACAACCCGTGTGGTTTGCGCTTCCTTCCCGGTTCCTCCACGTGGGCTTTTGTGTTTGATGCTTAGGTTTTGATCCTCGCTGGCCGCATGGACATTGGCCTTCTCCTCTTTGGCCGAATGGGACATAAGGCCTCACCTTGACCTCCTCAATTGATAGTCTTCCTTGGATGACGGCCGCATATCCTTGATTTTCGCCCATCGTGAATCTTCAAACCTAAGCACAAGCAAAACATTGTTTTTAGGTAGTATAAAATTCTCATTAAAATCGGTGACATATTCATTAAGGAACAAGTTCACCGAGATTGTAGTTTCTGGCACGTGCTCTTGTTATTGGTCCCGTTGGCAACTCGAGGCGATATCATGAGCATTAGGTGGAGGAGAAGGTGTTGTGGGGATGCCTCATCATCCGCCCCCTCTTGAAAAGGCATCGTCCTCGACGCTAGATCATCGAAGACCAAGAACGGCGATAAATCAAGAACATTGAATGTCGAGCTCACGCTATAATCATCTCCTAAGCTCGATTTTATATGCATTATCGTTAATCCGCTCAAGTACTTTGAAAGGTCCATCTCCTCGTGGCAGCAACTTTGATTTGCGTCGATCTGGAAAACGATCCTTGCGGTAGTGTAACCAAACTAAATCGCCTGGCTGAAAAATCATCTTTTTTCTTTTCTTGTTCGCCTTCTCAGCATAGTACTTCGCCTTACGCTCAATTTCTTCTTTCACTTTGATGTGCAATTTCTTCGCATATTCAGCCCTCTTTGACGCCTCCATATTTGTTCGTGATTGACTTGGAAGCGGCAGCAAATCAAGTGGCGTAGTCGGCTTGAAACCATACACCACCTCAAATGGGCACATCTGTGTAGTAGAGTGGACGGCTCTGTTGTAGGCGAACTCCACATGTGGCAAACAGTCCTCCCACTCCTTGATATTTTTCTTGATCATGGTCCTAACAGCCATCGAAAGTGTGCGGTTCACCACCTCTGCTTGACCATCGCTTGGGGATGACAAGTTGTCTTTGAATAACAACCTTGTCCCTAGCTTCCCCAAAGTGTCTTCCGAAATAACTCATGAATTTGACGTCGCGATCCAAACAATGGTTCGGGTACGCCATGCAACCGCACTATCTCTCTGAAAAATAAATTAGCAACATGCGACGCATCGTCGCTCTTGTGGCACGGAATAAAGTGTGCCATCTTCGAAAATCGATCCACAACGACAAAAACAGAATCTCTCCCCCTCTTTGTCCTAGGCAGTCCTAAAACAAAATCCATACTAATATCTTCCCATGGTGCATTAGGAACTGGAAGAGGAGTATACAAACCATGTGGATGCAACTTCGATTTTGCCTTGTGACAAGCTATGCACCGTTGTACATACCTATCCACATCACGCCTCATCTTAGGCCAATAAAAGTGATCGCAAAGATAGATAGCGCCTTTTCACGTCCAAAATGTCCCATCAATCCACCTGCATGAGATTCCTGCAATAATAACAAACGCACGGACGATTCTGGAACGCATAGTTTGTTAGCACGAAATAAAAATCCATCATGAATGTGAAATTTGTCCCAGCCTTTCCCATCTTTGCAATGCGCATAAGGTGAAGCGAAATCATGGTCATTAGCATATAAATCACGCAAACTCTCTAAACCAGGAACTTGCACATCTAAGCGATTTAAAAACACACTTTTCCTAGAAAGAGCATCGGCAACCACGTTTTCCTTTCCCTTCTTATATTTCACAATGTAAGGAAATGATTCAATAAATTCTACCCACTTCGCATGTCGACGGTTCAGCTTAGCTTGGCCTTGCAAATATTTTAATGCCTCATGATCAGAATGTATAATGAATTCCTTAGGCCATAAATAATGTTGCCAAACTTCTAAAACTCGCACTAAAGCATACAACTCTTTATCATAAACCGGATAATTCAATTGCGCACCTTTGAGTTTCTCGCTAAAATAAGCAACCGGTCTACCCTCTTGCATCAAAACACCGCCAATACCAATTCCACTAGCATCACATTCAATTTCAAAATTCTTAGTGAAATCAGGTAAAATAAGTAACGGTGCCTCAGTTAAACGCTTTTTCAATTCATCAAACGCAGCTTGCTGTGCCACCCCCCATGTAAACTCAACACCTTTTTTGTTAATTCATTCAGTGGGGCAGCGATGGTGCTAAAATCCTTAACGAAACGCCGATAAAAACCAGCGAGTCCATGAAAGCTCCTAATTTGACTAACATTCATAGGATTAGGCCAATTTTTAATTGCTTCAATTTTAGACTCATCTACCTCTACTCCTATGCCGAAACCACATAGCCTAAAAAAATTACACGATCTTTGCAAAAAGTGCACTTCGCTAAGTTCCCAAACAACCTAGCATCGCGTAAAACACGTAGCACTTGTCTAATGTGGTCAATATGATCGATTCACTATGATCAGAATCAAGATATCATCAAAATACACCACCACAAATTTTCCAATGAAATGCCTCAAGACATGATTCATCAATCTCATAAATGTACTAGGTGCATTAGTTAACCCAAATGGCATGACTAACCACTCATACAAACCAAATTTTGTTTTAAAAGCAGTTTTCCACTCATCCCCTTCTTTCATCCTAATTTGATGATACCCACTACGCAGATCAATTTTAGAGAAAATAACAAAGACCACTCAATTGCCTAACATATCATCTAAGCGAGGTATAGGATGACGATATCGAATAGTGATATTATTAATCGCTCTACAATCTATGCACATGCGCCAAGTACCATCTTTCTTAGGAACTAAAATAACAGAACAAGACAAGGGCTTAAGCTTTCAGCGTCACGCACCCTTTGTCGAGAAGCTCTTGTACTTGTTTACGAATTTCCTTTGTTTCTCGGGGTTGGTGCGGTATGGTGGTCGGTTTGGTAGCGTCGCTCCCGGAATCAAATCAATTTGATGTTCTATCCCGCGGATTGGTGGTAAACCAGCGGGCACCTCCTCCTGAAAAACGTCGCTGAATTCCTGCAAAACATGAGAGACACCACTAGGAAGAGACGTTAAGTTGTCAGTAGAAAGCAAAACATCTTTGTACAGAAGTACAAAGTGTACTAAATTGGGATTCTCACAAAAAGCCCTCATCTCTGATTTGGTGGCTAACATTACTAGGCCTTTCTCTCCCTCACTTTTCTTTTACCACTCAATTTTGGCTTGTGGCTCTCACTAACCAAGGTGGATTCTCGCTATTTGGTGTACTCAATTTTCGCCTCAACTTTCTTCTTATCGATTGACTATCTCTCCGGTGTAAGTGGATACAAAATCACATCTTTGCCGCTCCACTTAAACTTGTAGCAGTTTGTATGCCCATCATGATAAACGTGGCGATCAAATTGCCATGGGCGCCCCAACAACAAGTGACAAACAGACATGGGCACCACATCGCACATAATGGTATCCTCATATTTGCCCATCTTGAAGTGCACCTGTACCATATGACTGACTTTCACCTCGCCCACATCGCTCAACCACTGCACATGATAAGGATGAGGATGTGGTAAATATTTTAAGCCTAATTTTGTGCACATCTCCTTGCTGGCCAGATTATGACAACTTCCTCCATCAACTATCACTTTGCACACTTTACCACCAACTCGCCGCCCATGATGAAATAAATTGCACCGTTGTGCGGAAGATGGCTTTGTGACACGCTAAGTACACGAGGCGTGCACACTAGCATATGCTGTCCATCTGGAGACCCCGGTTGACAGTCCAATCTCTCATCCTCTGTAGGATCATCTGCAAAATCAGCAAACGGAGTAGTATCATCCTCATCACTAGCTGAAATATACCCATCATCAGTAAATATCATAACTTTATTATTTGGGCAATCTTTCGAAAATGACCAACTCCTTGCACTTGTAGCATGTCAAATCACGTGAACGCCTCAGAACCCATCGATGATACCGCACTAGCAGCTGGCGCCGGTGGTCGGCGTGCCGGTGGCGACGTGCTATCTGTCTTCCTCTGTGCCGCACTGCGCATCGCGGAATTGGCCCCTGATGGAGCAGGCCTGCCTGGCTGTCCTGTGTTGTACGGAGGTGGTGTGCTCGCTGAATAACGTTGACGTGCCGCATACTTGGCATCTTCAATGACCTGCTTCTCAGCCTCACGTGCCTGATGCATCAACTCAACCATGTTGTTGTATTGATGATGATTAACGATCCGCCGAATAGCATAATTCATGCCAGCAAGAAAACGAGCCATCGCTTGTTCCTCATTCTCACGCACATCAGCATGTATGATAATCTGTTCCATCTCTTTATAATACTCATCAACTGATTTCAACCCCTGTCGCAACCCAATCAGCTTCTCATGCAGCGAGCGCTTGTAATGTGTAGGTACAAAGCGCTACGCATCGCCGCTTCACTCATCCCATGTAACAACACGTGGCTCGTGTCGCCCATGCGCTTTGTTGCACAGCGCTCCCACCATGTAGCAGCATATCCGTCCAAAGCCGCAACGGCAAGATCCAACTTGCGTTGATCAGAATAGTGGTTCATGCGGAATAACTTATCAACTTTCAATTCCCATGCAAGATAAAACTCTACCTCTGTTGTACCCTCAAAGGATGGCATCGTGAACTTGGGCTTTGCAACCAGATCATCGGCGTCCTCATCGCGCCGACGATTTCGTGCATACTGATTATGTTGACGGTGTGGTAAATAGTCGTCGAACACAGATTCGTCACCGTCATCGTCAGCGTGGCGGTTGCCACGACCTACTCCATGGGTGCCATAGTAGGCACCCCCATAGGCGCCGACATGCGCGCCTCCATAGGCGCCATCGTGGACGCCATCATTGGCGCCCGGGTGGCCGCCGCCTCCTCCTGTACCGTTGCCACGGCCGCGCCCTTGTGCGGGGGGCGCCATGACCTCGGCAATAGCATGACATGGTTGTGCCACCTCACGAACACGCACTTGTTCGTCGAGTTGCCGTAGGCGTGGATCATCCTCGCGTTGTCGTCTTGCGGCAGCCTCCGCATCCGTCTCGTCGCGCGGCTCATACGGGCAGTGTAAACTACCTGCCTCGCCACGTCTACCCAGCTGCATTGAAGCGGTGAGCTTGGCAATAGCGTCAAGCAATACCTTATGATTGTCGTCGACAGTCACGGATAGCTTCTGAAAATCTGTCCCCAAGCCGCCCGTTGGTTTGACACGCCAAGGTCGCCTCACTGGTCAACCTCAGCCCGGAACTCTTCCCGGAGCGTGGCACGAAGTGTATGGTAGTGCATCTTGGTGACTGGATCAGTAAGGTTGTCGTCCAGGTCCTTGTCATGCTCGCTTCCTGACATGTTTACGAGAAAAAAATACCAAATGACAATATATGTGGCAAATAAGTGGGAATCTCTCAACTACTGTTCTGAAACAAAGCAAGTTGTACCGTTCCGAAGTAAATTAAGAGTAGCAAAACTTACACTGTAGCAACGAATCGACCAACCAAGATTGTGTGAGCGAATATCAAGAACGATACCAATACATGACACTACTGCTTTTGGTGGAGCTAGGTGAGGAAACAACCTAACAAATTCAGAATTTAAAGATTGTCGAGCTAGGTAGCAATCCAAACGAGACTCGCAATGCCTAATTGCTGATCGATAAATATAAGTGAAGAGTAGACAACAACACACGCACAATGATAGTGGGACTATTGCAATCAAAGGAATGAGCGATACAAAGAACAAATGGAGGTGAAACGCTCGTATTGCAACAGTTCAAGGAGAGACGCTAGCTAGTACTCAAAAGTTGTATATGAGGGCACAAGATTGCTCAAAATTATGGTACGTGAACAGCAGCGGATACAAGTATATAAACTGGCTCCAATAAAAAGAGTGAAAACTATAGCCGAAAATTTAACACTATGGTCGAAACTTGTCCCGACTTTTTTTTTGTTTGCTCTCTGTTTTTTGTTTCTTTTTTTGGTCAAACACTCTCTTTTTTGTTTTGTTCCACGGCCAAGCAATCACACAGCCAAGCACTTTTTTTTTGGTAACTCACGGCATGCACTAGTAACCAGCAGCCTTTGTTTTTCTTGAACGCACTGCCGACTACGAATTTTCGCACGGTCAAGCACACTCACGGCCAAGTCGACCACGCACACCCGAGCGCCTACAACTCACGCTCAGGGTGAGCGCTACTGTATGGAGATAAACAACTGGCGCACAATAATTTTTTTTGAACAGCCCCGTGAGCAAAACAAAAGCTAGTCTCAATGGAATTCAAAGTTTTCGCAACGGACAGATTGGTTTACGAAGAAAAGACGGGCAATCCATTAGACAGAAAACATGAATTGGATGGGAAAACAACAAGTGACGCGAACGGAAACACGACCAGCAACCAAACACGATGAACGAGTGGATTAAGACCTAACAAAACGTACTAAAAATACGGAATTAAACTACAGTGAAAAGACAATATATTTATTTTTGTGGCTTTTTCGGTGTATAGGACAGAAAAACAATCTATTAAAATACGGGTAAAGAGAGATTCTACCGAGTGGCCTGGAATCTGATACCACGATGATACGGGGTGGCCCGATCTTCTCGAGTAGAACCGTTGATAAATAGCGCTTGATGACGAATAACGCTCAGCTGTACACCACGCGCCAGTGCACGGACTTGCAGCTCTATGGATATTCGCCAACACACACCTGGTTGATCGCCGCTAGACCACGAGCGGAGATCGCCAAGCCCTCAATTCCCAGCGGAAAAGCAAACTTGACCTTAAAAAGCAGAACGAACAATTGATCGCCTAATTCTCTCTCAGAAGTCCTCGCATGAACTCTGTTTTGAAAGAACAAGCAATAACTTGTGTTCTATTCTTATGCATAAACATGGTCTGGTGTACAATGGGGGTCTACCCCTCAATATATAGTCTCGCCTCAAGACTATTCAACACTAAATTTTCCATATGGTACTATTCATACACGCGACTATTCATGGGCCGCCATCGTAGCACGGGGGCTGTCCATGGGCCGGGTACTGTAGCACGGGTACTGTTCACGGGCCGATACTGTAGCAAGAGCACTGTTCACGTGGTACTGTAGCACAATACTGTTCACGTGACACTGTAGCAGAATTACTGTTCACAACCCGTGTGGTTTGCGCTTCCTTCCTGGTTCCTCCACGTGGGCTTTTGTGTTTGACTGTTTAGGTTTTGATCCCTCGCTTGGCCGCATGGACATTGGCCTTCTCCTCTTTGGCCGAATGGGACATAAGGCCTCACCTTGACCTCCTCAATTGATAGTCTTCCTTGGATGACGGCCGCATATCCTTGATTTTTGTCCATCGCTGAATCTTCAAACCTGAGCACAAGCAAAACATTGTTTTTAGGTAGTATAAAATTCTCATTAAAATCAGTGACATATTCATTAAGGAACAAGTTCACCTGAGATTGTAGTTTCTTGGCACGTGCTCTTGTTATTGGTCCTGTTGGCAACTCGAGGCGTATATCATGAGCATTAGGTGGAGGAGAAGGTGTTGTGGGGATGCCCTCATCATTCGTGCTTCCGCCTCCTGTTCCATCTCCGTTCCTCCCTGGTTCCAATTTTGCTAACGCGAAGCCTTGCCTTGGCTTGTAGCGCCCGGAACACCGTCGAGCTCTCTTCGGTGGCAGAACTCGCACCTAGAGCCGCCGCCGTGCCAACTCCGTGTCCAGTGAGTCCCGTCCTCGCTCAAGTGCGTCACCGGCCGTGCATTGGCCTGCTTAATCTTTCCCCTCACTCTATTTCGCCGTCGGTTCACAGGAGCCCGGGAAATCCAAGTTTGACCCATTTTCGGCCGCGAAGCTTCTGTTCTTCCCCATCTCCGGTGTGGTAAGCTCCTTGCCGATTCCTTACTTGTACACCATCTGTGGGTTGTCTTTGAGCTTTCTCTACCACTCATTCTCTGTCTCCTTCACCAGAGTGAGCTCTCCTTGGTGAAGCACCGCGCCACCATCACCCTCCTCGTCGCTGGCTCAACTCCGACCTTCTCCGAGTCTCTCCCTCGCTCAGGTAGCCTCTCTGCGACTTGTTGTTGCTGTGGCACCCGCTTCCCTGGACAATGCGGAGCTCTATTGTGTCGTGCACGTTTAGCCGTAGCTCTCCGCCGCCTCTCTCCAGTGCGCCACCACCTCGGGCCGGCTCAGCCACTGTGAGTACCACCGTTGGGTGCGCCGTCCATGCCCTTAGCTAGCGTCGCCGTGACCGGGAACACCGGCGATAGTCTGGCGAAGCCAGGACTGTATTGTCGGATTTTTGACAATACTGTAGCAAGGTCATTAAGACCAAATCTCGCTCATTAACTGCTAATGATTGCTTAGTACTTAATGGCTATCTTATTCAGATTCTTAGTGTGACTGACATGTGGGGCCGAGCACAGTAAGCGAGGTTTTAATCCCGATTGTCGCAGTGTATGACATGTGGGCCATAGGGTTTAGCGCACGGGCTGGAATCTCGTGGATCGGCCGTGGACCGTGAGTCTACGCACTATTTCATGAGCCATGAATATGACATGTGGACACCACCTGTCAGGCCGAAAATTCTATTTGGTTTCAAAAATGAAAAATGCACTGTTTAAGGGGCCCACTGGTCAGCGACCGTGGCTAGGATCGGCTGAGTGTAAAAATACTTTTATGGTTTTATAAAATCCGAAATGCTTTATTTATGAACTGAAAAATGCATTAACTTCAAAATTGCATAAGTAATTCATTTTAGCTCCAAATTTGATTATTCAAATTTTGATGGATTCCTTTTTGCTTCTACTTTATTATAAAAATAGTTTGAACATTTTTACTATTCCAGAAAATACTTTTGGCAAAATTGCTTTAGGTTTAATACTTTTATTATTCTAAAATTTGTTTTAACTTCAAAAATGCATAAGTATTTCTATGTAGCTCCAATTTAATAAACCTAATTTTTTCATGTTCCTCTGTTACTGTACTATATTTTAAAATAGGTTTTGTGCATGTTACTATCCCTGAAAATCTGATTTTATAATTATCTTGTGCACTACTTTGTTATCTTTGAAAAATCTTAGAAAACTCATCCTAGCTCCGAATGAGGTGAATCATTTTTCGTTGATCATCTCATATGGTGATCTATCTACCATAAAAATTTCATATGCACCACCTCTCTGAAAATTTTCACCCAAACTTTCAAATTCGGATGAATAGTGACAGCTAGCAATTTATTGGATTTTCTGAAAAACCAATTTTCAAACTGCCATAACTTTTGAATGGAGTATCCAAATAAATTGAGTTTTGTTGATAAATTCATATAAAATCATGCTATACCTTCTGTGAATTTTTCATGATTTTTGGACAAATTTGTATTTTTGGGTCTTTTCGGTATTATTTGTTCTTATTGTACTTTTGATTCTTTCGAATAGGTTCCGACGACTTTATTGATTGCGCGAGTGATCCTCTGTAGCAAGAAAGTTATCTCCAGCAAGGCAAGTAGTTGTTTCCATTTGATCATATTGATCCCATTATTTTCAAAGTCTATTATCTTGTTTGTAAAGTGTGTGTATGCATGCTCTATTTCGTTGTTAAATTATCGATCGAGTAGTTGATCCTATAGTTGCATAAACTGTAGGAAAATATCCATCCTCTACCACTGAGCCTAGGATGTATTCGCTGTGATTTAGAGTTCGATGGATGGACTCTAATCACTTTACTTTTTTCTGCGATGTCATGCTTAGCAATGCTTAGCATGGTAGAATGGGGATCATCGCCTCGGCTATGGTAATTTTATCATCATTATAATTATTTGAGTCTGCATACTCATGCATGTAATTGTATTTGGAAAACTAAAACTGAAAGTGAAATATTTTAGACTTAGACACATTGATTTGATGGTGTGGTTATTGGGTGTGTGAATGGTGCCCGAGTCATCAAGGACCGAACATCTTGAACACTGACCCAAGCGTTTTTGCGTGCTAACCACATGAGAGGGATATGGGACCTCTCTTGACTAAGTACTTTAGGAGGTATTAATTATTGAAGTCGCTGGTGGTATGAAAAATAGAATGTTTGTTTGGGTTGAGAGGGATGGGTTCCTTTCTAGGTTCGCCATACCTAGGAGCACCCGCAGTTGCTTCGGCTGGGCCGGTGCGTCCGACTCAACATGTGGGTCCTTAGTGGGAGCCCGTAACGGCGGTTCACTAAGGGTCAACCCCCATACGTGCGACTCATAATTAGTACAATCCATTGGAAAGCGTCTCGTAGGACTTAGCTGTACCGGCATACCAAAGGAAGTGTACTAAATCATGTAGCAAAACGGCGGTCTGGCGTGTGGGTACATTGGTACACCCCTGCAGGGTATAATCTATTCGAATAGCCAAGTCCTTGGTTATGGACATGCTTGGTTAGGTCTCTACAAGAGTTAGACTCAACAGTTTTCAATAAAACTTGATTTCGGGTGGTACGAATGGGTAATTCGTGCTATGTTGTGGTGGCTGTTGGGAAGTCATCTCTAGGTTGTTATTTATGTTTATTATTATTGTCTCGCTGTTATTTAATTAATTAAAAACAGATTTTTTCAAATTGCTTTCAATCTATTACTTATTGCAAATGAATTGTTGCTTTATGCGTCAAATGAACCATATAACCTCCTCCTTTGTTTCAGCTTGCATGTAGCTATGTATAGGTTTGTTACTCGTAAGTCTTGCGAGTACTTTTTGTACTCAGTTGCTTTGCTTAATTGTTGCAGAGGAGGTTGACCCCCAAGGGGTTAACTATTGTGAGACCGACTTCGACTTTGCTCTCGACGACTAGCTTGGACATTTCCAGACGGTTGCCTTGTGGGTAATGGCAAACCGTTTGGCTTTTGTTTATCGCCATATTATGGCTTATGTTTCCGCTGCTACTTTGGTTTATTCCTATCATTTGGCCGGTCGTCCCTACTTTTGTAATATGAACTTGTATACCTTTATGTTGTAAGCTTGTAGACTGGTTAATGAATGACTTGGATGGTTTGGATGCTTAATTTTTATATGGGGTGTGTGTATTGCAATTTTGGGAAGTACATATGCGCCGAGAATCGAGATATTTGATTTGTAATGCTAGGACCATTCGGATGGTTAAGTATTACGAGTTAAATACCCCGGGTTCTCACACGTACATTGACTCGATGACCTTTTGTTTGGCTTGTCAGACCTTGCTGTAGCTGACTGGATAGCTAACCAGATTGGCGACTTCCGACATCAGCATCTTGGAGGACACATACACGTCTGCCTCAACTAGGTGCCTGATGAGGCTTGCAACATATGCGGAAGTCATGCTCCAATGCTGCCGTATGGGCTCACTAAGCTCACAAGTGTGGTGGATCAGCGCCTTGACCGTGAAGACCGAGCCGAAGATTTTTGCTCGGTGAGCGTTGACCTTGCTAGGGCAGTCTTCCACTGTGCACTTCGCTGCGTACTTTCCTGGGTTGGACTGGTGCACTCGGTACACACGACTGATGGACAAGGCGTACCATGCTATAGCTTGTTGCATAGCCACCTTGCTGGGGAAGAGATGCCCAACTAAGATGGTGTCGACATCAAACCCTTAGTGGAAGCATTCTTCTTGCAGTAGTACGAACAAACGCACCGCGATATCATCAAGTCTTGATGCCACATAAGGCACCTCCGATGACACAATTCCCCCGGTTGGACCACCAGCCTGGTGTGCATCCTTGTCGCTACCATCCGAGCCTGGATCGGCATCCTCATCAGACTCCGACCCGAGAGACTCGTCCGGTAGATACACGTGGCAGTCAATGCAGGCCGACCATCACATTTTCGCCCCCTTATTTCACACAAAATTATGCGTGTGTCTTCCATCCGAGGCTGCAGATTCCGTGCTACCGTCTTTAGGCTTGAGCTACACTTGCCCGCTTGTAGAGGCCCCGGTATCATCAAGGTTTCCCGACGCCCTGCGTACGAAATTCAAGTACACCATTGGCCTCCCTTGAATGGCCACCACGGCCTGGGAGGCAATCTACATGTACTGTCTGCATGCTATGCTTCCATCCACCTTGACGAGCTCCCACACACAATTTGTGCATGTGATCCTCTCAATCACAACTTTCTTCGGCGTTGCCTCCGACGAACTCCCTTCGGATGCAGCTTCGAAGCTTATGAATATTCATCGGGTCGAACTCCTCTGCCCGAACCACCTTGTATTGGCATCTCGTCAATTCCAACCCATCCGGTCCAGCCTGTACGAGACCATCGCCACAACACACTAACAAGTCTTGCATTTCAAAATTACCTAAAGTCACAACAACCCCATCCGCGGTACATATGTGTAATTAAATATGATAAATTTCATGCAAGTCATGTATTACATATGTATAATTAAATATGAATAAATAATTTTTCGTAATTAATTACTACCGTGCTTACCACTACTAAAGCACATGTTCATTGCCACTTAATTACTTACAACTAACTAATATGCACTGAATGAGCTATGCCTAACTAATTGCTACTTAACTAATTACGACTAATTAATTACCACTAAATAAATTATGAGTAGTTCATTTCAATTAATTTAATATGCCAAACTGATCACCACTAAACTAATTAGGACTAATTTATTACCACTAAACTAATTTATTACCAGCAAAGTAAGTAATTACAACTAAACGTAATAATTACAATTGAATAATTACCTCTAAACTAACCAAATACAATTGATTAATTACCACTAAAAAAACTACCAATACTCCATTTCCACTCATTTAATGTACCGTAATGATGACTGCTAAACTAATTACAACTAATTAATTACCAACAAATTAACTAATTACGACCAATTAATTACCACTAAGCTAACTAATTACGACTAGCTGACCAAGACCGATTAAATACGACTACTGTAATAACGACAAAAGCATCCGATAACGACAAAAGCATCTGATAAATTACCCGCCCTTCGGGGGAAAGCAATAAAAAAGGTCGAGCGACGAACGACGAGAAGCAAGAAAATACTTAATCTCTCAATAAAATTAATTATGTTATGTTCTCTGAGTTCTTAAGGATGAATGTCAAAACAAGAATCCGAACGCAATTTGAGATGAGCAAAGAGCGACTCTAATAGTTCAGTATTTAAAGCCGAGCGAAGGAGGAGCCATGGCGTTAGCGCCGGGAATTCCGGAAGCGTTGGCGCCGAAAATTCTGGATGAGGCTACAGATGTGCGGAGGAGGGAGGACGGGCAGTGGGATTAGGGGAGGGAGGGGCCTAGGCTTCAGAGCATCTCCCAACAACAGCTGGCAATTTTTTCTGTTTTTTTGTTTCTCTGGAGAACCAGACCAAACCGCCTTCCACATGACGGGAGGGGAGAGGGAGGGCCGTGCGGGGGGAGCAGAGGGGAGGGACACGTGGCGCACCGGGAGGACCACCGCACGGTGGTCGTGTGGAGAGGGGCAACATGGTGACTAGGAAAGCCCTGTCGCACGGTGGCCGTGCGACAGGGGGCTATTTTTGCCAAAACATTTCGGGCACGGTTATTGCTGCAAATACGAGGCAAAAAGGTGCCAATACGGCCAAAAATTCTTATATGACATATCCTATTTTCCTTCCCCCACGATCACACGATCGCCCAATCTCTGTTGCACGTCTCAAACCTCACTCCATAGCATATAGCAGCCATCCGTAGTGACTATCCACATGGCCTTCCTTGTTCCCTCTATGTAAACCAAAGCCTAACTGAGAGACCATGTGAGAGGTCCTCCTTTGTGAGTGATGAGTATTTGACGACTTGTTGAATAGGTTGAGAGTTGTGTCTCTCGGTTTTGTATTGCTTCGTCTTTGAACAGGTAATCGGAACTACACGTGTATGGAGCGGAAGTTCCGATAATCGGAACTACCGGCTTTGGAAATAGGAACTTCCGATTAATCTGGGAATTGTGTTCGGTTGAAGTAATCGGAACTTCCGCACCTGGGGTCGCGGTTTGTCCGATAATACTGACGTGAGTGTTCCTCTGAGACGAAAATCGGAATTGAAAATCTGGGAGTGCGGACGTTCCGATAATCGGAAGTTCCGCAATGGTAAGCGCGGAACTTCCGATAATCCTGACAAGTGCGGACGTTCCGGAAATCGGAACTTCCGCAAGGTAAAGTGCGGAACTTCCGATTGTGTCCAGAACTGTGCAGAGAAGTATAATTTGTGATTTAGACTTTGTATGAGTTTGAGTCTTGTACAATTGTTGATGCTAAGATATTGTGCAATGCTATGTGATGTGTTTTTATGCATGTTGACTGCAGGACATCGAGACGAAGTCGTGGCGAGACACGAGGTGACCGGACTAGGCGCAGGCGGCGTTGAGGTCAGAACGGTCGGGATGTGTCGAAGACAGCGTGAATCTTGAGGTGGTTGCGAGTCAAGGACAACAAGGCGTACGGGAGGCTTCCAGAAGGTGTGCAAGGGGCGAAACGGTCTTTTCGCAAAGCGGCACAAGTGGAGGCTGTTCCGTTCGGGTGTAGCGGGCTTAATGGGTTGGAGGCCCATTAGCCAAGGCTATAAATAGGGGTGAACCCCTGGTGTTAGGGTTAGACCTTTGAGAGAGAAAATTAGGGTTAGCTTTAGCAAAAGGGTTTGTTTTGCTTTTTGAGAGTTTGTTGAGTTGGAGAGGATGAACTGAAAATCTCTTGTAATCATTCCTCTGTGTTTCCTCTGTAATCTTTGGATTCCTATCAATGAAACTCTGAGGTTTTGGTTTCTTGTTTATGCCTCTCTTTATTCCCTCTCTGTTCATGTTGAATATCTAGGGTTTTGGTGTATCTTTTGATTCCGTTCATGAAATAGCATGAAACTTGATATCTAGATTCGTTTTGATATTGCCAATATATCCTCAAAGTTTCATGAACTAGGAATCTGATAATCTTGTCTATTGTGGCTTTTGGTCTTTCTTGCCCCTTCTTCAAGAAATCCGTTTTTGCTTTGATTAATGAATCTTTGTTTGCGATTCTTCTCCATGAGGTCAAGATGTTGTTTAGGATGATGTCCTGTGAAACTTGACCTGAGAAGAGCATTCAAGATTTAGTATTTTGGATTTTTGGAAAAACCCGCCTTTCGTTTCTTGGTCGGACAATCGAACTTCCGATTGTCCACAATGAACTCTGCATTGGCGGAACTTCCGCGACCGGCCGAACTACCACAAATCTGGAACTATCACGGGTAGAATCGAGCTCCGATTTCCGACGAAACGATCTGAAGTTAGTTTTCGTTCTCTGTTTTTGCTTCACTCTTCTTGAGATATCCAGAGGGCTTTGTAGGGTTGTTTTAAATACAGTAAAGAGGAGTTCTTAATTTTTAAGGCACCATTCACCCCCCCTCTGTTGCCATTTCGGTCCTTCAATTGGTATCAGAGCCGGTTAGCTCTTCCTTATAGATCTTAACCGGTCAGTTGAGCCATGGCAATAGACAAGTATTCCACCAAGCCTCCAGTCTTTGATGGCCTGGATTACCCCTTCTGGAAGAGCCGAATGGAAACTTACATCCAGGCTCAGGGGTATGCCATTTGGAGAAAGGTGAAAGTTAGATATGCCGTTCCTGCCGATGAAAACATCAATGTGGGAAACATGCCCGATGTTGAGGCCAATGCTAAGGCAAGGAACATTATCATTCAGGGTTTGAGCAGAAGTGAGTTTGATCGCATTTCTCATTTGACTTACTATTTACATCCGGGTGACCTCGATGCATACCATGAGGGCACCACCCAGATTAAGACGGTTCGACAAGACCAGCCTCAGCGATAATCAAAGACAAATTTTAAATGCTTGTCGGTGAATCTCTTGACGAGTGCTTTTCGCGTTCCACAAGATTTTGAGCAACCTCCGAGCGGTCGGTCTTACATACCCGACTGGATAACGCTCGATGATGCTTTCAGACTTGATCTTCGTGTTTGGGAGATGAAAGTGACTACCATCAAGGATAGCACGGACCTCTCGACCCTGACTCTTGATGCGCTTTACTCGCGTCTCAAGACTCATGAGATTGACATTGTCTCTCGAAGGTCGAAGTCACAATGATGGCTTTAGTCACCGATCCCACCTCTGGATCTTCTTCTCGAGTCGACACGCTGGTTCTCCCTAGTCGCTCTCGTGACATAACGATGATCGCTTAGAGCGACTTGAGGATGAACAACTAGCCCTCCTAGCTCGGAAGTTTTCCCATGCTTACAAGAGGAGGAGGGATGGAAAAAGAGGAGGTCCTGTGATTTGCTTCGAGTGTGGTGACCCCAACCACATCCGAGCTGAAGGACCGGAATGGCGACTAGAGGGGGGGGTGAATAGGAGCACCTAATCTTTTTCGCAAAGAATGGATTCAACTTGTAAATTACTCCAATAGCTATGAGAGCTATGAAGATCAATGATTAAGCACGAGGAAGTCTTATGTTGAATCCACCTCACCCCAAAGCTCAAAGAAACAAAAACGAGGAAGAACCAAGAAATCGGGACAATCGGTACAACCACGGGCAAACGGCGGTTGTACCACATCCGACAACCATGAGCAAATGGCGGTTGTACCGCAGATCCGCAGACAACCACGTGTTAAGCCCGTTCATCCGATTGTCCCGAGCAGCAAAAACCTCTCGGGTTTCAAAACGAAAATCGACGTAACTTTTGAACCGCTTGGCCAAACTCTACGAGATTTGAACCACACCTCCCTAAAGACACTAGGAACCTATTCCAAACAAATATTTCAGAGATCCATTCCAAAGTTCCTATCTTCTTGCATTTGAACGAAGAAGGATGCAAAGCACCGCAAAAACCGAAATGCTCCACAATCTCTCAACCTTGGCTCATGAGATTTTGCAAGAAGGTTAGTAATAACCTCAGGACATGCTAGCATGAGTCTTAGGCCAAATCCTCAAGGAAATCAAGAATTTCATCAAAAACCCTAGAAGAGGAAATGAAGAACAGAGGATGCCAAAAAGTGAAATCTGAGATTTAACAAGATTAGCTCTTGGAAAAATCGATCAAATGATCTTGGGGCACTATCCCAACATAGAGCAATCCATTTTGCAGCTCACTAGCAAGAACCAACAAGAAAAAGAAAACTCACAAGTCCATCACAGAGAGAATCGAAGGAAAAATAAGAACAGGAATGCAAACTTGATTTTCATTTCTTGAATCAAGAGCGAAATACAAATAAATACATCCCCATACGCATGGACATTAGAACCAGAGGGATGATTACAAGATTCTCAATCCATCTCCTCACTCTCCCAACACAAGAACACACTCACACTACATGCTCTGGAGAGGAGGAGAACCACTCAAGAACTCATCAAGAGGGGACACGCAGGGAGCACACTCTGCTGCCTTCCTCCACTCTCAACCACTAAAGAGCAAAAGAGAAACAACCTCACAAAGCCTCTTTTGACTCTAAAACCCTAATTCCACCCAAGTGCTCACTCTGGCAGCAGACCCATCCATCCTATTTATAGCCCATGGCTAACGGGTCTCCACCCGCTACGCCCGCTTAAAACCAACTGAGCCAGCGCTCCCGCATGCACCTTTGCGAAATTCCCGCTTCGCCTCCCGCACCTTTCCTGGAAGCTTCGCGCTCCTCGTCTCGCACGCCTCGCAACCACCTCGAGTCCACGTCGTCTTCGACACATCCCGACCGTTCCGACCTCAGTGCCACCTGCACCTAGTCCGGTCCACCGTGTCTCGCCACGACTCCACCCGATGTCCTGCAGTCACATAGACAAGAAACACATCAAATAGCACCGCTCGATACATGAAAGCGAAAATACCAACATACTTACCATGACAAAATCCAAACTTGTCGAATCAAAGAATATGCATCCTAATCCCATACGACCAAGTTTGACCAAATCGACTGAGCCTGTTGCACCACGCAACGACATGGTCCAAACCACCCAAACCAAACTCGACTTCCTAAACCTATGTCAATTACTCATCACACACACGGGACGACCTCCACATGGTCTCTCACGAGCAAACTGCCCCAAGCTGGGGAAGGGCAAAGGTGACTATGACGGTTCGGGCAAGAACGACTACATCGACAAGAACCGCAACACGAAGCCCTCAGCACCTGACCAAGGCAAGAAGAAGTACCGCAACTTTGGGAAGGCAAAGAAGATGTTCCATCGCGTCCTCACCGCCTCGATTTAACCGGACACCAATGAGGGGAGGGTGGAGTGACGATGATGGAAAGGACGATCAAGATCCCAAGGATGACGGCAACTTCTCCCAAGATGTGCTTCATGGCCCTCGGGCGAATCGAGCGACAATGAGTGTACTCCGACTCCGATGAGGTTAGTCCCACTTACGACCAGCTTAATGATGCTTTTCTTAAGCTAGGTAGATTTCATGCTAAGTCTAGGGCTAAGTGTGCTGAGTTGGAGAAGGAAGTAGCTAGACTATCACGGGAGCTTACTTTACTTACATCTGCTCCCTCCCGTGATGATTGTGACACATGTTGTGCTTTGCTTGATGACATGGAAAAACTAAGGACCTTGCATGATAGTGTGTCCTCTAAACTAGACATGATTAAAGTAGAGAACATTAGCCTTCTTGCTGAATTAGAGATGAGTAGGGTAGCACCTCCTTCATCTACTACTGTTGAGGCTACTGCTTGCACCTCATGTGAGGTTAAGGACAACTCGTTTAGAGGTCTTTATACCATGTTGCTTGATCTGCCTGAGACTTGTGAAAATTGTAATAATCTCAAGATGAACCTAAAATGGGCAGATCACAAAATTGCTGAATTCCAAGCTGCGCTACTAGAGCTCATTGTTTCTTATTTAAACTATCCTAAGTTAACTGCTGAACTAGAATCTGTATCCAAGCAGTTTCAAGAAATGATTGATCACAATAACAAACTGGCTCAGTATGCTTCTAAGGACCTTGTTAGCTCACCATGCAATCAATGTTATACACTAAAATGTGATTTGGTTGCTTTGGATGAAAAATGTGTGAAGCTAACTAAGGACCTTCTAGAAACACAATCATCTGCTTGTATTGTGTGTGCTAGGAAGAAGTCTAAGGGTTTGGTAGAGACGCCTAGCAACGTGAACCAATCTGCTAGCAGTAGGACTGTCCCCCCAAAGTCGGTTGTGCATGCACAAGCCAATCTTTCCTCTGCTGTTGTTTCTTCTTCTGCTCCCTTACCTTCTGATGTTCCTTCTTCCCTCTGCTCTTCTTGCACCTCTCTCTTTCGGGAGTGTCAGTATCTTATGAACACTCTCGAGAGGTTTGTAGGAGGCAAGAAGAAGCTCAATCTCATTCTAGACAAATCTAAGATTTGCAGATTTAATCAAGGTCTAGGATATGATATCCATGAGGATATGAGGAAGCATCCACCTGTCGTGCTCAAAACCATAGCACCAGGTGTGATCAAAACTAAGCCCAGGACTGAGAAAGTCAATTTTAAGTCAGCTGTTCAAAGGATCTCTGACAGCAAGTTGATTCCACCTGCAGCTTCCCCTCGTAAGGCGGTATCATTGCACCTTCGCCGGAAGGATGGACATTTAGTTGATCATTGCTTCAGCGCGCCAAAATCGCGTAGAGATCGTGTTGAGTCCGTTAGGTACATTCGTGGTCGCCCTGCACCATGAGTGCACCTAAGACCAACACGAGGTCTAGGTTTGATACAACTGATGATTTAGGGCAGCATCGAGGACTTGGTTTTTCTGAGTTTTCTAAGTTTCGTCCTCATGCTCCCTTTGGTCGTGACTTCCGTCGTTTTGAGGGTAGATCTCGGTTTCCCTTTCGAGATGGCTACCCGCGGCGTGATAAGCATGTTGCCAGAATTCGACTCGCTCTTCCATAGCGATGGATTCAAGATCGACTTCAGTGTCCGCATACGCACCTTCCGACTTGTTGAGTGACGAGAGCGTAGGGTAGATAGAGGTCACCGTGCTTGACTACTTCATCCATTCGACGTGTTACTCAAGATTGGGTGCCAAAATCATCGTTGATTCACCCCAAGATCGAGACTTTACTCTGTTTGACTCAGTTCGCCGGCCGGGAAGGAAAGGTCCGGATTGTAGACTCGGGTGTTCTCGCCATATGACCGAAGACTCTCGTTGGTTTTCTTCCCTAGCCCGTTCTCGAGGTGATGAGACGATCACCTTCGGAGATGCTTCATTTGGGTGCGTCATCGCTAAAGGTACTGTGAGCATAAATGATTCTTTTATTTTGAAAGATGTTGCCTTAGTAAGTAAGCTGCAGTATAATCTGCTTTCAGTCTCTCAGCTTACCGATGACGGTTACGAGGTGAGCTTTAAGAAAAACAATTGCAAAATTCTTGATTCTTCTGTAGCCTAGTTTGCGGATTTCTCGATATGGGAGGATCTTTCGTGCTGATTTTTCTGAGTCTTCTGGTGATCCTCTCCGGTGTTTAATTGCTTCTGAATCCCGTGATTTGATCTTCTGGTATAGGAGACTAGGTCATATAGGCTTTGATCATTTGACACGAGTTAGCGGCCACGATCTCATTCGTGGTTTGCCAAACTCAAGATGGTCAAGGCTCTAGTTTGCTCTCCATGCCGCACGCGGCAAGATGGTTGCCGCTTCTCACTCTCGAAATACAAGGATAATGATCGATGCACGGGACAAGCGCTCCATATGGATACTGATTGGTCCAAAATCTTGATCGGCAGGAGGAAGTGGTATATTCTTGTTGTGGTCGATGACTTCTCGAGGTACTCTTGGGTGTTTTTCTTAGCCTCGAAGGATGAGACGCTTACTCTTTTTAGTGGTCTTTTAGTAGGCTTTCTGTTGAGCTCCCAGGTGCATTACGAGCAATTCGCAGTGATAATGGCACCGAGTTCAAGAATTTCTACTTTGAGAGTTTCTGTGGTGAGACAGGTGTAGAGCACCGCCTCTCGTCTCCATACGCCCCCAATGAATGGCGTTGTGGAGAGGAAGAACCGTACCTTGGTCGAGATGGCGGGACGATGCTTGATGAGTACTCTACACCTAGGAAGTTTTGGTGAGGCCATTGCTCTTGCTTGTCATGTTTCTAATGAGTCTTTCTTCTGCACTCTTGCATCGCACTTCTTATGAGTTGAGATATGGCGAAACCCAGCGTCTCGCATTTTCGTGTGTTTGGTTGCAAGTGTTTTATTCTGAAGTCTGGGAACCTAGACAAGTTCGAATCACGATCTTGTGATGGGATCTTTCTGGGTTACTCGACTTCTTCTCGTGCCTATAGAGTCTGGAACTGCGAGTCTAGCAAAATGGTAGAAACCTGTGAGGTGACCTTCGATGAGGCCAGTCCGGGGACTAGGCCTGATATCTCAGGTTCTCTAGAGCAGTCTGAGTCCATCTTTGTGGACGATGAGGAAGACGGTGATGAGGGTTGCCTACCCGATCCAGTTCTTCCTCCTCCTCTTGAGGTGCCTTCTTCCACTGCACCTCGAGGAGATCAGCCCTTACCTTCTGCTTCTTCTGAAGCTAGTGGCTCTGTTCCTATCTCATCTGCTCATGAGGTAGAGGCCACTTCTTCATCTCACCTGGACCTCCTAGACACATTCAAAAGGACCATCCTTCAGAGCAGATCATTGGAGACCTCTTTGAGCGTGTCACACGTTCCAAAGCTGGTTTGTCACTCTTCTGTCTCCATTCTGCTTTCGTCGCCTCATTCGAGCCCAAAGACGTTTGTCATGCTCTATCTGACGAGTCTTGGATAAACGCCATGCATGAGGAGTTGGAAAACTTTGAAAGAAACAAGGTCTGGTCCCTTGTTGAGCCCCCTCAAGGTCACAATATCATTGGGACCAAATGGGTGTTCAAGAACAAGCAAAGTGAAGATGGGTTAGTCATTCAAACAAGGCTAGGTTTGTAGCTCGTGGGTACTCCCAAGTTGAGGGTCTAGATTTCAAGAGACCTTTGCCCTCAGAGCTAGACTTGAAGTCATTAGAATCTCGCTTGCCTTTGCACTTCTAAGGGTTTCAAGCTTTACCAGATGGATGTCAAGAGTGCTTTCCTCAATGGCCTTATTGAGGAAGAAGTCTATGTCGAGCTGACCTCCGTGTTTCGAGAACCCCAAATACCCTAACCATGTCTACAGGCTTTCCAAAGCTTTGTATGGACTCAAGCAGGCTCCCAGAGCTTGGTATGAAAGGCTTAAGTCCTATCTGCTGAGTCATGGTTTTGAAATGGGTAAAATAGACAAGACCTTGTTCATCCGCCGTCTTGGCACTGATCTTTTGCTCGTCCAGATCTATGTGGACGACATCATCTTTGGCGGCTCCTCACATACTCTGGTTTCCCGCTTTTAGATGTTATGAGCTCGGAATTTGAGATGAGCATGATGGGTGAGTTGAGCTTCTTCCTTGGCTTCCAAATCAAATAGACTCGGGAAGGTACGTTTCTTCACCAAAGCAAGTACACTCGAGATCTTCTGAAGCGCTTCGACATGAATGATGGAAAGCCAGTATCAACTCCGATGGCATCTACAGCTGCTCTTGATCCAGATGAAGACGGCGAACCTGTTGACCAAAAGGAGTTCAGGAGCATGATTGGCTCTCTCTTGTACCTCACAGCCTCGAAACCAGACATACACTTCTCTGTGTGTCTTTGTGCTCGGTTTCAGGCTTCTCCTCGCGATCTCACCGTCGGCGGTGAAGCGCATCTTCGGTACCTTCGAGCTACCATTGACTATGGTATCCGGTACTCTTCCTCTTCTTGTCTATCTCTTAGAGCCTTCTCGATGCGATTTATTGGTCAGAGGATAGATAGGAAGAGCACTTCCGCACTTGCCAATTCATTGGCACTTCTCTTGTCTCCTGGTCGCCGAGGAAGCGATCCGGTGTTGCGCATCCCACCGCAGAGGCCGAGTACGTTGTCGCGACCGATTCTTTGTAGTCAAGTGCTTTGGATGGTCTCGACCCTGCAGGACTTTGGGTTAGTGATCGACTGTGTTCCACTCTTTTGTGATAACACGTCTGCGATTTGCATTGCCAAGAACCCAGTGCAACATTCTCGGACCAAGCATATTGATATCAGATATCACTTTCTTCGAGACCATGTAGAGAAGGGTGACATTGTGCTCCAGTTTATGGAGAGTGAGCACCAGCTTGGTGATATCTTCACCAAGCCTCCGGATGACTCTCGGTTTTACTCTGCGGGAGAGCTTGGGGTGGTTTGTCCTTACGGACTGTTGTGAGGGGGAGCTTATATGCTACTACTGTATTATATTTTATTTATGCTATTTCTCCTTTCTGGTTACAGTTTCATTTATATGTTTTGGGTCTAAGTCCTTCCAGCATAGGTTAGAATGGTTATCTTGCCAAGTTGTTTTAACTGCTAATTCTTATCTTGTGCTTCTAGGATGCTGCTTATTAGCTGTCTCTTCTCTCTCTAAGTTGAGCTTACTCACTTCTTATAGGTTCTAGCAAGGGTCGGGCCACCCTTGGGTAGACAGGGACAGTGTTTGCTCCTTAGTGTGTGAGTTGATCAGTTGATAGTCCTAGAATCATATGGGGTAGATAAGAACCTGTCTGAGCTATAGTTTTTCTCTATATCTTATCTATGCTCTAAGGACTTCTTTTTCTGTTTCTCTTATCAGATTCTCGTTTTTGTTCCTTTGGTTCAGGGGGAGTTTATCTTGGTTATTCCAGTTCTTAACTTGTCATAACTCAACCTGAATTAAAAGATGCATTTCATTCTGAAGGGAATCTGGATTTTTGTGCATTTCATCCTGCATTGCATTATAAACACTTGGAGCCTTGTCTATTATCCTTTATGATCTGTTTTCACTGTTTTACATCTTGCCATGATTTATGCTAAACTGCTAGATTTATCATGACTTTTTATGTGTAGTTTAGTCTTTGCCATGCTAAGGTGTAGTTTAAAAAATGCTAAACTTGAATTAAATCCTGTCATAATAGCTCTTGAGACTAGTCTGTTGAAGTTATCCTTTTATGATTCTTGCCATGTCAAGTAGGCTGAGTTGAGTCTTGAATCTTTATTGAGTTTCAGAGTAAGCTATGTCAGTTTGTTAAGAAACTTGACTTATCTTTAATCGATGGTCTAAAAACTTCAAAAGCAAAAATGATCTCTTTTTGTGCGAAAAAACTTATCTCACCAAATCTTTCTCATGAGACTGCTTGCCATTGCACTAGGCATGAACTCAGGGGGAGCCTTGGATGACCTAAGATCACCTCCTTAAGTCTGTTGCTTGGAATGGTTGAATAAGGCTTGGGATCTAGCACATGGTTAAGATTTGAAAAATTGGTTGAAGCTTAGGAGGCAGTTGTGGATGGCACCTAGTCCAGAGCTTGCTTTACTGAGATAAAACCATAAAGAGCTTTCAGAAAAAGAAAAATGTGCTAAAATTGCTTATCATTAAAAAGACCAAGTTCTGGATAAAATGAGTCTTTCTTCAACTGGTAGCACTCTAAACTGGTCAATATGAGTCTTCTTGATTCAACTTAGATTATTTGACATGGTTTGTATCATCCTTGGATATCTTTAGCTAGACTACAATCTTGGTTTATTTGACTTGCTAAAGACTTGGATCATTCTCAAATTATGGATTTTCTGTCTTAGCTATTCTATACATCAATTGTCATGATCTTGATAGCATTCTTATGTGTTATGGCTTGGTGTAATACTCTAATAGTCATTTTGGATAATCTACATGGCTCCTAATGCTTAAAATGAACATCATATAGTCTTTTCCTCCCTTTTCTACATCTTGATGATTTTATTGCCAAAGGGGGAGAATTTTAGAGAGAAAAAGCCTTCTGGAGAAAAGCCTTGAGTTTTGCGAAAATTGCTCTTTCATCTCATCTCAAGTCTTTCTCTTGTGTCAACATGGTCTTGAGCTTCTCTACTACTTGTTTAGACTGTGGTTGACTTTAAACTCAAACTCATCTTATGCTTTTTCGGTGATTGTCAATATACTCATCAAGGGGGAGATTGAGAGACCATGTGAGAGGTCCTCCTTTGTGAGTGATGAGTATTTGACGACTTGTTGAATAGGTTGAGAGTTGTGTCTCTCGGTTTTGTACTGTTTCTGTGCTGAAACAGGGTAATCGGAACTACCGCTGTGTATGGAGCGGAAGTTCCGATAATCGGAACTACCGGCTTTGGAAATAGGAACTTCCGATTAATCTGGGAATTGTGTTCGGTTGAAGTAATCGGAACTTCCGCACCTGGGGTCGCGGTTTGTCCGATAATACTAACGTGAGTGTTCCTCTGAGATGAAAATCGGAATTGAAAATCTGGGAGTGCGGACGTTCCGATAATCGGAAGTTCCGCAATGGTAAGCGCGGAACTTCCGATAATCCTGACAAGTGTGGACGTTCCGAAAATCGAAACTTCCGCAAGGTAAAGTGCGGAACTTCCGATTGTGTCCAGAACTGTGCAGAGAAGTATAATTTGTGATTTAGACTTTGTATGAGTTTGAGTCTTGTACAATTGTTGATGCTATGATATTGTGCAATGCTATGTGATGTGTTTTTGTCTGTGTTGACTGCAGGACATCGAGACGAAGTCGTGGCGAGACACGAGGTGACCGGACTAGGCGCAGGCGGCGTTGAGGTCAGAACGGTCGGGATGTGTCGAAGACGGCGTGAATCTTGAGGTGGTTGCGAGTCAAGGATAGCAAGGCGTACGGGAGGCTTCCAGAAGGTGTGCAAGGGGCGAAACGGTCTTTTCGCAAAGCGGCACAAGTGGAGGCGGTTCCGTTCGGGTGTAGCGGGCTTAATGGGTTGGAGGCCCATTAGCCAAGGCTATAAATAGGGGTGAACCCCTGGTGTTAGGGTTAGACCTTTGAGAGAGAAAATTAGGGTTAGCTTTAGCAAAAGGGTTTATTTTGCTTTTTGAGAGTTTGTTGAGTTGGAGAGGATGAACTGAAAATCTCTTGTAATCATTCCTCTGTGTTTCCTCTGTAATCTTTGGATTCCTATCAATGAAACTCTGAGGTTTTGGTTTCTTGTTTATGCCTCTCTTTATTCCCTCTCTGTTCATGTTGAATATCTAGGGTTTTGGTGTATCTTTTGATTCCGTTTATGAAATAGCATGAAACTTGATATCTAGATTCGTTTTGATATTGCTAATATATCCTCAAAGTTTCATGAACTAAGAATCTGAGAATCTTGTCTATTGTGGCTTTTGGTCTTTCTTGCCCCTTCTTCAAGAAATCCGTTTTTGCTTTGATTAATGAATCTTTGTTTGCGATTCTTCTCCATGAGGTCAAGATGTTGTTTAGGATGATGTCTGTGAAACTTGACTGAGAAGAGCATTCAAGATTTAGTATTTTGGATTTTAGGAAAAACCCGAAAGATCGTTTTTCTTGGTCAGGACAATCGAACTTCCGATTGTCCACAGTGAACTATGCATGGCGGAACTTCCGCGATGGCCGGAACTACTGCGATCTTGGAACTCATCACGGGTAGAATCGAGCTTCGATTTCGACCGAACGATCAAGTTTGTTTTCGTTCTCTGTTTTTGCTTCACTCTTCTTGAGATATCCAGAGGGCTTTGTAGGGTTGTTTTAAATACAGTAAAGAGGAGTTCTTAATTTTTAAGGCACCATTCACCCCCTTTTGTTGCCATTTCGGTCCTTCACTAACTAGTTGGTCTTCATCTTCACCGCAACTTACCGCTCTTCTCCAAGCTTGTAGGTAACAATGCCATCATTGTCAGCCCTGCCGTTCAAATGAAACCTACATGTAGGACTCAGGTGAATCTTACTGAACTAACTGGCATGGCATGATCGACAATAAAACATGTGCATCTAGCAAAATCCATTTATTCTCGAATATGTCAGTTTTGTGTTATCGTCCGAAGCATAACGTAATTCGATTATTTGTTTGCATCACATGTCACTTCGGCTGCAAATGTTATTGCAGACATACAGGGAAGCCCCTGTTACCCTGACCAGTTGCGTTGATGAACCCTAATGAACTAATGTCATGACCGACAATCAAAATATATGCAGCCAACAAATCCATTTGTTCTTAAATGCGCTGCTTTTGTCACTTAGTTATTATCCTATCATATACCTCCTTGAAGAGCTTTGGGCTTAGTCGACTTGGGCTCTGGGCCGAGGAGGAACTGGACCAGCCTAGTCATGCAGTACAGAAGGGTGGCAGTAGCAAGACAACGGGACATCAAAAATCATAACAAGGCAACAACCGACTCTTTCTTCCCCACTACTGTTCCTCCCCCCAGATCTCTTTCTCTGATTTCTTGTCCATGCTTCTTCCCAGTCTATTGCTTCTTTCCCATCCTTACTTCCAATTCTCCAATTTGTATCCCCAAACACTTGTATCGTTTGTTGGTTTGGCAATATAGCATTTGGATTTGGGTGTGGATCAGTATTCATATTGAAGGATTGTGATAATATGGTATCAGAGCCACCCATCTCGCTCTCCGCCAGCACTGTTCAAGCACCAACAACTATGGCGCCCTCAGAGGAAAAGGAGGAGACTATCCTGGAGATGCTGGTAAAGTTGAACGCTTCACTGGACTGTATACTCGGGTCGTCGCCGTCTTCTCCAACCTCTACCACAGCGCCCACCATAGGTTCAATGGTGAGCCCCAACCACGACATTAGCGACAAGCACTCCACGGTCGTGTCACCACTGTCGGGTGCGTTTGAGATGGCATGCACTACTCAAATTTCGCAAGCCAAGGAGGCGCAACTCGGTGCATGCCGTGTGTTCGATGAAATACCAGGCCATAAAGAAGCGAACACCGAAAGGGTTCTTCGGGTCACAGTGAGCCAGGTGTTCTACCTGGTGACTAAGGAGGTGATTCACCAAGTCTTTGATGCACATGGTGCTAAGAAGGTGTGCGATCTTAAGGTGGCACATTGTACTGATGCACTCGTCCTGTTCTGGTCTGGTCACGATGCGGTGTGAGCTCGAGATGCCTGTCATGGCCGCTGCATCTATGACAACTAATGTTGGTTGGACCTCTAGTACGCGCAGCCGCTCCCCACTAACAGCACCCTGGTGATGCCCAGCAAGTGTTCAACAAGACGTCTCAGCCATAATGCCAAGAAGCCGAAGGCTGCATCGACCCCTATTGCTACTTCGACCATGCCCTTGACCACCTCTGTGGCCATGGCCACCACTTCATTCACGCAAATCAAGGCAGAGCAACCTGGTGCATACCGTGTGTTCGATGAAATGCCTAGGAAGATGGAGAGTGAGGCAAGGTACCATCGGTTTGTCAAGTGGGTGCCACAGGTGTGCATCACTCGTCGCCCAGTGTATTGGGCCGCGAGGAGCAAGCTTGGAAACTCTGGTTGTGAAGTCGAGGTCTCGGATGTCACGGAAGATAATGCTGCACAGGGAGATGTCCTTGACACTGAGCTCAAGCACACCGTCAAGCTCGACATCAAGCAACCCACCAAGGTGTTTGATGAAATGACTCTCAAAGTTGGAGTGATGGAGGGAAAGACCGATGAGTTGTCCCTATGGGAGGAAGGATACTACACATGTACACGACAGTGGCAGGCTCTGGTTGTGAGTGGTGACCACGTCATGTTCGTCGAAATGCCAAAAGATGGCAAGCCACGACAGCTACCTTAACAGGAGAATTTCACAGCATGGCTCCATCCTGATCAAGCAATTGGTGTGAAAAGTTTGGTGGTTGAGATGGGATGTCACCTGAAAGTTCCACCCACAGTGAGTTACTGCTACATCAACCATGGCCGCCACCTACTCTGACAACACTGATCAAGATGAGTTATCCAGCCCCACTGCAGATAGCTGCGATGAAGCCATGGCCACCACCTAGAGGAGGAAGTTGTCTGTTGTTTAATTCAGTTACATGCACTCAAGATGAGTTTGGTGCAGTTCTCAAATACTATTTGGACATTTTGCTTGTTGTCCAAAATTCCTCAAATTAGCATGAGTAGAGGTCACCTAAGTTATTGCTAGCGTATCTGGTCATGGTGCTCAACAATTGCAATGCTTCTTGTAGAGAGTCAAACCATGGGAATTTTCTTCAAGGCAATGTCGTGGCAAGACATCTTGTACATAATTCTAGTGAGCTAACACTTAAAGTGGCAGAGGTGGAAAGGCTTATATGTCTCTGTTGCATGTGTTGCACTCAGCCGCATACTTTTGGCATGGTGTTACTAGAGTTTAAACAGTGGCATCATGAGAACTGCAAGCAGATTCCAGTGGTTGTTAGTACAGACATGAGAATTCTTTTGGATTATATTAGGCTGATTGTTAAATGTGGTTGCAAGGAAATGATAACATGGGCAATTGCAATGTGGAAACAATATCTTGGGCACATGCTGAACCTGAATGTCCTTAAAGGGTTCAGAGTTACTATCGATGCACCTGTTATCAATAGGAAGTTACAGGAGAAGGCTCAACCTATTGCCCCCTATATGACTGGAAATCTGCCTCATTCTGGCTTCCAGTGCAAACTATGCTCTTTCGTTCAGTGCGAAAACCATGGAGTGTTGGAGTTCTTGGCACCTGACAAGATCAAACCACAACATGGAGGCATTTGCCACAAGCCTGAAGTTTTTGGCAGTGGTGCTAAATTGACATTCAGCTCCTAGAGAGTGCTGTAAGCAATGGACTTGATTGCACTAGGCATTGTGCAGCTCTAGAAACCATCATTTCTCTGTTGCCAACTGAGAAAGGTTCAGGTTCGGTTTCGTGTGCTTTACTTCTTAAGCTGCTGAGAGCAACATGCTTGCTGGAGTTCGATGAGGCTTATCGTGGTGACTTGATCAAGAGAACATGCATGCAGTTGGATGGAGCTTTAGTTTTTGATCTTCTGATACCTGTGATTTTTAATGAAAATGCTATGTACAATGTAGACCTGATCTCAACAATACTGGAGGAGTTCATGGTGCAGCACAACGACAGTGCCAACACAAAACTACAAATCCTTATTGCGCACGAATTACAGTTGTCATGGGATCCAGCTGGTCTAGAAATTGTCATTGCGAGTGTGCAATTGCCAAGGAGCATGCTTGCTGTTGTTGTTCAAGTGAAAGTCCCATGGGATTCTGGCGCATGCCCTGCAGCTCATCTCCAAATTAGGGGCCGTTTGGTTTGCAACGTTTGGTTTGCTATTTGCAAACCAAACCAAATATTAGTAGTGCCAACGAAAATTTACAGTTGTTTGGTTTGCTATCAAAATTTTGTAACGAACACGAAAATTTAGCAGCTAATGAAATCCAATATCACACGTGGGCAATCTGAGAGTGAGAAAATTGCTTACCAAAATTTTAGTAACACCAAATTTTAGTTTGACTACAATCCAAACAACGTTTTTTTTACCAATATTTGTCTGTCCTGACATCAAAATTTTGACTTTCTCGTTCTGGTCACCAACTAAACAAGTGCAGATAGTATACGTTACCAATATTTGTTTGTCCTGACATCAAAATTTTGACTTACTCGTTCTGGTCACCAACCAAACAAGTGCGGATAGTATACGTTATATGGCAAGTAACGGATGATCGGGATCCAAGCAAACCTGCAAGCCCAAAACCCCTCTCTGTTATCTTTCTCCCCTCTCTCCAACTCAGCCTCGTTCGTTCCGCCGCGAGATCCAACTTCCAAGGCCCTCCTTCCAGATTCCGGCGTGTACCACCTCGCCGCCAAACGGCTCTCCTGTTCACCCCTGTAGTCTCTCGCTCACACTACGCCACCTCGAAGGAACTCTTCTCTCGTAGGCATCGTCGTCGTCGTCCTCCCCTCTACTGGACGAGCGTGGTGTGGAGATCCATCCGGACGTGATTTCTTCTCTTGGTAAGGAAGCGCTAGCTTGCTTTGGTTGTTATTCTAAGAATCAGTTTTGTTCTGGAATTTTCTTTGCCGTGAGCAAATCGAATCCAAATCTTTCTCTATCAACCCAGTTAGTTGCGGATTCGTTTGCTGGGTGGTCCCCTTCTAATCTAATCCATTCACGTTTCGATTACGCTCTTCTTCTTCAAAATCGATCTCTCAGATGACCCCGTATGATAGGAGTATCCAAGGAGCTGGTGCATCCGCCCATGTTCAAGTGCATGTCTCTGGGTGTCTATTTGATCCCTCCATGGCTCCTTGAGTTCCAGGATTTTTTAAAAATAAAACTGACAGAACTGATGTAAATTAAGTAGTAATGGTTGGTTGCTGCGTCAGAAAGTTTAGCTTGTCAGCCAGCTCTGAAACTTATTCGGACATTGTATGATATGATTTTCATAGTTCTTACTAATACATACTTTGTTGATTTCTAGTTTATTAGTCAGTTAGCGAAACTAATTGACTGTCCTTGCAGGTTGGGTTTTAAGTTTCATGGCTTCAGACAAGATCGGCCCACGAGGTACATAGATATGTTATTTCTGCTTGTATTAAATAACTTTGAACAGTTGATTGCCTCAAAAAGGAAAAATTGACCTTGAGCAGTAGGCTTGTTAAATCACTGAAAAAAAGTTCATAAATCTGGAAACATGTTTCCGGAAGAATGGTGTCCATGGATGCATGATGTTTACGCAGATGATCCAGTGCAATTGAAAGAATTCCAGTCTAAAGCCAGAGTTTCTTGATTCAAGTTCAATTTATTACTTGCTTAGAACAAGAAAGAGTTGTTAAACCCACTTTGTGTTTTTTTTTTCTTTGCCATATTGTTGACTGTCCCAGTTAACATGGTTCATACACTATATGGTTAAGATGCTTCTCTATTCCCATAATAGGTGGTACTGTGGTAGGGCATCACACTATCAGAGATGATAACTGTAATATTTTCCCATCTCTTTTACCAGAGAGAGGAAAGCTGTTTCAGTCTTTCAGATGGTTATGGTACACTAGCAGAATTACCTTCCGGTTTTCATATGTTATCGGTGATAAATCGTTTAGAGAACCAGTTGAATAATTCTGTGTTGATGCTTTGTGAAACATTATTTTCAGATATTGTTCAAAAGCAAAAAAGAGATTGAGAATATGTCTGGCTGCTGTTTTCTTCCCTGTTATTTGTGCCTATTATAATAATATCTACTGTGAGAAATTGCATTGTCTCTATTGTTAGCCTAGCCATAATCACTATGGTGGGAAATAATTTCTTCTATTTTAGCAATATATTGCATTATAATTTACCTTCTTTACTGACAGATGTGTGTGTTGTTGGGGTTGCACGGACCCCTATGGGTGGCTTTCTTGGTGCTCTATCTTCCTTGCCTGCTACCAAACTTGGTTCCATAGCAATTGAAGGTAAGACCACTGCCTTTTCTCAACATCTGTTGAGTACAAAAATGCACTGACACAATCACTGGATGTTTCAGCTGCTCTCAGAAGGGCTAATGTTGACCAGGCCCTCGTCCAGGAAGTCTTCTTTGGAAATGTCTTGAGTGCTAATTTGGGGCAAGCCCCTGCACGGCAGGCTGCTTTAGGAGCTGGAATACCAAACACAGTGGTTTGCACCACTGTTAACAAAGTCTGTGCGTCTGGCATGAAAGGTTTACATTTGTGTTGCCATGGTTACTATTTCATACATGCTTTTTCCAAAATTGAGGTATCTGATATGCAATCATGAACCTATTTATCTTTCATTGGCAGCAACCATGTTTGCAGCGCAATCAATTCAATTGGGTATCAACGATATTGCTGTGGCAGGTGGCATGGAAAGCATGTCAAATGCTCCAAAATACCTTTCTGAAGCTAGGTTTGTACTTACCATCTTTCTATCCATCCCTTTTTTTGCAAGGACATTCTACATCCACCCTGTGACAACTGCAAATGAAAACATATTATTAAGTTGTTCCTGTGACAGCTGCAAACGAGAACATATTATTAAGTTGCTTGTCAGAGAAGTGAAGTATAACTATGAAATTTTCGTTATGAAAGAGTTCGCTGAGAGCTTGAATCGTGTTGTAGGATAGTTTTTTTTTTCTTTTCTGAATTCCATAATGTAATTGGAAAAAAGGTAAAATAGACTATAGTACAATGCAGTCATACTAAAATATCAATTATTTTGATCTATGTTGGTGCATGGTAGCAATTTACTGGTTTGTACACCTATTGCAGAAAAGGTTCTCGGTTTGGACATGATACTCTTGTTGACGGCATGCTAAAGGATGGCCTTTGGGATGTGTACAATGATTATGCAATGGGAATGTGTGCAGAACTATGTTCTGATAACCATGGCCTTACAAGAGAAGATCAGGTATCTTCTTACAAATTCTTTCTTCCTTTAGCCTTGTAATGCAAAGAAAGAATCGTGTTATCTCAGATTTTCGAAAACAGTAAGCATTGAAAGTAAAAGTTGGTCTGATTTATTAAGTTGGTCTGATGTACTCCCGAGAAATTCTAACATCATCATGTCTCATACAGGTCAAATCTCATTGATGATGTCATTTTATATAGCAAACTCCACTTTATAATTGTCAATATGGATAGTTTCATTGTGTTATTAATTGAAATCCTGCTACTGTGCAGCAAAGTTACTTATCAGGAGTGATCCATATGAAACAGCTAGAGAGATAGTAATATTGTATATCTGAAGAATCTTTACTTTTACTTGTTCCTAAAGATTTTTGTTACTGTCTTATATCTGTTTGTACCTATACATGTATGCATAGCGAACTATGCTGTTGAAAATTAGTACGCTGTTCTATATAATTAGTTTGGTCTGTTGGTTAATCTGCAAGAAGTCTATCCTTGGCTATTTTACAGGATGTGATTTTGTTTTCTTTTTTCCTCGAGTATTTCATTTAAGAAAGTTGTGATTGCCAATTAAATGGCTTTGCTTTTCTTTTTTGAAGTCGAACCATATTTCTTCATGCTGAAAGTTATCTATATTGGCTGTTTGTCTACCTGAATTCATCTATTCTCTTTTAGGATGCTTATGCTATTCAAAGCAATGAGCGTGGAATTGCTGCCCGAGATAGTGATGCTTTTGCATGGGAGATTGTTCCAGTGAGATTGCTCTCTTTCCTGAAGTTACTAATTATCTCTTATTTATTGCTTAACTTCCCAGCATCTTTATTATCTGTGATCTATTATGCAGGTTGAAGTTCCTGCTGGTAGAGGAAAACCGCCGGTGGTTATTGACAAGGATGAAAGCCTGGATAAGGTAAGTTTTTTTCAACTGTTGCACTGTTCCGAATAAATTATAACATACCTTTGAGTTGGGATTGCCATTTATGTTTTTAGAAGCTTTCTTTCTGTTTAGACTTTAGATCATTTTGTAATCATCTCTAAGCTTTAGTTGATGTAGTCATACAACATGTTATTGATAAACTGATCTTTTATTGCAAGTACTGTTTCGATGTCATTATCTGAGAGTTCATTAGAGGCAATCGTAAACTAGTTGGTAATCAAGAAAAGAGTTGCAGTTTGATGTCTATGTAATCATTTTATGTATCATATGAATCACTGTTTTAGTGCTGTTGGTAAATAAACAGGTGCTAATAGTGTATTCAGAGATTAAAAAAAAGCACACAGAGAGAGAGAGAGAGAGAGTTGTACTCCAAATGTTTGATTGTTTCCTCTTTGTTTGCTGTACGTCTTAGTTTGATCCTGTGAAACTGAAGAAGCTCCGCCCAAGTTTCAAGGAGAATGGTGGTACTGTTACTGCTGGGAATGCTTCTAGCATAAGGTGCCACACCTACTTTACATTCATTTTATTTTCTGAGCCTTCTGTTGTGCATAATGTTATATCGACGTTACACTGTATTTAATCCTGCATTCCTAAGAAAAGCCTATATATAAAAAAGAATAGCGATGGCTCAGTAGTTGCTGAAATCTTTTCTTAAACAACTTTAAAAGCTGACCCACTGACCCTATTTTCAATTGTGACACTATTGTCTATTATTCTCACTTTAAAGACTGGTCTGTTTATTTTTAATCTCATTTTTTTTGTGGACTAGTTTAACTGTAGCTGATATATGTTCTATAAGCTAAAACGACTAAGTGTGTCTGTGCACTACAAAATCCATTATTTCTGCATAGAGTTGTCTTATCTATTTTCACTTGGAGCAGTGATGGTGCTGCTGCATTGGTGTTAGTGAGTGGACAAAAAGTTCTAGAGCTTGGCCTGCAAGTGATTGCAAAGATCAAAGGATATGCGGATGCCGCTCAGGTAAGCCACAATAGCAATCCTTATCTTGCTTAAAGAATGGAAGGGTAGAGCTCCTGCCATCCTTTTTATTTTATTTTTAAAAAAAGTCTGTCTTGAAGAATGAAAGGCTGCCTTAGATGTTATCTTCAGACAGTGAGCTAGGTTCTAGAAGGCTGTCTTGTAACTCTAACAGTTTTGTTTTCTTCTAGCAATTGACAGTTGTCTAATCATGTTACTAATTCCAATAAAAAAATATCATAAACTATTTTTTTGTTGTTGTCATGTAGGCTCCTGAATTATTTACAACTGCACCTGCATTGGCCATACCAAAAGCTATTTCAAATGCTGATTTAGAGGCTTCTCAAGTTGATTTTTATGAAATTAATGAAGCCTTTTCGGTATGTCCTGTCACTCAAAATCACATTTGTTATGTATCAATGTGATTCATTTTGAGTAAATTTTACAAAACTGCACATATTTTGCCAAAACTATCACATAACTACATCTTTAAGGATCCATTTCACAAAACTGTAGTTTTTACGACAATTTTTTTTTTTTAAAAAAACTACACGTTTAAGGATATGCCGTTAGCTGACAGGGCAGGCCCAGCCATCAGCCTCAGACTCCTCCCTCCTCCGTTACATGCTGCTGACTGGGCACGCTGCACAAGCACAATCAACTGCCACCTCATCCCCCTCTCACCTAATTTCTGAGGGGCCCATCTGTCATCATCTTCGTCTTCGTCCTGTGTTCTGTGTTCTGTTTGAACAGAGGAAGAGGGAGAGAACAGAGCAATGGCGAGTGTGGACTTGTCGGCAGAACAAAGGAGCTACGCCAGGTACATGGTTGGTGGTGGCACAAAGGGAGAGGTCTTGAGGTGGCCTGGTGACGGCGAGATGCGGGCATGCTACGTGAGTGGGGAATCAAAGTGAGACTCACCGGGGGAGGAGGCAGACCGACGTTGGCGTTGGGTGGTCGGAGCTCGGTTCACCGGCGAAAATATATGCTTTTCAATTGAGATGGACCTCCTCCGACTTCCTTGAGCCAAATTAGCACACCGTCTTACTCCACGTGAACAATTGATACTTATGTGACCCGCTGCCTCGGCCTCTGCACCGCCAGAGCTCACCGCTGGCAAGGTGCCGCACCGGCTGCTGCCACCTCACCATCGCCAGGACACTCCAGGCATCCACTACCCGTGCCGACTTGTGGCACATTGTCACCGGAGTAGTGCGCAGTGGGGCGGCCAAGGAGGAAGGGCAAGGAGAGGCGGGGAGGCGGGCGGGGAGAGGTGGGAGACGACGGGTGGTGGACGAGGAGAGGCAAGGAGGAGATGAGGTGGTGGCTTGGTGGCATGCCAAGTCAGTGGTGGCTTGTGTGGCATGCCAAGTCAGTGGTGGCTTGTGTGGCATGCCAAGTCAGCAGCGGGTAATGGAGGGAGGAGCCTGAGGCTGATGGGTGGGCCTGCCCTGCCAGCTAACAGTGGATCCTTAAAGGTGTAGTTTTTTTTAAAAAATAAATTTGGCGTAAAAAGTGCAGTTTTGTGAGATGGATCCTTAAAGGTGTAGTTCTGTGATAGTTTTGTCAAAATGTGTAGTATCTCGTTTTTAATTAGATTGATTTTTCTACTTCTTGGTGGCAGGCTGTTGCTCTTGCAAACCAAAAGCTTCTTGGGATTCCTTCTGTAAGTATCTCCTTGTTTAAAATCCTTGTCAGAAAATATGGATAGCAATGTTATGTTTTGTTTTTTTTGTTATTCAGGAAATCTTCAATAGTCTTAATTTACGGAAGATATTAGTTTCTGTTGTGGCTGACAACATCTGCCCTTTCAGGAAAAGATTAATGTGCATGGTGGAGCTGTATCTCTAGGGCACCCTCTTGGGTGTAGCGGAGCTCGCATTTTGGTCACCCTGCTTGGAGTATGTTTTTACTTTATTGCAATTTCAGCTCTTTTTTCTTACCTGATCTCTAAGCAATAGTGCATTTATGTACTCATAATATTTTGCAGCAACAAGCTGTTTTGTTTATAAATAATGACTTTTAAGATTACCTAATTATGATATCTCTGGCCTATCACGAATCCTGCATCCTTTTTTGCTCTAATCTGCTTTCGGTATAGCTTGTTGGAATTTTTCCTAAAAGGCTCAAGCTAGGACCATAGTCAAAAGTCAAAACTGTAAGGTGCATTAACTCTTTTTTAAGGCACTTAGGTCCTAATGGATCCTATGATTTGGACATGCATGAACTCTTTTGCATTGATATATCTGACAAGATAATGAAAAATCTACACTTTCATTGATTCATCCATCATGATCTTTCATTTCTTTTGGATAATTGATTTGTCTGTCTTGCTATCTTCTTTTTGTGCACTGCAGGGATAATAGAAATATTTCATTTTTCAGACTTATTTTTTGCACTGCATTTTATGAGATGTTTTAATATAAATAAAATAACAATTCATTTCGTTTCTCTTGACAGGTCCTTAGGGAGAGAAATGGCAAAGTTGGTGTTGCTGGGGTCTGCAATGGTGGAGGCGGTGCAACTGCCATTGTTGTAGAGATCGCATAATAATTCTCATGCTTAATAAGATTCTAGGTACAATCGTGTCATTTTCTACATTAATGGCTAGAAAAATGAGCCCATAACGACAGCTGTTTCACTACGCAAGATACCTGCATCACATGATCTGAATATGATCGAACTATTTGTTTTTATTATTTTTGCCCTTTTGGGACTGTAGCTATTCGATGTGCAGGTTGAAAGCCAGTAGCTTACCGCCAGTTCTCTGCGGATGAAATTGTATTTTATTATGTAGTTTAATCAGTTTTTCTGGTTAGTCATTTTGTTAACTTAATTGGGTAATAAGGCATGTTTGTGGGTAATAACTAATAAGCTATGTGTGTTCCGTGAGTTAATTTGATTCTCCATGTCTCATGCATAAGAACCGTTTGTAGCCTAGCCGTACATCCTTGTGCAAGAATTGGAACAAGACATTTTTATTTAGAGAGATTTTGGTGACCCCTATCAAAATCAAATGACTTCTCAGCTGAAGATACGAATTTCCTTTTTCCAAGACAGATATTGTTGGCAATGTAAATTTGCTTACAATGTCAGAAATGTTTAGTTCAATTTTGCATCATCAGGTAGTGTTCCCTTAGGCAGGCCGCCTAGGCGCTGGGCGAAGCCCCTCCGCCTCGTGTCGGTGCCAATCGGTGGTCTAGGCGCTTGGCCCGCCTAGTCGGTCCAAGGCGGGCCTAGGCGGGGCTGCTGTTGGGCGGTCCGAGGTGGTGAGAAAAAGGTAAGTGAATTTAGTTATTCATCCGTGGTCTGTGGCTTTGCATCCTCCCTAATACACCACATCCTTGGGTCTGCGTGTCGCCTCCTCCCTAGATCCATGGCGCGTCGCCTCCTCCCCTACTCCACGGTGTGCCGCCTCCTACCTATCTGGCTCCATGGTGCCTTACCTCCTCCCAAGCCCCGCTCCGCACGCCACCTCCTCCGCGAATCCCCTCCGCACGTCGCCTCCTCCCTGGCTCCTTGTCGCTAGTGGCATGGGATGTGGCAGATCTGGGCGGCGGCGGTTGGCCCGGAGAGGGAGAGTGAGGGAGAGTGGCAGCTAAGAGAGTTCCGAGTGAGGGAGAGAGAGAGAGTTGCAAGTGAGGGAGAAAGAGAGGTTCAGAGAGCTACGAGTGAGGAGGTATTTGCTTTACATCGGACGGATGATACTGCTTTACATCGGACGCCCAGCTCTTCTTCTTCCCAATGCCTCCTCCCTCACCTCCTTGTCCTCGCCCCTTGCCATCGCCTTTGCTCCGCGTTCCCTCTCGCCTTTGCTCCCCCTCACACTCCGCCTCACCTCTGCTCCCTCCGCATGCTCGCCTCTGCTCCCCCGCGCTTCCGCCTGAGTCACCTGCCTAGGCGCTGGTCTACTGTTCGACTAGCAACTAAAGTCTAGGTGAACTTTTTCATCAGATGCAAGTATTGGAAAAAAAAACGGCAGGTTATCGTCTGCTTGGCCTTAGACCGGTAGGCCGCACATTAGCCGCCAGAAAGAGGTGCTTTCTTACTAATTTTAATGAAATCTTAATGTTAATACTTCTTGTAGAGCAAGCAAACACAATACTTTAAAAGAAAACAGCGAACCATAATAGGTTGGAAAGAGACTAAAAAGCAATTGCCTACCAGCTGCTGGCCTAGCACGTAAATGTTCAAAATCTATTTTTTAAAGGAAATTCATAATATGTCAATGAATAACTACATGATTCATAATACGTCACTCATTGTGAAACAGACATGTAGGTCTAGGACATATGTCAGTGAGATACTAGTGGTATATTATAAAGATCCGAAGTTATTCACTAAAATTTAGCGAATTACCTCTTTTTTTAATATAGCTAAAAAGTTCATATAACCCTCTGAACTTTGCTCGAAAGTCCGTCTAACACCGCCAACTTTAAAACTCGGTATTTAGCACATTGAACTTTGCACTCCCATCCGTATAACCTCGTAACCTAGTTTTGCAAGGTGGTTTTGACTATGTTGTATCATGAGTTGGTGATTTTGCCACGTAAGATGATAAGTTGGCCAAGTTGGGTGAATAATATGTGGGGACTATAGGAGCTTCTCTAAATCAAAACAGAGAAATAGGGGAACAACGATATTGGCTTTGTACAACGATGGTGACAGCAAGGGTGGATCGGGTGGTGCGGGCGACGATGAGAATGGGTCGGTGGGGTCATAGGGACTCACCTAGTGGCGACAACGCGGTTGGAGACACACGACGATGACAGGCCAAGGCGGACGGTGACGACAACAGATCAGCTGCACTCACTGTGAACTAGTGCACACATGAGTACCAGGTTTCTTTGGAGGTACGCAACACTCGGGCCTTGGCTGGAGGTGTTTGGTGGTGATGAGGTGATGGTGGTCGACTTTGGTTAGAAGAAGATGGTGACAGTGGTGGTGCTATGGTGGTAGAGGGGGAAATTAGTGTGGGAGAAGCTAAGAGGGGTGGAGGTGGTACTGGTGGTGAGAGAAATTTGGTGGACACTCACAGAGGTGGTGGATCGAGGTTGTGGTGCGGCCGCCGGGCTTGAGAAGAAGATGGCGTCAAGGCAGCATTCCGTCGAGATGAGAGCAAGAGAAGGGGAGGGAGTTGAGGGTAATTGGAGTGCAAGAGGAGGCGGACATGGTGATGGTAGCAATGATGGCAATGGTTGACGTGCAACGGCTCAGGCGGAGGTTAAGCAAATGTGCGGGAGGCGGTGTGCGCATGACGCTTCAGTGCACATGCGGTAAGAGGTGGGGATAGAGCTAACAAGCGGGCTACGCTACCAGTGAGGGAGAGAGAAGAAGACTTCTCCTCTGTGGATCCACCTGTCATTCATCAAACTTGGTCAGTTTGTCATTCTATGTGGCAAAATCATCCACTTATGATGTTGCGTAGGCAAAATTACCATGCAAAACCGGATTAAGGGTTATATAGACGGAGTTACAAAATTCGGAGTGCTAGATATCTGATTTTAAACCTGGCGATTGGACAGACTTTCGAACAAACTGTAGGGAGTTATCCGGATTTTTTCCTTTAATATATATTATTCATCAGCCTTCCTTCGTGGTTGAGGTTTTGTCACTGTTCTTGCGCGATCGACCATTGCTTTTATTGGATTAGTCTGGTTTGGACGGTTCACTAGAAGAAAATGTTGATGTCCCAACGCGTGGCAATGGACGGGTTACTCTAGTTCGTGGGGAATTTTTCTATACAGGATAGCCCTGGCCTAAAAGAGAATTTCTTTATTAATTAACATGGAGATGCGAATAGGATGCCAAAATGACACCGTGGATCCCAGGGACCACTATCTTCAATGGATGAAACTCAAATTCAGGTAAAAATTCAATTTTTGAATATATACCCATCAATAAAATTCAAAGGCAAAAAATTGACTACAGAGCACTGAACTTTTGGACCATTAGCTATTGGACATCTAAAAAACGTGGTTTCGCCAAAAGATATTAAAATTTTGTAGCTATTTGATGTAGAACACTGAGCTAATTAAAATATTATTTATGGGTTAAAGAGAAGAGAGAAAGCCAATGAAAAGTCTGTTTTAACCTTCATCTTCTTCTTTTGTTCCTATTCCCCATTTTCTTCTCTCCTCTTTTCTCACCCGAACCAGCCCCTTCCCCTTCCTTCTCATCCCACCGTGTCGCCTCAGGCTGCCACCATCGTAGGCTCCCCCTCTCCGCGCCACCCCGACGCCACACTCCTCTAGTCGGCTATGCACCGCGCACGGGTGCGACCTTTTCTCTACATCGGGCCGAGCACGACCCCTTCTCTGCGCCACCCCGAGCGCGCCGCCCCGAGCGTTCTACGTGCTGCCTCGAGTGTGCCGCCTCCCCCTCCTCCGCTCTCGCCTCCCCCTCTTCGCATTGGCTCCGTTGCCGATGAGGTTGGTGACGCTGGCGTGGGCAGTGGCGACAACTTCTTTTCCTTTGCTCCCGCCTCCTCTCGCCCGCCGCAAGGCCGTGTGTGCTCGCCACGACCGCCACTGTCACTGAGGCCCCTTCTCTACACTGCCCCTAGCCTCCATCACATCCGATGACCCTGCCGTCGTGGACGAGCCCACCTAGTGCACCTCCAGCCTCAATGTTACTGCCATTAGTTTGTCCGTGGCCGTGGGGTTCAATTTTTACCCTTCCCAGCCGCCTTCGTGGTCCCATTTGTTGGACCCAGGAGTAATACTCCCAAATCCTCTGTGTATTTCTGAACTAGTCCTATGATTAGTAGCTAGTTCACACAGTAAACAAATATAGTAACATCCATAATTCGTACAACTTTATTAATAAAATACCAGAGTTGATTACAAGAAAAGCTTACAAGCCAACAATAAGTAAACACAGCGGAAGACGAAGAAGTAGTAGAGTCCAGCTGATCTGCCACAAGCAATCGACTAAGGTAGCGGCCTAGTTGTCGATATCCACACCGGTAGCGAAGTCCTTCTCTTTTGAAATTTATTTGCACTAAGTAAGGGTGAGCACAGCTTTTGTGCTCGCAAGTTACACCCAATAATAGATTATAATGTATGCAAGGATATATCATAGGAAGAATTATTGGCTGAATTTGCATAAATCAATGTTTTCTTTAAATATTTGTACTAAGTTCCAGAGCAGTTATTCTATAACTAAAATTCATTTTATAATTTTTCAAGTTTTATAGTAGGATAACCTCGTAGAATAACTTCCATATAAAATATAGTGATGGATACCCTCCTATCACATGGCTAACCGCCCAATTCCCAATTGGATAAACTATCCAAAATTATTTGTGTCAAATCATTTTGAAATCAAAATCAAAGTCTAACTTTGAGTGGCTTTGCTCAGCATGTCCATGACCGTGGACAAGGCTATTTAAATAGTTTTACACTCTGCGGAGGTTGTACAACTTTACCCACAAGACACGACTTCTCTAGTTTGTTTGGCATCCGTTGATACCACCGCTCACTATCTTAGGTAAGCATTCTAGAGCATGTGTCAAGACCTTTAGAAAGCATCATCTCACCGTAGTCTCACCTCGCTAAGGTCTCGCTTCCTTTGGATAAACCATCTGTTGGATTTAAGCCCCCTCTTGCGCTAGGTGGGAATACATTAAAGTAGGTCGTAAAAGACATCCACACAACGGGATGGCACAACCACGATGAGATGTTGTAAATTAGTTAGCCAGGTTCGAAAACCTATCCTTAATTGATTTAGGCGACTTCCAATAAACCCCTAGGCCTCAACTCTTCCTGAATTGAGCCTGTGCATAAACTTGCACCCACCAACTATTCATTTCGCCCAAGTACAAACCAACTTTTCCTGTTTGCTTTTCAAAATCATTTGCAAAATCTTCCATGACAAACCAATGTCATAGACTTTTAAACAATAGTTGATCATTTGGCTAAAATTCCCCAAACTAAATATTTTTGGTCTAAGTATGTCTTTGCATAATATTTTCAAATGATCACAGTTCATACTATCGTATCAACTAGATTCTTATCTAGGGTGACAATATATTTGATTCAAATATCAACATTGGCCATAAAAGGATTTAGGCATAACTATAAATTTAAAACTAGAATTTAAATAATTAAATATAAATAAGCATGCAGTAATAATTTAAAATAGAATAAATAATTTGATATAATAGGGTAAAATATGGTCAAAGATGTAACTTACCTTGCTTGATTAGTTGTTCTCAAACGGCGTCGAAATCTGACTCTCCAAAGTCGTTGAAATCTATACGCGAAAATAAGCCAAATTCAAGCTAAATTCAAATTAACATTAAAATAAATTCCAAATTAAATAATTCTAGTTTAGTTATCTAGATCTTGAATTTATATGAATTTACAAATTTGAATCGTCGAAATCGGAGTTCGTATGAAGAAACACGAGCTCTTAGAAGTTTAAAACCTAAATAAATACCCTAAAAGGACTTTTCTAGAATTATTTGATGTATTTTTCTAAATAAAAAATTGATTTCATGCGCATGTTGACATCACGGGAAATTTTTGGATGGGTCACTGACATGTGGGCCCGGATCTTGTGGACAGGGTCCACGAAAATGCGTTTGGTCCAAGGTGGACAAGGTGCGTTGCACTGTGGCATCGCCACGTATGCGTACACGTGGGCAGGTGACAAGGCGGCCACGTAGGTGGACTTAGCGATGTGGCCGTGACGTGGTGGTGCCATGTCGGCATGGCTCCGGTGGTGGCTCGGCATTGAGCTCGTCGGTGCTATGCGCCACGGCGAGCTCCGGCGAGGGGCTCAAAAGGGAGAGGAGGGCGCGGGGGTCACAATACTTACCGTGGTGGTGCACGGGCTCGTACGGCTAGTCGGCGACAAGGGGTTTGGCGGCGGCAACGCGGAGTGGGTCGACCACGGTGGCTCTCCGGTGATGGCGAGGCACGCACCAGGTAGACCGCGGCCGTGTGAATCCGGTAGTGGTGACGAGGGCGGTGGAGATCCACTGGAGGCAGCGCTAGAGGTGGTAGAGAGGAGCTCTGCTGGCGATGAAGAAACGCCGATTCCGGCGAGGTAGGAGCGAGGGAGGAGGGGTGAGTTGAGGGGATAGATTGAGGAGGAGGATGCACACCCGGTGCTCCCTTTTATAGGCCAAAGGGAGGCCGGGAGGAGATCATTGCGGCGGGGATTGCGGCGGCGTTACAAAAATCCAGCGAAATAGTTGCCAGATAAAGGGGGAGATGGCCGAAATTGGGGGCGGCGGAAGGCGGGGGAATGAACGCTCGTGATGATGCGAGAAAAGGGGGAGGGGATCGCGGAATTTGAGTGAGCTCCAATCAGCACTAATGGAGGTCGGTGAGAGGAAAGAAAGCAGTAGGGGAAGATGGGTCTGACGCATGGGCCTGGGCGTAGAGAGAAAGAGACGGAGGAGAATGACATGGGGACCCACGTGGAAGTGAAAGGGTGAGGGAGCGGGCTCAAGCGCGAGTGGGCCGAGATGGGCAGAAATGGCCGAGCACGAATGAAACGATGATAATGGGGAACATTCGGCCTAAGCATTGTTCTTGGATTTTCTTGGATTTACCAATTTAATTAATTTGATTAATTCAAAATGGCTTTAGAAAATAGCAAATAAAATCCAAAAATTATGGAAAATTCATAGAAATTCCTTGAGCCATTTTGGACTTAATAAAATTATTTCCAACTTAAAGTTGGCTTTTATTTTTGCACATAAATTATTTTTTCTTTGAAATAAATAGGAAAAAGATTTTTAAAATTCTAGAAATTAATTATTATTATTTTCACTTTAAATCCAATAAATTCCCAGAGAACTCAATAAAATTTATTTTTGACATTTCAAATCTTGGAAATTCAAGAAAAGCAATAAAACTCTTTTAAATTTTTAGAAAATACTATAAAATAATAAATTTTTTAATTTTATTTTAGGTAACTAAACTTTGGAATGTTACAAACTGCCCCCCTTAAAAGGAATCTCGTCCCTGAGATTTGGAGAGGCAAGAAAGAAAGTTGGGAATACACAGTCTTCAACTGGAACTGTTGTCAATGGCTGGATTCGCTATCTGCTGCCTCTTTGGACATTTATTGGCATAATGTCCTATCTGATAAGGACATCCCTACCATGGATACAATCATGCCTACACACACAACTCATCCACAAACAGTACAAGGACTTCTTACCTGAGCTCATGCTCGCCAACTTAATTACCAGGTGAATTCATTCCTATGTTTATATATTACTAAGAATAGACCGCTACCTAATGCAAATGATTTAATTGTGCTTAGGAACATGGGAAAGGACCAAGGAGAGGCATGTGGAGTCATGGACATGCATGGAAGGCATAATAGAGGTCACAACGTCACTTTGGGTCCAAGTCAAGTAAGAGTTCGAGTTGGGCTCGTTCTGGATTCGGATCGAACTACTGCGACAATATAAAGTTTAAACGGCTGTAACTTTTCATACGGACTCTGTTTGGGGCGTTTCTGGACTTCATGGAAAGATTATTAAGTCTACTTTCCAACGGGTCCAAAATCATCATCAAATTCCATTCGAGCTGGGCACAATCATCAAAATAGTTCACGTCTATTTCTGAACCCTAGTCAAAAGGGTGCTGCGCCACCTCCACTTGGGCCCATGGGCCTTGTAACCCTAGGGGCATGCGTCCACTTCGCTGGCCACCACCCCTGGCCGTCTCCCTATATAGGAGCCGTCGTCTCCCTTGGCTAGAACTCGAATTTCGTTGTGTTTAGGTTTAGCTATTATGCAAACTTTTGTTCTTCAGTTGTGTCGGACGACCACCTGTCAAGACAGCCTATGGGATCCCACCTTTGTTTTCAATACTATATACACTACAATCTTATTTGCAATATCAGATTGCCTACATCTTATTCTTGCTAGTCCTTCGATTGCTCGCAGGAATTGAACTTCGTATTCAGGTTTATCGCAACTTCCAGCAAGGTCAATAACATCTCAGAGTTGGTTCAACGATTGCTATGGTGCAAGCGTCGTCGTACGGTTGTAGTCGGATCACGAGAGTCACCTCCACCAAAATCGATAGTTATCAATCTCATCGAAAGATCGGGCACCCCGACTCCATCACTATCTCTCGGCAGTGGAAACACATGATACCTATGGCATGAGATGAGTTTTTTTGTGGCTGGCCTCCAATAGAGGTGTTGAGGAACCAAGAGCTGTCCGGATGGTTCACTGCTATTTCTTGAGGCATTGGTAAGACTAAACTTCTGTATTTTGCAATTGTGACAAGTACCTTCTATTGTTTTTATTTCCTACTACTGGTGTTATTGTTGCGATTAGAATAGCTTCCAGAAGGCTGTCTGGGGTGACTGCTAAGTGTCTTTTTGAGCAAAGCTTGGCAAAATGCCCCATATCTTTACAATTGAAGCATTGCAATCCTGCCCTTGATGTCTTATTTTGCTGAGGTTGGCCACCATTGTTGTTGTGGAATATCTGCATCCCTAGACGAGTGTTGATCCCGTGTCATGATTGCGGTTGTTGTTTGTGCTTATTGGGTTGGGGTTGAATTAGATGAGCCTTGAGTTTCTTGCCACATATTACTCTTGATCTACCATCTTCCTTTTGTGAAGATGTCCTTTTGTTTGAATGTCTTCTGTTTGATCTGGCCAAAATTTTGTTCACCTGATTCTTAAGCTTCCTCTATACTGACTTGGCTCACTTGGCTTCTTATGACGGGCTAAGGTATCCTTGCTGCTTGGTGTGTTGTTTGAGGATCTTCTAATCTATCCTCCCGTGCTGAGGTTGCTTGTGGTGCCAAGTATGCTTGTAAGGGGCATTGTTTGACACAATGTCCTATCTCACCACAACAGTTGCAGACTTGATACTAGATCACCTTCCTCTTGGAACACTTGATGAAACAGTGTCTAGTGCTATTGGAGTTAACGCAATGAACCTCTTGTTTTGACTTTCCTTTTTTAGGGCATCCGTACGCGAAGTGTACAAGTTCACCACATCTATAACATATAACATTCTTCCATGGATGGTGAATTTCAGGAAGAAAGTGCTCACGTCGTCATTGGGTGATACTTCTGGTGGCTTGATCATTGGTAACTCATCGCAGTAACTCTGTTCTTGTGTTGTAGGAGTAGTGGCTGAGAGAATATTGTTTTTGTTCATTTGTCGCATTATCTGTTGCATTAGTTGAGTCTGGGTGACGAAAAACTAATTCAAATTCTGAAGTGTTATTGCTGTCAGTCGTTGGTTGCCTTTGGTACTAACATTCCCAAGGACATCATTATTGGTGTAAGTACCACTTTTAGAGCGATGAGTGTTCACCATCCGCTTGGTTACTCGGAGGGTTAGAGAAGGAGACCAAGGCTAGGGAAGAGACAAAAAAGAAGAACTAAGGGGATAGAGCCAAACAAACCTTCAAACGAGACAACCAACTCAAAGCTTTTCCAAACACATTAATAGTTTTATACGACATTCTATCGATCGAAACTCTTAATCTGGTGAAACGACTCAATGCACAGAATAAGTCTTGGCAAACTTAGCTATATGGTTGGGCTGACATCGCGATCTTCGATGATTCCTGTATGACGATGCTCTCTTGACAGCTTGATATCTTGTGGTCTTGAACGTAATGGTACGAAACATGTTGACCATCCATAAAAAAATTTCAACGGAAAGATGATCCATTTAACATTATAAAATGATGAGGAAGATAGGGTAAAGAAGAATTGCTATGAAGAAGCTAAAGATAGATAGATGACCAAGATGAGGAGAGAACAATTTATTTTTCTGGTTATATAAAATAAGCTTTGAAGTTTTTCAACTAACGACCATTCTAACTAGTTCACGACCTACAGTCAACCTAGCTCTGATACCATTTCTGTCGGACTCGGGAGTAACACCCCCAAATCCTTTGTGTATTTTTGAACTAGTCTTATGATCAGTAGCTAGTTCACAAAGTAAACAAATATGGTAACATCCCTAATTCGCACAACTTTATTAATAAATATTAGATTTGATTACAAGAAAGACTTACAAGTCAACAATAAGTAAATACAGCGGAAGACGAAGAAGTAGTAGAGTACAGTTGATCTGCCACAGGCAATCAACTAGGGTAGCGGCCTATTCATCGAGATTCACACTAGTAGCGAAGTCATTATCTTCTGAAATTTATTTGCATTAAGAAAGGGTGAGCACAACTTCTGTGCTGGCAAGTTATACCCAATAACAGATTATAATGGATGTAACGATATATCAAAGGAAGACTTATTGGTTGAATTTGCATAAATCAATGTTTTCTTTAAATATTTGTACTAAGTTCCAGAGTAGTTATTCTATAACTAAAATTTATTTTATAAATTCTCAAGTGTTATAGTAGGATAACCTCCATATAAAATATGGTGATGGATACCCTCCTATCATATGGCTAACAGCCCGATTCCCAATTGGATAAACTATCCAAAATAATTGGTGTCAAATCATTTTGAAATCAAAACCAAAGTCCAACTTTATGTGGCTTTGCTCAGCATATCCATGACCGTGGACACAACTATTCGAATAGTTTTATACTCTGCAGAGGTTGCACAACTTTACCCATGAGACAAAACTTCTCTAGTTTGTTTGGTATCCGTCGATACCACCGCTCACTACCTTAGGTAAGCAGTTTAGAGCATGTGTGAAGGTCTTTACTGTGGATATCATGTGGATATGCTCATGATCTTAGGATGATGTTACAATTAGCAATGGCTTTAAAGGTTTGTCGAACCACGCGTTTTCGGTAAAGTTTCAGCCTGTCAGTCATAGCGGTCCTAACAGTTGGCGGGCGGTCCGACCGGCCGGGGGGCGGTCCGACCGGCCATAGGCGGCGGTCAGACCGGCCAATACAACATATTGAGTCTGGAGCTGCGCCAAAATAGAGGGTGTAGGCAAGAGAGGGATTCTAGTACACTTGGTCTCATAATTTTTAGAGCTTCCACCAAAAGATCTATTCGCTTGAAATTTCCAGAGCTTTCGGTTTTCAAGGGTGAAAATTGGCTAAGTCCTTCTCAAGCGCCCCGACCGGCGAGGCAATGGCCGATCGCCCATAGGTGGCGGTCTGACCGGTTTACACTTGATTCGTCGGCTTTCAAAGCGGCGATGTTTGTTTGTTGAGTCAAGTTCATGGGTTTCAGTGCATATGTGTTGCATGATGCATGTTTTGACTAACGTGGGTCAAGTTGCGAAGAACTTGTTCCCGGAATCGATTTCATGGTCTATTGTTGTGCAGGTTGCTTAGAGGTCAATGACGGTTAACAGCGAGGATGATCGGGACTAGGCTTGAGAGCTGAGGTTTAGAACGATCGAGGATACTGGGTGAAGTCATTGGATTTGAGCGTGGCGCACAATGGACAAGAATGACCGAACGGGAAGTTCGGTGCGACGGGTTGCATCAAGCGGCGTGGGGATCGGTGCAAGTGCTATAGTAGTTTCGGTGGGAGCCGGATGGGAGAGACTTGCCGGCATGATGAGAGCTGTTGATCAACCGGCACGTGGCGAAGCATGGAACTACTTCATGAAGATTGAACTCGGTCTTCAGAGAAGGATCGAGAAGGGGTATTTTGGTAATATCACTAAAATACTGCCTTAATTACTTTTATTAAATCACGCGCAAGACGACGCAAGGAGAAGCGGTTTAGGTCAAGAGAAGATGAAGACGATGCTTTAAAATGCGTGCGTGAGTTAAACCCGTTTGTGTGTGGGCTTAACGGGTGCCCAATAGGAAACTCTTCTAGAAGGTTAGCCTCCATTATAAATATGGGAGGGTGCTGTACACCTCCTTAATCCTTTTACTTCTTTAAAAACCCTAGTTTTTTTTAGATTAGGGAGTGGAGAGGTTAGGATTCTTGAAGAGGAGATTGATTATGTGCTCATCTATTGAGTTTTGTCCTCTATATTGGACTGGCTGTAATCCAGCAACAATCACAAATCAATCTATGCACCTTGAGACCTACCATGATCTGTCACCAGTAACCTCCAATATGCCGGACTTGGTAGACATAATCTGTCACCTTGAGACTGCGCACGAAATCTGGAACATCCTCGAAACCTACCATGAGGGTTCGTCCCAGATCAAGCAGGTACGTCAGACGGTCTTTAAGCGAGAGTATAACAAGTTCGAGATGCGTCCTAGAGAGAGCATCGATGATGTATTTACTCGCTTCAACAAGGTGCTCAACCAGCTGAGAGCAGTTGATATTGAGTATTCTCAATCCGCAAATGCCACCCACCTCTTTGCTGCAATCAACACCAAGGAGTAGGAGATGAAGGCTACCGCCATCGAGGAGAATGTCAATCTTTCTACTCTCACTTTGGAGTTGCTATATAGCAAGCTCAAGACTCATGAGATTAAGAGAGTTAATCATCCCAAGAAGGTGAACATGGCTTTGGTGGTTGACCCTCTCAAGAAATCTTCTGATTATTTTTCTGAGTCTTCTTCTGGATTTTCTCTTGCTTGCTTATCTGCTATCCATGAAGAGGAACTTGAGAGTATCCCTGAGGTTGAATTAGCCCTTCTACCCAGAAAGTTCACACGGGCCTATAACAATGTGAGAAACAAAAAGAGAGGCGGCCCTGTGACTTGCTATGAGTGTGGAGAGCTCAATCATATTCGGGCAAATTGCCCCAAGCTGAAAGGGAAGGGAAACCACAAGGAGGTGAAGGCGGCTTGGAGGAAGCCTCATGGGAACAAGCGCAAATTTGATGCTGCCAAGCTTATGAAGGCCACTCACCGGGTTCTCGCCGCTTTTGGAGAGCAATCCATGAGCGATGTGGACTCCGGGAGCGAAGAGGACAAGGAGGAGGAGATCCCTCAAGATAAGAAGAAAGAGAAGGCCAAAGACTTCACCAGTATGTCTTTCATGGCCGACTCCGTTGACATCGATGACATCAATGAGGTACCTCTATCTTATGACGTGCTATTTGCTAGATGTGATACCATGTATGAGCAACTGATTAGTCAAGATGAAGCTTTAGAGTTTACCATGGCTAGGAACAAGGACTTAGAGTCACAAATTGATAATCTAAAATTAGAACTTGTGAATGCTAAGAGTCTTGATGTCGACGAATGTACTTCCTGACACGCGTTACATTCTGAACTCGCTAATTTACAAACTGCTCATGATGTGGCCTTATACCAACTTGAAAATGCTAGAACTGAGCTAATTGAAGTTAAATCTGCTCCTTGTGAAAAATACTTATAATCTAGCAATTTGGTTGCTTCTGGTAATGTTGATTCTAGCCTTTGCTCTTTCTGCATTGAACGTGAACATGAAGTAAAAGATATAGTAGATGCAGTTAGAGCTAAGTTTGCTAAGCTTAATGATAGAATTGATTCTGCTACTTGTATTTCATGCGAAACCCTTAAGCTTGAAGTTACTTTATATAAGGGAGATAGATATGCTAGAGCCATTAAGGGTAAAACTTGTGAATCATGTTTTAATCTTGAAAAAGAAAATGCTTATCTTAAGGATACCTTAGAAAAATTCTCTAAAGGTAAGAAACAGTTAAACATGATTCTGGACAAGTGTAAAACTCCTTACAAGAAGCAAGGGTTAGGATACAACTCTGTCCAAGACAATTCAAAGCCAAAAGTTACTCAAGTCTTGGAAAATGGATTAGTTGAATTTAGAATCCAACCTGCAAAAATAATTTTTAAATCTGCAGATTTTGCCCAACCATCTGTTAAGTCAAAGGGTGCTTCTCCCAGTGGTATCAAGTACCATTGCACCTATTACAAGAAGGATGGGCATTTGGTTGAGTTCTGTTGGCGTAGGTTGAAAAATGATAAGAAAAAGTTTGCTAGAAATTCATCTCATCAACCTAGAGCCGTCATGAGACATGGTCATTTTGAAAAGAATAAACCTGGTCTAGGATTTGTTTCACATGATAGTTATCATCATGTTCCTAGACAGGATGCTTCTTTTGTTCGTGTGACTATTGCTCGTGATAGAACTTCAAATAGAATCAAGGATAACACTTCTGCTTTTATACTACTCGTAGACGTGTGTCTTAGTACTGGGTTCCCAAGTCATGTTTAACTAACCCCAGTATTGAGACACATCATTCTTCTGTGCCTTGATTTTCAGGATCGCCGCAGAAGGGGGAAGAACACGTGGTTCGTCGACTCCGGGTGTTCACGCCACATGACCGGAGATTCAAGATGGTTCACCTCCTTCACGCGGGCGACGAGTGATGACTTCATCACCTTTGGAGATGATACACAAGGGCGGATTAAAGGGACGGGATTCATCAGGGTGAACGACAAATTCATCCTGAAGGACGTCGCTCTTGTGGACAAGCTAAGGTACAATCTGCTTTCTATCTCACAGCTTCTTGATGATGGCTATGAGACTAGATTTAAGAAAAATACTTGTCGTGTGCTTGATTCTGATGGTGAACTTGTTTTTGGGATTTCTAGAGTTGGTAGAATTTTTGGAGCTGATTTCTCTGAATCTCTTGCTAGAACTTTCAAATGTTTGCTTGCATATTCTTCTGATTTCTGGCTTTGGCACCGACGTTTGGGGCACATTGGTTTTGATCATCTGATGTGAGTTAGCAACCTTGATCTCATGAGAGGTTTGCCTAAACTCAAAGCTGTCAAGTATGTTGTATGTGCGCCCTGTAGGCGTGGTGCGATTCTGCCTCACACCCACCAGGGACTATGGTCATGACTGACGGACCGGGACAGTTGCTTCATATGGATACTATTGGTCCTACTAGGGTTCGGTCAGTCGGTAGCAAATGGTATATTCTTATTATAGTCGATGATTTTTCGAGATACACTTGAGTGTTCTTTCTTGCTTCGAAGGATGAAGCTTTTGGTCATTATCACGACTTTGTTCTTTGTTTGGCTTCTGAACTTCCTCGTGCCTTGAGAGCGATCCGTAGTCACAATGGCATAGAGTTCAAGAATGCCTCGTTTGCCTCTTTCTGTGCTGAGCATGGTGTTGAGCATCAGTTCTCTTCTCCACACGTCTCCCAACAAAATGGCGTGCTGGAAAGGAAGAACATGACCTTAGTCAAGATGGCTAGGACGATGCTAGATGAGTATAGCACACTGAGGAGATTTTGGGCCGAAACTATTGCTACAGCTTGCCATATTGCAAATCGTGTCTTTTTAAGACCTTCTTTGGGCAAAACTCCATATGAGCTTCGCTTTGGAAGAAAACCATATGTTTCTCATTTTTAAGTTTTTGGAGCCATGTGTTTCATTCTAAAGACAGAAAACCTAGATAAATTTGAATCAAGAACTTCTGATAGTTTATTTATGGGTTATCCTGCACATTCGAGGGGTTTTCGTGTCTTTAATGTTGAAACTAACATTGTCTAGGAGACGCAATGTCACTTTTGATGAGACTAGCCCTGGAGCTAGATCCAATGTTTTAGGTGATTCATAGGTGGCAAAGAGCATCTTTGTGGAGGAAGATGAGGACGAAGCTGATACCTGTCCTCCACCTGCTGCTGCTGAGACTCCTATTCCAGCGCAAAAACCTGCTCCGACTACTTCACCTTCATTTGAGGCTCCTGTTGCATCATCTTCATCAGCAGTACCTGCGGAGGTCGAAGAAAGGCTATCACCCCCGGGCGCTCCACTTCATATCAGAAGAGTGATCCTCCGGATCAGATGTTTGATTAGCTTCATGAGCGAGTCACTCACGCCAGGTATCATAATCTGAGTCTCTACTCTCATTCTGCTTTTGTTGCATCTTTCGAACCCTGTGATATATCACATGCTTTATCTGATTCTAACTGGGTCAATGCCATGCATAAGAGTTAGAGAGTTTTGAGACGAACAAGGTCTGAAACCTAGTAGAACCTCCTAGTGGTCATAATGTGATAGGAACCCGTTGGGTGTTCAAAAATAAACAAAGTGAGGATGGTTCTGTGGTTAGAAACAAGGCTAGATTGGTAGTTCAGGGTTTCAGCCAAGTAGAGGAGTTAGACTTTGATGAAACGTTTGTTCCTGTTGCTAGATTAGAAGCTATTCGCATTCTGCTTGCTTTTGCTGCATCTAAGGATTTTAGGTTGCATCAGATGGATGTCAAGAGTGCTTTCCTGAATGGTTACATAGAGGAGGAAGTTTATGTTAGGCAACCCCTGGGCTTTGAGAATCCCAAGTATCCACATCATGTTTTCAAGCTATCCAAAGCCTTGTATGGTCTTAAACAAGCCCCTAGAGCCTGGTATGATAGACTTAAGACCTTCTTGCTTAAGAATAATTTTGAGATGGGTAAGGTGGATAAGACTCTATTCATTCTTAGGCATGGCAATGACTCCCTGCTTGTTCAGATTTATGTAGATGATATTATCTTTGGTTGTTATTATCATGATCTTGTTTCCAGTTTTTCTGAGACCATGTCCAGGGAATTTGAGATGAGTATGATGGGAGAGATCAACTACTTTCTTGAGCTTCAAATCAAGCAACGCAAGGAAGGGATCTTCATCCATCAAATGAAGTATACTAAGGATCTGCTCAAACACTTCGATATGGTTGACTGCAAGCCGATCGCCACTCCCATGGTGACTTCGACTGTTTTGGATCCAGACGAAGAAGGAGAAGCCGTGGATCAACGCGAGTACCGCAGCATGATCAGCTCCCTCCTCTATCTGATGGCCTCAAGACTGGACATTCACTTCACGGTCTGCCTCTGTGCGAGGTTTCAGGCGTCTCCGAGGATTTCACATCGCCAAGCCGTCAAGCGCATCTTTAGGTACCTTCACTCTACCCTCCAGTATGGCATTTGGTATTTCTGCTCTTCTTCTTTGTCCATTCGGGGTTTTCGATTCGATTTTATGGTCGTTTGCTAGATAGGAAGAGTACCCCAGCCACTTGTCACTTCTTATGCACTTCTCTTGTCTCTTGGTCTTCTTGGAAGCAGTCCTGATGAGAAATCTCTACTAATTATGAGGTTGTTCATGAAGGAAGAACTAAACTTCTAAAACAACAGGTCCATTTGTTTCTTAATGAGTTTCCTTGTGTTTTCCATAAGAATTGGATACAACGTAAAATCAATACTTTGTGCATTCTCAGGTTCGACAAGCTTAAATTCTTTGGAACCAAGAGGGAGGCTGGAGCCAAAGCAATAGAGGAGCACAAGGAGGAGGGCAACCATATTTGTTGCCTACTGAGGAAGAACAAGAAGGTCAAAGCAGTTGGGAAGGAGAAAGTCAAGCAGTCCATGCGGCTGATCAAGGAGGAAAGAAGCTCGTGTGATAGTAGAGCAAAAGGGGACTTCAAGCTCAAGTTTTGGATAAGATTTTCAAGCCCAATTCAGATCTCCCACAACCCCAACCGAAATCAAATTCGGAATCAACTCAGAATTCAATTCGGATTCGGAATCAGCCTCAAATTCGGATTCGGAATCAGCAGGATAGTCCGGAGTAAAAAGGTCATAACTTTCTCATACAAAGTCCGATTGGGGTGTTTTTGGGCTTGTTGGAAAGCTAACTTCAAGACCGATCCAACCGATTCTGGATCACTCCGAAATTCCTAAGAAGTCAAAAGATATGACCGAAACAATATGACAATTGTAAAATTAGAGTTTCCTTTTTGTTTTAGATTGAGTCGGAATTGGAGTAGGAGTTCTAATTCCGAATTAGAGTAGGAGTAGGGCCTCTTGGCCAGCCATGAGGAGGGGAAGGGGCACTATATATTGAGGGTTAGACCCCCATTGTAACCTCAGACCAGTTTATGCATAAGAATAGAAACATAGCTATTGTTTATTCTTTCGAAACCAGAGTTCATGCGAGGACTTTGAGAGAGGACTAGGCGATCCGTTGATTCGTTCTGCAACTCAAGGTCAAGCCGTCGTTCCATTGGGAATTGGGGACTTGGCGTTCGTCGTTTGTGGTCTCGCGACGAACAACTATCCGGTGTGTTTTTGGCGTTTTCCAAAGAGTTGAGGGTTCGTGCATTGGCGCGAGTGTTCAACTAGCGACATCGTCTACTTCATATCATTTATCCACGGTTCCTCACTGAGAAGATCGGGCCTCCCTCGTATCATATGGTATCAGATTCTAGGTTTACTCGGTGAGAGCTTTTTACCCTTAGTTTAGTTTCGTTTTTCTATCCTATAGTCCACTAAACCGAAAATTGCAACACAAAAAAATTCCAAACCCTAGTTTCAATCTGTTATTTCTTGTGAGTTTTGTTAGGTTTTAGCCCATTAGAATTTTTTGTTTAGTGCTGATCTAAGTGTTTCCTTTGCGTACCTTGTTCCTTGTTTTCTTCCAAAAAAAATTCCAAAATTCAAATTCAGTCCCTAACTCAATTTTCGTTAGATCCGAGTTCAATTGGTACACTGCTTGTAATTCGGTCGTAACTTTTGCGTCCGAACTCCGCTTCACTTATATCCTTTCATCTTGTGAGACTAAGTTTTGATATTGTATTAGGGCTGCTTATTGAATATTGTTTACACCTTGCTGAATTGTTGGGATTATGCACTTACGAGGGTAGCAAAACACTTTCGGCCATTGAAAAAAGAAGAGAAAAAAAAGGCAACCGCACAATAGCAAGAGCCACGGCAATGAAAAAAAAGGAGTATAAAAAGAACTAAGAGCAAAAACATAATTTTTGAGAAAGAAAAGAAGAAGAAAAAAAATAACTCTTTTACCGATTGCTACAGTATCATGCATTTTATTGGATGCTACAGTACCAGCCCATCATTATTTCAGATTGTGTAGTCATATTTTTTTTCTTTGAGCAATCTTGTGCCCTACTATTTTCAATTGCAATTGGCTAGCGTCTCTCTTTGTACTTGGTGCATAACGAGCTACCTTGATCTCATTTTCGATCCGTCTCGCTAGCTCATTCCTTTGTTTGCATTGAGTCACATTTGTCTTTGCGTGTGCGTTCATACTTATCACTTAAACCCATTGGATCAGCACATAGGCAAAAGAATCTTGCTTGGATCATTACTTAGCTTTACAACAACTTGAATATCAGTTTGCATAGGTTATACACATACCTTACCAAGCTCCACCTACACCCGTTCGTGTACTACCTTTGCTCTTGGTTACGCTCATACATTACCGGGTTGAGGTCGTTAGCTACCACAAGTGTCGTTTTGCCGTCCTTAATTCACTTTGGAACGGTAAGCTTGTCTTGTTTTCAGGACAGTGAGTTGCGAGCGTAGAGAGAGAGAGCTGATTTGTTTTACTAACCTGGATATAATCGCGTTTGCTATTTGTGAGTTGTTGCCATGTCAGGTCATCAGGAGGATCTATCAGTTACATGGATGGAGTACACTCGCTTGCGCAGGATGCTACAAAAGCAACTTCTTGATCGTGATAATGGTGTGCGCGATGAGCTTGGGGTCGTTCGGTGTAAATTGAACAACCTCGGGAGGAGGTTACGCAGCTACGTCACGGACATCAACAACAACTTCTTGAGTGCGCACCATGTTCAACCGCCCAATGTGCATCGTAAGGATTTTATCACTAAGCCCAAATTTCCTATCCCTATATTTTCGTGTCGTGCGTATGTGGAAGAATACCTTAATTGGGAGCTTGAAATTGATACGATATTTCGGATGCACAACTATTCCAATGAGAGGAAGCTCTTACTTGCGTCCAATGGTTTGGTTGATTATGCCACACATTGGTGGGAGCGATTTGTTCGTATGCGTATGGAGCGCCATGAATTGCCGATTATCACCTGGGAGCAGATGAAACAGCATTTGCGTGCACGTTTTGTACCTTACCACTACAAGCGTTCCCTAGTGGAAAAGTTGACAGGGTTGCGACAAGATTTGAAGTCCACTTGTGTGACACAAGAGAAGGAGACCGAGCATGGGATTTTCCCTTCGGTCCTGGCTTCATGTAGTATTGCTCCATTGCTTCATGAAGAGATTGTGGTTACTCGTGATTGCTCCCTTGCTGACCCACAATCTTTGGTGGATGCGATATATCCAAACCCATGTGAGAATAAGAGCCACATAGCCAAAGCCAAATTGAGTGAGAATGATAAAGAGAGTGAGCTGTGTAATTCCACCATATGTGAGGTTGAGAGCATCTCCATTGAGTGTGAGAGAGATACACTGTCGGGACCCAAAATTACGATTCAGGACCCTCTGTGTTTAATGCACTAGCCCAGGATCACGCTAGTGCACACAGTGTTAACAAAGATGGAAGTCGATCCATACAAGCGAATAGTAACATAAACGAATAACTTTGATTAATAAATAATGGTTTTGACCTTAAGGTCGAGTTACAATTACTGAGCCACGCAGGGCTAACAGAGAAAATAAACGACAGCGGAAACGAAAAAGGTAGTGGCACCCCATCGATTCACCACAGGCAACCGATCGATCAAGACCTCACGATTAAGCACCTTCGATGTACTCGTCCTCAAATGCTGGTGAAGACTCCTCCTCTGCTTGATTCGTCAAAACAAGCGTGAGTACACACCGTACTCGCAAGCCACACCACAGAGATGCAAAATGTATATATGCGGGCTTTTTACAAGGAAAGGCATTTTGTGGCTCTTTTGCATAAATGCAACCTTTGCAATTTAATACAATTTCATAGATTGAAAACAGGTAAAACCAATAGACAATAATAATCTTAACAAGTTATTTCACAAAGACACACATTGACCTAACAAAGTTATTCACATAGCTAGATGATTTAATCACATAGCTCCCTTCCCACACGCTTTATGAAAACATCTACCCCTAGTGTGAAATTCCGAGCATGTCCATAACCGAGGACGCGCTATTCAATAGATTAAGTTACACTCTGCAGAGGTTTGTACACTTTACCCACAAGATACACTTAGTGTAGCTAACACTAAGCATAACAAAGCAATTCAGATACCTTATCTTACTATGCTAGGCCCGTCTTAAAACAGGCATGTGGTCGTGACAGAAGCTCACCAATGACGCACATGGTGAGGTCCTTAATTGACCAAGGCAAGACTTCCACTAACCAAACCACATAGACACACAGATTAATATTATTCACACACCACACACCCACCCTTTCACACAAGATTCACCCCTTGCCTCACCCAAATCCTTTTACCACCCTGGTTGATTTAAGTGCAACATATGCCACAAAGACACATAGTACACACAGTTTGTTCACACAGTCTCATATTCACTTAGTCAATTTATAACTGCAGTATACATGACAAGTGATTCGTGGCATGGCTAAGCAATCTAATACGCATCTAACCAACCCACGTTGGTGCTACCATATTTACCAACTAAATACCAACTAAGGTGACAAGGAATCAGGACATAGCAATTAACAAGGATGGCATAACAATGTAGGATTAACTCATCGCATCTAAAAGCTTTTAAATAAATACTTAAAATTAAGATGCAGTAATTTGAATTAAAATACTTTTATAATACTGGGAAGCAAAATGGTCAAGGGTATAGCTTGCCTTGGAATAGGTTCAAGTGCTGGTCTTGATCTTGGAAAGCTCCTTCTTCCTCAAACCTTCCAGAAGTATCGTCGAAGTCTACCCAGAACGTGAAGCAACAACAAGAAAATAAATAACAGAAGTAAATAACTCTGATAAAAATAATTAAAAATCTCCAATAAATAGATCTTGATTTTATACAAATTTAGAAATTTGAATGGATGGATTTGGAGTTAGGATGCAAAAGTTATGAGGTTTCAAAGTTTGAAACAAAAGAAAAACCTAAAATAGGATTTATTGGAATTCAATTATTTTTCAATAGAAAAATCGGATTATTGCGCAAGCATGACGTCAATGAGGATTTTCCGAAATTAAAAGAATTAAAGAATTAAGCGACATGTGGGGCCCACATGTCGCTGACCCATTCCGCGCGACTAAGTCCACCGAGCCTCTGAGTTGAACCGGTCTTGGCGTGGCGCACCGTGCGCGCGGCGCCGACACGCGCCACGTGGTCGCCACGCATGCGCCACGGGCGAAACGGTGAGTGGAGGGTGACGTGGGCGGCGGCGAGGGCGGCGCAAGACGGAACCAAGGGTTCGGCGACAGCAGCTCCGGTGAAGGTGGGTGGTACCACGGGTAGAGGGCGCCAAAAACCTAGGGGTGTGCTCCCGGTGCTCGACGAGCGAGCGGCGGCGGCGGCGAGGCTTTGGCGGAGGAGGTGGTACGGCTCGACGGCGACGGCGTTAGAGGGCTCCTCCGGCGGCGAGTGAGCACCGGCCAGCGGCGTCACGGGAATCCAACGGTGGCGGCGACGACGCGAGGACGACGGAGGCGGCGCAATCGAAGCTCCAAGCCCTCGGTGTCGGCGGCGGGAATTCGCGATTCCGCGAGCACAGGCGCGAGAGAGGAGTGGGTGGCGGCCGGGATGGGTGACGCGAGGGGCGCCGGGCTCTCCTTTATAGGGCCGGGAGGTCCGGCGGCGTGGCGGCGTGGAGGTCGTGGCGGCGGTTGCGGCTTGGGCGCCAAGCGTCGCGAGAGAGGGAGAAGACGTGGAGGTCGTGCGGAGGAGGCGCGAGTCTCGCGCGCACGTCCGGAGGGAACGGGAGGTTGAGGCGCCAGCCGCCGCCAAGCTTCGGCGTTGACCGTCAATGGCGATTCTTGCTGGCGCGTCCGCGCGAGAAGAAGGCGGCGAGGACGGCGCGGTGGGGTCCACCGGCAGTGAGACGGGAGGCGAGGCGCGCGCAGGCGCGAGATCGCCGTCGATCCGATCGGACGGCCACGAGAGATGGGCAGATGAGCGATGTTGGGCCGAGAGATTCGCCCAACGATCGCTTGGAGATTTAAATTAGTTTTTCGTTTTTAGAAAATAGCGTAAATTCAAATAAGCAATGGAAAATAGCAAATGATCTTGGAAAATTCTAGAAAATTCAGAAAATATAACCAAGCATATGGAATCTAAATAAAATAATTTTGGCAATTGTTAATGTTGGGATTAAGCTCATTAAATCGGTTTATCCTTAAAGTCCATATTAAGCTTTTAAATTAAAATTCAAATAAATCCAAATGGTGAATTCTCTTAATACCATTGTTTAAAAGATTTTAAAGCTCAAAATTGGGATGTTACAAACCTTCCCCCTTAATGGAATCTCGACCCGAGATTCAAAGCTAGCTAGAGAAAAGGCTAGGAACTCGGCTTTCAACTCTTCTTCACGCTCCCACGCTGCTTCTCCTTCCGAGTGGTTACTCCATCGACTTTGCGTAAACGAACGGTCTTGCTTCAGTGCGGCGCTCGCGACATCCATAATCTTGACCGCCGCTCTTTGTAGGTGAGGTCTTCTTTTAGTTCAATCGAATCCAACGGTGCTTGTTCTTCCGCACACGAAGACACTTCTTCACCGTGAGACGGAAAGACATCGTGTACTCGCTAGCGATTGTGGCGGCTCAATCGATAAGCCACTTCTCCACGACGCTCCAAAATCTTGAACGGACCAACATACCGAGGGGCAAGTTTCCCTTTGGCGTGGAACCTTTTCACACCTCTGAGGGGCGTAACTCGAAGATACACAAAATCTTCTGATTCAAAACTGAGATCACGACGACGGTTGTCAGCATAACTCTTCTGCCTCGACTGAGCTATCTTTAATCTCTCTCTGATCATTGACACTTGCTCTTCTGCTTCTTGAATAATATCCGGACCAAAGATCAGACGTTCAATGGTTTCGACCCGCCTCAACGGGTTCTACAGGCACGACCATACAAGGCTTCAAATGGTGACATTTGTAGACTGGCTTGATAACTGTTGTTGTACGAGAATTCTGCATATGGTAAACTCTTATCCCAACGAGCAGCATTTGCTAGCGCACAGGCTCTCAACATATCCTCCAATATCTGATTAACCCTTTCAGTCTGTCCATCTGTCTGGGGATGATACGCAGTACTGAAATTCAGGTGAGTCCCTAAGGCTTCATGTAAACTCTGCCAAAATCGGGAGGTGAACTGAGATCCTCGATCGGACACAATCTTCTTAGGCACACCATGCAAAATGACGATCTTCGACATGTACAGCTCTGCCAGACGATCTCCTGAGTAAGTGGTTTTGACTGGTAAGAAATGGGCAACTTTAGTCAGACGATCCACTATTACCCAAATCGAATCGTAACCTGATTGAGTCTTGGGTAACCCAGTAATGAAATCCATTCCGATTTCTTCCCACTTCCATTCTGGAATCTTCAAAGGTTGCAACAGACCTGCTGGCCTCTGATGCTCTGCTTTAACTTTTTGACACACGTCGCACAAGGCAACGAACTCTGCGACTTCTCGCTTCAGATTTGGCCACCAAAACTTATTCTTAACATCCTGGTACATCTTAGTACTACCAGGGTGAATCGAGTATTTTGAGTCATGGGCCTCCTTCAAAATTAGTTGTCTCAATCCATCAATATCTGGGACGCATATACGTCCATTGATCCACAGTATGTCTTGATCATCTACTGTGAAGTCCTTGAACTTCCCTTCTGTCATCTTCTCCTTGATGTCGGAGAACTCGAGTCCTTCTACCGAGCTTCACGAATCTGCTTCTCCAAAGTAGATTGCACTTCAGTTTGCCACGAATCCTTTAGATACTACTTCTAACCCGACTGAATTCCTCTTGAAGTTCTCGAACAAAGCTCTTTCACTTCCAAGGCATTACAAAGGCTCTTACGGCTCAAAGCGTCTGCAACGACATTGGCTTTACCAGGATGGTAATGGATTCCAAGGTTATAATCCTTTATCAATTCTAGCCATCTTCTCGCCTCATATTCAGATCCGATCGAGTGAAAATATATTTCAAGCTCTTATGATCTCAGATATACCTCGCAATGATTCTGGATGAGGTAATGACGCCAAATCTTTAAGGCATGCACTACTGCAGCTAACTCCATATCATGGGTGGGATAGTTCTCTTCATGCGGCCTTAATCGCCTTGACGATAAGCGATTTACTCTTCCTTCTTGCATCAGGGACACATCCTAATCCTTGACGCCAAGCATCGCAATAGATATCAAAATCCTTGCGAATATCCGCAAAATCAAGATCTGAAATTTGAAGTCAAACATTTCTTCAATTCTTGAAAACTTTCTTCACAAGCTGGGGTCCAGGTAAACTTTTTCTCTTTCTTCAACAATTGCGTAAGAGGTTTAGCAATTGATGAGAATCCTTCAATGAAACGACGATAGTATCCCGCCAATCCCAAGAAACTGCGAATCGAGTGATACCTTGGGTCGCTCCCATTGTAGTCTTGCTTAACTTTATCGGGGTCAACGGCTACTCCTGCAAATTGCCATCACATGACCAAGAAAATCCACTTCCCTTTTCCAGAAATCACACTTGCTAAACTTAGCATACAACTGATGTTCTCTAAGCTTCTCTAGAATTAATCTCAAATGTTCGGCATGTTGTTCTTCTGACCTTGAGTAGACCAAAATATCATCGATGAATACAACTACAAACTTGTCCAGGTACTCCATAAATACCTTATTCATCATGTTCATGAAATAGGCAGGGGCATTGGTCAGACCAAAGGACATGACTAGGAACTCATAATGTCCGTGCAGCGCTGAGAAAGCGGTCTTAGGTATATCCTTGGGACAGATCTTCAATCGATGGTAACTTCGATCGCAGTCGATCTTCGAGAACACTCCGGCTCCTTTCATTTGATCAAGCAGATCGTCTATTCGGGTAATGGATACTTATTCTTAATAGTGACTTCATTGAGAGACCGGTGAGTCGATGCACATTCTCATGCTTCCATCCTTCTTTTGACGAACAAAACTGGCGCTCCCCAAGGCGACGAACTAGGCCTCACAAAGCCTTTCTCCAAAAGTTCTTCTACTTGCTTCTTCATTTCTACTAGCTCATCGGCTGGCATCCGATAAGGTCTCTTCGAGAGTGGTGCTGTCCCTGGCACTAGATCAATGACAAACTCGATGTCACGATCGGTGGCATTCCCAGTAACTCTTCCGAAACACATCCGGATACTCTTTGACGACCGCACATCTTCCAACGAGGCGGTCTTGGTGCTATTGACTAGCGATGTCCATTACGCATCGAGGTAGATAGAAACTCCACTTTGTTTCCTTTGGTATCCTCGATTGTAACGGCTCTTCGACCACAATCTAGCACGGCTTTGTGCTTGGTTAACCAATCCATGCCAAGGATGACATCTATGGTTTGGGTGTCTAGAATAACCAGGTTAGCTAGAAACTCAACTCCAGCTATGAGTAACTTAGCCCCTAAACAACCCATATTAGAACTTAACTCTGCTCCAGGTGACTGGACCGACAGAGTACGCTTAAGGTGCATAACTTCCAATTTATTCTTGGTTGCAAAACTCCGAAACAAACGAATGCGAAGCTCGTAATCAAACAGTAATCAGGCAGTCTCGAATTTACTAGGAACTTACCCAGTACAACTTCTGGTGCTTCCTGGGCTCCTTCCAAAGTGACGTGATTAACACGACCTCTGACCACTGACTGAGGCGCTCCTCCTGGTTGACTGGTTCCCTGAGAAACTCCTTGGTTGTTCTGCACTGGGGTCTTGGCAGGTGTTGCTCCAAGGTTGAAGCGAATCGGAGTGATAGTTCCTTTGAGGACACCGTTAGCGAAATGCCTGGGCCGACGGCAATGGTAACACACTCTTGGTTCATTCTCGACGATTGTTGTTTCGTGGGGTTGGTGGTGTAGGGTTACGAGAATCTTGAACAAAAGGACGAGGTGTCAAGGCGGTGCGGTGTTCGAAAGAACTCGTGGCGGAAGCGATTAAACCGCCGTGGCACTATCCTTGCCCTCTGCTTGTTGTGGTGGTGGCTTCCTGCTGAATCATCCTACGCTGCGGTAATCCTCCGCCTCCTTGCGCTTGTCCTCCATAACCAACGCCTTGTTAATCACCTCACGGAAATGCGGGAAGGTGTGGGCAAGCGATTGACTTGTAGTCCCGAGTTCGACCCTTCAAGAATCGACTCTGGCGAGACACATCGAAGAGCGACGTCTTACGGAGCATAGCGAGCTAGCCGAGAAAACTTGTTCGTAGTCATCAGCGACATACCCCTTGCTTGAGAGCGGAACTCGTCCTTCTTGGATCCATAATGCCTTCAGTACATGATATCGCGAAAAGTCATGAGAACTCTTCCTGTGTGATATTCTGCGGTGCTCCATGCGGCTGCAGAAGTTTTCCCACCACTCGCCAGCCTATGCCCTCCATCCGATGGGTGGCATACAAAACCTTCTCATGATCGCCGCATTGGGTGATCAACGCTTCCTCTCAATCACGCCAAAGCCAATCATCGCTTTCTCATCGAGACATGTCCGGAGAAAGTTGGTGGACGGGTCCTCATGAATTCACCAATTTGGATGGTCCTCGATGACTATGAGCAACCTGGGCTCCTCCTCGATGATGGTTGTGGTTGTTGTTGTTGTTCATGGCACGCATCCGGTTCATCATGGTGTACATCATCTGCGTCTGTCTTTGCCATGAAGGCTCCAAAGTTACGTAAGTCAATAGGAGGTGCTTGGGGTGGTACTTGCTCCGTAGTGGTTTGCTCATTGCCTTGATCCTTGGGCTCGCTCCACTTGCGTGCAGTATGGCGAGTCCGAACCATCCGGTGAGGTTCCATGGGTTAGATAAGGTAGAGAGCACAAGGTGAGTTAAGAACTAGATAGGGGATAGATTAAACCCAACAAACACAGCTCAAGAAACTTCGAATGAAATAATCTTCATTAATAATTTAATAGCATGGCTGCAACAAATGCCTAAGGGCCTTTGCAGCTCATACTTGCACACAGAAAAAGAAGCGAACCTAAGCACACAAGCTACCGCCTAAAGGGCGACTCGAAAGGAAATCGCTAAGCCTCGACTAAACCGGACTTAGACGAACTACTCGAAAAGCCTCAAAATCCACGGCGACGCTCCTGCCTGGTGTAGACTCGGAAGTTAGCTGGCATCGTCGCGAACTGATTCTGATGCCCCGGGGCTGGTGCAGTAGGAGCATGCGTGCTAGGTGCAGGTGCAGCTGGCTCCTCCGTAGGCAACCTCTCTCGATCCTCTAGAATCTCCTCCGGTCTTCCTCGGCTTCTTACGCTCTTCCGGATCTTCCTTTTGATCATCTTCGAGCTCATGCTGACCGTAGAGAGCTTGCTCTAGTACGGCGATCCTTTCCTCGGCTTCCTCCCAGGCCTGATAGGCGCACCTCAGCTCGGTGGCGGCCATCTCCAGCGACTCCTCCTGGGCAACTGTGAACCGTGCAAGATGCACCATCGTGGCATGGCCTTCTCCGCTTGTAGACGGAAGCGCAGATGTCTCCCCGGCAACTCGGGATGATAGCGGAAACGGTGTGTGGCGCTTCTTGGCGTAAATGTGGCAGACTCGGAGCATGGCGAGTCGTGACGACTCCTGGATTCCTTGTGTGAAGGTGATCCTCCTGACTGAGATGTACAAAGGCTGGCTGCCTCTAGTGTTCCTCCTGGCATAGATTGTCAGGCGGCAGACTATACCACGATCCCGTCCGTTGACTATGTACTCACCGCCACGGTACATCAGGCGGTCGAAGCCTCAAGTGTCTGCAATAGCTTCCACACTCTGCGGCAAGTCCTCCGTTGCTATCTCCAAGGTCTCAAGGTAAGGCATCTGTCAAGACAGACGGAGGTAGGAACCATGTTAAAACAATGGGAGAGTAAAGAAGTTATAGCAATAGATGAGTTAAGAGAGATATAAGAGGAGTTAAGCAATTCATTTAGTCTTGCAAGTTAATTTTCTTTTAGAAAATAATTTGAACACTCGAACGGCCAATCTAACTAAGGTCTAGACCTACGATCGATGGCTCGATACCACTTTTGTCGGGACCCAAAATTACGATTCAGACCCTCAGGTTTAATGCACTAGCCCAGATCACGCTTAGTGCACACAGTGTTAACAAAGATGGAAGTCGATCCATACAAGCGAATAGTAACATAAGCGAATAACTTTGATTAATAAATAATGGTTTTGACCTTAAGGTCGAGTTACAATTCTTCGAGCCACGCAGGCTAACAGAGAAAATAAACGACAAATGAAACGAAAAGGTAGTGGCACCCCATCGATTCACCACAGCAACCGATCGATCAAGACCTCACGATTAAGCACCTTCGATGTACTCGTCCTCAAATCTTTGGTGAAGACTCCTCCTCCGCTTGATTCGTCAAAACAAGCGTGAGTACACACCGTACTATAAGCCACACCACGAGATGCAAAATGTATATATGCGGGCTTTTTACAAGGAAAGGCATTTTGTGGCTCTTTTGCATAAATGCAACCTTTGCAATTTAATACAATTTCATAGATTGAAAGCAGTAAAACCAATAGACAATAATAATCTTAACAAGTTATTTCACAAAGACACACACACCTAACAAAGTTATTCACATAGCTAGATGATTTAATCACATAGCTCCCTTCCCACACGCTTTATGAAAACATCTACCCCTAGTGTGAAATTCCCGAGCATGTCCATAACCGGGGACGCGCTATTCAATAGATTAAGTTACACTCTGCGGAGGTTTGTACACTTTACCCACAAGATACACTTAGTGTAGCTAACACTAAGCATAACAAAGCAATTCAGATACCTTATCTTACTATGCTAGGCCCGTCTTAAAACAGGCATGTGGTCGTGCAGAAGCTCTACCAATGACGCACATGGTGAGGTCCTTAATTGACCAAGGCAAGACTTCCACCTAACCAAACCACATAGACACACAGATTAATATTATTCACACAAATCCACAGTCCACCCTTTCACACAAGATCCACCCCTTGCCTCGGTCAAATCCTTTTACCACCTGGTTGATTTAAGTGCAACATATGCCACAAAGACACATAGTACACACAGTTTGTTCACACAGTCTCATATTCACTTAGTCAATTTATAACTGCGAAGATACATGACAAGTGATTAGTGGCATGGCTAAGCAATCTAATACGCATCTAACCAACCCACGTTGGTGCTACCATATTACCAACTAAATACCAACTAAGGTGACAAGGAATCGGGACATAGCAATTAACAAGGATGGCATAACAATGTAGGATTAACTCATGCACCCAAAAGCTTTTAAATAAATACTTAAAATTAAGATCAGATAATTTGAATTAAAATACTTTTATAATCTTGGGAAGCAAAATGGTCAAGGGTATAGCTTGCCTTGGAATAGGTTCAAGTGCTGGTCTTGATCTTGGAAAGCTCCTTCTTCCTCAAACCTTCCGAAGTATCGTCAAGTCTACCCGTGAACGAAGCAACAACAAGAAAATAAATAACAGAAGTAAATAACTCTGATAAAAATAATTAAAAATCTCCAATAAATAGATCTTGATTTTATACAAATTTAGAAATTTGAATGGATGGATTTGGAGTTAGGATGCAAAAGTTATGAGGTTTCAAAGTTTGAAACAAAGAAAAACCCTAAAATAGGATTTATTGGAATTCGAATTATTTTCAATAGAAAAATCGGATTATTGCGCAAGCATGACGTCAATGGAGGATTTTCCGGAAATTAAAAGAATTAAAGAATTAATCGACATGTGGGGCCCACATGTCGGTGACCGCTCACGCGGACTAAGTCCACCGAGCCCTCTGAGTTGAACCGGTCTTTGGCGTGGCGCACCGTGCGCGTGGCGCCGACACGCGCCACGTGGTCGCCACGCATGCGCCACACGAGGCGAAACGGTGAGGTGGAGGTGACGTGGGCGGCGGCGGGGCGGCGCAAGACGGAACCAAGGGTTCCGTGAGCAGCAGCCCCGGTGAAGGTGGGTGGTACCAATGGTAGAGGGCGCCAGTGCAAACCTAGGGTGTGCTCCCGGTGCTCCAGACAGCGAAGGCGGCCGGCGCGAGCTTTGGCGGAGGAGGTGGTGCGGGCTCGACGGCGGCGGCGTTAGAGGCTCCTCCGGCGGCGAGTGAGCACCGGCCAGCGGCGTCCACGGGAATCAACGGTGGCGGTGGCGACGCGAGACGACGGCAGGCGCGCAATCGAAGCTCAAGCCCTCGGTGTCGGCGGGAATTCGCGATTCCGGCGAGCACAGGGCGAGAGAGAGAGTGGGTGGCGGCTTCGGGATGGGTGACGCGAGGGGCGCCCGGGGCTCTCCTTTATAGGGCCCGGGGAGGTCCGAAGCGGCGTGGCGGCGTGGAGGTCGTGGGCGGCGGTTGCGGCTTGGGCGCCCGCGTGCGCGAGGAGAGGGGAGAAGACGTGGAGGTCGTGCGGAGGAGGCGCGAGTCTCGCGCGCACGTCCGGAGGGAACGGGAGGTTGAGGCGCCCGGCGCGGCTTCAGCGTTGACCGTCAATAGCGGTTCTGCGCGGCGTCGGTCCTGCGAGAAGAAGGCGGCGAGGACGAAGCGGTGGGGTCCACCGGCAAAGAGACGGGAGGCGAGGCGCGTGGCGAGATCGCCGTCCGATCCCGATCGGACGGCCACGGAGAGATGGGCGGATGAGCGGTGTTGGTAGGAGAGATTCGCCCAACGATCGCTTGGAGATTTAAATTAGTTTTTCGTTTTTAGAAAATAGCAGAAATTCAAATAAGCAATGGAAAATAGCAAATGATCTTGGAAAAATTCTAGAAAATTCTGTAAAATATAACCAAGCATATGGAATCTAAATAAAATAATTTTGGCAATTGTTAATGTTGGGATTAAGCTCATTAAATCGGTTTATCCTTAAAGTCCATATTAAGCTTTTTAAATTAAAATTCAAATAAATCCAAATGGTGAATTCTCTTAATACCATTGTTTAAAAGATTTTTAAAGCTCTGAAAATTGGGATGTTACATACACCAACAGAAAAGAGGGAAGTAGATGATAGCGAAAGTGACGTCACTTCTGAAATTAACGATTTACTCGCTACTTCTAGTATTGTTTCTCACATTGTGCAGGGTTGATATTAAAGAAGATGAGTTGACTGTTCAACAACCAGCACCGTTGGAAGTAAAAGACGCAGAGATAACCACGGTTGTGGATGGAATGCTTGCTGCCCCGTGGTTTCACGATGACAATTTGATACCTAAAACACCTGCAATAATAGAGGAGGACGTTAAAGGTAACAATAATGGTGTTGAATTGAATATTCATCACGTCGAGGTACGTAAGAGTGAGAACTCTAGTGTTCCATTGAATATTCTATGTTTTAAAATTCCTTCACTCAATTTACATAATGAGCAATTGATTACTCATAAGGATGTTCCTACTAGCATATCTCTTAATGATTCTTTATATTATATCATGTTCGATGATCCTAGAGAGCTATCTAGTGTGATTGAAAACCTTGTTGACGTTTCATGTTTAAAATCACTAGTTAGTCCTTCTGCCTACACATATACGTTCAATTTGATTGGAGATTACGGTGTAGATGACAAGTTCTATGTTTATCGAATGTGCATTGCTTGTGATAATTTTGCTGATTTTAAATTACATGTTTTGCGCAAACCATGTATTATTGAGCAATGTCATGGTCACTTTGAGATGTATTTGAATACAAGTGCCTATTGTTTAGAACGCAACATGATGCCTACTTGTTTATCCTGTACCAGTAAACATAGTAGTGTAGTTCAAGCATAGAAGTCACTAAGAATTTTCTCCCCCAGATTTGAACAACCTGATCTAGCTCGTCCCTTTATATTTTGTCCATGTGCTTAGAAAAGTCGAGTATGACTTTTTCTCAAGGGAGGGAGAATGATGTGAATGAAGGTACCGTAATGTATATATCAAATACATCCTACGGTTGCAGTTGTGGTACTTATTTTGTACAAAACAACGCAAATGGCACAACAATTGATTCATAGATATATCACGTATATACGTTGTTCTCTATTTTTAGTACATGTTCAGCAAATTATCATGCGCTACACGGAAGTTGTTTGGATGATAAATACATATACCATGCATATACGTTGTTTTCTTTGTGTAGCACATTTTCAGGCTATCAAAAGCCGAGGACGACTTTTTTTGAAGAAAGGGAGGATGATGAGGATATCCTGACTATTTATGAGGCTGTTTATGAAGCAAGAGCTACATTTCTCAAGCAACAGATGCAATTCTTTCTTAGCAGGTTTCTTTGTGTTCTCCGTGAGAATTGGACACTACGTAAAAGCAATACTTTGTGCATTCTCAGGTTCGACAAGCTTAAAGTCTTTGGAACCAAGAGGGAGGCTGGAGCCAAAGTAATAGAGGAGTACAAGGAGGAGGGTAACCATATTTATTGCCTACTGATGAAGAACAAGAAGGTCAAAGCAGTTGGGAAGGAGAAAGTCAAGCAGTCCATGCGGCTGATTAAGGAGGAAAGAAGCTTGTATGATAGTAGAGCAAAAGGGGACTTCAAGCTCAAGTTTTGGATAAGATTTTCAAGCCCAATTCAGATCTCCCACAAGCCCAACCGAAATCATATTCGGAATCAACTTAGAATTCAATTCGGATTCGGAATCAGCCTCAAATTCGGATTCGGAATGAGCAGGACAGTCCGGAGTAAAAAGGTCATAACTTTCTCATACAAAGTCCGATTGGGGTGTTTTTGGGCTTGTTGGAAACCTAACTTCAAGACCGATCCAACCGATTCTGGATCACTCCGAAATTCCTAAGAAGTCAAAAGATATGACCGAAACAATATGACAGTTGTAAAATTAGAGTTTCCTTTTTGTTTTAGATTGAGTCGGAATTGGAGTAGGAGTTCTAATTCCGAATTAGAGTAGGAGTAGGGCCTCTTGGCCAGCCATGAGGAGGAGAAGGGGCACTATATATTGAGGGTTAGACCCCCATTGTAACCTCAGACCAGTTTATGCATAAGAATAGAAACATAGCTATTGCTTATTCTTTCGAAACCAGAGTTCATGCGAGGACTTTGAGAGAGGACTAGGCGATCCGTTGATTCGTTCTGCAACTCGAGGTCAAACCATCGTTCCATTGGGAATTGGGGACTTGGCGTTCGTCGTTTGTGGTCTCGCGACGAATACCTATCCGGTGTGTTTTTGGCGTTTTCCAAAGAGTTGAGGGTTCGTGCATTGGCGCGAGTGTTCAGCTAGCGACATCGTCTACTTCATATCATTTGTCCACGGTTCCTCAGTGAGAAGATCGGGCCTCCCCCGTATCAAGTCCTCTGTTGCACAATCCACTGCTGAAGCTGAGTATGTAGCTGTTGCTAGTTGCTGTAGTAAGATTTTGTGGATGTGTCAACTCTTAAGGACTATGGGTTATCTTTTGCTAGTGTTCCTCTTCTCTGTGGTAACACTTCTGCCATTAATATTGCTAAGAACCCTGTGCAACACTCTAGTACCAAGCACATAGACATTCACTATCACTTCCTTAGAGACCATGTAGAGAAGGGTGATATTGTGCTACATTTTGTGGAGTCCGAGGCTCAGTTAGCTGATATCCTCACCAAGCCTTTAGACCAACTAGGTTTGCTACCTTGAGAAATGAGTTAGGGGTAATTTACCCCTATGGGTTGGTTTGAGGGGGAGTTGGTTCTTTTCTGAACTTTCCTTGTTCATCTGATCTTTCCTTGAACTTTTCTGAACTTGTTGATCTTTTAGATCTTTTTAGGCTTTTAGGTTTTTCTTGCATATCATTGTATTATATTGCATTCATATGAAAATTACAAAAAGATGCATTGTAATATAATCCTTACTGCTTATCTTTTAAAATTATTGAAGCTTTGCTTATTACCCTCTTGAGCTTTAATATTTCAATTTTTGCTCAATATCATGTCTAGTTCTTTGACTTGCTAGAATTATCATGCTTTCACATGTGTAGCTAAGTCTTTGCTAAATAAGCTAGAACTTTAAGACAACTTGAACTAAAAATTACAATCTGTGGATCTTTTAGCTAAGTTGCACAATTAGTGATCCTCTTGTGACATTGGCCCTGCCAAAATTTCTTTGTTAGATCTTGAATCTAGGATTGAATATTTCTTGAGCTTTTTGTTCCCTTGCGAATCTAAAACTGCTCTTATGCAAATTGAAAAATCAAATTTCAAATTTTGTGCCAAACTATTCTCACTAGACTACTTGTCAAAGATATAAACTTGGAGATAGTTTGATGATTCGGATGATCTCATGGGGATTGCTTGTCAAATTTGACATGAACGTCAAGATTTATCGCCCTAGTTGAAGCTTAGGAAGAGATTGTGGATGGCTCCTTGTCCAGGATTTTCTTCACTAAGAGAGACCGTTAAATTTCCTTGGTTGAAGCTTAGGAAGAGTTTGTGGATGGCTTCTAGTCCAGGATCTTCTTCACTAAGATAGACCTTTAATCAACATCAATATTCATTGCAAATGAAAAACTGTTGTAAAGATGGGTGACTGAAGCTCTTTGAGCAAAATGATTTAATTCTGGACTTTCCGTCTCTAGGATGTTCATTGTTAGCTTCTTGATCTCACATTGACATTCTAACATGGCCATTATCATTTTAGAATATCTGTTGATGAACTTGCTAGTTTTGAAGCTTTGCTTAAATTGTTACAATTCATCGCTTTTACTTTGAGCCTTCTAGCTTAGCTTTGATATATATGTCTTAACATGATCTTGCTAGCGCTTTCACGCTTGATATGTATTGTGTGATTATAGAAATGCTAGTTGTTCTTTTGGGTAATCTTCAAAGCATCTTGTGGTAAAATATGCAAAATTTTAAAAAATAAAGCCATTTCATTGTATTTCATGCATGCTCTTTCTTATGCTTCTTCCTCAATTCTACATTTATTATATCTGGATGAGAGGAAGGTGTGATTCCTTGATGACTCCATTGACAAAGGGAGAGAAGAAGTAGCAAAAATGTTAAAAGGGAGAGCTATTTGAAGATAATGAAGAAAATAAAATTTTCTGAAAAAATGATGATCAAAGTGAGGGGGAGATCTTATTTCCATTTCTAAACTTGAATTGCAATTCTTGGAACCTCACAATGATCAAAGGTCAATTTGAACAATTGTTCTTTCATATGGACCTTAAGTGAGATTTTTTTACTCTTCTTTGAAAATTGAAGGTTTCTTGCTTTCTTTTGACTTATATCGCTTGCCTATACTAATTTGAAGCCAACTTGGTTATTTCCATTGCTTTCTCTTGCTCTTGGACCAAGTTGTGCCTTTGTGCGAATACGTGAGTATTTTTATCTTTCAAACCTTAAACTTACATTTTTGGAAAATTGCCAATGTGTTCATCAAGGGGGAGATTGTGGATATCATTGGGATATGCTCATGATCTTAGAATGATATTACAATTGGCAATGGCTTTAAAGGTTTATCGAATCATGCATTTTTGGCAAAGTTTTAGTTCTGTCAGGTCATAGGCGATCGACACGCCACCTGGCGGTCGGACCGATCGAGGCGGTTGGACCGCCATAGGCGTGATCGATCGGCCAATACAAAATATTGAGTTTGGAGCTAGGCAAAAAATAGAGGGTGTAGGCAAGAGAGGGGATTCTAGTACACTTGGTCTCATAATTTTTGGAGTTTCCAGTCAAAAGATCTATTCGTTTGAGTTTTTCGGAGAGCTTTCGGTTTTCAAGGGTTGAAAATGGGCTAAGTCCCTTCTGGGCCGTCAGAACGGCCAGAGGGTGGTCAGACCGGCCCATAGGTGGCGGTCTGACCGGTTTGCACTTGATTCGTCGGCTTTCAAAGCGGCGATGTCTGTTTGTTGAGTCAAGTTCATGGGTTTCAGTGCATATGTGTTACATGATGCATGTTTTGATTAACGTGGGTCAAGTTACAAAGAACTTATTCCTGGAATTGATTTCTTGGTCTATTGTTGTACATGTTGCTTCGGGTCAATGACGGTCAACGGCGAGGATGATAGGGAATAGGCTTGAGAGCTGAGGTTCAGAACGATCGAGGATGCTGGGTGAAATCATTGGATTCGAGCGTGGCGCACAATGGACAAGCATGACCGAACGGGAAGTTCGGTGCGACGGGTTGCATCAAGCGGCGTGGGGGTCGGTGCAAGTGCCATGGTAGTTTCAGTGAGAGCCGAATGGGAGAGTGTCGGGACCCGAAAATACATCTCAGGAACCCTTTGTGTATTCTGAACTAGTCCCAGATCAGTAGCTAGCTCACACAGGAAACAGTGATGACATACCATCCATCTATTCGATTTAACTAGAAAGATCTCAAAATAACAAATAATAATAACTGGACCTTATGGTCAATGTTTACTTAACTTGCCACGCAGAGCTAAAGAAACAAATAAACTCTTGCAGCGGAACGAGAAACTTGGGAAGGCCATTCAACATGCCCACAGGCAATCGAGTGGAGAACGCATCCTAATCCGCAAAACCTTCAGCGTCTTGATTCGGAAGAACTCACATGCGACTTGATATTCTTCAACTGATCAACAAAGGCATGAGCCGTGAGTACATAAAGCACTCAGCAGGCTGTAGGGAAATGTATGCAAATAGTATTCATGCAAGGCTTACCAAAGGTTAGCTGTATGGTTCTTTTGCAGAAAACAGCATTTATGACAAATACAATAAATAGATTGAAATGCGTAATTGAAAAGAATAATAAATAAGTAAACAAGTTCTTTGAAACAACGGTGAACTAACCATTCAGCGACCAACCAACAAATGACGATGAACTCCCGTTCACCAATCAACAAACCACCAAGTGAATTACCCATTCACCGAACAAACATTATATTCATCAAGTGAACTTCCCATTCACACCGACTCATTTTAGAAGAAACTCTATCTCCGTGTGAAATTCCGAGCACGTCCATAACCGCGGACACGGCTATTCGAATAGTTTTACACGCTCTGCAGAGGTTGTACAGCTTGACCCACAAGACGCGACTTCTCCAGTTGGTTTGGCATCCGTCGATACCACTACTCACTACCTTGGGTAAGGTGCTGAAACACGTGATAAAGCATTTACAAAGCTCCTTCTTAACCCAGTTCTGCCCGCTAAGGTTTCAACACTGAATGTCTCCATCCGACTAGACAGGGCCCCCCTCTTGCGCCATAGTGAGTACGTGCTCGTAACTCACCCTTCCCGATGTAACCGAGAAATAAGATATTGCTAATTAATCACCGAGTCCCGCCCATACAGGACATGTGGTTGTGCAGTTAAGGCTCATTCAATGGCGCACAAGATTAAGTCCTTGACAAGTTACTCAGGCGATCTTTCCACAAACCCACAACGTGTTAAATCCACACCCTCAATCCACCATCCACTCGCCTGAGTGAAGACAATTTTGTATAAATAGAACCAATGACATCCCCTGTCATGGTACACAAGTTTTAACAACAGTGGCTAACCACCACAATTCCATAAGTCATTAAGTCAAGATTAAATCATTAAGACACATGTGATGACAACCCATCGTAACTAAGCTTCACTAAGCAACAATACGATACCCATGTTGGTGATACAAATATGTCCAACTAAAATTATCCAAGCTAGGGTGACAAAGGATTCATGGCATTCAAATGTTCAATGGAGGCATAATGACAACAGGTAATAACTAAACCCAAAACAATTGATATAAAGATAGCATGCAATTGTATAAAACAATATACTTTTGAAATCATAGGATCAATATGATCAAAGGACTACAGCTTGCCTTGGAATAAATCCTGGGATTGATCTTGATCTTGATGTGCTTCTCCTTGTACAAAACTTCCCGAAGTAGCAATGTCTACTCGCAAAATAAGCAAATAGAACAAATAAATATAAAATAGAGATACAATCAACTCCAAAAATTAAATAAAAATCATAAACAAATAGAGCTCGAATTTAGATGAATTTACAAATTTGAATGGGCTCAATCGGAGTTCGGATGCAAAAGATATGGGCTTTGGAAGATTGAAAATAAATCAAAACCCTAATTTGGATTTTAATTGTATTTCCTGAATTATTTTTCAACTGAAAAAGATGAATATGACGTCAGGATGATGTCAGCAGGGAATTTCGGCCGATATTAAAATCAACCGACAAGTGGGTCCCACATGGAGGTGACTGGGTGTACCATGGACTGAGTTCAAGAAGGTTTGGCTTCGGGTGGAAACTGGTCGTGCCACATGGCAGCGACACGCAGGCGCCACGCTAGCAAAAAGCCGACGTAGCTGAGGAGGTGGCGGCTGAGGTGGCGGCTGACTCAGCACAGCTCTCCCGAGCGAAGATGGCTCGGCTGAGGACCTTGCCGGTGGCGGCGACGGCGAGCGGCGGAGAGACGGCGGTGGCGGAATAGCAAAACGGAGAGCCGGGGAAGTGGCGAAGCTGATGGAGGTGGCGGCGGCGCTTGGGAGGCAAGAGCTCACCGACGGCAATGAAGATGGTGGCGGCGGTGACAAAAGCCCGTTGTCGGACGGTGGCAAACGACGATGGCGGCGGCGAGGGGCGAAGACGACGGCGGACGGGTAGCCGGTGTTATTGCGATCACGATGATGACGGTTGCTTGGGCGGGAAGGACTAGAGGCGGCGGATTACGACGGCGACGAGCCGGCGCCGAGGTTGGTCTTTCGGCGATTGCGGCGCGACGAAGACGATCGAGTGCGGCGCCTTAGGGTTTTGGAGGAGAGCGGAGGGGCGAAGAATCTGGTGCAGTCGGGGTCCCATTTATAGCATTTGGGCGGGGAGTCCGAGGTGGAGACGACGGCGGCAGCGGCGTGCGGCATCGGACTCGAGGAGAGTCCCGTTGAAAACGGCGACACTGTTGGCGAGGCGGGCCCAATGGACAATGGAGAGGGAGCGGCGCGGGAGGTCGGGCCGAGGCGCGGAGAAAAGGTCAAGAAGTTGGGCGAACTCGGAATAGTAATGGGCTTGACTGTCGCTCGAGGAATTTTAATATGTTTCTCTTTTTATAAAATACTGAAAATGCAAATGGCAATTAGAAAATAGCAAATGCACTCAGAAAAATCCTAGAAAATTCTAGAAAATATATCTAAGCCCGTAGAATCCAAATAAAATAATTTTGATAATAGTTGATGTTGGAATTAATCATATTAAATTATTTTGATCTCTGAAATTTCAATTAAGCTTTAACTTTAGTAGAAAAATTCAAATGGTTATTTTTCTTTTTAAAACTTTAAAACATGCCAAATTTTTGGGATGTTACAAACCTCCCCCCCTTAAAGGAATCTCGTCCCCGAGATTCGGGCTGACTAGAGAATAGGTTCCGACGCAGGTCTAACTTAAAGACTTACCAGAAACGACGTTCTGAAGTTGCTGTACTTCTTCCGCAGTGACATGATTCAGTCTTCCTCTTGCTACAGTTGGTGGGGTCTGGTAGCTTGATTTGGAGTCCAAACACTCCTCTTCCCACTCACAGCACGAAGTTACGGTGGTGTAGGTCCCAGTTGAAAGGAATTGGTGTGAGTCCTTGCTTCGGGCACTTGTTGGCATAATGACCTGTCTCATTGCAATTGAAATAAGTAACTCCTGCTGCAGGATTGTTGGTCCTTTGATTGTTACTATTATTGAAATTGGAAATTCCTGAGTTTCTGCATGCGATCTTCAAGGCGGGGTTACGAATCCGTGGATGAATTGTTAGCACGAAATGGCTGCTGGGTATTGGTCCTGACTCTTTGTAGCTGACTCTGATGAACTCCATGTTGAATCATTTTTCTTTTGCGAGATTCGTCCAACTCACGACGAGAATCTTCTATAAGTACGGCTTTATCCACCATGTCTTTGAAAATCAACATAGTCATTCCCGATAACTTGTACCTTCAAATCGGGTTGAGTCCACGCTGAATCGCTTCTGATGTGCATTATCTGTCGCAACATCTTCTGGAGCATAGCGAGAAAGTTGAGTGAACTTGTTGAGATATTCACCCAAAGATATATTTCCTTGCTGTAGTTCACGAAATTCATTCTTCTTCATTTCCGCTATACCATCTGGAACATGAGCTTGACGAAACGCCATTGAAAATTCTCCCAAGTAATGGCTTGTGAATTCTCATGAGTCATGCGGTGTAGTTTTCCCACCATTCTGCTACTACCTTCCAATTGATGTGAGGCATAAAGAACTTTCTCATGATTATTGCATTGGGCAATGGCGAGCTTTTTCTCATCGAGCGAAGCCAATCTTACAAGGCCCAAAGGTTACGGCGAATGAGAAAATGTAGGCGGACGAGTCCTGATAAATTCTGCTAACTTGGAGTGATGATGAGTTGACGGTGGAGCAGAGGCTGCTTGATTGTTCTGATTATTCTGATTCAACAAGCTGACTATTGCGGCGGCGTCGACTTTCTTTGAGTCATCATCTTGTTCATGTTTTGCATCATTGCGCTCATGAATTGAGTTTGAGCCGCTAGTAGTTGTGCCATCTTTGGGTTCTGTAGTTCCCGGGATCGTGATTTGGCCGCTAGTGTTAACGTTGGTAGGGCACCATCGACCGAGTACGGCTTGATGTGTTGCAGTGTCAACCATCTGCGATGCCTCTCCACAGGTTTGTTAGATAAGATAGAAAAGCAGTGTAGACGAGAGGGAATAGCACAATAGATGAGATAGACAAGATAGGGTAGATGGAACAACCTAAGTAGTGGAAACAGGTTAAACCCAAGACAAGAGACAAGAAACCGTAGCTGAAAGGCTATGAAAGAACAAATAAACTCTTCAAATTAAAAGCTTAGTGCGACTGCAACATAATGCTTGACAAAGAAAATCTGCAGCTCACTTGCACACAACCCAAATAAAGACCTATTGCAACAACGATCTAAAACCGCTACTAAAACACTAATAGGGTGGCTCCCACTCTGGACTAGAGAGCGAAGACTCTTCAACTTCTGGTTCTGAATCGCTGTAGAACACCCACGAGTTGCGAACAGCTGGAGGAGACTCTGGACGAACAACTGGCATGAAGTGGTGGAGATACTCCTGACGATTTCCGGTGATTCGACGCCTTTCTTCAGGACTGGGTAGAGTAGGTGACGGCAGTGAAGCTAGTGGTGGAGCAGCGACTTCTTGCTCAGGGATGGCTGGTACTGACGCTATTTGCATCACATACTTGCAAACCAACTTGGACAAACTGATCCGATGCAATCTGCAAATCCTTCGAACGGCTTTGTGAGCAACTATGACTGCTGACATGTCCTCAAGCTTGTCGTAGCACTTCATGCTGTGATGACGGATGTGGCCTCCAATCCTCACAATGAAATATACCCTCGTCTCGAATCCAGTTATGTGTCCCTTCACTTTCTTTTCCTTGGTGAAGTAAGTTGCACCTCTACTTGTTCCCAAACTTTGCAACAAGCAATGAAGAACTCCAGGCCAATCGCCTCTTTGATCGCGATACACTTGCACCATCTAGAGAAATTAACAGGATAAGACTGTCAAATTAAGATCATAAAATAAAATTCAGATAAGATAAGAGACAAAGACCTCTAGCACAAGATGAGGAGAAATAGAATGTGGCAAGAATAGAATAGACGGAGATGAGATCAGAATAGAATAGATCAGAAAGGGACAACTTAAGTCAAATTCAGTTGATTTGATTTAGAAAATAAGTTTTGAAGCTTAGACTAAAACGACCATGCTAACTAAGGTTGCGTTCTACAGTCGATATGGCTCTGATACCACCTCTGTCGGGACCCGAAAATACATCTCAGGAACCCTCTGTGTATTCTGAACAAGTCCCAGATCAGTAGCTAGCTCACACAGGAAACAGTGATGAAATACCATCCATTTATTCGATTTAACTAGAAAGATCTCAAAATAACAAATAATAATAACTAGACCTTATGGTCAATGTTTACTTAACTTGCCACGCAGGGCTAAAGATACAAATAAACTCTTGCAGCGGAACGAGAAACTTGGGAAGGCCATTCAACATGCCCACAGGCAATCGAGTGGAGAACGCATCCTAATCCGCAAAACCTTCAACGTCTTGATTCTGGAAGAACTCCTGTGCAGCTTGATATTCTTCAACTGATCAACATAAAGCACTCAGCAGGCCGTAGGGAAATGTATGCAAATAGTATTCATGCAAGGCTTACCAAAGGTTAGCTGTATGGTTCTTTTGCAGAAAACAACATTTATGACAAATACAATAAATAGATTGAAATGCGTAATTGAAAAGAATAATAAATAAGTAAACAAGTTCTTTGAAACAACCAGTGAACTAACCATTCACTGACCAACCAACAAATGACCAGTGAACTCCCCGTTCACCAATCAACAAACCACCAAGTGAATTACCCATTCACCGAACAAACATTATATTCATCTAGTGAACTTCCCATTCACACTCCGACTCATTTTTAGAAGAAACTCTATCTCCGTGTGAAATTCCGAGCACGTCCATAACATGACACGGCTATTGAATAGTTTTACACGCTGCGCAGAGGTTGTGCGGCTTGACCCACAAGACACGACTTCTCCAGTTGGTTTGGCATCCGTCGATACCACCGCTCACTACCTTGGGTAGCGAGCTAGAGCACGTGACAAAGCCTTTACAAAGCTCCTTCTTAACCCAGTTCTGCCCGCTAAGGTTTCAACACTGAATGTCTCCATCCGACCAGACAGGGCCCCCTCTTGCGCCATAGTAAGTACGTACCCCGTAACTCACCCTTCCAAGACAGAACCAGAAATAAGATATTGCTAATTAATCGGCGAGTCCCGCCCTTGCGGACACATGTGGTTGTACTGCAGTAAAGCTCGAGTTCAATGGCGCACAAGATTAAGTCCTTGACATGTTACTCAGGCGATCTTTCCACAAACCCACAACGTGTTAAATCCACACCCTCAATCCACCATCCACTCGCCTGAGTGAAGACAATTTTGTATAAATAGAACCAATGACATCCCCTGTCATGGTACACAAGTTTTAACAACAGTGGCTAACCACCACAATTCCATAAGTCATTAAGTCAAGATTAAATCATTAAGACACATGTGATGACAACCCATCGTAACTAAGCTTCACTAAGCAACAATACGATACCCATGTTGGTGATACAAATATGTCCAACTAAAATTATCCAAGCTAGGGTGACAAAGGATTCATGGCATTCAAATGTTCAATGGAGGCATAATGACAACAGGTAATAACTAAACCCAAAACAATTGATATAAAGATAGCATGCAATTGTATAAAACAATATACTTTTGAAATCATAGGATCAATATGATCAAAGGACTACGGCTTGCCTTGGAATAAATCCTGGTATTGATCTTGATCTTGATGTGCTTCTCCTTGTTCAAAACTTCCTGAAGTAGCAACGCTCTACTACTTAAAATAAGCAAATAGAACAAATAAATATAAAAAAGAGATAAAATCAACTCCAAAAATTAAATAAAAATCATAAATAAATAGAGCTCGAATTTAGATGAATTTACAAATTTGAATGGGCTCAATCGGAGTTCGGATGCAAAAGATATGGGCTTTGGAAGATTGAAAATAAATCAAAACCCTAATTTGGATTTTAATTTAATTTCCTGAATTATTTTCAAGCAAAAGATGAATATGATGTCGATGACGTCAGCAGGGAATTTCGCCGATATTAAAATCAACCGACAAGTGGGTCCCACATGGAGGTGATTTGGGTGTACCATGGACCGAGTTCAAGAAGGTTTGGCTTGGTGGAAGCCGGTCGTGCCACATGGCGGCGACACGCAGCGCCACGCTAGCAAAAAGCCGACGTGGCGAGGAGGTGGCGGTGAGGTGGCGGTGACTCAAGACACTCTCCGGCGAAGATGGCTCGGTGAGGACCTTGCCGGTGGCGGCGCATGGCGGCGAGGCAGCGGTGGCGGAATAGCAAAACGGAGAGCCGGGGAAGTGGCGAAGCTGATGGAGGTGGCGGCGGCGCTTGGGAGGCAAGAGCTCACCGACGGCAATGAAGATGGTGGCGGCGGTGACAAAAGCCCGTTGTCGGACGGCGACGCAACGACGATGGCGGCGGCGAGGGCGAAGACGACGGCGGACCGGGTAGCCGGTGTTATTGCGATCACGATGATGACGGTTGCGCGGCCGGGGAAGGACTAGAGGTGGCGGATTATGACGGCGACGCGCTTCGGCCGAGGTTGGTCTTTCGGCGATTGCGGCGCAACGAAGACGATCCTGTGCGCGCCTTAGGGTTTTGGAGGAGAGCGGAGGCGAAGAATGCAGTGCGATCGGGGTCCCATTTATAGCACCGAGCGGGAGTCCGAGGTGGAGACGACGGCGGCAATGTGCGGCATCGGACTCGAGGAGAGTCCCGTTGAAGACGACGACATCAGCGGCGGGCGGGCCAATGACGGAATGGAGAGGGAGCGGAGGTCGGGCCGAGGCGGGAGAAAAGGCCAAGAAGTTGGGCGAACTCGGAATAGTAATGGGCTTCGCCTCATTCTTTATCGTCCGAGGAATTTTAATATGTTTCTCTTTTTAAAAAATCTGAAAATGCAAATGGCAATTAGAAAATAGCAAATGCACTCGAAAAAATCCTAGAAAATTCTAGAAAATATATCTAAGCCCGTAGAATCCAAATAAAATAATTTTGATAATAGTTGATGTTGGAATTAATCATATTAAATTATTTTGATCTCTGAAATTTCCAATTAAGCTTTAACTTTAGTAGAAAAATTCAAATGGTTATTTTTCTTTTTAAAACTTTAAAACATGCCAAATTTTTGGGATGTTACAGAGAGACTTGCCGACATGATAAGAGCCGTTGATCAACCTGCACATGGCAAAGCATGTAACTGCTTCATGAAGATTGGACTCGGTCTTCAGAGAAGGATCGAGAAGGGGTATTTTGGTAATATCACTAAAATACCGCCTTAATTACTTTTGGCTAAACCACGTTGCAAGACGACGCAAGGAGAAGCGGTTTAGGTCAAGAGAAGATGAAGACATCGTTTTAAAATGCGTGCATGAGTTAAATCCGTTTGTGTGTGGGCTTAACGGGTGCCCAATAGGAAACTCTTCTCGAAGGTTAGCCTCTACTATAAATATGGGAGGGTGCCATGCACCTCCTTAATCCTTTTGCTTATTTGGAAACCCTAGTTTTGTTTTTGAGATTAGGAAGTGGAGAGGTTAGGATTCTTGAAGAGGAGATTGATTGTGTTCTTATGTATTGAGTTTTGTACTCCATGTTGGATTGGCTGTAATCCAGCAACAATCACAAATCAATCTATGCAAGTTTTCTTGAGATGAGTCTCTTTGCGTTCTTGCTCTCTATTTTATGATTTTGGGGCCGTCTTTGATTCTCGTGTTTTCCTTCTGTTTACGCCCTAATCTTGCTTCTTTGTGACATGTGGGATATCATCTAGGATCATCTTGATCATCTCTAACCCACGAGCAAGGTTTTTGATATAGTTTTTGTTTTGACTCGGTTTTGAATCATCCTTCACTCAAATGAGAGAAGGTCGGAACTTTGCCAAGGATCTTCACGATATTTGATTGGAATAGGTTCCTGATATCCTAGGGAAGGTGTGTTCCAATTTTTATCGAGTTTGGAGCTGTAGATCAAAAGTTACATCTATTTGCAAATTCGTTTTTCGAGCTTATTTCACGGTTCATCAGGCTGGAGGTCAGACCGCCCAAGGTGACCGATCTGACCGCCATTAACATAGAGGTCAGACCGCCCATTACTTGAAAAATGAGTTTAGGTTGATTTTGGTTGTTTTGCTCCGGGGTTTAGATTGGATTCAATACAAGACTTCTGCTGTCCTTGGATATTGATCTTCATAGCTGTGATAGATATCGAAGTGAAAATCGTGTTGAATCCGATCTTTGCGGAAATGAGATCGTGCTCCTATTCACCCCCCTCTAGTCGCCATTTCGATCCAACATTTACAAAGCATCATCTCACCGTAGTCTCACCTCGCTACGGTTTTGCTTCCTTTGGATTAACCATCCGTCGGATTTAAGCCCTCTCTTGCGCCAGGTAAGAATACATGAAAGTAGGTCGTAAAAGACATCCATGCAACCGAATGGCACGACCATGGTGAAATGTTACAAAATAGTTAGCCAGGTCCTGCTGATGAAAATATGCCCTAGTGGCAATCATAGAGATGATGATATTTCATTATGTTCATGATTTTGATAATATGTTATCGTGTTCCTGGAATGAATCTTCAGTTATAGATCAAGTAGTATGTGACTTGTTGGTGGAACTCTTTAACTTATATGATGTCATTCTAAATGTATCTCTAGTCGGATGTCACTGGTCGGAACACCAGTGACTCTATGACTAGCACATGTATTGATTGATGACCAAGTTTCACCAGTCATGGATATAGGGATATTGAATCAATAATGTGAGCACGTGTTAGGAACATGGGGCTGGATAAACCCATCATTGAGACACTATTGAGATTGTTATGAATCTATGTGTCATTAGTTGGTCTCAAGTAATGATGATGTATTATCCTTAGACCTGAGATCAGCATAGTTCGCTACATGTGTAATAGCACTCTTAGGGGTTGCCAAACACTACTTGTAAATGTGTAGTTATAAAGGTATTTTTCAGGTATGCTATGTGTTGGACCGAAAAGGCGACTAGAGGGGGGATAAATAGGAGCACGCCCACTTTTTTTAACCAAGCTTAGATTCAATACAAATTTCACTCCAATAGCTATGGAAGCTATGAAGATCAATATACCGGTACAGCGGAAGACTAGTATTGAATCCAATCTAAACCCTGAAGCAAAACAACCAAAATCAACACAGGCTAAAATTCTAAGTGTTGGACGGTCTGACCTCTGTGTTAATGGCGGTTGGATCGGTCACCTTGGGCGGTCTGACCTCCAGTCTGATGAACAGTAAAAACAGCCCGAAAAATGAAGTTGCAAATGGATGTAACTTTTGATCTCAACTCCAAACTTGATGAAACTTGGTACACACATTCTCTAGGATGTCAGGAACCTATTCCAATCGAAGATCGTGAAGATCCTTGGAAAAGTTACGACCTTTTTCCGTTTGAGTGGTGGATGGTTCAAAACCGAGTCAAAACGAAAACTAGATCCAAAAACTTGCTCGTGGGTGATTGATGATCAAGATGATCCTAGATGTGTTTCCACATGTCACAACAAGCTAGATCACGTGAAGAAATCAATAAAAAACTCACGAATCAAATAAAGACTCAAAATCAGCAAATAGAGAGAAGAAAGACAAAGAGACACATCTTTGAGTAAACTTTCTTTGGATTGATTTGATAGGGTTTGGGTTTACAGCCACTCTATCAATGGAGGACAAAGCTCAATCCAAAAGCACGAAATCAAATCAAAACTCTCTAGAACCCTAACCTCCACTAATCCTCTTCCTAAGCCAAACTAGGGTTTCAACAATAATGAAAGGGTTGAAGGGGGTGCTGCCACCTCCCTCCTCTATTTATAGTGGAGATTTAGACCTTCTAGAAGTTTAACTTAAATGGACTCCCGTTAAGGCCCAACACAAACGGGTCACACACGCACGTATTACAAAGCGTCGTCTTCAACACCTCTTGACCTAAACCGCTTCTCTTTGCGTCGTCTTGCGCCGTGGATTAGCAAAAGGTCACCAAGGTGGTATTTGGCAAGATTACCAAAATACACCTTCTCGGTCCTTCTTCGAAGACCGAGCCCATCTACGCGAAGCACTTCGCTTGCTCCGCCACATGTAGGTTGATCAACGGCTCTCTCCATGTCGGCAAGTCTCTCCCATCCGGATCCCACCGAAACCACCATGGTACTTGCACCAACTCTCGCGCCGCTTGATCAAATCAGTCGCACCGAATTGTCCGTTCGGTCATCCATGTCTATTCTGCACCACACTTGAGTTCATTGACCTCACCCGGCATCGTCGATCATTCTGGACCTCAGCTCTCCAAGCCTAGTTCCGATCATCCTCGCCGTTGGCCGTCGTTGACCACCAAGCAACCTGCACAGCAATAGACAAGCAAATCGAATTTGGGAATAAGTTCTTCACAACTTGACCCACGTTAGTCAAAACATGCATCATGCAACACATATACACTGAAACTCATGACTTTGACCTAACCAACGAACAACGCCGCCACGAAGGCCGACGTTCAAGTGACAATCGGTCCGGCCGCCCCTCAGGGCTGGTCGAACCGCCAGCCTTGCCGGTCGGACCGCCAGCCATAGGCCGGTCCGACCGCCCGAAAGGACTTAGCCGATTTTCAACCCCTGAAAATCCGAAACCTACTGGAAACTTTAAACCAATAGAACTTTTGACTAGAGACTCAAAAAATTATGGGACCAAGAGCAATAGAATCTTCTCTCTTGCCTACACCCTCTATTTTTGGCCCAGCTCATTTTGACACATTTGGTCACAACTGGTCCGACCGCGCTCATGGCCGGTCCGTCGATTGGGATCTGGTCGGACCGCCATGCTATGGCGGTCATACCGCCTGTCACCTGATACTTCTGAAACTTTGTCGAAAACACGTGAAACGACAAACCATTAACGCCATTGCCAATTGTCACATCATCCTAAGATCTGGAGCATATACCCATGATATCCACAATCTTCCCCTTGATGAACACATTGGCAATAATCCAGATAATGTAATTTGGAGGTTTGAAAAGTAAAATGCTTTCGTTTTCGCACAAAGTCACAACTTGGTCCATAAGCAAGAGAAAACAATAGAAATGACCAAGCTGACATCAGAATAGCATAGACATGTGAGATAAGGCAAAAGAAAGAATAAAAACTTTGATTTCCAGAAAAAGGTCAAAAATCTCACTTAAGGTCCATGTGAAAGAACAATTGTTCAATTGACCTTTGATCATTGTGAGGAGTAATAAATGCAATTCAAGTTCAGAAGAGTCAATAAGATAATAAGAATGCAATTCAAAAACTCACCCCCCCCCTATGATCCTCGGATTTTAGAAAATTTCAAATTCTCCAACTTTCTCCCCTTTGTTAATCTTCTCCCCAACATTGAAATATCTTCTCCCCCTTTGACAATGGAGTCATCAAGGAATCACGCCTTCCTCTCATCCAGAGATAGCAAATACAGAATGAAGAGAGAAGCAAAAAGAAGAAGTATGCATGAAGTGCAATGGAGTGGCTTCATTTTTGTATTTTTCAATTTTTGATTACAAGAAGCTTTGGAGATTACCCAAAAGAGCAAGCCAGCATTTCTAATATTGCACAAACAACATATCAATCCTGACAGCGCTAGCAAGATCATGATAAGACATATATATCAAAGCTAAGCACGAAGGCTAAAAAAAATAAAGCAATAGATTTGATCAATTTAAGCAAAGCTTCAAATTCAGCAAGTTCATCAACAGGGATCCTAAAGTGAAACTGGCCATGTCAAAATGTCAAAGTGAGATCAAAAATCTAACAAAGACCACATTAAGAGTCAATCAGGTCATGTATTTTATCATTTTGCTCAGTATTTCTTAAAAGCCCATTTGTCAACAGGTTTCTCATATGCATTGAATATTGAAGTCGACTAATGATCTAACTTAGTGACAAGATCCTGGACTAGGAGCCATCCACAAACTCATCCTAAGCTTCGACCAGAAGTTGATTAAATGTATATCTTAGTAAAGAAGGTCCTGGACTAGGAGCCATCCACAAACTCTTTCTAAGGGCGACAAATCTTGAGGTTCATGTCATTTCTGACAAGCAATCCCCATGAGATCGTCTGGATCATCAAACTATCTCCAAATTCATGTCTTTGACAAGCAGTCTCGTAATAGTAGTTTGGCACATTTTAAGCATAAGACAATCTTGATTTTCATTTTCACAGAGCGCTTTTAGAATCTCAAGAACACAAAAAGCTCAAGTAATGGTCAATTTTAGATTCAAGAGCTAACAAAGCAATTCTGACAGGGCCAATGTCACAAAAAGAGCACTAATTGCGCAACTTGCTAAAACATCCACAAATTGTAATTTTCAGTTCGAGTTGTTTTAAAGTTCTAGCTCATATAGCAAAGACTTAGCTACATATGTAAAAGCATGATAATTCTAGCAAGTCAAAGAACTAGACATGGCATTGAGCAAGAATTGAAATACTAAATCTCCAAAGGGTAATAGGCAAAGCTTCATCAATTTTAAAAGATAAGTAGAAAATCTTATATTACAATGCATCTTTTTGGATTTTTCATACCACTTGTTGTATTTTTCATATGAATAAAATATGATACAATGAGATGCAATAAAAAGCCTAAAAACCTAAAAAGTTCAAAAAGATCAATAAGTTCAGAAAAAGAACAATAAAAGATCAAAAGAACAAGGTAAGATCAGAAAAGATCGAACTCCCCCTCAAACCAACCGATAGGGATAAATTACCCCTAACTCGTTTCTCAAGGTGGCAAACCTAGTTGGGTCTAAAGGCTTGGTGAGGATATCAGCCAGTTGTGCCTCGGACTCCCCGAAGTGCAGCACAATATCACCCTTCTCGACATGGTCTCTAAGGAAGTGATAGCGAATGTCTATGTGCTTGGTCCTAGAGTGTTGCACAGGGTTCTTAGCAATGTTAATAGCAGAAGTTTTATCACAGAAAAGAGGAACACTAGCAAAATTTAACCCATAGTCCTTAAGAGTGGATACCATCCACAAAATCGACTACAAACAACTAGCAAAGACTACATATTCAACAATGATGGATTGAGCAACAGAGGACTGCTTCCTAGAAGACCAAGAAACAAGAGAAGTGCCTAGGAAGTGACAAGTGCCCGAGGTACTCTTCCTATCAAGCCGACAACCCGCAAAATCAGAATCAGAAAACCCCCGAATGGACAAAGATGAAGAATAGGAGTACCAAATGCCATACTAGAGGGTAGAGTGTAAATACCTGAATATGCGCTTAATAGCTTGGCGATGGGAAGCTCTTGGAGACGCCTGAAACCTCACGTAGAGGCAGACTGTGAAGTGGATGTCCGGTCTTGAGGCCGTCAGGTACAGGAGGGGGCCGATCATGCTGCGGTACTCGCATTGATCCACAGCTTCTCCTTCCTCATCTAGATCCAAAGCAGTCAAAGTCGCCATGGGAGTGGCGATAAACTGCGATCACCCATGTCGAAGCGTTTGAGCAGGTCCTTAGTATACTTCGTCTGATGGATGAAGATCCCTTCCTTACATTGCTTGATTTGAAACCCCAGAAAGTAATTGAGCTCTCCCATCATGCTCATCTCAAATTCCCTGGACATAGTCTCAGAAAAGCTGGAAACAAGAGCATGAGAAAGACCACCAAAGATAATATCATCAACGTAAATCTGAGCAAGTAGGAAGTCATTGCCACGCCTAAGAATGAACAAGGTCTTGTCTACCTTACCTATCTCAAAATCATTCTTAAGCAAGCAGGCCTTAAGCCTATCATACCAGGCTCTAGGGCTTGTTTAAGACCATACAAGGCTTTGGACAGCTTGAAGACATGATGTGGGTTCTTGGGATTCTCAAAGCCAGGGGGTTTCCTAACATACACTTCCTCCTCTAGGTAACCATTCAAAAAGGCACTCTTAACATCCATCTGATATAATTTAAAGCCCTTAGATGCAGCAAATGCAAGCAGTATGCGAATGGCTTCTAGTCTAGCAACAGGAGCAAAGGTCTCATCAAAATCTAACCCCTCAACTTGGCTAAACCCCTGAGCTACCAACCTAGCCTTGTTTCTAATCACAGAACTATCCTCATTTTGTTTGTTTTTGAAAACCCAGCGGGTTCCTATAACATTATGACCACTAGGAGGTTCTACTAGGTTCCAGACCATATTCCTCTCAAAATTCTCTAACTCCTCATGCATGGTATTGACCCAACTAGAATCAGATAAAGCACGTGATATATCGCGGGGTTCAAAAGAAGCTACAAAAGCAGAATGAGAATAGAGGTTTGGATCATGATACCTGGAGCGAGTGACTCGCTCATGGAGATTACCTATCATCTGATTCGGAGGGTGCTGCTTTTGAATGTGAAGTGGTGCACCCAGAGAGGAAAATAGCTCTTCGACCTCCACAGGTACTGCTGATGATGAAGATGCAGCAGGTGCCTTAATTGAAGGCGAAGTAGTCATAGCAGGTTCTTGTGCTGAAATAGGAGCATCAACAGCAGCAGGTGGAAGAGCATCATCGAGTCCATCATCATCTTCCTCTACAAATATACTCTCTGTCACCTGTGTATCACCTGAAATATCTGATCTAGCTCCAGGGCTAGTCTCATCAAAAGTGACATTACATGTTTCCTGAACCAGATTAGTTTCAGCATTAAAAACTCGAAAACCCCTTGAATGTGCAGGATAATCCAGAAATAAACCATCAAAAGTTCTTGACTCAAATTTATCTAGGTTTCCTATCTTGAGAATAAAACACTTGGATCCAAAGACTCGAAAGTGTGAGACAGAGCGTTTTCTACAAAACCGAAGCTCATAAGGAGTCTTGCCCAAAGACGGTTTCAAAAAGACACGATTTACGATATGGCAAGCAGTAGAAATAGCTTCGGCCCAAAACCTCCTCGGAGTGCTATACTCATCTAGCATCGTCCTCGCCATCTCGACTAGGGTCCTGTTCTTCCTTTCCACAACGCCATTTTGTTGAGGGACGTGTGGAGAGGAGAACTGATGCTCAGTTCCACGCTCAGCACAAAAGGAAGCAAAAGAGGCATTCTTGAACTCCGTGCTATTGTCACTACGGAACGCTCTCAAGGCACTCGGAAGTTCAGAAGCCAAACGAAGAACAAGATCATGATAATGATCAAAAGCTTCATCCTTCGAAGCAAGAAAGAACACCCATGTGTATCTAGAAAAATCATCGACTATGACAAGAATGTACCATTTTCCACCAACTGACCGAACCCTAGCGGGACCAACAGTATCCATACTGAAGCAAGCTGTCGGTCAATCGGTCATGACCATAGTCACTGAAGGGTGTGAGGCGGCAACTTGCTTGCCATGCCTACAGGGCGCACATACAGCATCCTTGACGGCTTTGAGTTTGGGCAAACCTCTCATGAGCTCAAGGTTGCTAACTCGCGTCAGATGGTCAAAACCAATGTGCCCCAAACGACGGTGCCAAAGCCAGAACTCAGAAAAAGAAGATGAAATCAAGCACTTGAGAGAACCAACAAGAGATTCAGAAAAATCAGCTCCAAAGATCCTAGCAACTCTAGTAATCCCAAAAACAAGCTCACCAGTTGAATCAAGCACCCGACAAGAATTTTTCTTAAATCTAGTCTCATAGCCATCATCAAGAAGTTGAGAGACAGAAAGCAAATTAAATCTTAGCTTATCCACAAGGGCGACATCCTTGAGGATGAACTTATCGTTCACTCTGATCGATCCCGTTCCTTCAATCTGCCCTTGCCTATCATCTCCAAAGGTGATGAAGTCATCACCCGTCGACCACGTGAAGGAGGTGAACCATCTTGAGTCTCCGGTCATGTGGCGTGAACAGCCGGAGTCGACGAACCACGTGTCCTTCCTCTTTCCGCGGTAATCCTGAAAATCAAGGCACAGAAGAACGATGTGTCTCAATACTGGGGTTAGTTAAACAAGACTTGGGAACCCAGTACTGAGACACACGTCTGCGAGTAGTATGCAAAGTAGAAGTGCTATTCTTGATTAAGTTTGAAATTCTGTTATGAGCAATGGTTACTCTAATATGAGAGTTATCCTGTCTAGGCGCATGATGATGAGCATGTGACACAAATCCTAAACCAGGTTTCTTCTTTTCTACGTTACCATGTCTCGTAAAAGCTCTAGGTTGATTGGGTGAAATTCTAGCAAAAATTTTCTTATCATTTTTCAACCTACCCCAACAGAACTCAACCAAATGCCCATCCTTCTTGCAATAGGTGCAATGATACTTGATACCACTGTGAGAAGCACCCTTTGACTTAACAGATGGATGGGCAATACCCGTAGATTTAAAAATAGTTTTTTCAGGTTGGGTTTTAAATTCAACTAACCCATTTTCCAAGACTTGAGTAACTTTTGGCTTAGAATTATCTTGGACAGAATTGTATCCTAATCCTTGCTTCTTATAAGGAGTTTTAGACTTGTCCAGAATCATGTTTAATTGTTTCTTACCTTTAGAAAAAATTTCTAAGGTATCCTTAAGATAAGCATTTTCTTTTTCAAGATTAACACATGATTCACAAGTTTTGCCCTTAATAGCTCTAGCATATCTCTCCTTATATAAGTGTAACATCCCAAATATGGATTTATGTTTCAAATGTAAGAAAATGAGAAGAAATTAAAACTTTTCTTGCATCTGGAAGCCTTGGAGCATTTCTGTAATTCTTGTAAAGGAATTATGGAAATCAAAATCAAATCCTCAATTGACTCAAATCAAAAACCTTCTTTGGCAAAGATCTTGTGCCAAACCCATGGAAATATTTTTCCTGAGTTTTAGGGAGGCTTGGTAACACCTCAGAATTATTTCATGATTTTTAGAAATTATTTGATAATTTTGGGAGGCAAGTCAAGTTTGGTCAAACCATAATTTTCCCCTTCTGGAATTTCTGGAGAAAAATTCAGTGCATGAAAATCTCTGAAACTTTTATGAGAGGTTCCTCCTGCTGTCAGCAACCTCCAGTTAAAATTTCATAATTTTTAGAGCTTGTTTGCTACCTCAAATAATTCCTCAAAAATCAGTTATACAAATTCAAACCCTAACTGGTTTTCACTGTTCATCGGGTTCGAATTAGACTCGGGCTCGAGCCACTGGACATGATTCGATCAACTAAACGCACCGACTCGGTCACTTCGGCGCGAGCGTTGTGAGCCGTTGGATCGGCATCGAACGGCCCTCGCTCGGGTGAACGTTCGGACCATCCGAGATCGCCGATCCTTTTTAACCGTTGGATTCTGAATCAAATGCCCACAATCGCGTGAACGTTCAGACTATCCGAACGCCTCGTGCAACGTGAATCGTAGGATCCAAATCAACGGCCCAGGATCAAGCAAACGATCGAATCGTTATAATCAACCTGTTCTAATTCAACCGTTCGATTTCAATCCGACGGTCGAAGCGTCGTCTCCTTCCTCAGGTCAGCGAGCGCGTGAGTCCGGCAATGGCGTGCGCAGAGAAGAAAAGAAGCGGCGTGCAGTCACCTCCGCGGTTGACTTTAAACGGCTAGCTCTGGGCACATTAAATGCCCGTCATGCTCCTCCCTCAGACGTCCATTGTTCAACTGCTCCCGTCGCTCTCTTGCGCTCTAATGGCAGTGTTGACCCGAGAGGAATATCGCAGTTGCCCACTGCCATCCTCAGCAATTTAAGCTCCATTGCTTCACCCTTGGCTTCCTTTAGCACTTCCGCAACTCCAGCTAGCACCCACAAGCTTGCTTGAGCTGCAGTTCCTCGAAATCCTTCTGCGCCATTGATGCGTTTTGAGCTTCGGTGAAGGCGGTACAGCAGGGGCTTTCTCCTTCCAATTTTTGCTCTCTCTGCTCCACCTTTACTCTCTGAAGCTTAACCCTCACTTAATTTGGTTCTTTTCGTTCGGGATTTGACTGAATTCGAATTTCCCCTTTTCGGCCGAAATCCCCATTCTTCTTCACCCGAGCTGAATCGACTCTTCTCTGTGCGTTCTCTGGGCTCAGGTAACTTCTTTTAGTCCCTAGTTACTTGGCACCCGCTCCCTTAGACCGCAGCTGAGCTCAAATACGTTTTTTGTTTTCGGTCACTTTCGGTCACCTCGGTTATCTCCGGCTTGCCGGTGTTCTAGGCCGCCGCAGCCAAAACCGCTGGTACCATTGGGTGCGCAAGAGTGTTGAGAACCCATTTTGGGCATTTGCTCGCACCGCCGCGGCCAGAGCCGCAGGCGGCGAGCCGTTCTTCCCCGTCATTTTTTCCGGACGAAAACAGGGACAAAGGTTTGAACGTGATTCGGTTTGGACCGTCGATCTTAATATCTACGACCCAAGATCGCGCGGAAGTTTGAATTTATCGCACGCTTTGGTCTGTGGACCGTTGGATCCAAGATCAACGGTCCCGATTCGAGTCCGCATGGGTCGTTGGATCCAAGATCAACGACTCCTGTGCGTGTGAACGTTCGGACCGTCCAAACGTCCGGGTCCACGTGGACCGTTGGATCCAAATCCAACGGTTAGCGTCTAGGGTTTAGGGGTCGCGCGTGCGCGCGTCATCCCAGGAACTTGGACCGTTGGATCCAAGATCAACGACCCAAGTTCGTCCACGTCGATTTTTAATTTCTGATTTTTCCCGAAAGAATTATTTGTCAACTGAAAAATGTAGTAACTTGTAAAATACATAACTATTTCATTTTAATTCCTTTTCGGTTGATTCAAATTTTATTGGTTATATTATTAACTAAAATTTAATCTAAAAATGGTTCTAACCTCAGTATATCTTCAGAAAATTTTGCTTATGAATAGTAGCATTTTTTTATTTTTAGGGCTGAGCAAAATTGTTTTGCTCATATCTTTTGCATTAAGAATCGAAATCAATTGGTTCTTATTGCTAAATTCCTTATAAATCATTCTCTTGCTACTGTAAAATTTTCAGAATATTTGGAGAAAGTTTGCTGTTGAGTCTTTGTGTTTTCTTCGTTTTTATCGGTTCTTTTTCGCTTTCTCATTAGGATCCGAAGAGCACGTTGACAATATAATTGATCCTCAGCAACATCTGGACCCACAACAAATAGGCAAGCAGTTTGATCATGTCAATCCCAGTATTTTACAAGTCTAATATATTGATTTCCAACTTGTATGTATGCATTGCTATGTTGTTGTTAAATTATGGTTAGAATCCTATAGTTGCATAATCTGTAGGAATTGATTATCCTCTGCTGCCATGAGCCTAGGTTATTTGATGTGATTTGAGTTCGATGGATGAGCTCTTGTCACTTAGTAGATTGCGAATTGAAATTGCTTAGAAATGCTTAGTCGGTAGTAATGGGCGATCATCGATTTTAGTCGATGATCTTGGTCACACATCTTATTATTACTCCTTTATGTCCAGCACTTGTGCTTTGTTATTTTGTAAAGTAAAAATCTAAAAATGAAACATTGTTTTAGACTTGGGCAAGTGGTTAGATGGTGGGCTATTGGGTTTGTGGATGTCTTGCCTAAGTCAACAAGGACCGAACATCTTGTGTCACACTCTTCAAGCAATTTTGCGTGCTAACCACGCGAGAGGGATATGTGACCTCTCTTGACTAAGTACTTTGGCGTGGGTTATCTCCGAGTCGCAGGAGGGGGTTGTGTGTGTTGTGTGAAAAAGGATATGTGTTTCTTGTGTTGGGTGTGCGGTGGTGGAGATTCCGGGTAGGCTCTCCACCTCGAGGAGCATTGTAGTTGTCCAAGGCTTTACCTGAGACGGGTAGTTGACCGAGGTTTTACAATGACTCCGACACAACGTATGGGTTTCTATCCATACGGGCGGCTCGTAGTTAATACACAATATTGGAAATATCTCGTAGGACTTAGCTGTGCCGGCATACCTAAGGAAGTGTGCTTAATAGCTTGGCAAAAAGGCGGTCTGGCGTGTGGGTACAGTGGTATACCCCTGCAGGGTATAAAACTATTCGAATAGCCTCGTCCTAGGTTATGGACACGCTTGGTTAGGTTTTGCAAGAGTTAGACTTCAACCTTTTAAATTAAAAATTGATATGGTTGGTATGAATGGGTAATTCATGCTATTGTTGTGGTGACTAAAGGTTTAGTCACTTCCTGGATTGTTGTTGTCATCTATCTACTGTTATATTGTTGTCATTTACCGTTATTTGAACATTAAAAACAGATTTGTGAACTTTCTTTTAAATGTACTACTTTATTGCAAATAAAGATTGCTTTGTGCTGAAAATGAAACATACAGCCTCCACTTAAATAAGCTTGCATGTAGCATATGTATAGGTCTCTTACTCTACACGTAAGTCTTGCGGAGTATAGTTTTTGTACTCATTTGCTTTGCTTAACTATTTGTTGCAGAGGAGGAAGGTGAGCCCCAAGGGCCTCACTTTTGTGAAATGTGCTGTGGATTCGACGACTAGCTTGGCGGTCCGGTCGGTTGCCTTGTGGGTTAAAGGCACACTGATTGGCTCTTTTGTTTATGACCATCTTATGGCACTTTTGCTTCCGCTGTCTATTATTCTTGTATTTATTGTGATTTGGCCGGTTGGCCTCTCTTTTGTAATAACTATCTTTTATTTATTTTAACTTCTGGTTTGTTGCGTTGCTTTGGTTCTATGTGAATGAATGGAATTGATGCATGAATTTTGTAAAGAGGTGTGTATACTGCATTTCTGGGAAGTATACGTGTCTCGAGTCTCGGGTTATCTGATTTGTGATGCTAGGACCAAGTGGATGGTTAAGCATTACAGGCCCGATAAGCCGGGGTCTCACAATAAGGTAGCTTCAAGTTTAAGAGTTTCGCAAGAGATATAAGAAGCAGAATCAATTCTATCCTTAAGCTTAGCAAATTTAGCTCTAACTGCATTTACTACGTCTTGTACTTCATGTTCTCGTTCAATGCAAAAAGAGCAAAGGCTAGAATCAACCACACCAGAAGCAACCAACTTGCTAGAATCTAAGCATTTTTCACAAGGAGCTGATTTAACCTCAACTAGCTCAGTCCTAGCATTTTCAAGTTGTTGCAAAGCAATATCATGAGCAGATTGCAGTTTAGCAAATTCTGAGTGTAGAGCATGGCAGGAAGAACATTCATCAGATTCAAGAGTCTTAGCATTTGCAAGTTCTAAACTCAAATTATCTACTTGAGACTCTAAGCCCTTATTCCTAGCCATGATATACTCTAAAGACTTATCCTGACTCATGAGTTGCTCAAAGATAGTTTCGCATCTATCAGAAAGGACATCATAGGAGAGAGGTACCTCATCGTCGTCGACATCATCGGAGTCGGCCATGAAGCAAACGCCGGTGAAGTCCATTGCCTTCCCCTTCTTCTTATCTTGAGGGATCTCCTCCTCCTTGTCATCCTCGCTCCCGGAGTCCACATCCCTTAAGGATTGTTCCCCAAAAGCGGCAAGAACCCGGTGAGCTGCCTTTGTCAGCTTGGCAGCATCAAATCTTGATTTGTTCCATTGAGCCTTCTTCCAAGCTGGCTTTCCCTCGTTATGGTTGCTCTTTCCTTTCAACTTGTGGCAATTTGCCCGGATATGATTAAGCTCACCACACTCATAGCAAGTCACGGGACCTCCTCTCTTTTTGTTTCTCATATTGTTATAGGCCCGTGTGGCTTTTCTAACTATGAGGGCTAACTTGGCCTCAGGGAGACTCTAAAAAATCCTCTTCATGTGTTGCAGATAATCCAGCAAGCGAAAATCCAGAAGAAGACTCAGAAGATCCATCAGAAGCTCTCTTGAGCGGGTCTGCTACCAAGGCTATGTTTTCCTTTTTGGGATGATCAATCCTCTTGATCTCATGAGTCTTGAGCTTACTATAGAGCAGCTCCAAAGTCAGATCAGAGAGGTTGACGTTCTCCTCAATGGCGGTAGCCTTTATCTCCCACTCCTTAGTGTTGATTGCAGCCAAGAGGTGGGTGGCATTTTCAGACTAAGAATATTCAATTCCAACAGCTTTCATCTGATTAATCACTGTGGATTTCATGGGGTTATGTTCCAGATCTTAGGATGATGTGACAATTGGCAATGGCGTTTACGGTTTGTAGTTTCACGTGTTTTCGACAAAGCTACGGTATTACGGGCGAGGCGGTCCGACCGGTCCTTGCAGACGGCGGTCCGACCGGTCCCAAATCGGTCGGACCGCCATGTGGGGCGGTCGGACCGGCGATGACCTAAAAGTGTTCAAAACGAGTGGGCCAAAAATAGGTGTTGTAGGCAAGTGAGGGATCCCAATGCACTTGGTCTCATAATTTTGGAGTCTCGATAAGAAGTTCTATTCGTTTTTAATTTCCAGAAGGTTTCGGAATTTGGGAATATGAATTTCGGCTAAGTCCCAAGGGGCGGTCCGACCGGCTCACAGGGAGCGGTCCGATCGGCCAAGGGGCGGTCCGACGGGCTCACCTGGAGCGGTCAGACCGGTTTCTACTTGAACATCGGCCAACTTCGTGGCGATGTTGTTTTGTTAGGTCAAAGTCATTGGTTTCATGGCATATGATTTGCATGATGCATGTTTTGACTAACATGGGTCAAGTTGTGAAGAACTTGTTCCCGAATCGTGTTTTCTTGTGCGTGGTTGTGCGGTAGCTTGGTGGTCAACGACGGTCAACGGCGAGGAGAATCGGGACTAGACTTGGAGAGTTGAGGTCCAGAACGATCGACGATGCCGGGTGAGGTCAACAACTCAAGCGTGACATAAGATGGACAAGGGTGACCTATTGGCAAATCCATGACGCATGGTGAAGCGGTTTAGGTCAAAAGGCTAAAGACGACGCTTTGCGAAGCGTGCGTATGTGACCCGTTTGTTAGTGGGCCTTAACGGGAGCCCAATTGAGTCAAACCCTAGGAGTTCTAGGCCTCCACTATAAATAGGAGGAGGTGGTGGCTGCACCCCTTGCTCTCGCTATTTTTCACCTCTTTTGTTTTCTTCAAACCCTAATTGGCTTAGGGGGAGTTGAGGTGGAGGCTAGGGCTTTTCATGGTTTGAGGAGAATTTCATGATCTTGGATTGACCACTGATCCATGATGGCGTGGGTGTAATCCAGCAACGATCTCGTTATCAATCTATGCAAGGTTTGCTTGAGATAAGTCTCTTTTCGTTCTTGCTTTCAATTTGGTGATTTTAGAGCTTCCTTTGATCCGCGAGTTTGTGACTGATTCTTTCACGTGGATTAGCTTGCTGTGATATGTGTGAATCTATCTAGCATCATCTTGATCATCAATCTCTCACGAACAAGCATTAAGATCAAGTTTTCGTTCTTGCCCGGTTTTAGACCTTCTGTTAATCAATTGACAATTGCTCAAGATCGTTCCAAGAATTATCATAATATTCGATTGGAATAGGTCCTCAATAGCATAGAGAAGGTGTGTGCAAAGTTTCGTGAAGTTTGGAGTTGAGAATCAAAAGTTAGACCTAATTGCAACCGTCATCGGGCCGTTTTACTGTTCAGAGCTCACCGGTCGAGACCGCCCCACACCGAGGTCGACCGATTTAGTGCCGTCGACCGCCAAGATAACGCAATGACCGGCCAGTCTCTGTTAGTTTTGATTCTTGCTGATTTTTGTCGCATTGCTTAGGGGTTTAATTGGATTCAATACTAGTCTTCCACTGTACTGGTATATTGATCTTCAAAGCTTCATCAAAGCTATTGGAGTGAAATTGTGTTGAATTCATTATTTGGGAAAAAGTGAGCGTGCTCCTATTCCCCCCCCCCCTCTAGTCGCCTTTTCGGTCCAACAAGTGGTATCAGAGCCCGGTTAGTTCAATCTTGATCTTAACCGGTCACTGAACTTTGGCGATGGATAAGTTTTCTACTAAACCGCATATCTTCGATGGGCACGACTATGCCTATTGGAAGAATCGTATGCGCGTCTTTCTTGAGAGCGAGGGACAAGCTATTTGGGATGTTGTTAGAGCCCATTGGTTATTCCTGAAATTACTACACTTGCTTCTGCAATTCTTTTGGCTAACAACAATAAGGCTAAGAATCTTTTATATGGTGCACTTGGTAGACAAGAATATGATAGAATTTGCAATCTTTCAATCACAAGCATGAAATTTGGAACACTCTCGAAACATATCATGAGGTTCGTCCCAAATCAAAAGGTGCGCCAAACAGTTTACAAGCGTGAATACAATAAATTCGAGATCGTCTGGAGAGAGCATCGATGACATTTTCAATCGCTTTAATAAAGTAATTAATCAAATGAAAGTTGTTGATATTGAATATTCTCAATCTGAAAATGCCACCCATCTCTTGGCCGCAATCAACACCAAGGAGTGGGAGATGAAGGCTATGCTATAGAGGAAAATGTTGATCTTTCAAGTCTTACTTTAGAATTGCTTTATAGTAAACTCAAGACTCATGAAATTAAAAGAGTTGATCATCCCAAGAAAGATAATTTAGCTTTGGTAGCAAATCCTCTCAAAAAGGCTTTTGATGACTCTTTTGAATCTTCTTACGATTTTCATTTGCTTGTTTATCTGCTATTCATGAAGAGGAGCTTGAAAGTATTCTGAAGCAGTTAGCTCTTCTAGCTAAAAAATTCACACGGGCCTACAATAATGTGAGAAACAAAAAGAGAGGTGGTCCTGACATGCTATGAATGTGGTGAGCTCAATCATATCCCACAAATTGCCCCAAGTCGAAAGGTAAGAGCAATCATAAGGAAGGAAAGCCGACTTGGAAGAAGCCTCCTTTCAACAAATCAAGGTATGAGGCTAATAAGCTTGTGAAGGTCGCTCACCGGGTCCTTGCCGCTTTGAGGATCAATCCTTGAGCGATGTGGATACCGGGAGTGAGGAGGACAAGGAGGAGGAGATCCTCAAGGCAAAAGAAAGGGAAGGCCAAAGACTTCACCGGCATGTGCTTCATGGTGACACGGACGACATTGATGATAATGAGGTATCTTTTTCTTATGATGAGCTTTACGCTAAATATGATTCTATAGTTGAGCAATTGCTTAGTCAAGATGAAGCACTAGAATTTGTCATGACAAAAATAAGAAATTAGAGTCAAAAATTAGCAAACCGAAAGTAGAGCTTAAAAATGCTAAGACTCTTGAACTCGATGAATGTTTATCTTGTCATGCTATGCATTCAGAAATTACCAAGTTACAATCTGCTCATAATATTTCTGTACAACAACTTGAGAATGCTAGATCGGAACTAAATGAAATTAAAAGTGCTCCTTGTGAAAAATGTTTAGAATCTAGTAAATTGATTGCTTTTGATGTATTTGATTCTAGCCCTTGCACTTCATGTTTAGAAAAAGAACGTGAAATGAAAGATATCTTAGAAGCTGCTAGAGTCAAATATGCTAAGCTTAAGGACAATATTGAAAATACTACTTGTGCTTCTTGTTCCACTCTTAAGCTTGAAATTGCTTTGAATAAGGAGAAATCTATGAATAAAACTTGTGATGCTTGTGTTAACTTGAGAAAAGAAAATGCTTACCTTCATGATACATTAGAGAAATTTTCTAAAGGTAAGAAACAATTAAACATGATTCTTGACAAGTCCAAAACTCCTTATAAGAAGCAAGGTTTAGGATTCAATTCTTTTCAAGACAATTCAAACCCAAAAGTCATTCAAGTCTTGGAAAAGGTTTAATTGAATTCAAACCCAACCTCGCAAAAACATCTTTTAAATCTGCAGGTTTTGCCCAACCTTGTATTAATTCAAATGGTGCTTCTTCTAGTGGTACCAAGTACCATTGCACTTATTGCAAGAAAGGTGGGCATTTGATTGAATTTGGCGTGAGGTTGAAAATGATAGGAAAATTTTGATAGAATTTCATTCATGCAACCTAGAGCTTCTATGAGACATGGTAACACCGAAAAGAATAAACTCGGATTAGGATTTTTCTCTCATGCAAATCATTATGTTTCTAGATATCCTAATTCTAATGTTTATCAGACTGGCGGTCTGACCGCTGGTGGTCACCGGTCTGACCGTTTTGGTCGCCGGTCTGACCGCCCACACAACGCCGGTTAGACCACCCATGGACAGTTTAAGTCTCATGTTAATTTAAACATTGCTCATAACCGAATGTTAGATGAAATCAAGGATAGTACTTCTGGTTTGTATACTCCTTGCAGACGTGTGTCTCAGTATCTGGATTCCTAAATCTTGTTTATCTAACCCCATTATTGAGACACATCTTTTTTTTTTCCTTGATTTTCAGGACTACCGTGGAAAGGGAAGAACACGTGGTTCGTCGACTCGTGTTCACGCCACATGACCGGAAACTCAAAATGGTTCACCTCTTTCACGCGGGCAACAGGTGATGACTTCATCACCTTTGGAGATGATACACAAGGGTGAATTGAAGGAACAGGATCAATTAGGGTGAACAACAAATTCATTCTAAAGGATGTCGCTCTTGTGGACAAGCTTAGGTATAATCTCCTTTCTGTTTCTCAGCTTCTTGATGATGGTTATGAGACTGCTTTTAAGAAAATGCTTGTCGTGTGCTTGATTCTCTTGGTGAGCTTGTGTTTGGAATCTCTAGAGTTGGTAGAATTTTGGAGCCGATTTTTCGAGAATCTCTTCTTGGATCTCTTAAATGTTTGCTTACATCTTCTTCTCGATTTACGGCTTTGGCATCGACGTTTGGGGCACATTGGTTTTGATCATCTCGACACGAGTTAGCAACCTTGATCTCATGAGAGGTTTGCCCAAACTCAAAGTCGTCAAGGATGTCAGATGTGCGCCAGTAGGCATGGCAAACAAGTTGCCGCCTCACACCCTTCGTGACTATGGTTATGACCGACGGACGGGACGGTTGCTTCATATGGATACCGTTGGTCCCGCTAGAGTCCGTCATCGGTGGAAAATGGTATATTCTTGTCATAGTCGATGACCTTTCTAGATATACTTGGGTGTTCTTTCTTACTTCAAAAGATGAAGCTTTTGGTTATTTTCATGACCTTGTTCTTCGTTTGGCTTCTGAGCATCCTGGTGCTTTGAGAGCAATTCACAGTGATAATGGCACGGAGTTCAAAAATGCTTCTTTTGCTTCTTTTTATGCTGAGCGTGGTATTGAGCATCAGTTCTCCTCTCCACACGTCCCTCAACAAAATGGCGTGGTGGAAAGGAAGAATAGGACCTTAGTCGAAATGGCTAGGACGATGCTAGATGAGTATAGCACACCGAGGAGATTTTGGGCGAAGCTATTGCTCTCGCTTGCCATATTGCAAATCGTGTCTTTTTGAGACCTTCTTTAGGCAAGACTCCTTATGAGCTTCGTTTTGGTAGAAAACCCTCTGTTTCGCATTTTCGAGTTTTTGGATCAAAATGTTATATTCTTAAGACAGGCAATTTAGATAAATTTGAATCAAGAACTTTTGATGGGATATTTCGGGTTATCCCGCTCATTCGAGGGTTTTCGGTTTTAATCTCGAGACTAACATTATTCAGAGACTTGTAATGTCACTTTTGATGAGACTAGCCCCAGAGCTAGATCTATTGCTCTGATGATTTACAGTGACAGAGAGCATTTTTGTGGAGGAAGATGAGGACGGCTAATATCATTCCTTCATCTGCCGCTCTTGAAGCGCCCATATTGATACAAGAACACGCTACGCCTACTTCACCTTCGCTGAGGCTCTGCCACATCTTCATCATCGCAGCATGCTGCATGAGGTCGAAGAAACAGTATCTCACCCAGCGCCCACTTCGCATTCAGAGACAAAGATCCTCCGAATGGATAATAGGTAATCTACATGAGCGAGTCACTCGCTCCAGGTATAATGATCCAAATCTCTACTCTCATTCGGCATTTGTTGCTTCTTTTGAACCCCGCGATATATCACATGCTTTATCTGATTCTAGCTGGGTAAATGCCATGCATGAGGAGTTAGAAAATTTTGAAAGAAACAAAGTTTGGAACCTAGTAGAACCCCTAGTGGTCATAATGTTATAGGAACCGTTGGGTGTTCAAGAATAAACAAGGTGAGGATGGTTCTGTGGTCAGAAACAAGGCCAGATTGGTAGCTCAGGGTTTCAGCCAAGTTGAGGGGTTAGATTTTGATGAGACATTTGCTCCTGTTGCTAGACTAGAAGCCATTCGTGATTCTCGCTTGCATTTGCTGCATCAAAAGGTTTTAAATTATATCGATGGATGTTAAAAGTGCCTTTTAAATGGTTTCATAGATGAGGAAGTGTATGTTAAGCAACCCCGGTTTTGAGGATCCTAAATATCCAAATCGTGTTTTCAAGCTATCTAAAGCATTGTATGGTCTTAAACAAGCCCTAGAGCACAGTATGATAGACTTAAGACCTTCTTGCTTAAAAATAATTTTGAAATGGGTAAAGTGGATAAAACTCTATTCATTCTTAGACGTGACAATGACTTCTGCTTGCTCAAATTTATGTGGATGATATTATCTTTGGTGGTTCCTCTAATGCTCTTGTTTCCACTTTTTCGACACTATGTCTAGGGAATTTGAGATGAGTATGATGGGAGAGCTTAATTACTTTTGGGACTTCAAATCAAGCAATGCAAGGAAGGAACTTTCATCCATCGACGAAGTACACTAAAGATCTACTAAAACGCTTCAACATGGGTGATCGCAAGCCAATTTCCACTCCCATGGCAACCTCGATTGCTTTGGATCCGGATGAGGAGGGAGAAGTCGTGGATCAACACGAGTACCGCAGCATGATCGGCTCCTTCAGATTTGACGGCCTCGAGACCGGACATTCACTTCACGGTATGCCTTTGTGCAAGATTTCAGCGCCTCCGAGAACTTCCCATCGCCAAGCCGTTAAGCGCATATTCGTGTATTTACACTCTACCCTCTTATATGGCATTTGGTATTCTGCTCTTCACTTTGTCCATTAGAGGTTTTTCAGATTCGATTTTGGGTCATCGGTTAGATAGGAAGAGTACCTCGAGCACCGTCACTTCCTAGGCACTTCTCTTGTATCTTGGTCCTCTAGGAAGCGGTCTTACATTGCACAATCCATCTTTGAAGCGGAGTATGTAGTCTGCGCTAGTTGTCAGAGCTGATTTTGTGGATGACGTCCACGTTGAAAGATTATGGGTTAAACTTTGCTAGTGTTCCTCTTTTACGTGATAACACTTCGCTATTGATATTGCTAAAAACCCAAAGCAACATTCTAGGACTAAGCACATAGACATTCGCTTTCACTTCCTTAAAGATCATGTTGAAAAGGTGATATTGTGATGCACTTCAGAGAGTCCAAGCTCAATTGGCGGATATTCTTACCAAGCCTTTAGATCAAACCGATTTTCCTCCTTAAGAAGCGAGTTAGGCGTAATTTATCCTTATGGGTTGGTTTGAGGGGGAGTTTGATTTTTTTTTCTTATCTTTCCTTGTTCTTTTGATCTTTTATTGTTCTTTTTCTGAACTTAGTGATCTTTTCGAACTTTTTAGGTTTTTAGGCTTTTTAATTGCATCTCATTGTGTCATATTGCATTCATATGAAAACACCAACAAGTGGTTACAACAAATGGTATGAAAAATCCAAAAGATGCATTGTAATATAAGATTTTCTCGCTTATTTTTAAAATTGATGAAGCTTTGCCTATTACCCTTTAGAGCCTTTGTATTTCAATTCTTGCTCAATGTCATGTCTAGTTCTTTGACTTGCTAGAATTATCATGCTTTTACATGTGTAGCTAAGTCTTTGCTATATGAGCTAGAACCTTTTAAACAACTCAAACTAAGAAATTGCAATTTGTGGATGTTTTAGCGAGTTGCGCAATTAGTGCTCCTCTTGTGACATTGGCCTGTCTGTAATTGCTTTGTTAGCTCTTTGATCTAAAATTGACCATTACTTGAGCTTTTGTGTTCTTGAGATTCTAAAACTGCTCATGTGAAAAATGAAAATCAAGATTGTCTTATGCTTAAATTGTGCCAAACTATTCTTACGAGACTGCTTGTCAAATGACATGAACTTGGAGATAGTTTGATGAACCAAACGATCTCATGGGGACCGCTTGTCGAAATGACATGAACCTCAAGATTTGTCGCCTTGTAGAAGCTTAGAAAGAGTTTGTGGATGGCTCCTAGTCCAGATCTTCTTTACTAAGATATACCTTTAATCAACTTTTGGTCAAGCTTAGGATGAGTTTGTGGATGGCTCCTAGTCCAGATCTTGTCACTAAGTTAGATCATTAGTCAACTTCAATATTCAATGCAAATGAGAAAAATGTTGACAAATGGGCGTTTATAAAATATTGAGCAAAATGATTCAATACGGACTTGATTGACTCTTAATGTGGTCTTTGTTAGATTTTTATCTCACTTTGACATTTTGACATGACCAATTTCACTTTAGGATCCTGTTGATGAACTTGTCAATTTGAAGCGTTGCTTAAATTGATCAAATCTCTCGCTTTACTTTTGAGCCTTTGTGCTTAGCTTTGATATATATGTCTTACCATGATCTTGCTAGCTACTGTCAGGCTTGATATGTTGTTTATGCAATATTAGAGATACTAGCTTGTTCTTTTGGGTAATCTCCAAAGCTTCTTGTAATCAAAAATTAAAAAATACAAAAATTGAAGCCACTCCATTGCACTTCATGCATATTCCTCTTTATGCTTCTTTTGTTTACGCTTCTTCCTTTATTCTATATTTATTATCTCTGGATGAGAGGAAGGCGTGATTCCTTGATGAATCCATTGTCAAAGGGGAGAAGATGTGTTAAATGAGAAGAGAAGATGTGTTAATAAGAAGATATTTCTTTATTGGGGAGAAGTTTATACAAAGGGGAGAAACGAAAATTTGAAAATTGAGGATCATAGTGAGGGGGAGTTCTTGAGTTGCATTCTTATTGTCTTATTGAATATTCTGAACTTGAATTGCATTCTTATATCCTCACAATGATCATAGGTAAATTGAACAATTGTTCTTTCATATGGACCTCATGTGAGAATTTTGACCCTTTTAAAAATCAAAGTTTTTATGCTTTCTTTTGCCTTGTCTCACATGCCTATACTATTCGATGCCACTTGGTCATTTTCATTGCTTTTTCTTGCTTATGGACCAAGTTGTGCCTTTGTGCGAAAAACCGCGAGTAAACTCGTTTTCAAACCTCTTACTTACATTTTTCGGATAATTGCCAATGTGTTCATCAAGGGGAGATTGTGGATTTCATGGGGTTATGTTCGGATCTTAGGATGATGTGACAATTGGCAATGGCGTTTACGGTTTGTAGTTTCACGTGTTTTCGACAAAGCTACGGTATTACGATAGGGCGGTCCGACCGGTCCTTGCACGGCGGTCCGACCGGTCCCAAATCGGTCGGACCGGCCATGTGGGGCGATCGGACCGGCGGTGACCTAAAAGTGTTCAAAACGAGCTGGGCCAAAAATAGGTGTTGTAGGCAAGTGAGGGATCCCAATGCACTTGGTCTCATAATTTTGGAGTCTCCATGAAGAAGTTCTATTCGTTTTAATTTCCGAAGGTTTGAATTTGGGAGTATGAATTTCGCTAAGTCCCAAGGCGGTCCGACCGCTCACGAGGAGCGGTCCGACCGCCAAGGGCGGTCCGACCGCTCACCCGGGCGGTCGACCGTTTCTACTTGAACATCGCCAACTTCGTGGCGATGTTGTTTTGTTAGGTCAAAGTCATTGGTTTCATGGCATATAATTTGCATGATGCATGTTTTGACTAACATGGGTCAAGTTGTGAAGAACTTGTTCCCGAATACGTGTTTTCTTGTCTGTGGTTGTGCAGGTAGCTTGGTGGTCAACGACGGTCAACGGCGAGGAGAATCGGGACTAGACTTGTAGAGTTGAGGTCCAGAACGATCGACGATGCCGGGTGAGGTCAACAACTCAAGCGTGACATAAGATGGACAAGGGTGACCTATTGGCAAATCCATGACGCATGGTGAAGCGGTTTAGGTCAAAAGGTTAAAGACGGCGCTTTGCGAAGCGTGCGTATGTGACCCGTTTGTTAGTGGGCCTTAACGGGAGCCCAATTGAGTCAAACCCTAGGAGTTCTAGGCCTCCACTATAAATAGGAGGAGGTGGTGGCTGCACCCCTTGCTCTCGCTATTTTTCACCTCTTTTGTTTTCTTCAAACCCTAATTGGCTTAGGGGGAGTTGAGGTGGAGGCTAGGGCTTTTCATGGTTTGAGGAGAATTTCGTGATCTTGGATTGACCACTGATCCATGATGGCGTGGGTGTAATCCAGCAACGATCTCGTTATCAATCTATGCAAGGTTTGCTTGAGATAAGTCTCTTTTCGTTCTTGCTTTCAATTTGGTGATTTTAGGGCTTCCTTTGATCCGCGAGTTTGTGATTGATTCTTTCACATGGATTAGCTTGCTGTGATATGTGTGAATCTATCTAGCATCATCTTGATCATCAATCTCTCACGAACAAGCATTAGGATCAAGTTTTCGTTCTTGCCCGTTTTAGACCTTCATTAATCAATTGACAATTGCTCAAGATCGTTCCAAGAATTATCATAATATTCGATTGGAATAGGTCCTCAATAGCATAGAGAAGGTGTGTGCAAAGTTTCGTGAAGTTTGGAGTTGAGAATCAAAAGTTAGACCTAATTGCAACTTCGTCATCGGGCTGTTTTTTCTTTTCATTGCTCACGGCCGACCGCCCCACACCGCAGGTCGATCGATTTAGTACCGGCCGACCGCCAATATAACAATGAGTCGACCGCCACTCGTTAGTTTTGATTCTTGCTGATTTTGTCACATTGCTTAGGGGTTTAATTGGATTAATACTAGTCTTCCATTGTCGGTATATTGATCTTCATAGCTTCATCATAGCTATTGGAGTGAAATTGTGTTGAATTCATTATTTGGGAAAAAGTGAGCGTGCTCCTATTCACCCCCCCCCCCTCTAGTCGCCTTTTTCGGTCCAACAATCACTTTGTTAAAGCGACTGAAAATGTCATCGATGCTCTCTCTAGGACGATCTCTAATTTGTTATATTCACGCTTATAGACTATCCGCGACTTTCTTGATTTGGGACGAACCTCATGGTAGGTTTCGAGGGTGTTCCAAATCTCGTCTGCTATCTCAAGATTGCAAATTCGATCATACTCCTGCCTACCAAGCCCACCATATAAGAGGTTCTTTGCCTTATTGTTGTTAGCCAAGAGGGTCATTGAAGCCACAGAATAACTTCGAAGAACGAGCGGGGGCTCGAACAACCTCCCATATAGCTTGTCCTTCGCTCTCAAGGAAGACTCGCATGCGATTCTTCCAATAGGCATAGTCGTACCCATCGAAGATATGCGGCTTGGTAGAGTACTTATCCATCGCCTAGTTCAGTGACCGGTTAAGATCAAGATTGAACTAACCGGGCTCTGATATCACTTGTTGGACCGAAAAGGCGACTAGAGGAGGGGTGAATAGGAGCACGCTCACTTTTTTTTAACCAAGCTCAGATTCCATACAAATTTCACTCCAATAACTATGGAAGCTATGAAGATCAATATACCAGTACAGCGGAAGACTAGTATTGAATCCAATCTAAACCCCGAAGCAAAACAACCAAAATCAACACGGCCTAAAATTCTAAGTGTTGGGCAGTCTGACCTCTGTGTTAATGGCGGTCGGACCGGTCACCTTGGCGGTCTGACCTCCAGTCTGATGAACGGTAAAAACAGCACGAAAAATGAAGTTACAAATAGCTGTAACTTTTGATCCACAACTCCAAACTTGATGAAACTTGGTACACACCTTCTCTAGGATGTCAGAAACCTATTCCAATCGAAGATCGTGAAGATCCTTGGAAAATTTACGACCTTTTTAGGTTTGAGAGGTGGATGGTTCAAAACCGAGTCAGAACGAAAACTTGAACCAAAAACTTGCTTGTGGGTGATTGATGATCAAGATGATCCTAAATGTGTTCCCACATATCACAGCAAGCTAGATCACATGAAGAAATCAATCAAAAACTCACGAATCAAAGAAAGACTCAAAATCACCAAATAGAGAGAAGAAAGACAAAGAGACACATCTTTGAGCAAACTTTTTTTGGATTGATTTGATAGGATTTGGGTTTACAGCCACTCCATCAATGGAGGACAAAGCTCAATCCGAGAGCACGAAATCAAATCAAAACTCTCTAGAACCCTAACCTCCACTAATCCTCTTCCTAAGCCAAACTAGTGTTTCAACAATAATGAAAGGGTTGAAGGGGGTGCAGCCATCTCCCTCCTCTATTTATAGTGGAGACTTCGACCTTCTAGAAGTTTAACTTAAATGGGCTCCCGTTAAGGCCCAACACAAACGGGTCACACACACGCACGCATTACAAAGCGCCATCTTCAACACCTCTTGACCTAAACCGCTTCTCTTTGCGTCGTCTTGCGCCGCGGATTGGCAAAAGGTCACCAAGGTGGTATTTGGTAAGATTGCCAAAATACCCCTTTTCGGTCCTTCTCCGAAGACCGAGTCCATCTGCTGGCAAGCACTTCGCTTGTTCATACGTGTAGGTTGATCAACGGCTCTCTCCATGTCGGCAAGTCTCTCCCATCCGGCTCCCACCGAAACCACCTTGGTACTTGCACCGACTCCCGCGCCGCTTGATCAAACCAGTCGCACCGAACTGTCTGTTCGATCATCCTTTTCTATTCTGCACCACACTTGAGTTCATTGTCCTCACCCGGCATCATCCATCGTTCTGGACCTCAGCTCTCCAAGCCTAGTCCCGATCACCCTCGCCGTTGACCGTCGTTGACCACCAAGCAACCTGCACAACAATAGACAAGCAAATCGAATATGGGAACAAGTTCTACACAACTTGACCCACGTTAGTCAAAACATGCATCATGCAAGACATATGCACTGAAACTCATGACTTTGACCTAACCAACGAACAACGCCGCCACGGAGGCCGACGTTCAAGTGACAATCGGTCCGACCGCGCCTCAGGCCGGTCAAACCGCCAGCCTTGCCGGTCGGACCGCCAGCCATAGGCCGATCCGACCGCCCGAAAGGACTTAGCCGATTTTCAACCCCTGAAAATCCGAAACCTACTGGAAACTTTAAACCAATAGAACTTTTGACTTGAGACTCCAAAAATTATGGAACCAAGAGCAATAGAATCCCCTCTCTTGCCTACACCCTCTATTTTTGGCCCAGCTCATTTTGACACATTTGGTCACCTAACAGTTCTGAAACTTTATCGAAAACACGTGAAACGACAAACCATTAACGCCATTGCCAATTGTCACATCATCCTAAGATCTGAAGCATATCTCCATGATATCCACACTATGAAACATGCGGAGGGATGTGACTGGTCTGATATGGGACTTGCCCCTCCTAACATAACAGGAGAGATTTCTCTGGGCCCCTCTTGGTGATCGGATAAAGAAAGTGCATGACCATACCACTAAATGGTCGAAGTGTCGACCACATTAAATTATTCGACACCCGATCGAGAAAGTCTTGAACAGTCCATGGATGACACACATCTCACCTGGAGTTCAACCAGACATCGTGAGTCAAAGGGAGAATGCATGAGTAGGTCGCTTAGTTCGATCAGTTACGGACTAGTCGTATGGAGATACGAGCTGGTATTAGATTGGTCGAACGTAATCACACAATGGTAACAACCTGGTCGTATAGAGATACGAACTAGTCATAAGTGATGAGGGCATGATCATAGGTCATATTACATGAAGGTTCGTCTGATATATTCTATGTGTGTTCGAGAATCATTATGTGCAGCTAGGTACCGCTAATGATTAATGCTTGAAAAAGGGTTTCCGAGTCTCAACCGATTACACAAGAACCTATGGGTTCACACACTTAAAGGGCTGGGATCTGTTTTGGATGGTGATTCGAATTCGTATAGGCCATGAGTTCCTAATGGGCCTTATGTTTGAGACCCATCATGGATGCCTATATAAAGAGGGGCGGTGGCATAGGGTAAGGGTGGAGGACAATCTTTTGAAGAACTTCCTGAAACCATAATAGCCACGCCTTCCACAACCACACTGCCGGTGCTAGCACTCCAGCGCGTGGTGTCCCAGCCCTGTACGTGTGGATACCTTGGAGGTGTTGTTGCGAAGCATCAGCACTAGGACGATCCGCAACTCGTGACGATCATAGGAGTCGGAGAAGAAGACACATGGCGAGTACGACCACTCGGAGGAGAAGACGCGCGGCGAGTACGACTACGACCACATCAACTCGCTACATCGACTCTACTTCCGCTACAAGTCATCGCGTCTAGTCGTAATCTCGTGATTTATCACTAGTGGAGGTTTCTTGATTACGTGGTAAATTTTTTTAGTGCTATCGTAGCCTTCCCGCGATCCTTCACCTGCAAATTCAGAACATGTGGTAGTACGATAGGGCTTAGCAAGATGCGGCTCGAAGACCAGTCCTTAATTAACATGGGCGACTTCCAATAAACCCCTAGGCCTCAACACTTCCCGAATTGAGCCCGTGCATAAACCTACACCCACCAGCTATTCATTTCGCCCAAGTACAAACCAACTTTTGCTGTTTGCTTTTCAAAATCATTTGCAAAATCTTCTATGACAAACCAATGCCATAGACTTTTAAACAATTATTGATCATTTGGCTAAAATTTCCCAAACTAAATATTTTTGGTCTATGCATGTCTTTTCATAATATTTTTCAAATGTTCCTAGTTCATACTATCATATCAACTAGTGTTTTTTTCTAGGGTGACAATATATTTGATTCAAATATCAACACTGGCTAGGTGAGAATACATGAAAGTAGGTCGTAAAAGACATCCATGCAACCGGATGGCACGACCTTGGTGAATGTTACAAATTAGTTAGCCAGGTCTTGATGTTGAAAATATACCCTAGAGGCAATCATGGAGATGATGATATTTCATTATGTTCTTGATTTTGATAATATGTTATCGTGTTCCTTAAATGAATCTTCTGTTATAGATCAATTAGTATGTGACTTGTTGGTGGAACTCTTTAACTTATATGATGCCATTCTAAATGTATTCCTCCTCGATGTCACTGGACGGAACACAAGTGACTCTATGACTAGCACATGTATTGACTGATGACTATGTTTCACCAGTCATGGATATAGGGATATTGAATCAACAATGTGAGCACGTGTTAGAGAACATGAAATGGATAGACCCATCATTGAGACACTATTGAGATTGTTATGAATCTATGTGTCTTTAGTTGGTCTCAAGTAATGATGATGTATTATCCTTAGACCTGAGATCAGCATGGTTCACTACATGTGTACTAGCACTCTTAGGGGTTGCCAAACAGTACTCGTAAATGTGTAGTTATAAAGGTGGTTTTCGGGTATGCTATGAAACATGCGGAGGGATTTGACTGGTCGGATATGGGACTTGCCCCTCCTAACATAACAGGAGAGATGCCTTTGGGCTCCTCTTGGTTATCGGATAAAGAAAGTGCATGGCCATGCCACTAAGTGGTCGAAGTGTCGACCACATGAAGTTATTCGACACCCGATCGAGAAAGTATTGAACAGTCCATGGATGACACACATCTCACCTGGAGTTCAACCAGACATCGTGAGTCAAAGGGAGAATGCATGAGTAGGTCGCTTAGTTCGATCAGTTACGGACTAGTCGTATGGAAATACGAGCTGGTTGTAGATTGGTCGAACGTAATCACAGAATGGTAACAACCTGGTCGTATAGAGATACGAACTGGTCATAATAAGTGATGAGGGCATGGTCATAGATCATATTATATGAAGGTTCGTCTGATATATTCTGTGTGTGTTCGAGAATCATTATGTACTGCTAGGTACCGCTAACGACTAATGGTTGAAAAAGGGTTTCTGAGTCTCAACCGATTACACAAGAACCTATGGGTTCACACACTTAAAGGGCTGGGATCTGTTTTGGATGGTGATCCGAATTCGTAGTGGCCACGAGTTCCTAATGGGCCTCAAGTTTGAGACCCATCATGGATGCCTATATAAAGAGTGGCGGTGGCATAGGGTAAGGGTGGAGGACAATCTTTTGAAGAACTTCCGGAAACCATAGTAGCCACGCCTTCCTCAACCACACTGCCGGTGCTAGCACTCCAGCGCGTGGTGTCCCTGCACTGTATGTGTGGATACCTTGGACGTGTTGTTGCGAAGCATCAGCACTAGGACGATCCGCAACTCGTGAAGATCATAGGAGTCGGAGAAGAAGACACACGGCGAGTACGACCACTCAGAGGAGGAGACGCGTGGCGAGTACGACTACGACCGCATCAAGTCGCTACATCGACTCTACTTCCGCTACGAGTCGACGCGTCTAGTCGTAATCTCGTGATTTATCACTTGCGGAGGTTCCTTGGTTGCGCGGTAAATTTTTTTACTGCTATCGTAGCCTTCCCGCGATCCTTCACCTGCAAATTCAGAACATGTGGTAGTACGATAGGGCTTAGCAAGATGCGGCTCGAAGACCAGTCCTTAATTAACATGGGCGACTTCCAATAAACCCCTAGGCCTCAACCCTTCCCGAATTGAGCCCGTGCATAAACCTACACCCACCAGCTATTCATTTCGCCCAAGTACAAACCAACTTTTGCTGTTTGCTTTTCAAAATCATTTGCAAAATCTTCTATGACAAACCAATGCCATAGACTTTTAAACAATTATTGATCATTTGGCTAAAATTTCCCAAACTAAATATTTTTGGTCTATGCATGTCATTTCATAATATTTTTCAAATGTTCCTAGTTCATACTATCATATCAACTAGGTTTTTTTTTCTAGGGTGACAATATATTTGATTCAAATATCAACACTGGCTAGGTGAGAATACATGAAAGTAGGTCGTAAAAGACATCCATGCAACCGGATGGCACAACCTTGGTGAATGTTACAAATTAGTTAGCCAGGTCTTGATGTTGAAAATATACCCTAGAGGCAATCATGGAGATGATGATATTTCATTATGTTCTTTATTTTGATAATATGTTATCGTGTTCCTTAAATGAATCTTCAGTTATAGATCAATTAGTATGTGACTTGTTGGTGGAACTCTTTAACTTATATGATGCCATTCTAAATGTATCCGCCTTTCGATGTCACCGGGCTAACACCGTGACTCTATGACTAGCACATGTATTGACTGATGACTATGTTTCACCATCATGGATATAGGGATATTGAATCAACAATGTGAGCACGTGTTAGAGAACATGGGGCTGGATAGACCCATCATTGAGACACTATTGAGATTGTTATGAATCTATGTGTCTTTAGTTGGTCTCAAGTAATGATGATGTATTATCCTTAGACCTGAGATCAGCATGGTTCGCTACATGTGTAATAGCACTCTTAGGGGTTGCCAAACACTACTCGTAAATGTGTAGTTATAAAGGTGGTTTTCGGGTATGCTATGAAACATGCGGAGGGATTTGACTGGTCGGATATGGGACTTGCCCCTCCTAACATAACAGGAGTGATATCTTTGGGCTCCTCTTGGTGATCGGATAAAGAAAGTGCATGGCCATGCCACTAAGTGGTCGAAGTGTCGACCACATGAAGTTATTCGACACCCGATCGAGAAAGTATTGAACAGTCCATGGATGACACACATCTCACCTGGAGTTCAACCAGACATCGTGAGTCAAAGGGTGAATGCATGAGTAGGTCGCTTAGTTCGATCAGTTACGGACTAGTCGTATGGAAATACGAGCTGGTTGTAGATTGGTCGAACGTAATCACAGAATGGTAACAACCTGGTCGTATAGAGATACGAACTGGTCATAATAAGTGATGAGGGCATGGTCATAGATCAAATTATATGAAGGTTCGTCTGATATATTCTATGTGTGTTCGAGAATCATTATGTGCTGCTAGGTACCGCTAACGACTAATGGTTGAAAAAGGGTTTCTGAGTCTCAACCGATTACACAAGAACCTATGTGTCGGTGTATTAGAACCGATCTTACGTAAAGATTGTTTGATTCGGGGGGTCTCCTAGAGATGAGATCACGCAGAGTGGATTGACACGGGATGTTTAGACAGGTTCAGGCCTTCTCCGGAGAGAATAATAACCCTAATCCTGTGTGTATGGTATTCTTGATGATCCAGTAATAGACTAAGACTCTTACAGAGAATAGCACTTGTGTTTCTACTTGACTAGCTCTTATTCGCTGTTCCTCCCTTTATCCCTCTGATTGATGCCCTTATATAGTCGTGAAGAAGTAGCCGTTTTGCCCTGCGGGAGATGCGCCTAATTAATCCAGTAACGGGCGCATGATGGCAGTAATTACCGGCGCCTCGGCTTCTTCACGCCGTCTGGCAATTATCTTCCAGAGATAATGGGGTAATTACACACCATTAATAAGCGGAATAATAGTGCGTGCAGACCGTTCGGATTACTTAATCAATTGGACCCACTCGCCTGTAGGTTTGATTATAAGGTGGTCGTAGTTTACCGGTCGTAGAAGGACTTACGACCGTGCAGCGATCGTAGAAGGACTTACGACTATGTAGTGGTCGTAGAAGGACTTACGACCATGATATAGTCGTAGCAAGACTTACGACTATGGGGGTGATTGTAGAAGAACTTACAATTACTTGTTAGGCCTCTCCCTTATAGATATAAGGGGTACTTCTGGGGACTATGTGACATCATATTTACCCATAATAAGAATTATAGATAAAAGATAAAATGAGGATTATTAGATCCTCGTCATCTAGCCCCCCAGCTTCAAGTGAAAGTAACTTACTTGATAAAGGTTTCGTAAATGGACTTACGACCATGAGAATGTCGTAGAATGATAGTCGAAGGAAAAACTCTTCGACATTTGAGTGCTTTGCTTGACCAGAATTTGCTTGGTCGGAAGGTTGCTTACGACTATCAAAAAGTCATAAAAAAAGCCCTACGACCGTCTGGTGGTCGTAGTAGGGGAATCGGAGAAAAAACTCTTCCGATTGATACTTCCTTCGACTAGAAAGAGTTGGTCAAGAATGTAATTTTGCTTGGAGGTGACAATACGCACCTATTTTTTCTCGAACGGACCATCTGGGGAATTGCAACCGGCTCTCATAGACTTGTCCGATGAAGCGGTTCCCGAAGCGGTACAACCATCTCTCATAGACCTATAGCCGAGACGGTTTCCGAAGCGGCGGAGATCGTCTTGATTATAAAACTTACCAGAGGTAGACTTGGATTTTACCTTTCCCCAAATCACTCCACTTGTTCTTCGAGCTCTTGCTTTCTCCCTCCTCGACTAGGTTTCATCTTCTCCGCCGCCAACCCAATTAAAAAAAACTTCTTGCTTCTGAGCGAAATGGCCAAGAGAGTTTCTGAATGGGAGGAATCGGAGATGGATGCGGCTAAGATTAAGATCTTAGTCGATGCCGGGAAGATTCCAGAGAAGGCTCTGGTGAAGTGGATTCCAGCTATCGGGCAGCACTGGCCATCGGGGGAAAATGGGCAAATTCCCGTCTTCCAAGCGTATTGTGAGTGCGGCCTTCGATTGCCTGCCCACCCCTTTCTTACAGTAGTACTCGAACACTTTGGGGTGGAACTGGTGAACTTAGGTCCCAATTCCATTACCATGTTGAGTGTGTTCGTGTATCTGTGCGAGGCGTACACTGGGATTCCATGCGGATCTCGAGTGTTTCAATATTATTATGGGATGGCTCGACAAACCGGAATCGCCGGAAGTCATGATCTCAAGCTCCACGACTCGAAGTCGAAGGAGTACATTCAGAGTTTCACCCGGTCTTCGTGGCCGGGCTGGAGGAAGAGGTGGTTCTACTGGAAGGTCACCTCTGAAGACAGCCTTTCTTTCGCGGGGAAGGCTGCCGAAAAGAAATCTTCATGGGACTCAACCCTCAAGATATCAAAGGATTAGTCCTTATATTCAAGCTATTAAGGACTTGAAGGAAGAAGGGCTGACCGGATGGCATGTGGTGAAGGATTTCATCACACGCCGAATTAGTCCTCTGAAGAAACGAGCATCTCCTATGTGGAGGTACTCGGGGAGAGGAGACCCCACCAGAGACTACGAGGAGGGTAAGCAATTGTCGACTTAGCTCTCCGTTTGGTCTTTCTCAACCTTGTCTAATATTTTTATCTATTTATACAGATCTTTCACAGGCTGATGTTGACTCTAGAGTCAGACTCATCATCGTGAGAAGTCTCCGCCACTCCGAGGGGCTCCTCAAGTCATTGCGGCTTTGTCCGCAGATGAAAGGATAGAGCGCCTAAAGGTAATCAAAAATCTGATTTTTTCTTTAGGACTTTATAGTCGTAGAATATACTTACGACTAATGGTGATCGTAGAATATCTTACGATCAAGAAAAAGTCGTAGAAAAACTTACGACTTGGTACTAGTCGTAGAAAAACTTACGACTAATTAGTGATTCTTCTTTTCTCGCTTTGCTTTACGTAAAGTAGGCATGGAAAATCGCCGGAGACGACGAAGAAGTCGCTCGATGATTATTGGCGCCGGGTTGTCGAAGACAAAGGCTCGGCTCCTCCTCAAAGAGACGCCGACTTGTAAAATGGCCGATAAGGGGGAGCAAGCTCGAGCACCGGTCTTTCGACTGACCTTCTACAAAGCTGCGCGTGTAGTAGTTGTATCTGAAGCCGAGGCCGCAGCTATCGAAGCCGAGGAGGTTGAAGCAGCTGAACCTCTTAAGCGCAAACCTCGCAAGGCTAAGGTACCCTTCTATTATGACACGGAATCTTTCGCAGTCGGTGCCACTCCTAGTTTTATTAAGCAACTGGAAAGGGAGAACTGGAAAGATTTTATGTCTTTTATGAAGGACGATCTTTGCATCGGACAACTCGCAATCGAGGGCTTTATCGCTTCGAATGGTCGAGACTGATCTCGTCCATCCAGAGGATCAGGAAACCAGAGCCCTGATCCCTGTTCAAACTCTACGACCAGACGTGGTCGTAGCTGGGCCAATTATTGAACCTCGACCAGACGTGGTCGTGGAGAAGAAGAGGTCCTCCGTAGGGAGGATTGCTCCAAAATTCCTGGTTAAGACCGAGTGCAGAGTATGTGAAATGTACTAAAGTGTAAGAACGACATTTACCTTTTTCTTTTTCACAACCTGATTTGCTTTTCTTTATTTCAGTCCGACTCCCTCAGCCCCCGGGAATGCTTCTGCTGAGAAGTCCATTGCTATCCCTTCATTCACTGGAGAGGTATCAATGGAGGTGGTCGAAGCATCACCTTTGACCCAGGTGGCCGATGAAGTCGAGACTCCCAGAGTGACTTCCACATCTGCTGAGGTCGTAACTACGACCCTTGAAGTAGCGGCTGTTACTGTTGAGGTGGCCGCTACGACCACTGAGGTTGTGGAAACAACAGAGGCAGCTGTGGAAGCCTCTGGTCAAGGTGGTGACCAGCCTGCGCACCGCTCTGGGAAGGAAATCGTAGGAGGCGTTCCTTCCCCTACCCAAAGAGAAATCACGTAACCGTAAGGAGAAAATTTCAACTTCTGTGGTGACTTCTTTGGGCCTGCCTCCGTCGTAGGGTCTTCTGCTTACAGATCTCGTGACCGAGTCCCCCATCCCAAAGATATTCCCAATACGGAGAATACTTTTGATAACGAGCGCCTTGAGAAGGTGTGGTGGGACAAGGTCGCGAGGATGGATAAGTCGCAAAACCGGACCTTGTATATGCAATGTTTGCTAGGGCGACTATGAATGTAAGTATCTTTAAAATACTTATATATGTGGCTTTCCTTCTCTTCTCACTATTCTCTTTTTGCAGAAAGCTCTGGAGCAAATTGCTGTTGTCGGTGAGTATCATCGACAACTTTTAAAGCTAAGACAGAGAAAGAACTACTCTGCAGAGGCGCAGAGGTGGTAAGTCACTTATCATTCATAGTTGTTTTTGACTTAAATACTGTGATAATGTTTTACGAGAATAGTCATGGAAGAAACTCATGACAAAGTACTAGTCGTAAAAAGCTTACGACTACTTACAACCAGTAGTGGTCGAGAAAGACTTACAACCATATCGTAGTCGTAGAAAAACTTACGACTAGGTCGGTAGTTGTAGAAGTACTTACAACCATTCGGCTGATGTTTATCTTCGTTCCTGTTCTTTGTAGGTTAAACAATGATACGAAGACCTTAGCTGACTCACTCGACTATGAAAAGAAGAGTCGAGGAGGCTAAGGAACGAAGTATTAGTCCTCTCGGATAGACTTGAGAGACTCTGCATCTAAAAGATTGCGGAAAAAATAAGCGATAAGTTCGAACTTAAGACTGCTTTTGATCTTTAACCTTTACACGACTCTCCTTTCTTCTCCGGATAAAGAAAAGAGATGCGGAAGCTCGGCATCAAGTTCAAGAAAAAGCTTTGGTTATTCAGAGTTTTCCGCATTACATGAATAAGGATCAAGAACTCGAGGGTTTTAGAACTCGATTAACAGTAAGTAAATCTTTACTGTTATCCTTTTGAGTATTTTCCTTTTCTAATGCCAATTTCTTGTTCGAAATTGTCGCCCAATTGAGAAACCTCGAGGTCAAATCCAAGCAAAGACCTTAATCGCAATGAGTCCGTCGCATTGCTAAGATGAATCTGAGAGGACATCGAGCATGGGAGCAAAAGCATCTCAAACCGTTGCTTCCCATCGAGAAGAGGTCAAGAAATTGGATTCTCAATTAGTAGGTAAGAAAAAGCTTTTACCTATAATTATCTTTGTGTTATCTTCCTCTAGAAGTATATTTTGTTTGACCGATATTATTCTTTTGAAACAAGTGGTCGAAAACAAGAAGCTTCATGAGGCTTCGACTTGTACCCAACAGAGATGGAGTCGATGAAGACTAGTCTTCAAGGCAACATCACTCTCTGAACAATGTGCTTAGTGAGCTACATTCGAGGGAAAACTCCTCGAGAAGATACTATAGTCGCTCACACAAGTACTATTGGGGAACAAGTCGGAAAATTGCAAGAAATGGTGACCACTCAAGACTAATCAAAATTTGAATCAATAAGGAAGCGATCGAAGTCTGCATAAGTTACGCTTTGGCGAAACTTAAAGCTCAAGACCCCGCCTTAATGTTAAACCAATCGAAGACCGACCGTATCCGAATCGAGGCAAGTCGTCGATTGAGGAAATGCATCGATTGGTAAAAGGTGGCGAGGAAATGCAAATAGGCTCTCCCCTTGAGTAATCTTGTAACTACCTTGTAAAGCGCATAATTTTTGTTGATGAGTAATATATGATCCGCCTCATTTCACGAAAATCATCTTGTCGAGTAGTTAGTTACTCAAAAGATAATAAGCGAATGAAAGACTAAGAATTGAAGTCAAATTAATAACTTTATCCTAGCCCCGACTATTTGCTTAGATTGTTTAGACAATCTAAATAAATAGTGTTTAAAATGGGGTTTCTGAAAACAAAGAGAGGTTTATTTAACTTATAGCTTTTGTTACGGTTGTCAAGCACTGGTCGAAAAGAGTAGAAACGACTTGACACTAGGAAGTTCCTTCTAGTGGGCAGGACCACGTGCAGAGAGGAAAGACTTCGACTAGGTGATGTTCCCATCTCCGACTAGTTTAATCAAACCAAGAACAAAGAACTTGAGTTAAACAAACGTCTTAGAGTACTTTAGTCATTCGTTCGTCCTTTTTTGGTGGACTTCGATAAGTCTTTTCCAGTAGCAAAAGTAGGAGACTGAGCGACACTAGGAAGTTTCCTTCTAGTGGGCAGGACCACATGCAGAGAGGAAAGACTTCGACTAGGTGTGTCTCTTCCTTCGACCAGTTAAAACAAATCGAGTACACCAAAGGTGGTCGAACAAATGTAAGAAAGTGCACTCTACTTAGAATATTTTTTGAATTTACTGAAAAAATAGACTAAGATTGAGAGAGTTGGCTTTGAGAACATTACGACTAGATAAAACCCGAGCTCTTTGTATTGGCAGAAAAAGTGAGTAACGAGTCGATGTTAGGAAATTCCTTCTAGTGGGCGTAACCACATGCGAGAGGAGAAGTTTCACCGGATGACGTTTCTCGCTTTTGGCGGCGGTGTAAAGAAAATCGGGTGTTTTCATATCATAGTCGAAAGATTAAAAAGCACTACTCAAAAATAAGGCAAAAGAGGTAGAAAGAACACGGACTTTTATTGCACGAGAAACCGGTCACACATAGAATTTATGAATCGGTCGATGTTCCAAGAGTTTGAGAGAACTCGTCCATCTTCCATTGCTAGTCGTCTGACCGACCTCGCCGAGTTACTTCGACCATCGTAAGGACCTTCCCATTTAGGGAAAGTTTATTCCGATTAGACTTGGATTAGCAGAGCCTCAATACCAAGTCACCTACAAAGAAGGCTACGAGGTTGGACCTTACGATTATAGTATCTGCGCAGGCTTGTTGGTAGACCGCGAACGGATTAAGGCTAGGTTTCTCCTCTCTTGAGTAGGTTAATGTCATCTGCTCGAAGTTGTTCTGGTCCGAGTTGTTGAAGGTTTCAACTCGTGTCGACCGCAATTTTAGCTCCGAGGAAGCATGGCTTCGCCTCAAAACTAGAAAAATGGTGTTTCTCCCGTTGCTCGATCGGTGGTCGTCTGAACCGCCCATAATATGGAGGGTAATTCTTGTACCCAAGCCCCGAGCGCTTAACAAGTCGGGTCAAGACTCGAGTTTTAATTCTCGCATTATTTGGCCGCTTGCACGTTCGACCGCCCCATTGCTTTGGGGATGTGCAATGAAGCATAGCATAGCTTGGTACTAACTCGTCCGCAAAATTCACGAAATTTTGCACTTGCGAATTGTTTACCATTGTCCGTAATTATCCGACTTAACTCCAAATCGACTAATTACGCTTCTCATCATGAACCTTTTGTTTGCTTAGTTGTTATCCTGATTCTGAGTTCACTTGATCCATTTTGTGAGCGTGTCAATAGCCACAAAAGGAATTCAAACCTCCCGAGCTTTGGGAAACGGTCCTAGGATATCAAGCCCCAGTGTCAAAAAGGCCAAGAAAGAGGTATTGTTTGTAATGCTTGAGCCGGTTGGTGTATCTGTCTACCATGGAATTGGCATCGACACACTTTTAACCACCTCCATAGCATCGTGCGTAGTCAGAGGCCAAGAAAACCTTGTCGAAAGGCTTTACCAACCAATGTTCTCAGAGGAAGCATCGTCCCACGATGCCACCGTGTATATCGTGAAGGAGTGTTATTCCTTCGCTTTGCGGAATGCATCGCATGAGTATTCCTTGGGTTCCTCGTTTATAGAGGACTCCTTCAACCAAAGTATACATTTTGGCTTTTCGGGATAATCGATGCGCCTCAAGATCATCTTCTGTCTGAACCCTTGTAAAGATACTCGTAGATGGGAGTCATCCGTATCCTCGTAATCTAATGAGGCCATCTCAAGAGGAGGTGTTTACGGTTCTTCGACCGAGAGACGGTTTTGGAGTTGCTCCAAGAAAACTCCTTTTAGTGCGTGGATCGGGAAGAAGCCATCCGAGCAAGTTGGTCTCATGAGAAATTATCCTTCGAGGATAAATTGTACCTCGAAACCTAAAAATGTTTTTCTAGCTTACGTACTTGATAAGTACCGAGCCATTGTTGAGTTAGAGCACCGTACTCTTTCCCGATTTGATTCACGACTAGTTGAGAGTCTCTCTCACGAGTAGTCGATTTAATTGAGAGTGCTTTTCGGCTCGTATGCCGCCTAGCAAACCTTCGTACTCGCCACATTGTTAGTAGCCCGAAAGTTTAATTGTATGGCATACTTTAAGGTTTCTCCGTTAGGAGATACCAGACCACCCGACCCGAGCCACTTAAAGTCGGTGACCCGTCAAAGTACATCATCCATCGTCGTGGAATCAGATCGGGATCTGAATGTGTTCAGATTTGTCCATTCGCGACAAAGTCCGCCAAGATCTGGATTTTATGGCGTTCGACACGAAATGGAGATCGAACTCCCAAGTTCGACCGACCATTTTGCCATGCGTCCCATTGCTTCCTTATTATGGAGGATTGCTCCCAAAGGAAACTCGACGACAGCACACTATTTTGTGCGCTGAAAATAATGCCGCAGCTCCTCGAAGACATGAGGAGGGCATATAGAAGTTTTTGGACACGAGGGTAACGCTCCTTAGGCCCGTAAAACTTGGACGAGTAAACCGGTCGTGTATGCGTTTCACGCTCTACGACCATCTCGCGCTTCTTTGCTGTGGCGTGGCGCCTAGGTAAATTAAGAGCGTCTCTTCGGCTTTGGAGAAACCGTAGCAGAGCACTCGAAAGATACCTCTTCACATCCTCAAAGGCGTTTGCCTCGTTCGACCACTCAAAACCTTCATGTCTCTGAGAAGTTTAAAGAAAGGTAGTCCTTTTCTCCTAGTCGCAATGAAACGACTTAAAGCCGCCATGCACCCAAAGTGAGTTTCGGACTTTCTTTTTGTGTTTGGAGGACGATCCGAGGATGGCTTTTATTTTTTCAGATTTGCTTCGATTCCTCGCTCGGATACTAGGAATCCAAGCAATTTTCTGAAGAAATTCCAAACACACACTTCTCTCGATTGAGTTTTAAGCGGTGCTTTACGAGGTTGTCGAATGTTTCTTGTAGGTCGCTGATATGATTAAGTCTCTTAATGCTTTTTACGACTAGATCATCAACATAGGCTTCCAAATTCGGCCTAATTGAGATGAAAAATCGATTGCATTAGGCGTTGAAAAGAAGCACCGCATTCTTTAGACCAAATGGCATTTTGACATAGCAAAAGGTACCAAATGGAGTAATGAATGCGGTCTTTTCTTCATCGCTTAAACACATATTGATCCGGTGGTATCCGAATATGCATCTAAAAACTTAATATCTCACAACTGCAGCTTGAATCAACCAAATGATCGATACGAGTAAAGGGAAATCATCTTTTGGACAAGCTTTATTAAGATCGGAAAGTCCACGCTTTATACGCCATTTGCCGCTTGACTTTTTGACCATTACAGGTTAGCCAACCACTGGGGTGGTTGACTTCTCTTATAAAGCCCGCTTAAGTAGCTTATCCAACTCGATTTAATAGCATCTCGCCGATCGGGGCAAATCTCCGTAATTTTTGTTTTACAGTACTTTATCGGCCGTAGCTAGCCTGCGCTCGATCACCTCCACAGGGACTCGGGCATGTCGGATGCTTGCCACGCAAAGACATCTGCGTTAGCTCTGAGGAAGGTAATGAGGGCGCCTTCCTATTTGGGGTCGGAAGTCTCCCGATGCGAACGATCTTGAGGGTTCTTCTCAAGGCCCAGAGGAACCTCTTTGACTTGGTCGTTCGGCTTTGGTGCGACTTTAGGCTTCGACTTGCTAGTCGGTCGACTTTCATCTCGAGTTGGTATTTGACCAACCATCTCGAGGGATCGACGGCCGCAGACTATACGCCATCTTTTGTCACATTGAATGGTGATCACTCCTTTGGGACCTGGCATCTTAAGACATTGATACCCGTAATGAGTAGCCATTAAGAATTTTGCCAAAGTTGGTCATCCGAGTATGGCGTTATATGCCGTATCGAAATCGACCACATCAAAGGAGACTTTCTCGTCTCCGAAATTACTTGGTGAGCCAAATGTTAAAGGAAGAGAAACTTGGCCAATAGGTTTGGTCAAGACCCCTGCGATTCCATGAAAGGAGTATCGCATCGCCTTACCTTTGTCCCGGTACTTGCATCTCGTCCGGGCATTAGTAAATAACATGTTCAAAGAATCGCCACCATCAACCAACACTGATTGACCCGACAGTTGTTGATGGTGGGTTCGACCACAATCGGATATCGACCTGATCGACTCGTAGTGATTGGGCAGTCATCCTTCTCAAAAGAGATGGTAACTTCCGACCACTTCGGTAATTTATTGACGAGAGGAGTTTGTATAGAATTTACCTCTCGTCCGTGCCTTTAAGTTGTCGCTTGGAGTCGTATGCGATGATCCTCCGTAGATGTGCTCAACGGTATGTTGCGGATCTTGGAACGGCATCTCCTCATCATCCGACGACTTTTGGCCACTCGTATGTCCTACCCGCCGAGAGTAGGGAGTGGTGCTTGTCATTGTAGTAGTCCTCGAGCTTTCTTTGGAAAACTTCGGCGATTCTGGAGGTCATGTCCTTCCTTTTATGAAAAGGACACCACCTTGGTTTGTCGCTCCTACGATCGTGGCGCTTACCTTTGCCTTGATCGAGTACGACTTGGTGGTTTGGGGCTCTCCATCTTTCACGGCGAACCTCCTTGGAACCACCGGTTTGTGGTTTTGACTTTTATTTTCTTCTTGGACTTTTTGCTTTTTTATCCTTACCAACTTCACCGGCTCTCGAGGAGTATATGTTTCTCGATCGATAGTGTTGTTCCACTCGATTGCCTCGAAGCGCTTGCATATCGATCGCCATCTCAAGAGTTCGCAACAAAGATGTTGGGAGGATTCAGAGCAATGTCCTCCGTTATTCTTCTCTGCGGACTCCTTGCTTAAAAGCCACGATCACAGAGGAATCGAAATTTCCGAATTGAGTTACTGAACCCGACTAAAGCGTTTGATGAATTGACGCAAAGTCTCGTTGTTGTTCGCTTTATCCGTGCAAGTCGCCTTCTTTTCGTATGCGGTTGTATGTGCCTTGGAAATTCGCATGTAGAAGATCACAGAGGTGTTGCCAGAGTAGATCGACTCGAGTGGTTGGTTTAATAACCACGATCGAGCGGATCCTTCGAGCACACGGAAGGTAATTCGCCATTACATGCTCTCCTCCTCCTGCCGCTCGGACAATTGTAGTATAGATCTGAAGAAATTCGATGGGATTTTGAGATCCATCAAATTTCTCCATGTTCACCGGTCGAAAATGAGGTGGCCAATAACGCGCTCAAGGTCGGCGAAAATGCCCTAGATCCGTAATCACTTCTTGACGCCTTCTTTGTAGGAAAGAAGGGTTAATGTCACCAGTGATCGTATACGACGATACCCTGTGCAGTCGACTGCTCAGTAGTAGGCCTCGGTTCTACGAGGGAATACTCCTCGTACTCCACCCGTTAGAATTTCTTTGTCGAAGTGGTGAATGATCACCTCTCGAGGGGCTTCTTGATCTTGGTGATCGAAATGTATTTCTTCAATAGGGATCGATTCGACTTATGGTCGTGTCGATTCCTCGTGAGAAATATTCGATTGATCGTAGCCGAGGAAGTCGATTGCTACGACTACCGAATGTTGTCGATGAGGTACCTCGATCTTGTCATCACAGTTCAAGTCTTTGCGTAATCTCTTGAAAGAAAGAGATCGTACCAGCGCTCGAGCAAGCTCTTGATCGATTCTCGAGCAAGTCGTTGATGTCCCGGAGTTCTTGTACCTCCTCCGATCGATGTTGAATGCGCCCGAGCGTGTTCTTCCGGATCGCAATTTTCTTTCTTCGACGACATCAAAATCCTCCTCATCGTCTTTGAGGCCTTCCTAGTGGAGTGCGAGAATGTCGAGGATTTCCCTCGCTCATCGAGTGTTGGTTCTCTCTCGCCAACGGTGGTGCCCTTGCCATTACCACGAGGGGCGCAGCAGTGTGATCTTCGGGAGTGTTCTTATCTCGGCCTCCATGAGGTCGACCACGATTTGGGGAAGGACGAAGACCTCCGTTGATGATTCTCACTTGCGCCGAGGCCTCCCGCTTGAGGAGTGCTCGAGGGACACCATCTGGCGACTTGGAGTAATCCCCTCCGTAGGGGAACTCCGGTTATAATCGATCCGTCGCAAATGAGATCTGCAGGAGACGGCCGAATTTGCAGAAAAGCATGCTTGATCCCACCCTCTCTCGGAGTTACCCCGAGAGAGGATCACTAGATCTTTGGTGGAGTCCTGGAATGGTGGCTCCCAGAACTTGACTTACCAAGTCGGACCGTCTTAAGGGGACTTGAACACTTGGAGAAAGAACTCTCCGTGTTGTGAGTCCTCCCGGGAGCGGTCCCGGTCGGATTGACCCTTGTCCTTTGAGAGAATTGGCTCCTCTGTTGGACATATTGTTGTGGGGATAAGGATCCTCCTCAACTCCATTAATGGGATGGTTTCTGGAGAATAATCTTCGAGGCAACATCACCATCACGGATGCATCACTCGGCTCGTAGTCGAAACCGGCATCCATGTCGACGTCACAGAATCCGCCAAGTCAAACCAGTTCTCCTCGTTCCATTCTCCCGCCATGATTGCATGAGATTGGAAAAAGAGAGTATGTTGACAAGAGATTACCGGAAGATCCCCACGGACGGCGCCAACTGTCGGTGTATTAGAACCGATCTTACGTAAAGATTGTTTGATTCGGGGGGTCTCCTAGAGATGAGATCACGCAGAGTGGATTAACACGGGATGTTTAGACAGGTTCAGGCCTTCTCCAGAGAGAATAATAACCCTAATCCTGTGTGTATGGTATTCTTGATGATCCAGTAAAAGACTAAGACTCTTATAGAGAATAGCACTTGTGTTTCTACTTGACTAGCTCTTATTCGCTGTTCCTCCCTTTATCCCTCTGATTGATGCCCTTATATAGTCGTGAAGAAGTAGCCGTTTTGCCCTGCGGGAGATGCGCCTAATTAATCGAGTAACGGGCGCATGATGGCAGTAATTACCGGTGCCTCGGCTTCTTCACGCCGTCTGGCAATTATCTTCCAGAGATAATGGGGTAATTACACACCATTAATAAGCGGAATAATAGTGCGTGCAGACCGTTCGATTCCTTAATCAATTGGACCCACTCGCCTGTAGGTTTGATTATAAGGTGGTCGTAGTTTACCTGGTCGTAGAAGGACTTACGACCAGGTAGCAGTCGTAGAAGGACTTACGACTATGTAGTGGTCGTAGAAGGACTTACGACCATGATATAGTCGTAGCAAGACTTACGACTATGGGGGTGATTGTAGAAGAACTTACAATTACTTGTTAGGCCTCTCCCTTATAGATATAAGGGGTACTTCTGGGGACTATGTGACATCATATTTACCCATAATAAGAATTATAGATAAAAGATAAAATAAGGATTATTAGATCCTCGTCACTATGGGTTCACACACTTAAAGGGCTGGGATCTGTTTTGGATGGTGATCCGAATTCGTATTGGCCACGAGTTCCTAATGGGCCTCAAGTTTGAGACCCATCATGGATGCCTATATAAAGAGTGGCGGTGGCATAGGGTAAGGGTGGAGGACAATCTTTTGAAGAACTTCCGGAAACCATAGTAGCCACGCCTTCCTCAACCACACTGATGGTGCTAGCACTCCAGCGCGTGGTGTCCCTGCACTGTATGTGTGGATACCTTGGACGTGTTGTTGCGAAGCATCAGCACTAGGACGATCCGCAACTCGTGACGATCATAGGAGTCGGAGAAGAAGACACACGGCGAGTACGACCACTCAGAGGAGGAGACGCGTGGCGAGTACGACTACGACCGCATCAAGTCGCTACATCGACTCTACTTCCGCTACGAGTCGACGCGTCTAGTCGTAATCTCGTGATTTATCACTTGCGGAGGTTCCTTGGTTGCGCGGTAAATTTTTTTAGTGCTATCGTAGCCTTCCCACGATCCTTCACCTGCAAATTCAGAACATGTGGTAGTACGATAGGGCTTAGCAAGATGCGGCTCAAAGACCAGTCCTTAATTAACATGGGCGACTTCCAATAAACCCCTAGGTCTCAACCCTTCCCGAATTGAGCCCGTGCATAAACCTACACCCACCAGCTATTCATTTCGCCCAAGTACAAACCAACTTTTGCTGTTTGCTTTTCAAAATCATTTGCAAAATCTTCCATGACAAACCAATGCCATAGACTTTTAAACAATTATTGATCATTTGGCTAAAATTTCCCAAACTAAATATTTTTGGTCTATGCATGTCTTTTCATAATATTTTTCAAATGTTCCTAGTTCATACTATCATATCAACTAGGTTTTTTTTTCTAGGGTGACAATATATTTGATTCAAATATCAACACTGGCCATAAAAGGATTTAGGCATAACTATAAATTTAAAACAGGAATTTATATAGCCCAATATAAATAAGCATGGAGTAATAATTTAAAATAGAATAAATAATTTGAAATAATAGGTTCAAATATGGTCAAAGGTGTAACTTGCCTTGCTTGTTTAGTTGTTCTCAATCGACATCGAAATCTTACTCTCCGAATTTGTTGAAATCTACACGTGAAAATAAGTCAAATTCAATCAATATTTAAATAAAAATTCAAATAAACTCCAAATTATGTCATTCTAGTTTAGTTAGCTAGATCTTGAATTTATACATTTGAATCTTCAAAATCGGAGTTCGTATGAAGAAACACAAGCTCCTGGAAGTTTTAAAACGTAAATAAATACCCTTAAAGGATATTTTTGGAATTATTTGATTTATTTTTCTTAAGGAAAAGTCAATTTAATGTGCATGCTAACATCAGTGGACATTTTTGGTTTTTTGACCGAATTATTTTTCAACGGAAAAGAGGATGGGTCAGTGGTCATGTGGGCCCAGGTCTTGTGGACCGGGTCTACGAAAATACGCTTGCTCCATGGTGGACCGTGTGTTGCACCGTGGCATCACCTCGATATCGTACACATGGGCAGTGACATGGCGCCACGCTTGAGGACTTGGCGATGTGGTGTGATGTGGTGGTGCCACGTCGGCACGGCTTTGGTGGTGGCCCGTCGTTGAGCTCACCGGCGCTGTGCGCCACGGCTAGCTCCGGCGAGGGGCTCAAAAGGGAGAGAAGGGCGCGGGGATCACAGTGCTTACCGCGGCGGCACAAGAGCTTGTACAGCTCGTTGGTAGCGAGGGGTTTGGTGGCAGCGTGGCACTATGGTGGCTCTCTAGTGATGGCAAGGCGTGAACCAAGTAGACCGCGGCTGTGCGAATTTGGCGGTGGTGACGAGGGCGGTGGAGATCCACTGGAGGCAGCGCTGGAGGTGGCGGAGAGGAGCTCGGCCGGCGATGAAGAAATGCCGATTCCGGCGAGGTGGGAGCGAGGGAGGAGAGGGTGAGTTGAGGAGTTGGATTGAGGAGGAGGATACACACCCGGTGCTCCCTTTTATAGGCCAAGGGGAGGTCGAGAGGAGGAGATCATTACGGTGGGGATCGCGGTGGCATTACAAAAATCAGCGAAACTAACAAGTGACAAAGGAGGAGATGGCCGAAATTGGGTGCAGCGGAAGACGAGGGAATGAATGCACGTGATGACGTGAGAAAAGGGGGGAGGGGATCACGGAATTTGAGCGAGCTCCAATCGGCGCTAATGGGGGTTAGCACCGGGAGGAAGAAAGGAGGTTGGGGGAAGATGGGTTTGACACGTGGGCCTAGGCGGAGAGAGAAAGAGACGGATGGAGAATGACATGTGGGACCCATGTGGAAGTGAAAGGGTGAGGGAGTGGGCTGGCGCGAAGTGGGCCGAGGTGGGCCAAAAATGGCCAAGCGTGGATGAAACTACATTGGGCCTAGGAACATTCGGCCAAGCAATCGTTTCTCGGATTTTTTGATGTACCAATTTAATTAATTCAAAATGACTTTAGAAAATAGCAAATAAAATCCAAAAATATGAAAATTAATGTAAATTCCCGAGTCATTTTGGACTTAATAAAATTATTTCCAACTTGTTGGCTTTTATTTTTGCATATAAATTATTTTGGCTTTGTAATAAATAGCTAAAAGCTTTTTAAAATTCCAGAAATTAAGTAAAATTTTATTTTCCACTTTAAATCCAATAAATTCCCAGAGAACTCAATAAATTTTATTTTTGACTTTTCAAATCTTGGAAATTCAAGAAAAGCAATAAAACCTTTTAATTTTTTAGAAAATCTAATAAAATAATAATTTTATTTTTGGTAACATAACTTTAGGATGTTACACCACTCACCGACGCCGAGCTCAGCCGAGTACGCCCATGGAGATTCTCTGTTTCTGTCAATTTGGGGAAGATCCATTGTAGCAAAGTAGTTAGGTTAGTAAGGAAATTAATTAGGTTAGTATTTGTGTGGCATGTGGGTCCAAAACCATTATTATTGCAATTAGTGAGGTTATTTTCTTCCAAGCCCGACATTGTTGATGGTTGAACCAGACCGACCGAGCCAGGCACTGTGCCGACCGAGCCGGGCACTGTGCATTGAGGGAATTTTTCAAAGTTTCTCTCTCCCAATGAATCGGATATATTATTTTAATTATTTTAATGGGAGGAGTGTCTAATAGCAAATAGCCATAAAATTTTAGTGTCTTTCGGCGAAACCACATTTTTTGGATGTCCAATAGTTAAGGACGCAAAAGTTCAGTACCCTGTAGTCAATTTTGCCCAATTCAAATGAGACACATTTCTTCGATAACAAACCATCGGAATTTAATGTTTTTGGATGAATTTGATCGTTTGTTGATTTTATTAAGAAAATAAAATATACCGACAATCCAACATTTACAAAAAAAAATCTTGGTTTCGATAAAAACAAAAAAAATCAATTATATTTTGAATTTCAGTTCAAGCTAGTTAGGATACAAGTTAAAATCGACATCCAAATAGTTCTGAATTATTTCCACGTGTCAAGAAAAGTACCATTTTGGCATAACAAAAGATACATGGGTGGAGGCAAGGTGGTGCGAGCCGCTTATCAACATTTCAACATTTCGTGCACAGTTGAATTTGCTAAGGGAGCGTCTGAGTCGTTTGATCAGGGGAGGGCGGTTGAGGAGCAAGGATAAGGTGCAGTGCATTTGGACGTTGGATCTGGAACAGACGAGATCGAATTGTTGCCGTCTAGAAAGAGTACAAATTTCATTTCCTAAGTCGCTGGCTCGGAGGTTGTTAAGAAGATAACCCAGGCTGCATCGTGCCCCGCATCGCTTCTCTCCCCTCCGTATGCCATCCGACTCTCCCATTCCTCTTCGATCTACCCTTCCCGGAGTTTTTGGCACTATTTAACGCGGCAAAGGCAAATCTAAACCTATCCGAAAATCAAAGCAAACAATGACACCACAGACTCGCTGGATATGTGCACTCGTCCATGCGCCAGGCAGCTGGACGCGGTTCGTCCACGCGCCATATGGCCGGATCCGCATGTCCACACGCCGAGCAGCCCGGAATTGCTATGAACAGTGATATGTGAGACTATTTAAAATATTATTTGTAAATACTATTTAGAACACTATTTCTCTTTAAAAAAAATTAAGTTGAGAGCAGTTTTTTTTTTGAATTTTTTCTTCTTTTTTGCTACCTTGCACTCGCAGCTTCAAACTTGATGCCAACTATGGTCATCGCCACCTCTCGCTGCCATTAGTGGCTCTTTCAGTCGATGGACGGTGGTGGCCTGGTGCCCTTCCTGATAGGGTTAGGTTGCCTCATACTTGCTGTGACATCCTAAAAATTCTAATTTTGGAGAAATAGAATGAAAATAGGTAGAACAATAATCTTGGGCATGTTTACATCAGGAAAAAATTTTATTTGAGCATATTTTGTGAATTTTCATCAAAAGTAACAATGCATTTATATAAAAAACAGAAACTTGTAAGAATTTTAGAGAAGAATAAAAAAGCATATAAAATTCTGAAAAGTTTACATAAGAAAATATATTGGGTCAGGAACCCTCACAAAAAATCATAAATTTTGGACATCTTTGTTTCCTAAGTATACAAATTGAAAATACTCAACAGATTTTAGAAATTCAAAACTGCTTTGAATTCCGCTCACCCTCTTGGTCCGCATCCGAGCCGCCCAAATCCTTCGCTAGTGCCGCCGCACACCACAAGTGCGCTCGCTTTCTCACTAACGGGTGGGCCCGCTTGTCCGTGGTGTCTTCCACCTCGTGCCCACAAGACTAGCACACCCAGCGCGCGCATTCGCCGCTCCTACTTCTTGCTTCCTCTCCGCCTATAGTTTTTGCCCACTACCTGTCACCTCCGCCAACTTTCGCCCATGCTAGCCACCCAATTCATGGCGAGTATATCCCACACTCGTGGATTGACGAGCCGAGCACGAGTTTCACGCGCTCTTGCTTGTCTCGCCGCTTTTGTCGTGCATTTGTCCTAGCTATTTAAGCCCTAGTGCGCATTGAAATCCTCACCAGCCCACATTACATTTTGCGCTAGCCCGAGCTTCATCGCTCCTTGGTTTCACTGAATGGTTGTGTCGCCCTGACGCCGGTGAGCGCACCTCCTCACCATTGCCGCCTAGTGAACTTCCTCACCCACGACGTTCATGTCATTATGAACCTCTTGCCTCACTCACCCTTTGCTTAATGCAGCCTCGGGAAACCCATAACTTGATCGTGTTCGCTATCGTCCTCTACTTCGGCGCGCACTGGATCTTGCCACCATGAAAGCATCTAGGCCCCTAAAAATATATTTTGGTAATTAATGACAATATGTGAATATGGGACTAACATGTGTGTTAAGTGACTACAAGGTTTAGTCCTAATGACAATATCAACAACATGGAGATGCATGCTAAAGGATATCATGAGGATGGATTTGTTTCAAAGGCAAGGTATAAAATACTCTAGGACACCTTTTGAATTTTACTGGTCTTAGGGGAATGTTGGAAGACTGGGTTTTAGGATAAATATCGTACTATTACGAGGGATCACGACTAGTAACTTGAAAGCATTTCTTTGTGCCTTTAGATCAATCTAGGATCATGCGTGCACTCAAAACTTGTTTCAAAAATTCAGACATGCTCTCTGTGCAAAATCGGTAGTACTTGGCGTGTTAATCATGAACTACCGCATTCGTTGTGCCAAAATGTGGCAGCACATTTTTTTTCCGGAGAGACACCCTTTTGAATTTCCTATATTTTCTGGCAGTTCGGTAGTGCCGGTATTGTAAATACGGAACTACCGCACATCGGAAGTACTGTTTTGGGCGGAATATTTCTTCCAGAACTATGCATTTTTGAGTCATTTTGCCCATTTGCAAGAGCGGAACTACTGCCATTGTTTTCGCGGAACTACCGCTCTGCGGTACCTTTGAAAAATAGTGCGGTACGTTTTTTTCAGAAGGGGTGTATTTGTGCTTCAACGAAGAACGGCAGCACCGCAAGTTAATTGCGGAACTACCGATAATCGGAACTACCGCATGATAGCTGGCGGTAGTACCGCACCAAATTCTCAACGGCTATGTCAGACGCATTTAATACATCTGTTATAGTCGTTAATATGCTGAAGCTGGAGGTGCGGTAATACAGGCTATTACATGGCGGTACTACCGATTATCCTGAAAATCTTTGATTTCTTCCTCCAACAATCGATTTGGTTGTGGGAGTATAAATACACCCCCACCAGCTGTAGGACAGGTTGTTGAGCACTCATTGAACACTCTTGAGCTTATAGCATTCATTTCACACATCATTCTCTCTTGTTGCATCTTTTGTGAGGTTGTTAAGCAAAATCAAGTGCATTCATTCTAGTTTGATCCATAGCACTTGAGTACCATCAAGCAAAGGTCAAGGTCTATTACTCTTGGTGTTTATCGACAGCTAGATGGCTTGGCGGGAGTTTGCGCAGTGATCTCTTCAAGAAGATTGTGAAGACGTTCGGCGCCGATTGTGATTGGTTTGGTGTTCACCAACTTCGGAAGGGGGGAAGAACAACCACAAGTGAAATCAAGGGAAAGCTTAATTCGTGTAGCCAGCTTGATTGGGTCAAGCTTCCTCAACGTGGACTAGTGAAGATCGACAAATCTTCGATACCACGGGAAAAACCCTCTTGTCTTCATTGTGGTTATCTCTTGTCCTTACTTATTGCATTTAAATTTGTAGCATATATCTTGTGATAGGTTGTCTTGTTATAGTTTATCTTGCCTAGTTGTATAAATTGGTTAAGAATTTTAAAACCTCCTATTCACCCCCTCTAGCCGGTTATCCTTGATCCTACAAGTGGTATCAGAGCTTGGTCTCTCTAATTTTAGACTTAACCGTCTAGAAGAGAAAGAATGGCTAGTGAGGGAACGTCAATAGGCAATGCTCCTTTATTTGATGGAACAAATTATGCATATTGAAAAATTAGAATATCCATTTATTTAAAGGCCATGATCCCAAGCATACGGAGAATTGTTAGTAAGGGTTTCGTTATGGCTCTTGATCCTACACACCTCACGGAACTTGAGGAACGAAACTCTCACCTCAATACTCAAGCGATAAACACACTATTTGGAGTTTTAAACGCAGATGAGTTCAATCAAGTGAGCAACCTTGAAATAACTCATGAGATATGGACTATGCTCTGCGAAATTCATGCGGGCACATCCATGGTTAAAGAAGCCAAATTGCATAGGCTTCGGATCAAATATGAGATATTTACAATGTTGCCTCAAGAAAACATCACCGAGATGTATTCTAGACTCAACAACATTGTAAATGAGCTCAAAGGTCTTGGCACAACTTGCTTGATATTGATATTGTGCCAAGATGCTTGGGGCTCTACCCGACAAGTATGAGATGTTGATAACATTATTTCTCAACTCTCCCGAGTTGCCAAGAATGCACCGACTGGGCTCTTGGGGAACCTTATCACAAATGAGCTATATAAGAAGGATAAGGATGAGCTATTGGAGTCTACTTCATCAAGAAAAAAAATTATCGCTTTCAAGGCAAAAGAGGAATCAAGTGATGAAGAAGATCGAGATGAAGATTCCGAAGAAGAATCTCCTTGTGAGGAGAATGAAGAAATTCATGAGGAGACGCCTACATCAGAGCTTCAACTTTGACAAGATTGTAAGGGGGTAATCTTCAAATGAAAACAAGCAGTATAGCAATATCCGTTGCTATGAGTGCGATGAGAAGGGGCATATTACCTCTCATTGCCCTAACAAGAAAGCTTCACAAGGATGGCAAGAACGAAGACCATATTGGAGAATGACACTCCGACAAGGAATATTCGGATTCCGACTCCGACTCCGATATTGAGGGATTCTCTAAGAAGAGAGGACTTGTCGGCATAGCCATCTAGGAGGCTCCATCGCTATTCTCCACTCCTACTTGCCTCATGGCAAAAGGAGAAAAGGTAAAATCTTTTGATGATGAAGAGCCTTCTTATGATGAACTTATGGATATGCTAGAAGAATTGAATGAATATCTTGAAAAAGAAAAGGTAAAATTTAAGGTCTTAAAGAGAGAACACATTTCTCTCAAAGATTCTTATGAGGAGGTAAAGAAAGCTCATGACTTGCTTATCGAAGAACATTCAAATAAAGCTAGCACTAGTGTTGGAATTTCTTGTGATATTCTTGATAAAATGCCTAGTGTAGAAATTGCTAAAGCTAGTATATCTACTTCATGTGATGATTTACTTGCCATGCCATGTTGCTCCATTATTGATTCTAAGGATAAAAATGTTAAATCTTGTGATGCAAAGCTTGTTGTTGAAAACAATGAGCTAAAAGAGCAAGTAACCAAGCTAAGTAAAAGCTTGGAACGGTGCTTCAAGGGTAAGGCCACCCTTGATAAGCTTTTGAGTGCACAAAGGTGCTCATTCAACAAGGAAGGACTTGGGTATGTGCCCAAGAAAGGTAAAAAACCGATAAACAAGCCCACAAGGTTTGCTAAGCAAAATGGCAAATATTGCCATAAGTACCGGGAAATAGGATATATGCAATAAAATTGTCCTATTGGTAAGATTCCATCCGTTGGTTTATATGATTCTTGTTATATGCTCAAGAAATCTAAGGATGGAAAGGTAATTGCTAGATTTGTAGGTACTTCAATTTTAGGTACTAAGAAGAATGCTATTTGGGTGTCTAAAGTTTTGATAACTAACTTCCAAGGACCCAAGCAAATGTGGGTACCTAAAAGAACTTGATCTTCTTTTGTTGGTGAACTACAAAACCGGTGGAAGGTATTAGGTGCTTAATAGTGGGTACACTCAACACATGATCGGAGACCGAAAAATTTCACCACATTTGAGAATGGGATGGGAGGCGAAAAGATCACATTTGGTGACAATAGCAAAGGAAAGGTAATTGGTCTTTGTAAAATTGCTATCTCAAATGACCTTTCCATTTCAAATGTATCTTTAGTAGAAACATTGAATTTTAATTTGCTATCCGTTGCTCAATTATGTGATCTTGGATTAATTTTCTCATTCTCTAAAGATCATGTAACTATTTTAAAAGAAAAGGAAAATGAGTTGGTTTTCAAAGGTTTTAGATTTGGAAATGTTTAGTTGGTTGATTTTTCCTCAAATGAATCTTGCTTAAAAACTTGTTTGATTGCAAAAACATCAATGGGTTGGTTATGGCATAGAAGACTAGGCCATGTAGGAATGATCCAACTCAAAAAGCTTTTCAATCATGACTTAGTGGTTAGCTTGAAGGACATGTAGTTTGAGAAAAATAGATTATGTAGCGCTTGCCAAGCTGGGAAGCAAGTCGTAAATTCTTATCCTTCTAAAAGTATCATGTCAACATTTAGGCCATTAGAGCTCCTACATATATATGGATTTGTTTGGGCCAACAACCTATAAGAGCATTGGGGGCAATAGCTATTGTTTAGTCATTTTAGATGATTACTCGAGATATACATGGGTATTCTTCTTATATGACAAAGGTGAAGCCTCCAGGATTTTTAAAAGTTTTGCAAAAAGGGCTCAAAATGAATTTGATTTTAAAATAAAGAAAATCCGTAGTGATAATGGTTCCGAGTTCAAAAACACTAAAATTGAAGATTTTTGTGATGAACTTGGAATAAAGCACGAGTTTTCCACTACTTACACTCCGGAGCAAAATGGAGTTGTAGAAATGAAAAATCGAACATTAATTGAAATGACTAGGACAATACTTGATGGGTATAATACTTCCGATAGCTTTTGGGCAGAAGCCATCAATACCGCTTATCATGCCATAAATCGTCTTTATTTGCATCGACTTTTGAAAAAGACTTCTTATGAGTTTTTAATTAGAAGAAAACCGAACATCTCTTATTTTCGTGTATTTGGTTGCAAATGTTATATTTTGAAAAAGGATGTTCATCCCTCAAAATTTGCAAGTCGTGTCTTTAACAAAACATATCGTGTCTTTAACAAAAAGGATGTTCATCTCTCAAGATTATGTTTCTTGCTTGGTTACTCTTCAAATAGCAAAGCATATCGTGTCTTTAACAAAACTAGTGGTGTAGTTGAAAAAAGACACGATGTTCAATTTGATGAAACTAACGGCTCTCAAGAAGAGCAAGAAGATTTTGATGATGTAAGTAATAGAGCTCTAATGGAAGCAATGAAGAACATGCAAATTGGAGTTCATCAAGCCTAAAGAAGATCCAAATGATCCATCACCTTCCACACAAGTTGAACCTCCAACCTCTTTCGCAACAAATCAAGTTGATCTAAATGAAGAGGATATCAAGGAAGATGATCAACCATCAAATCTACCACCAAGAATCCACAACGCAATAGCTAAAGATCATCCAATAGACCAAATATTAGGTGATGTGAGTAGGGTGTCCAAACTCGCCTCAGATCGCATCATTTTGTGAACATTACTCTTTTGTTTCCTCTATTGAACCAAAACGTATAGATGAAGTACTAGAAGATCCGGATTGGGTGAATGCCATGCATGAAGAGCTAAACAACTTCATCTGGAATGATATTTGGACAATGGTGAAAAGACCCAAGGAGCACAATGTGATTGGCACAAAATGGGTCTTTCGCAACAAACAAGATGAAAACGGAGTTGTGATAAGAAATAATGTAAGGTTGGTTGCTCAAGGATATACTCAAGTCGAGGGTTTGGATTACGATAAAACCTTTGCACCTGTAGCAAGACTTGAGTCTATTCGTATTTTACTTGCTTTTGCTTCAAGCTTTGACATTCAGTTATTTCAAATGGATGTTAAAAGTGCTTTCTTAAATGGCAAAATAACTGAACTTGTTTATGTTGAACAACCTTCGGTTTTGAAGATCCTAAGAATCCTAATCATTTGTATAAACTCTCTAAGATGCTATATGGGTTAAAGCAAGCTCCTAGAGCATGCTATGAGCACCTTTGAGATTTTCTACTCTCTAAGGAATTCAAAATCGGAAAAGTTGATACGACTTTATTCACAAAAAATATTGATAGTGATTTTTGTCAAATTTATGTTGATGATATTATATTTGTATCTAGTAATCAAGAATTTTGCAAATAGTTTGGTAATATGATGTCTAAGGAATTTGAGATGTCAATGATTGGTAAACTCAGTTTCTTCCTTGGACTTCAAATCAAGCAACTCAAGAATGGAACATTCATAAGTCAAAGCAAGTACGTAAAGGATTTACTCAAAAGGTTTGGCATGGATGATGTGAAGCCCATCAAGACTCCTATGGCTACAAATGGCCACTTGATCTCAATGAGGAAGGTAAACCGGTAGATTTAAAGCTTTATAGATCCATGATTGGTAGTTTGCTTTATCTTATCGCATCTAGGCCCGATATCATGTTTAGTGTTTGCATGTGTGCGCGTTTTCAATCAGCTCCAAAAGAATGCCATTTAGTGGCTGTTAAAATAATATTAAGATATTTAAAGCATTCCTCGAACATAGGCCTTTGGTATCCTAAAGGTGCAAAATTCAACTTGATTGGATATTTGGATTCTGATTATGCAGGATGTAAAGTGGATAGAAAAAGCACTGAAGGGAGTTGTCAATTTCTAGGTAGATCCTTAGTTTCATGGTCCTCCAAGAAACAAAACTTTGTAGCCCTATCCACAGCCGAAGCCGAATATGTTTCTGCAGGTAGTTGTTGTGCACAATTGCTTTGGATGAGGCAAACTTTGATGGATTATGGAAAAAAAATTACAAAATACCTCTTTTATGTGATAATGATAGTGCAGTAAAAATAGCTAATAATCATGTCCAACACTCAAGAACCAAGCATACAGATATCCGTCATCATTTCTTAAGAGATCATGTGTGCAAAGGAGATATTGAGATTAGCCACATATGCACCGAAGATCAATTAGTGGACATTTTCACCAAACTATTAGATGAAGGTGTGGATATCGTGAGGATATGTGCACGATCTCAGGATGATGAGTCAATTGGCAATGGCGTTGTTGGTTTGCAAAATCTCGCGTTTGGGTTTATTTCCAAGGCCGCTGACCACAAAGTGGTCCGACCGATGGTGTCGGGCGGTCAGACCGCCCGTGGAGGAGTCCGACCGGCCATGGTGGCCGGTCCGACCGCCAAAATGGAAATGGGTTTTTGGAGCTGAGCCAAAAATAGGTTGTGTAGGCAAGTAAGGGGAGTCTCCTGGATGTGGTCCCATAATTTTTGGAGCTCCCAGTCAAAAGTTCTATTCGTTTGAAAATTCTAGAAGGTTTCGGAATTTTGAGTTGAAAATTTGGCTAAGTCCTTTGGACCGGTCCGACCGCGTTAGGAGCGGTCCGACCGCATGAAATCGGCCTGACCGCCCTGGGGCGGTTAGACAGGCAATGGCTTGAAGGTTAGCCAAGTGTTGCAGTGTTGTGTATTGATTGTGCTTATTGTATGAACTTCAATGCTTTATTGTTGTATATTGCATTGCGGAACTAACGTGGGTCAAGTTGTGAAGAACTTGTTCCCGAAAACGGTTTATTTGTCTATTGCTGTGCAGGTGGCTTGCAGGTCAACGACGTCAATGGTGAGTGGATTGGGACTACGCTTGGAGAGCTGAGGTCCAGAACGATCATGGATACCGGGTGAGGTCGTGTGACTCAAGCATGGTGCAGGATGGGCAAGATGGATCGAACGGGTGGTTCTATGCACCGTTGGATCAAAGGTGCGATATCGGTGCGAGTCTCTGGGAGGTTCCGATGGGATTCGGACAAGAGAGGCTTGGCGACGCGATGAGAACCGCTGATCAACCTACACGTGGTGAAGCAGGCGATTGCTTCAAGTGTTATTTGTGTGTGGGTCCCATGTGTAACTGACCCCAAAAAGGAAACCCTAGCTCTCTAGTATAAATAGGAAAGGGGGAGTTGGAAAACCTTTGAGGCATTCATTTTTAGCCCCTTCTTCCTTTTCTAGGGTTTGGAGGAGAGGTGAGGAGAACTAGGGTTTGGAGTGTGCTCCTTGTTGAGCTCTTGCCCTCCTTGTTGGAGAGGCTTTGTAAGCATCTTGTGTAATCGAACATTCTTGTGATGCTTAATTGAAAGATTGTTTGCTCCCTTTTTGTGTTCTTCTCCCTTTTGGATGATTTTGGTGCTTCCTTGATTCAAAGGTTCATGCTTGGTCTCTTGGCCTACTTTATCTTGCTTTGATGTGTGGGATTACTCCTATAGTCATCTAGATCATCAACCCCCCACAAGCAAGTCTTGAATCAAGATTTTCATATTCTAGGGTTTGTGCACTTGTTTGGTAAAATCTCGAGAGATTGTTTCTGCGAAGTGGATCTGACGGATCGTCGCTAGAAATAGGTCTCCAATATCATTAGGGAGGTGTGCTCGAAATTTGGTCAAGTTTTATTGGTTGAATCAAAAGTTGGATCAAATTTCGCTTTGGATTTGGGTGCGCTTTTCAATCATCGACTCTACCGGTCCGACCGGTCCTTCAACAATGGGTCCGACCGCCTGTATTCGAGACGGCTGGTTTGCCGGGTCGAACCGCTGTCCACCGGTCCGACCGCCAGTTAGTTGCCGGTCAGACCGCTGGTTGACCGTCGGTCCGACCGCCCGTGGTAGCCGGTCAGACCGCCAGTACCCAGTGAGGAAAAGTGTGTTCTTTTCTCCGGGTGTGTAGTGTGGTTGAGGGGTCTATCAAATCCGACACAAGGCTTCTGTTGTGTGCCTACTGATCTTCTTAGCTTTCATAGCTAAAGGAGTGAAGTTCGTGTTGGTTTTCGATTTAGGCGAGAAAGTGTTGAAAGCGCCTATTCACCCCCCCCCCCTAGTCGCCTTTCCGGTCCTACAAGTGGTATCAGAGCCGGTTAGCTCTTCTCATAGATCTTAACCGGTCTTTGGAGCCATGGCGACTGACAAGTACTCAACCAAGCCACACATTTTTGAGGGAGTTGACTTTGCATACTGAAGGCTCGTATGCAAGCATATATCGAGGCTCAAGGGCACGCTATTTGGCTAAAGGTGAAAAATCCTTATGTCGTGCCAGCCGATGACGATACGATCACTCCAGATGTGGAGGCCAACAAAGAAGGCTCGAATTATTTGATCCAAGGTCTTAGTCGATCCGAGTTTGAGCGTGTTGCTCACTTGCGGTCTCGCCGACGAGATCCGCGACTCTTTGTGACTATCATGAAGGGTCCATCGCGATCAAGGAAGTGAGACGAACCAACTCAATAAGGTTTACTCTAAGATCGAGCAAAGGCCCGTGAGTCTTTGGATGAGCCGTGGGGAAGATTTTCTAAGATTCTTCATGATCTCCGCACCGCTGACTTGGTATTTCTGAAATGCGAGAATGCACGCCACTTACGGGTGCTCTTGATGTGAAGGTCTGGGAATGAAGATCACCTCCATCAATGACAACATCATCATGAGTGAGCTTACCATGGATAAGCTTTACTCGAGGTTGAAGACGCATGAGATTGACTTTATCTCGCGTCCCCAAGACAGAGTCGATGGCATTAGTGGTCGACAAATCCAAGGGTTGTTCTTCGAGTCTCTTGATTGTAGCTCATCCGTTTTTCATTATCCGCTTTACATTCTTTAAGTGATGAGCAACTAGAGAAACCGCCCGAGGATGACTTAGCCCTCCTCTCCACCAAATTCACAAGAGCGTATAACAAGGTGAGGAATAGGAGGAGAAGTGGACCTATCACGTGCTTCGAGTGTGGTGAGCCAAACCACATTCGCTCCAGGTGCCCCAAGCTAAAGGGCAAGGAGGAGAAGGAGACACGAAGACATCCCCAGGAGAGGGATGCTAAACCCAATAAGACAAACTATCGCAAGTTTGTCAGCCGGTTCCTTGCCGCTCTAGAGAACGTCAATATGAGCGATGTGGACTCGGAAACGGAGGATGACGAGAGTGACTCTCGTGGCAAGAAGAAGGCGCATGACTTCACCCATGTGTTTCATGGCCAAGAACACCACGACAAATGACTCCTCCAACAATGAGGATCCTTTTAGTGATCCTGATGAGGTATGCCCTTCTATTGCTGACATGAAAAGGGCGTTGGTGCTTGCTGAACAGAAATTGCATAAGCAAGTAAAAATGATTAAGAAGCAGGACATTATGATTGATAATTTGAACCTAGAAGTGGTTAGGCTAAAATCTATTAATCCTGATGATTTTTGTGAATCCTGCACTAGCTTGCTTAATGACTTGACAAGCTTGAAATCTGCTCATTCCTCTGTCACGAATCAACTTAAAGATGCTCTCGATGAACTAGAATCTCTCAAGTCTAGTTCTGCTTGCTTAGATGCCATTTCACTTGATGCCATTTCTATACCTTGTCATATCGAGTGATAGTCTGCTAGACCTCTTTTATGGCTCTTCGTGTGTGGCTTAGCTTTTGACTTGCTAGCTTTATATCTGTGAGAAATTTGAATCAAATCATGTCTTGTTGGATCTTGTGACTAGTTTTGCTCTAGTGATCCACTTATGATTCTCGCCATGTCTTACAAGTTGAATTGAGTCTTGAACTTATTCTGAGTTGAAAAATGAGCTTTTTATCTTATTAAGTCAAGCAAATGAAAAATGAGATTTTCTGTGCGAAAAAACTGATCTCACCAATCCTTTCTCATGAGACGGCTTGCCATTGCACTAGGCATGAACTCAGGGGGAGTTTTGGATGACCTAGATCATTCTTTTAAGCTTATCGCTTGAGATGGTCGCGGCAAGGCTTGAGATCTAGCACAGCAAAAAAAAGGAGAAAGAAAAAGAGAAATTGACAAAGAGGGCTAAGTGCTTGAGCTTTGCTTCAAAAGAATTTTCTTAATGCTCAAAATGCCTCAATTCTTGTTTTGAGTCTCTTTTTTTTCTTATAGACATGGCTTGACTCATTTTTGGTTGCTTTGAGTGAATCTATGATTTTGAACAACCTTTCATGATTTTAATTCAGTCAATCTCAGATTGCTGCTATCTTGGTTTTAGTTTTGCAGTACACGTTTTGCCATGATTGAATATAGCGTCTACTCTTTATATGGCTTGGTATAATTCTTGTACCGTCTTCATGTATAATGGTCATGGCTCCTTCTCACTAAAGTTTAAAAATAAAGTCATTCCTTCATGCTCTTTCTTTTTCATGCATCTTGATGAATTCATTGTCAAAGGGGGAGAAAGATTGTGAAGAAAATGTTTGATGGTGGAGCTTTTGGTTGAAGAAAATGTTTGATGGTGGAGCTTTTGGTTTCATACTCAAGGTTTAATAGAAAAGAACTTCATAAAATAAAAATTTTGAACCTTTTGAAAATCTGTGATCATGGTGAGTTGAGTTTCTGGGTTTCATTGTCTTATCTTATCTGATTTGCAATTGAAGAATACTCACAATGGATCAAAGGTCAAATAGAACATTTTGTTTTTCAAATGGACCTTAGTGAGATTTTTGGCTACCTTCTGGAATTTGAATCCTTTTGTGCTTTCAATGCCTTATCTCACTTGCTTACACTATTCTGAAGCCAGCTTGGTCGGTTCCTAGGCTTTTTGTTGCTTATGGACCAAGTTGTGCCTTTATGCGAAAACGGCGAATTTTTACTTTTCATTTTGAAAAACCACATTTTCTTGAAAATTGCCAATGTGTTCATCAAGGGAGATTGTGGATATCGTGAGGATATGTGCACGATCTCGTGATGATGAGTCAATTCGCAATGGCGTTATTGGTTTGCAAAATCTCGCGTTTCGGGTTTGCTCCAAGGTCGTCGAGCCACCGGCGTCGACCGATTGTCTTGCCGGGCGGATCGCCGTGGAGCGATCCGACCGCCATGGTGGCGGTCCGACCGCTGATTTGAAAGTTGGGTTTTGGAGTTGAGCCAAAATAGGTTGTGTAGGCAAGTTAGGGAGTCTCTGGATGTGGTCCCATCATTTTGGAGCTCCCACCAAAAGTTCTATTCGATTGAAATTTCCGAAGGTTTGAATTTCTCGCTTGAATTTTGGCTGTCCTTTGGACCGGTCCGACCGCCGTGATGGGAGCGGTCCGATCAAGATGAATCGGTCGACCGCCCTATGGGGCGGCTCGACCGCAAATCCTTGAATGAAAGCCAAGTGTTGCATTGAGTTGATTTTGAGTGTGTGATTCTATGAACTTCAATGCTTTATTGATGTATATCGCATTGCGGAACTGACGTGGGTCAAGTTGAGAAGAACTTGTTCCCGGAAACGGTTTGCTTGTCTATTGCTGTGCAGGTGGTGTAACACCCTGTCTATGTGGAAGCCAGGATGTTACAGTTGGTATCAGAGCGGGCTTTAGGTCCGTGGTAATTGAATATTAAATTGACACACTGTGCACAGTAGGTGGGATTCGGGTAATCCATTGCATCTGCGTTTTTGATGGAAAGATACATTATATTGAATTGCTATTGCTTCTATCCTATAATAGTGCTTGTGCTGTTACTTGAGCTAAGTGGCTAGCTTTATTTTCTTTGTTGTTCAGTTATGGCGAGAGGCAGAGGCCGTGGCCGTGGTCGTGGACATGGTTCGGCTGCGCCTTCAGTCCCGACTGTTGAGGTTGCTGGTGATGCGAGTGAGGAGGTTGCCTCAGCTGCTCAACCAGCTGCCAATGCTCAGGCTCAGGCTGCGTCTGCTGCTTTACTTCATGACCTTCAGAGAGAGGTTCAAGAGCTCCGTCGGCAGGTGCAGGCAGCTCCTCCTGCTGTAAATGCACCTGCTGTGGGTCTGAGTGCTGTTCCGGCTCCACCTGAGGCCAGGATGAGTCTTAGAGAGTGGATGTCTCTTCGGCTCGACCCCTTTGATGGAACAGGCACTCCGGTCCGCGCCACATTAGCTACGATACATGGAGAGACAGTTCAGTGCGCTAGAGATGACTTCGGCGCAGAAGGCGCGCTTCGTGGCCTTCCAGCTAAAAGGCCAAGCAGATATTTGGTGGGAAGGGGTTCTAGCAGCTAGGGCCCCAGTTCATGGACCAGTCACTTGGGAGGATTTCTTGGGGCAATTCCGAGCTAAGTTCTATCCTGATTCTTTCCTTGAGAGGATGGAGAATTCCTTGTTGACCTTTGTTCAGGGAAAGTTGGTATGAAGCGGATTATGAGGCCGAGTTCAACAATCTGTCCGCCGTGTGCCACCGTGGTCGGTAATGACCGTGAGAAGGCAAAGAGGTTCGGAGGACTTAACTCGATTACGCCATGTCTTAGGGGCGAGCGACTTGCTTGACTTCAACTCGTGGTCGATCAGGCCAAGGGTATGGAGTTGGAGAGAGAGCTCACTAGAGAGAGGCAAACCTCTAGTGGCTTTACACGTCTGAGTGGTTCTCGCGGTGCTCAAAGAGGAGCTTGATGGCGGGGTGGGTCTTCACGAGACCTACTCCCAAGAAGTTCGAGGAGGCCATCGTCCTCGCCTCTTGATTCGGCTTGGTCCTCGAGGCGACTGCTCCTTCAAATCGCTAGATTCTTGACTTCACGGCGACTGCGACTGTCGGGCAAGGCATGATTTGCTTCAAGTGCGGTGAGGGTCACCGTTATTCAGTGCTCTTTCACCGGAGCTTGTCGTTCTTGTGGCATGTCCGCCACAAGCCGTCGAGTGCAGTGCGGAATCCAGTGAGTATCATTAAGTGGGGCGGTCCCTCAAAGACCTCCTTCCAAAGGCTCCACGGGTTCATTTCATACTCACTGCGGTTCCTACACCTCGGTACCCTCGGTGGGTTCCTCCGCGGTGTTTGCTCCTGCACCTCAGTACCCTCCAGGGTGGGTTCCTCCTGCGGTGTTTGCTCCTGCACCTCAGTACCCTCCAGGGTGGGTTCCTCCTGCAGCGTTCGCTCCTGCACCTCCTGTCGGGTTCTGCTGGACCCCTGCACCATCTGCACCACCTTCGTTCTCAACACCTGCGGCAGCCCCTGTTCACCCTTCGCAGAGTGTTGGTGCGTCTTCTGCTCCAACACCACTTTGAGTCTACGCCATGCCTACACACGAGACCGTGGGCGCCCCGACGTGGTGGCAGTACCTTGCTAGTCGATTCCCACGAGGCTTTCGTTCTTTTCGATTCAGGGGCTACTTATTCTTTTGTGTCTCTTGAGTTTGCTAGAAAGGCGGGTTTAAGTGTGCAACTTATTTATGAATCCGTTGTAGTCAGTTCTCCGGGGGGACTTATTTCTAGCTCTTCAGCATGTCCGGGCTGTTCTATCACTATCGATGACGAGAACTTCACTGCTAATCTTATGGTGATTCCGTTGTCACCTTTTGATGTCATCCTTGGTATGGACTGGTTATTTAGTTACCGTGCTAAGATTTGTTGCTTCTGGAAGACCGTGACTTTGCAAGCCCCATCCGGTGAAGAACTGGTGTTTCAGGAAGTCGCCACCGATTCCTTTTGTCCTAGCCGCTTTGTTTCCTAGTCGTGAACATCAACCATTGGGTTGCTTTGGTCTCTCAAATACAAGAGATTCTTCCTGCGCATTGAGGAGATTCCGTGGTGTCGAGTATCCCGATGTTTTCCGGTGGAGCTACAGGATGCCTCCAAACGGAATGTGGAATTCGGATCGATCTTATTCCGAACTCGGCCTATTTCAATGTCTCCATACCGCTTGGCGGACCCTTCCAGAGGAGTTGAAAAAGCAATTGGACGATTTGTTGTCCAAAGGTATGATTCGGCGCAGTGTTTCGCCGTGGGGAGCGCCTGTTCTATTCACAAAGAAGAAAGATGGCAGCTGGCGTATGTGTGTGGATTATCGAGCTCTTAATCGGTGACGACAAGAAAGAATAAATATCCTTTACCCGCATTGAGGATCTTTTGATCACCAAGGGAGCTAAAGTGTTCTCCAAGATTGACCTTGATCGGGTTACAATCAAATTCGAGTTCGGGAACAAGATTTTGAGAAGACGGCTTTCTACGAGGTATGGTCATTTTGAGTATAAAGTTATGTCTTTTGGACTAACAAATGCTCCTGCAGCTTTCATGGAAGCCATGAATGATATCTTTGCACCCAGATCTTGACGATTTCGTTGTGGTATTCATCGATGATATCTTGATCTATTCCAAGACGGAAGAGGATCACGATCGGCATTTGAGGTTGGTTCTTGAGACTTTGAGAGAGAACCAATTCTATGCCAAGCTGAAGAAGTGTGAGTTCTGGATTTCTGAAGTTGGGTTTCTGGGCCATGTTATTAATCAAGATGGCATCTCAGTTGATCCTAGCAAGATCTCAACAGTGGTAGAATGGAAAAGGCCAACCAATGTCAAGGAAGTGAGGAGTTTTCTGGGTTTAGCTGGTTACTACCGGCGTTTTGTGGAGGGTTTCTCTATCATTGCTAAACCAATGTCTCAGTTGACACAGAAAGGTGTCAAATTTCATTGGTCAGATGCGTGTGAGCACGGTTTTTGTACCTTGAAGGATAAGTTGGTGACCGCTCCTATCCTTACTCTTCCTGAACCTGGGAAGCGTTTCACCATTTATTCAGATGCATCTCGAGTAGGGCTTGGTTGTGTGCTCATGCAGGATGGCAAGGTGATTGCTTATGCATCACGACAGTTGAAGAAGCATGAGGAGAATTATCCTACTCATGATTTAGAGCTTGCCGCAGTAGTTCTTGCTCTAAAGATCTGGCGCCATTACTTGTATGGTGAATCTTGTGATATATTCACTGATCACAAGAGCTTGAAGTATATCTTTACCCAGAAAGATTTGAATCTGAGGCAGCGGAGGTGGTTAGAATTGATAAAAGACTATGATCTCACCATTCAGTACCACCCCGGCAAAGCTAATGTTGTAGCGGATGCTTTGAGTCGCAAGGCGACACCTCCTACCCTCAGTTGTCTTATTGCAGATTTTGAGCGTATGGACATCTCTTTTTGCTTTGTGGGTACTGCCCAGACTGAGACCCGTTTGCTTCTTGACTCAGCCATTCCAGATCGAGTGCGGGAAGCACAACAGCATGATCAGATGCTCCAGCGGGCGAGGACGCGCCTTGATGAGGGCAAGCAAGGTCATTTCAGCTTAGATGATTCTGGTGCATTGCGTTTTAAAGGCCGCCTCTGTGTGCCACAAGGGGATCAAGTAAAGGATGAGATCCTAAAGGAAGCTCATCGTACTCCATATACTGTACATCCTGGCGAGACCAAGATGTACAAGGATTTGAAGAAGAGTTTCTGGTGGAAAAGAATGAAGGTTGATATCGCTCAATTTGTGGCATCTTGTGGAGTTTGTCAACGGGTCAAGGCTGAGCATAAGCGACCAGCGGGTTTGTTGCAACCTTTGGATGTCCCAGTTTGGCCGTGGGATGACATCTCCATGGATTTTGTGATTGGATTACCTCGCACGCAGCGAGGGAAGGATGCTATTTGGGTTATAGTGGACCGGTTCAGCAAGTCTGCACATTTCATCCCTATTCGTACAACCAATTCAGCAAGTGATTTGGCTCCTCTTTACGTGCGAGAGGTAGTGCGGCTGCACGGTGTGCCTAAGACTATTGTTTCTGATCGAGATGCCAAGTTTGTCTCTAAGTTTTGGGAGAGTTTGCAGAGTGCTTTGGGCACACAACTTCGACTTAGCACCGCCTTCCACCCCCAAACAGATGGTCAATCTGAGCGCATGGTTCGAATAATCGGAGGACATGCTCGGATGTTGTGTTATGTCTTGGAAGGGAGGTTGGGAAGACCACTTAGCTTTGGCGAGTTCGCCTATAACAACAGCTTACCATGCTAGTATTCGAGCTGCCCATTTGAGGTCCTTTATGGGCGAAGATGCCGATCCCGTTGTGTTGGGATGCGCTTGGAGAGCGGCGCTTTTGGGTCCCGATTGGGTTGAAGAACTGTGGCGAGTAGCGAGATTAGGAAGAATCATTAGTCGCTCAAAGCCGACAAAAGAGTTATGCCGATGTGAGAAGGCGGGATTTGGAGTTTGAAGTGGGGGATCAGGTTCTTTTGAGAGTGTCGCCTACCAGAGGCATAGTGCGTTTTGGTACCAAAGGGAAGCTTAGCCCGAGGTACATTGGACCATTTCCAATCATGGCACGAATTGGGAAATTGGCTTATCGCTTGGACCTTCCCGAGTCCATGCGCGGAGTGCATAATGTGTTTCATGTTTCAATGTTGAGAAAATATTTGAGGGACCCAGAGCATGTGATTCCATTGGAGCCGTTGACCATCGAGCAGGATCTTACTTTTGAGTCCCGGCCAGTGCAAATCTGGAAGAGTCGAGGCGGGTTACGAGGAACAAGATTTTGAAGTATGTAAAGGTTCGTTGGTCTCATCAATCTGAGAGAGAGGCTACTTGGGAGCTAGAGTCTCGCATGCGCGAACAGTATCCAGATTTGTTTGCTTCTGGTACGTGTAAGTTTGTTGTTTCCAATTCAGTGGAATTTCTGTTCCTGTGATCCTTTTGACGTTTAGAATTCGGGGTCGAATTCCATTAAGGGGGGTAGAATGTAATAACCCAAATTCCAATTTGAAAGTGTATTATTCGGGAGAGGGAAGTTAATCGAAAATTTAAGCTTTAGGGGGAGATCCTTGGAACATGGGCCTCCGGGCCAGGCTTAGGCAGCCTTGTGGTCGGCCCATTGGGCTAATTGAGGGGGGGAGGCGCCCTAGTTGGATGCAGCCCAAGCCCCCACACCCCTCCCCTCAAACCCTAGCCCCAAACCATCTTTTTTCCCATTCCCTATCCCTAGCAGCCAGCCCTTGTACCTGGCCGAAATCCTGGTTCCCCCTCACTCTTGGCTGCAGCCCTCCTATTCTCCATCCCCATGGGTGCCTCCAACTCCCTCCCTCAAGGAGAAGCCCTCCATTGCTGCCCTATTGGTGTTTTCTTGCAGCTGGCCGGCCATTAGGGGAGGAAGGGAGAAGGGAGAAGAGGGGGGGAAGGAGGAGAAGAAGGATCTACAGGTATTCAAGGGTCTTGAGTGATTCCCTCTCAGTTTTGATTGTTTTAGATTCGTATTTTGGCTTTGTTTGGTAGATCGAACTTCTGCTGCGAACTGGGCAGTTTCTGTCCAGATTTTGTGCGACTGGTTTCTGGCACCTAGAGTCCGAATCTGGGGATCCCACCTTCTAGAGTTATGTGGGATCCGTTCTTATCTTTCCATAGACGCAAAGTTCACTCAAATCCGATTTACGGTTTAAAAGTTATGGTCCTTTTCGTTACTGCTGTCCAGGAATCTGTCAATGCGTAGCAGAAGTTTTGATGGTTAGATTTCAATTGGTTAAGAGCAGATTCAGGGCTGTCCACCTGAACAAATATTGCAGCCTACCTTCTTATCTTTCTAGCTTGGTAAAGAAAACTTTATTTGGACCTGTAGAACAGAAGTTATGCTTGTTTCTTTACTGCTGTCCAGGAATCTGTCAATGCGTAGCAGAAGTTTTGATGGTTAGATTTCAATTTGTTAAGAGCCAATTCAGGGCTGTCCACCTAAACGAATATTGTAGACTACCTTCTTATCTTTCCAGATTGGTAAAGAACACTTTGTTTGGATCTGTAGAACAAAAGTTGTGCTTGTTTCTTTACTGCTGTCCCAAACTAGATTTCTGCTTAGCTTGTAGTCTAGTTGAGTCGATCGAGTTATGGGAAAACGTTGTAGAGTGCTGCGATTAAGGACTTGCTATGCATGGTTGATTGATGTTTGGTGTCATTCTTGGTTACCAGGTGGTGGTGAACGCCGGTGCTAGCTCGTTCCGCCTCTTTTCTTCCGTTTCACGGTGAAGGCAAGTGCAGATAGTAATGATGTGTTGCTTTGTTTCCTAATTGATGAGTGCCATGGTTAATGATGATGTTTTGAGTTTGATATTGTTGATGAGCATCACTTTTCATGATGAGTTGATAGCATGCTTTACATTCTGCATCATAGCATGGGATCCCTGTGCCTTAAGGGCACAGGCCTTGAGAATGTTTTTCTTTGGATCCCCGTCATGCATTAGACAGATGCGGTCCCCACACTCGTGGAGTGTGGGCTTTGGATCCACGTGCCTAGAGGGCACATGCCTAGAGTATGTATCGACGGATACACTACTCGGCATTACCGGTAATTGCTAAGAAGTGAAGAATATGCATTCATGACATATCATTGCATTTCTGTATAAGATGTGGATTGGTCTATTTGGCTTATGTTGATGTTGTTCATGGTGAGATTGTTGATTTTCCTTGTCCACATATGAGGCTATGTTTACTTACTATTGCTCTTTGCTGAGTCGTAGACTCACTCTTGTTGTGTTGTGCTTTCTAGGTACCTCTCGACGCAAAGACATGTATGGGAGGGTAGTCATGGTGCACTTCACACATTTATAACCACAACGAATGACCTAGTTCAATTATCTGAAATTCTTAGAATTGATGTTTCCTTTAGGTGGATGATTTGGTGACCACCCTTCGTGGTGGATGTTTTTGTGACCATCCTTCGTGGTGGATGATTTTTTTGACTGCATTCATGGATGATCCTTTTAGGTCTTAAATCCTTCGTTCTAAGATCATGTAATTCCATTACGATGTTTGAATTGGGACACCTACACTTTCGTGATAGTTGTTCGTTATCTAAATGAGTTTAGTATGGGTGGACTGCTTGAACTTAGTTGCTAAAGTGAGGACCCCTTAGATTGACTTATGCTCAATTGATACGTGAATTGCTTTCATTGAGAAATTAGAGACGGCCATAGGATTGATTTTTTTTTATAGCTTGTTGTCTTTCATGATTGGATGCTTGGGGGATGGGTTAATCATTGATGTCGATGATTAATATTTATCTTTCTTCATGTTATGGTTGAACTTATTCTGAATTGTGCTAGAATGTTAGCCTTTTAGGTAACATCCTGGCTTCCACATAGACAGGGTGTTACAGGTGGCTTGCAGGTCAACGACGTCAACGGCGAGTGGATCGGGACTACGCTTGGAGAGCTGAGGTCCAGAACGATCAGGGATACCGGGTGAGGTAGTGTGACTCAAGCATGGTGCAGAATGGACAAGATGGATCGAACGGGTGGTTCGAAACAGCTGGTTGGATCAGGTGGTGCGGATATCGATGCGAGTCTCTGGGAGGTTCCGATGGGATTCGGACAAGAGAGGCTTGGCGTCGATGAGAACCGCTGATCAACCTACACGTGGTGAAGCAGGCGATTGCTTCAAGAGTTATTTGTGTGTGTGGGTCCCATGTGTAAGTGACCCAAAAAGGGAAACCCTAGCTCTCTAGTATAAATAGGAAGGGGTGAGGTGGAAAACCCAAGCAAGCATTCATTTTAGCCCCCTTCTTCTTTTTATAGGGTTTGGAGGAGAGGAGAGGAGAACTAGGGTTTGGAGTGTGCTCCTTGTTGAGCTCTTGCCCTCCTTGGTGGAGAGGCTTTGTAAGCATCTATTGTGAATGAACAATCTTGTGATGCTCAATTGAAAGATCAATTGCTCCCTTTGTGTTCTTCTCTCTTTTGGATGTTTTTGGTGCTTCCTTGATTCAAAGGTTCTTGCGTGCTCTCTTGGCCTTCTTTATCTTGCTTTGATGTATGGGATTACTCCTAGAGTCATCTAGATCATCAATCCCCCACAAGCAAGTCGTGAATCAAGTCGTTCTCTTTTCTAGGGTTTGAGCACTTCTTTGATAAAATCTCGAGAGATCGATTCTGCGAAGTGGATCTGACGGATCGTCGCTAGAAATAGGTCTCTAATATCATTAGGGAGGTGTGCTAGAAATTTGGTCAAGTTTCATTGGTTGAATCAAAAGTTGGATCAAATTTCGTTTTGGTTTTGGGTGGAGTTTTCATTCTTCGACTCTCTGGTCCGGTCCGAACCTTTCAACGGCGGTTCGACCGCTCGTGTATTCGAGATCACTGGTTTGGCGGGTCGAACCGTATCCCACCGGTCCGACCATTGGTTAGTTGTTGGTCGGATCATTTGGATCACCGTCGGTCCGACCGCTGTGGTAGCCGGTCGGACCACCCGTGTCCAAAGATGAAGAACATTGAGTTCTTTTCTCCTTTTGTGTCGTGTGCTTGAGGGTTTATCAAATTCAACACAAGGCTTCCGTTGTGTGCTCACTGAACTTCTTAGCTTCCATAGCTAAAGGAGTAAAGTTCGTGTTGGTTTTGATTTAGGTGAGAAAGTTTTGAAAGCGCCTATTCACCCCCCCTAGTCGCCTTTCCGGTCCTACAAGTGGTATCGAGGCGGTTAGCTCTCTTCTATAGATCTTAACCGGTCTTTGGAGCCATGGCGACTGACAAGTACTCAACCAAGCCACACATTTTTGAGGGAGTTGACTTTGCATACTGGAAGGCTCGTATGCAAGCGTATATCGAGGCTCAAGGGCACGCTATTTGGCTAAAGGTGAAAACCCTTATGTCGTGCCACCGATGACGATACGATCACTCGGATGTGGAGGCCAACAAAGAAGGCTCGGAATTATTTGATCCAAGGCCTTAGTCGATCCGAGTTTGAGCGTGTTGCTCACTTGCGGTGCGCTCACGAGATCCGCGGACACTTTGTGATTATCACGAAGGGTCCATCTGCGATCAAGGAAGTGAGACAGAACCAGCTCAAAAGGTTTACTCAAGATCGAACAAAGGCCCGTGAGTCTTTGGATGAGTGTGGGAAGATTCTCTAAAATTCTTCATGATCTCCGCACTGTTGACTTGATATTTTACGAGTGCGAAAATGCACGCCACGACGGGTGCTCTTGATGTGAAGGTGCAGGGTATGAAGATCACTTCCATCAATGACAACATCACATGAGTGAGCTTACCATGGATAAGCTCTACTCGAGGTTGAAGACGCATGAGATTGACTTTATCTCGCGTCTCCCCAAGACAGAGTCGATGGCTTTAGTGGTCGACAAATCCAAGGGTTGCTCTTCTGATTCTCTTGATTGTAGCTCATCTGGCTTTTCATTATCTGCTTTACATTCCTTGAGTGATGAGCAACTTGAGAAATTGCCCGAGGATGACTTAGCCCTCCTTTCCACCAAATTCACAAGAGCGTACAACAAGGTGAGAAATAGGAGGAGGAGTGGACCTATCACGTGCTTCGAATGTGGTGAGCCAAACCACATTCGCTCCAAGTGCCCCAAGCTAAAGGGCAAAGAGGAGAAGGAGACACGAAGACATCCCGGAGAGGATGCAAAACCCAAGAAGACAAACTATCGAAGTTTGTCGGTAGGTCCTTGCCGCTCTTGAGAATGTAAATATGAGCGATGTGGACTCGGAAGCGGAGGACGACGAGAGTGATTCTCGTGGCAAGAAGAAGGCGCATGACTTCACGGCATGTGTTTCATGGCCAAGAACAGCCACGACAGCGATTCCTCCAAAGATGAGGATCCTTTTAGTGATCCTGATGAGGTATGCCCTTCTATTGCTGATATGAAAAGGGCTTTGGTGCTTGCTGAACAGAAATTGCATAAGCAAGTAAAAATGATTAGGAAGCGTGACATTATGATTGATAATTTAAATCTTGAAGTTGTTAGGCTTAAATCTATCAATCCTGCGATATTTGTGATTCTGCACTAGCTTGCTTAAAGATTTGACAAGCTTGAAATCTGCTCATTCCTCTGTCACAAATCAACTAAAAGATGCTCTCGATGAACTAGAATCTTTCAAGTCTAGATCTCGCTTGTTTAGATGTCATTCCTCTTGATGTGACCGCCATGGAAGCTATCCCTTTAACTTGCTCTAATTGTGCTTTGCTAGAATTAAAATTGGATAGTTCTTTAAAAGAATTGCAAAAGTTTGATGCTAGTCACACATGCTCTCATTGTAAGGATAATAGGATTAAGATGCAAGAGATGACGAAACATTGATTTACTCTAGAGTTGCATCTTGTGAAAATTGTCCCAAGCTTACAATTGAGATTGAAGCCTTAAACAAGACCTGGAAGAAAAGGCTAAAATTGAAAGATCCATGTCTTTTATCGCTTCTAAAAGGTTATTGATTCTAACTCTTGTGTTTTGAATCTCAAGTTGAAACCATGGTTAGTCGATACAAGAGGCTTTTAGAGTCAAGTTTAAGGAGCGATTGAGTAGGATTCAGAATCCTATTGTGTGTCTTGTGAGGCCTTCAAAGTGGAAGTGGCCCTTCTTAAGAGTAAGCGCAATGAGGTAATCAAGTCTAGCAAGTGTACTAGATGTGAGGAGTTAATGAAAGAGAATGATTACCTCAAGGTGACTCTTGAGAAATTTTCAAGTGGGAAAAAGAAACTCAACATGATTCTTGATCAATCCAAGGTGAGCGTGAAAAATAGTGGTCTAGGTTTCAACCCCTAGAGCATTCCAAGAAAAACCCACCTAAGATTGCTAGAGTTGTGAAGAATGGTTTGTTTGAGCTAGAACCTCCTAAGCCATCCGGTTGTTTTCAAATCCGGTGGTTTTGCTCAAACTCTTTCTCGCAAGAAAGGTGCTTTCACTCATTCATGCAGACCCTCAAAAGGTCCATACCATTGCACCTTCAGAAGAAAGAAGGCCATCTTGTTGAGTTCTCGCTTCCGAGAGCAAAACTTGAGAGAAAAGAGAGGATGAGCGTCCTAAGATCCATTAGAGGAGTCCTTCTTCGGATGTAGTCTCTAGAGCTAGGCACTGCTTATCGCACCACACATAGGCCTAGATTTGTAGAGAACATTGTAGACTCTTTTGGTGGGTCTAGGCGGATGTTGGATTAGGACATCGTGAGGAGAGACACGGGTAGCACCTAGACAGGGGAGTATCGATCTTTTGGTAGATCGTTTGGAGAGGTCTAGGTGGTTCTCATGTGCATTCTTATGATTTTATTCTGATCATGTTTCACTATTTCTCTCGCTGCTCCCGGACATCGTGCTTCTCAAGATTTGGATTCCTCGTTCATTTATCACTAACCCCATCTCGAGGCACGGTGTTTTCTCGATTGTGCCTTTTAGGTCCGTCGTGCGAGGAAGGAGGACAAGTGGCTTGTTGACTCCGGTGTTCTCGACATATGACCGGAGATTCTAGATGGTTCTCCTCCTCACACGTGCATCCGCAATGAATTGATTACATTTAGGGATGCTTCTCTCGGGACCGTGGATCGCAAAGGGCACTTTGTCTTGCGCCAACGACAAGTTCATGCTAAAAGACGTCGCTTTGGTAAGTAAGGTGAGGTATAATCTTCTATCTGCTTCTCACCGCTTGATGAGGGTCTAGAAGTGAGGTTTAAGAGAGGTGAGTGTAGAGTTCTAGATTCCTCGGTGAGCTTGTCTTTGAGATCTCCAGTTTGAGAAGATTTTCTCGTGCAAATTTCAGATTTCTTCCGCTTCTAGTCCTAGGTGTCTTGTGGCCTCTGATTCTCATGACCTTGTTTTGTGGCATCGTAGACTTGGGCATATAGGTTTTGATCATTTGTCTAGAGTCGGTTGCAAGGACTTGATTAGAGGTTTGCCTAGGTCAAGGTCATCGAGATCTTGTGTGCTCTCCTCAGAGACATGGTAAGATGGTGTCCGCTTCCCACCCACCTCTTACTTTGGTAATGACTGATGGACACGGACGACTTCTTCACTTAGATACTGATTGGTCCTTCTAGAGTTCATCACCGGTGGGAAATGGTATGTGCTTGTGGTTGTGGATGATTACTCCGGTATTCATGGGTTTATTTTCTTGCTTCTAAGGACTAAGCATTTGGATTCTTTAAAGATTTGGTCCTTAGAATTGTTTGTTGATATACTGGAGCTTTGAGAGCCATTAGGAGTGATAATGGGACAGAGTTCAAGAATTCTTCTTTTCTACCTTCTGTGATAGGGAATTGAGCATCGCTTTTCTTCTCCTAGAGTTCCTCGTGAGAATGGTGTTGTAGAAAGGAAGAACAGAACCCTTGTAGAGATGGCTCGGACCATGCTAGATGAGCATTCTACTCCTAGGAGATTTTGGGTGAGGCGATCTCTCGCTTGTTATATCTCCAATAGGGTTTTCTTGAGATCTGTGGTTGGGAAGACTTCTTATGAGCTTAGATTTGGTCATTCTCCCAAGGTCTCTCATTTCAAGATTTTTGGTTGCAAGTGCTTCATTCTTAAACATGGAAATCTTGATAAATTTGAGTCTAGATGTTTTGATGGCATATTTCTTGGATATCCCGCTCATTCTCGTGGCTATCGTGTTTTTAATGTTGATACTAACAAAATTGTTGAGACTTGCGAAGTCACTTTTGATGAGGCTAGTCCAGTACTAGACCCGATGCTTCAGTGCAGGTTTTCAAACCCAAGAAAGCATCTTCGTCGATGATGATTCCGAGGATGAAGACTCAAACCATCCTCCTGCTACCTCGAGAGGGTGGAGAGCTCACTACTACTACTTGATGTCACCGAGCACCGCCTCCTATCCCCACCGACGATCCGAGTGGCTCTGCTCCTACCTCCACAACTCATGGGGTAGAGGCCATACGCACCAGAGCACCTCTTCGCATTCAACGACAACATCCTCCCAGCAGATGATTGGGGATCTTCAAGAGCGAGTCACTCGCTCCAGGTTTATTTCTCCTGATTCCCATGCACATTCTGCTTTTGTCGCTTCTTTTGAACCCCGAGATATCACCCATGCTTTATCTGATGCCTCTTGGGTCAATGCCATGCATGAAGAGCTTGAAAATTTTGAAAGAAACAAAGTCTGGTTTTTAGTTGAGCGACCTTCTGATTCTCATGTTATTGGAACAAAATGGGTTTTTAAAATAAGCAAAGTGAGGATGGATTGGTTGTTCGCAATAAGGCTAGACTTGTTGCTCAAGGTTATTCAGTGTAGAGGGCTTAGACTTTGAGGAGACTTTTGCTCCAAAGAGCTAGATTGGAGGCCATTCGCATTCTTTTAGCATTTGCAACATCCAAGGGTTTCAAGCTTTTTCAAATGGATGTTAAAAGTGCTTTCTTGAATGGCTTCATAGAAGAAGAGGTCTTTGTCAAGCAACCTCCAGGTTTGAAAATCAAAATTCCCAAACCATGTTTTTAAACTCTCTAAAGCCCTCAGATGGATTGAAACAAGCTCCTAGAGCTTGGTATGACAGCTTAAGAGTTTCTTGCTTGAAAATGATTTCAAAATGGGAATGGTTGATAAAACCTTGTTCACTCTCGTGCATGGCGGTGATTTCTTGTTGGTTCAAATATATGTGGATGATATTATTTTCGGTGGTTCCTCTCATGCTTTGGTGTCTAGATTTTCGATTCTATGAGCAAAGTGAATTCGAGATGAGCATGATGGGAGAGTGACATTCTTCCTTGGTCTTCAAATCAAGCAAGCGAAAGAAGGCACCTTCGTCCACGAGTAAGTATACAAAGGACCTTCTTGGCGCTTCAATATGGGAAGCGAGAGGCCAATGTCTACTCCCATTGCAACAACCACCGTCTTTGGACCACGATGAGGATGGAGAGTCCGTGGACCGTAAGAAGTACCGCAGATATGATTGGCTCCTCCTCTATCTTACAAATGTCGAGGCCGACATACAATTCGCCGTATGTCCGTGCGCTCGATTTCGAGCTTCCTCGTGCTTCTCATCGTCAAGTCAGACGCGCGCATCTTCGGTATCTTCAAGATACGCTTGATTTTGGACTCTGTATTCTTCTTCTTGGCTCTTTCAATTCGAGCATTTTCGATCTTGATTTCACGGTGTAGAGTTGATAGGAAGAGTACTTCGGCACTTGTCATTTCTTGGGCACATCACTTGTTTCTTGGTCTTCCAGAAAAGTCTTACATTGCCTGATCCACACCGAGGCCGAGTATGGCTGCCGCCGCTGGTCGCTCTCGTGTTCTCTGGATTTTGTCCACGCTGCGAGACTATGGGTTATCTTTGGGAAGTGTTCCTCTTTTACGGACAACACTTCGCAATTAATATTGCCAAAACCCAAAGGCAACATTCCAGACTAAACACATTGACATTCGATTTCATTTTCGAGAGACCATGTTGAGAAAGGTGATGTTGTGCTTCATTTTGTAGAGTCGAGCAACGACTTGCGATATTTTCACTAAGGCTCTTGACTCTTCGCGTTTTGTCGCTTATGGGAGAGTTAGGGTTATTAGTCCTATTGGGCTTTTGAGGGGAAGTTGCTCTTTTGCATTCATTGTATCATAATGCATGTTTCATTTCATTTGTCTTGCATTGTGTAATAAAATCAGTGGAGCTTTGATTATTATCCTTGTATGACTTGTTCTCATATTCTATACCTTGTCATATCGAGTGATAGTCTGCTAGACCTCTTTTATGGCTCTTCGTGTGTGGCTTAGCTTTTGACTTGCTAGCTTTATATCTGTGAGAAATTTGAATCAAATCATGTCTTGTTGGATCTTGTGACTAGTTTTGCTCTAGTGATCCACTTATGATTCTCGCCATGTCTTACAAGTTGAATTGAGTCTTGAACTTATTCTGAGTTGAAAAATGAGCTTTTTATCTTATTAAGTCAAGCAAATGAAAAATGAGATTTTCTGTGCGAAAAAACTGATCTCACCAATTCTTTCTCATGAGACGGCTTGCCATTGCACTAGGCATGAACTCAGGGGGAGTTTTGGATGACCTAGATCATTCTTTTAAGCTTATCGCTTGAGATGGTCGCGGCAAGGCTTGAGATCTAGCACAGCAAAAAAAAGGAGAAAGAAAAAGAGAAATTGACAAAGAGGGCTAAGTGCTTGAGCTTTGCTTCAAAAGAATTTTCTTAATGCTCAAAATGCCTCAATTCTTGTTTTGAGTCTCTTTTTTTTCTTATAGACATGGCTTGACTCATTTTTGGTTGCTTTGAGTGAATCTATGATTTTGAACAACCTTTCATGATTTTAATTCATTAATCTCGATTGTTTGCTATCTTGGTTTTAGTTTTGCAGTACACGTTTTGCCATGATTGAATATAGCGTCTACTCTTTATATGGCTTGGTATAATTCTTGTACCGTCTTCATGTATAATGGTCATGGCTCCTTCTCACTAAAGTTTAAAAATAAAGTCATTCCTTCATGCTCTTTCTTTTTCATGCATCTTGATGAATTCATTGTCAAAGGGGGAGAAAGATTGTGAAGAAAATGTTTGATGGTGGAGCTTTTGGTTGAAGAAAATGTTTGATGGTGGAGCTTTTGGTTTCATACTCAAGGTTTAATAGAAAAGAACTTCATAAAATAAAAATTTTGAACCTTTTGAAAATCTGTGATCATGGTGAGTTGAGTTTCTGGGTTTCATTGTCTTATCTTATCTGATTTGCAATTGAAGAATACTCACAGTGATCAAAGGTCAAATAGAACATTTTGTTTTTCAAATGGACCTTAGTGAGATTTTTGGCTACCTTCTGGAATTTGAATCCTTTTGTGCTTTCAATGCCTTATCTCACTTGCTTACACTATTCTGAAGCCAGCTTGGTCGGTTCCTAGGCTTTTTGTTGCTTATGGACCAAGTTGTGCCTTTATGCGAAAACGGCGAATTTTTACTTTTCATTTTGAAAAACCACATTTTCTTGAAAATTGCCAATGTGTTCATCAAGGGGGAGATTGTGGATATCGTGAGGATATGTGCACGATCTCAGGATGATGAGTCAATTGGCAATGGCGTTATTGGTTTGCAAAATCTCGCGTTTTCGGGTTTGCTCCAAGGTTTGTCGGAGCCATTGGCGGTCGATCGGTTGTCTTGGGCGGTCGATCCTTGATGGAGCGATCCGACCGCCATGGTGGCGGTCCGACCACGATTTGAAAGTTGGGTTTTAGAGTGAGCCAAAATAGGTTGTGTAGGTAAGTTAGGGAGTCTCTGGATGTGGTCCCATCATTTTGGAGCTCCCACCAAAAGTTCTATTCGATTGAAATTTCCGAAGGTTTGAATTTCGCTTGAATTTTGGCTAAGTCCTGGACCGTCCGACCGCCGTGATGGGAGCGGTCCGACCGGCATGAAATCGGTCAGACCGGCCCTATGGGGCGGTCAGACCGGCAGTCACTTGAATGAAAGCCAAGTGTTGCATTGAGTTGATTTTGAGTGTGTGATTCTATGAACTTCAATGCTTTATTGATGTATATCGCATTGCGGAACTGACGTGGGTCAAGTTGAGAAGAACTTGTTCCCGGAAACGGTTTGCTTGTCTATTGCTGTGCAGGTGGCTTGCAGGTCAACGACGTCAACGGCGAGTGGATCGGGACTACGCTTGGAGAGCTGAGGTCCAGAACGATCAGGGATACCGGGTGAGGTAGTGTGACTCAAGCATGGTGCAGAATGGACAAGATGGATCGAACGGTGGTTCAAGCAATTTGGTTGGATCGGTGGTGCGGATATCGATGCGAGTCTCTGGGAGGTTCCGATGGGATTCGGACAAGAGAGGCTTAGCGTCGATGAGAACCGCTGATCAACCTACACGTGGTGAAGCAAAGTATTGCTTCAAGAGTTATTTGTGTGTGGGTCCCATGTGTAAGTGACCCAAAAGGAAACCCTAGCTCTCTAGTATAAATAGGAAGGGTGAGGTGGAAAACCCAAGCAAGCATTCATTTTAGCCCCCTTCTTCTTTTTCTAGGGTTTGGAGGAGAGGAGAGGAGAACTAGGGTTTGGAGTGTGCTCCTTGTTGAGCTCTTGCCCTCCTTGGTGGAGAGGCTTTGTAAGCATCTATTGTGAATGAACAATCTTGTGATGCTCAATTGAAAGATCAATTGCTCCCTTTGTGTTCTTCTCTCTTTTGGATGTTTTTGGTGCTTCCTTGATTCAAAGGTTCTTGCGTGGTCTCTTGGCCTTCTTTATCTTGCTTTGATGTATGGGATTACTCCTAGAGTCATCTAGATCATCAATCCCCCACAAGCAAGTCGTGAATCAAGTCTTTCTCTTTTCTAGGGTTTGAGCACTTCTTTGATAAAATCTCGAGAGATCGATTCTGCGAAGTGGATCTGACGGATCGTCGCTAGAAATAGGTCTCTAATATCATTAGGGAGGTGTGCTAGAAATTTGGTCAAGTTTCATTGGTTGAATCAAAAGTTGGATCAAATTTCGTTTTGGTTTTGGGTGGAGTTTTCAGTACTGGACTCTACCGGTCCGACCGGCCTTTCAACGGCGGTTCGACCGCCCGTGTATTCAGACCGCTGGTTTGGCGGGTCGAACCGCTGTCCACCGGTCCGACCATTTGTTAGTTGTTGCGGTCGATCATTGGATCACCGTCGGTCCGACCGCCTGTGGTAGCCGGTCAGACCGCCCGTGTCCAGTGAAGAACATTGAGTTCTTTTCTCCTTTTGTGTCGTGTGCTTGAGGGGTTTATCAAATTCAACACAAGGCTTCCGTTGTGTGCTCACTGAACTTCTTAGCTTCCATAGCTAAAGGAGTAAAGTTCGTGTTGGTTTTGATTTAGGTGAGAAAGTTTTGAAAGCGCCTATTCACCCCCCCCCCTAGTCGCCTTTCCGGTCCTACAAATTCATTTGTCTTGCATTGTATAATAAAATTAGTGGAGCTTTGATTATTATCCTTGTATGACTTGATTTCATCTTCTATACCTTGTCATATCAAGTGATAGTCTGCTAGACTTCTTTTATGGCTCTTCGTGTTTGGCTTAGCTTTTGCCTTGCTAGCTTTATATCTGTGAGAAATCTGAATCAAATCATGTCTTGTTGGATCTTGTGACTAGTTTTGCTCTAGTGATCCTCTTATGATTCTCGCCATGTCTTACAGGTTGAATTGAGTCTTGAACTTATTTTGAGATGAAAAATGAGCTTTTTATCTTATTAAGTCAAGCAAATGAAAATGAGATTTTCTGTGCGAAAAAACTGATCTCACCAATCCTTTCTCATGAGACAGCTTGCCATTGCACTAGGCATGAACTCAGGGGGAGTTTTGGATGATCTAGATCATTCTTTTAAGCTTATCGCTTGAGATGGTCGCAGCAAGGCTTGAGATCTAGCACAGCAAAAAAGAGAAAAACATAATTTGCCCAAAAAGGGCTAAGTGCTTGAGCTTTGCTTCAGAAGAATTTTCTTAATGCTCAAAATGCCTCAATTCTTGTTTTGAGTCTCTTTTTACTTATAGACATGGCTTGACTCATTTTTGGTTGCCTTGAGTGAATCTATGATATTGAGCAACCTTTCATGATTTTAATTTCATTAATCTCGATTGTCGCTATCTTGGTTTTAGCTTTGCAGTACATGTTTTGCCATGATTGAATATAGCGTCTACTCTTTTTATGGCTTGGTATAATACTTGTACTGTCTTCATGTATAATGGTCATGGCTCCTTTTTACTAAAGTTCAAAAATAAAGTCATTCCTTCATGCTCTTTCTTTTTCATGCATCTTGATGATTTCATTGTCAAAGGGGGAGAAAGATTGTGAAGAAAATGATGTTGGAGGTTGGAGCTTTTGGTTTCATACTTAAGGTTTAATATATAAGAACTTCATAAAATAAAAAATTTGAACCTTTTGAAAATTTGTGATAATAGTGAGTTAAGTTTTATGGTTCTATTGCCTTTTCCTGATTTCATTTGCAATTGAAGAATACTCACAATGATCAAAGGTCAAATAGAAAAATTGCCTTTCATTTGGTCCTAAGTGAGATTTTTGGCTACTTTCTGGAAATTGAATCCTTTGGTGTTTTCATTGCCTTATCTCACTTGCTTATACTATTCTGAAGCCAGCTTGGTCGGTTCCTAGGCTTTTTCTTGCTTTTGGACCAAGTTGCGCCTTTATGCGAAAACGGCGATTTTTTACTTTTCATTTCGAAAAAACCACATTTTCTTGAAAATTGCCAATGTGTTCATCAAGGGGGAGATTGTGGATATCGTGAGGATATGTGCACGATCTCAGGATGATGAGTCAATTGGCAATGGCGTTGTTGGTTTGCAAAATCTCGCGTTTTCGGGTTTGCTCCAAGGCCGCGGACCACGGTGGTCCGATCAGGTGTCGGGCGGTCGATCGCCAGGAGGAGTCCGACCGCCATGGTGGCCGGTCCGACCGCCAAAATGGAAATGGGTTTTTGGAGCTGAGCCAAAAATAGGTTGTGTAGGCAAGTAAGGGGAGTCTCCTGGATGTGCTCCCATAATTTTTGGAGCTCCCAGTCAAAAGTTCTATTCGTTTGAAAATTCCAGAAGGTTTCAGAATTTTGAGTTGAAAATTTGGCTAAGTCCTTTGGACCGGTCCGACCGCAGTTGTGGGAGCGGTCCGATCAAACATGAATCGGTCGGACCGCCCTGTAAGGCGATCGGGACCGCAATGGCTTGAAGGTTAGCCAAGTGTTGCATTGTTGTGTATTGATTGTGTTTATTGTATGAACTTCAATGCTTTATTGTTGTATATTGCATTGCAGAACTAACGTGGGTCAAGTTGTGAAGAACTTGTTCCCGGAAACGGTTTGTTTGTCTATTGCTGTGCAGGTGGCTTGCAGGTCAACGACGTCAACGGTGAGTGGATCGGGACTACGCTTGGAGAGCTGAGGTCCAGAACGATCATGGATACCGGGTGAGGTCGTGTGACTCAAGCATGGTGCAGGATGGGCAAGATGGATCGAACGGGTGGTTCGGTACAGCTGGTTGGATCAGGCGGTGCGGATATCGGTGCGAGTCTCTGGGAGGTTCCGATGGGATTCGGACAAGAGAGGCTTGGCGACGCGATGAGAACCGCTGATCAACCTACACGTGGTGAAGCAGGCGATTGCTTCAAGTGTTATTTGTGTGTGGGTCCCATGTGTAAGTGACCCCAAAAAGGAAACCCTAGCTCTCTAGTATAAATAGGAAAGGGGGAGTTGGAAAACCTTTAAGGCATTCATTTTTAGCCCCTTCTTCCTTTTCTAGGGTTTGGAGGAGAGGTGAGGAGAACTAGGGTTTGGAGTGTGCTCCTTGTTGAGCTCCTGCCCTCCTTGTTGGAGAGGCTTTGTAAGCATCTTGTGTAATCGAACATTCTTGTGATGCTTAATTGAAAGATCGTTTGCTCCCTTTTTGTGTTCTTCTCCCTTTTGGATGATTTTGGTGCTTCCTTGATTCAAAGGTTCATGCTTGGTCTCTTGGCCTACTTTATCTTGCTTTGATGTGTGGGATTACTCCTAGAGTCATCTAGATCATCAACCCCCCACAAGCAAGTCTTGAATCAAGATTTTCATATTTCTAGGGTTTGTGCACTTCTTTGGTAAAATCTCAAGAGATTGTTTCTGCGAAGTGGATCTGACGGATCGTCGCTAGAAATAGGTCTCCAATATCATTAGGGAGGTGTGCTCGAAATTTGGTCAAGTTTTATTTTTTTGAATCAAAAGTTGGATCAAATTTCGTTTTGGATTTGGGTGGAGTTTTTCAAGATCGACTCTACCGGTCCGATCGTCCTTCAACAATGTCCGACCGCCGTATTCGCATCATTGGTTTGCCGGGTTGAACCGCATCCCACCGGTCCGACCGCCGCTTAGTTGCTTGGCCGATCATTGTTGACCGTCGGTCCGACCGCCTGTGGTAGCCGGTCAGACCGCCAGTACCCAGTGAGGAAAAGTGAGTTCTTTTCTCCAGGTGTGTAGTGTGGTTGAGGGGTCTATCAAATCCGACACAAGGCTTCTGTTGTGTGCCTACTGATCTTCTTAGCTTTCATAGCTAAAGGAGTGAAGTTCGTGTTGGTTTTCGATTTAGGCGAGAAAGTGTTGAAAGCGCCTATTCACCCCCCCCCCCTAGTCGCCTTTCCGGTCCTACAGAAGGCCTCTTTTTCTTGTTGAGGAATGAGTTAAATGTCATTGACTATTCAAATGTTGATTGAACACTTATCACATGCACTTTGGGTCTAGGTTGTGCTTTTGATGTTTTAAAGATGCTACTTTTCAAATATTTTCTACAAATTTGATATGTTCATAAAAATACTTTCCTAGATAGACATTAGTCTTCTAATTGCATAATAATCCTGAATGGTATTTACTTGAGTGCAAAACTAAGGATTATTTGCAAATTTTTCAAAATCCATATCTTATCCTTGAAGTTCCAGGATAATCGGAACTACCGCGTTGAAGGCATTAACTGTTGTTTCCCCCCTCTCTCTCTCGGGACTTAACTCCCTCTCCCCATGCGGACCTACCTCTTCTCTCTCCCCACTCCCGTTCACCTCCTTGCCTCCTATGCTCCCTCTTTCTCTCGGCTCTCATCTCTCTCGCCCGAAAACCCTAGAACCTCCACCACATTCTCGGATTTCTTTGGTGTTTTTGTCGATCCCAAGTACTCATGTGCATCACTAGGGTTCTCCGCCCCCATTACTCAAGGTATTATCGTTATTCTTCCCTGATTTATCTTTCTCTTAAACACTAGGTCTCAAATTTGGGAAATTGTGAATATAGATGATTTTGTGCGATTCATTTGGGCAAAATTGTATATTCAGTGTTGTGTGATGTTTGTGCATCTATTTCATGGATTCAATCCATTAGAAACACTAAAAAATCTACAAGATTTCTTGCCCTAGAGTCGGTCCAAAAAAATTAGAACTACCGCAAGTCAAATTGCGAAACTACCTTAGTGCGGTCGTTCCAGCATTAGTACTGCAGTACTACCGTTTTTTCCTGACAAAGCAGAAAAATCGTATCTTTCAAAATTGAACCTATCTTTGATTGATCATTTATTCTCCTAGTAATCCTCTCCTTTGTTTGAAGATGCCAAGAACACAGGGAACTGTTCAGAAAGTCTATAGAGGCTCTCAAGGCCAATCTTCTTCAAGAGAACATGTTCCAGTTTCAGAAGAACGAGAAGAACTAAGAAAAGCCAGTGAAGACCTGGGCAAAGGTCCTACTGATTCTGAATTTGAGGACAGCTCATCTGAAGTAGGCTCTACATCTGATGATGAGATGGGAGAACCTGCAGAAGAGCAGATTGATCTGAGAACTATTTCTGCAGATGAATATGCTATTCTTAGGCATAAAAATCAATTTGTGCTGCCAAAAAGGTGTGATGATCCTAGGTTCCACACAGAATTTCAGATGGCAGTTTATGATCAGCTATATGGTCCCCAGAGGCCATTTGTAGATCATAAATGGGTAAAGTGGTCTCATCTGAACAGCTTGGATGAGTATGAAGGGACATACCGGGTTTTTCAAAGAGCTGGTATTCAGCATTTGGTAGCACTTCGATGTGACTACAATGACGAGATCATTCGTCAATTTTATGCCACTCTTCATATAAATGATGACTTTACCTAGATTTCAAGGATGATTGGGACAGGCTCCTATGCATGTTTAAAAGGCGAATTTGAGCATGCTTTGCGCATAGAGTCCAGCGCTTATGAGAAGATCTATGATAGGCCTGCTCTCCCGGTTCCTGCTTGGACCGAGTTCTATGATACAACTACACTGTATGTTCCAGACAAGATTGGAGGACTTCTCCCTATTCCCAGCTTGGTCAATAGGATTATCAACCATACTATCCTCCTTAAGAGCGGAAACTTCGATGCTATTAGGGGGCATGCGTGGAACATAATTAACAAAATTATGCATGGAGAAAAGTTTGATGTGGTTGATGTAATCATAAGGGAGATTGCCTCTTCGAAAAATGATCGCGCCAAAAGGATTAATTATGCACCTTACATTATGGCGTTGATCATTTACCAAACCAATTACAATGGAGCATTGGGGTCAGTACATAAGCCATATAAGCCTAGAGAGGGTCCTCCCATCCCAGCCAACATTCAAGCTCAAAACCCACCAGAAGCTGCTCCAGCTGCTGCACCACAAGAAGGTCATTCCACTCTTGATCAAATCTTATCACCTGTCATGGAAATCAAGAATAAACAAGATGAGCTTTCGGCATCTCAGGCAGCATTTCAGGAAGCCACAACCTCAAGACTGAATGCTTTCACTGCTAGTATGGCATCCCTCGAGTATAATTTTTTGGCTCCGCCCGCTATGGTCGTCGTCGCCTCAACACACCTCCTCAAGACCCCAAAGAATGTGCTATTTTTGGTCTTTGATGCCCAAGGGGGAGAGAGATGGTGTGGAAAGATAATTTTTAGGGGGAGCTAACTAGTGTCTAGATTAAGGGCTATGTAATAGAACCTATTTTTATTAAGTATTGCTTGTAAGGATGACTGTGATATTTATTTATGCTTGGTCGTAAGTTGAACTTGGATCTGGCTTAATGTTTATGATAATGATATCTTCACTTCAAATATTATTGTTTCTCCAAGTTTCAACAAGCTATAGAAACTCCGCCAAAATTTCTTGAAAATTCTACATGTGCTTTGCACTAACTTCTCTCTATTATACGCACATGTTAAGGAGGAGCTTTCTTTATCCAACTTAATATCTTTCTCACACTTTGGTTGTATTGTCATCAATTACCAAAAAAGGGGAGATTGAAAGCTTCTAAGCCCCTAAAAATGTGTTTTGGTAATTAATGACAATATGTCTATATAGCATTAACATGTGTGTTAAATGATTACAAGGTTTAGTCCTAATGACAATATTGAAGGGTTAAGGGTAAGGCTATGATAGTACAAACAAAAATTTACCGTGCAACCAAGGAACCTCCGCTAGTAATAGATCACGAGATTACCGCTAGACGCACCGACTCGTAGCGGAAGTAGAGTCGTTGTAGCGAGTTGATGCAGTCGTAGTCGTACTCACGATGCGTCTCCTCCTTCGAGTAGTCGTACTCGCCGCGCGTCTGCTCGTCCGAGTGGTCGTACTCGCCGCGTGACTTCTCCTCCGACTCCGGTGATCGTCACGATTTGCGGATCATTCTACTGGAGTGCTAGCACCGGCAGCGTGGTTGAGAAGGTGTGGCTATTAGGGTTTCAGGAGTTCTTCCAAAGATCATCCTCCTCCTTCACCCCTTGCCACTGCCCCTCTTAATATAGGCATCCATGATGGGTCTCGACCTTGAGGCCCATTAGGAACTCGTGGCCTATATGAATTCGGATCACTATCTAATTCAAATCCTAGCCCCTTAAGTGTGCGACCTTACAGGTTCATGTGTAATCGGTTATGACACGGAAACTCTTTTCCGATCACCAGTTGTTAGTGGTACCTAGCAGCACATAACGATACCCAAATACACATAGAATATATCAGACGAAACTTGATGTAATATGATTTATAACTAGGTCCTCATCACTTACGACCAGTTGTACCTCTATACGACTGTGTTGTATTTGGTCACGACGATTCAGAACTCCTTACGACTGTGTTCTTACCATTCTGAGATTACTATCGACCAGTCTACAACCAGCACGTATCTCCATACGACTAGTCCGTAACTCATCTAACTAAGCGACCTACTCATGCATTCTCTCTTTGCCTCACGATGTCTGGTTGAACTCCAGGTGAGATGATGTGTCATCCATGGACTATTCAATATTTTCTCGATCGAGTGTCGGTGTAACACCCCAGCCCAACATTGAGCCTAGAATACCACTAAACTACTCTAACCATCTAAGTTACATCAACTTACTATAAAACTACAGTAAGCATATCAACATTAAAATCCTTTCACGGGTCACAATAACACAAACATAATACTATGACAATCACAGATAAACTAGTCCTAGGAGCATAGCAAAATAATAAACCAAGATTAACATAAACCAAGCAACTAAGGTTATTCGATACCATCATGTCCTAGATATAAATCTTCATGTTATTCTAAAAGTTTCTCATGTCCAATGAATCAACTAATTGGGTGAAGTGCATGATTCCAAGTGCGCTAGCCCTTCCCGAGTAAGACGTTATCAATGGTCACCTAAAAACAACAATGGAGCAAGAATGAGTCCAAGACTCAGCAAATACATAATAAATCCATAAACAATAGTTTATTAACCATAATCAAAGTAATCATCATCATCCATTTAGTTGATGCCGTTCTCATTCTCAAACAAACAAGCCATATTCCATATAGGTGTGCACCATTTAACAATTTACTCATATATGTGAATGCACCAACATACTCATGCTCATATGCCTCTCATCAGCTGATACCGGTATAGCGGAGTGTTCACCCGTCGATGACACACTCTATCCATCACTCCCGTGAAGTCCCCACCGAAGCGGAATTTTATCTAGAGCACTCCGGACTAGTCATGTATCGTTCTCACCAACCTCACCGGAATAGTTACATAACTTTCTCACCGACCTGGTTCATGCAACTCCTGTCATGATGAATGTAAATGATGCGACATCTTTATCTATTCATCAACATAATACATCTCATTAACTCAATATCACCTCCTCATTATCTCAATATCATAATCTCATTCACTCAAGGTCATCAATATCATGTATAAGAATAAGCTCAATGAAAGTATAATAAATAGCATGATAAGTAACATCAATGATCATGGCGAACAACCCATTGTTCACCACTATACCATGTACTTGCCTCAACTGTGTGAAGACGACAGTCGCGAAGCGGGTGCTGCCCTCGAAACAAATCCCTCACCTGAATGATTTTTAACAAGCATTCTAAGATAACCATACTAAAACAAAAACAAAGGTATAAGCGAATACGAGCTTTCTATTAACTCTAGCGCAACCTCAACTCCAAAACCCTAAATACCAATATGTCCCCTCGACAGACAGTCGTGTTCTAAAATTCATTACTTTTTGTCCAGAGATCCAAATGAGATGATCTTGGTCATCCTGGAAAGCTTATCAAATTTACTACCTAAACCTAACTGATGAGGCTTCCAGATTCGGCCACCTTCTACCCATACCAAGGTGATTAACAGAACATAGATTTCACATCAGGATTTCAGGACAGCGCTACTAAAACCAACGTAGTTTTCAGTACACAGGGTCAATTCTTATGATCTTTAGCTTTATGGAAAGCTAATAAAATTCTCTACAATAACCTAGTTGGAGGGCCTTTCTAATTCGGCCACCCTCCGCATCTAACAAACAGTTAAAGTTCGGTAACCACAATCTGTTAGACAGGACCATACTGCTATCAGACAGAACAATAATGCAGTAGAAGAAAATTCATAACGTTTGATTGGTTTATCCAAAATTCGAGATGTTTACCAATCTTGAAAGCTTAAGCAATTTCCTACAACAATTGTGTTGGGTAAAACTTCTGAATCGGCATTTATCGAAAACAAAATTAATAAACAAAACAACTGCTCAGATTCGTCACACTCTCTGGACAGCAGCAAAGAAATCGACGTATCTTTTAGACCACAACTCCGATTTAGATGATCTTTAAGCCTATGGAAAGATGAGAACGAGCCCTAAAAATCTATAGGAGACAAAATCTTCCAATTAGGATTTATCTATACGAAATCTTGCAAACAACCAGATTGCGAATTTTTGATCCTACGCACAACAGACCAACGAAAACCTAACTCCAATTCAATAGAATTCAGGGACTTACCCTGGGAGACGAGCTTGCCCGGCGTGCTCCCAGCGAAGTGTAGAACCAGGGAGAGGAGGAGGAGGCGCCGGCCAAGGTGGAGAGAGCAGGAGAGGCGGCGGCAGCAGGGGAGGGGAAGTGGCGGCTGTTAGGGGAGGAGGGGAGAGGGGGGCGGCTAGGATTAGGGGGAAAGGGCACCCCCTTGGCCAGCCCCCCTCTTGGGCCTCCTGGGCTGCGGCCCAGAGCCCAGGTTAGCGGGAAAGAGTAGAAAATTTTGATTTTTTTTTCTAATTAGCTCCCTCTTTCGAAACTTCTTCTAATAAGTCGATTCACTTTCGGGGTATTACAGTCTGATAACTTCATGTGGTCGACACTTCGACCACTAGTGGCATGGCCATTGTAACACCCTGGCTATTCGGAAGCCAAGATGTCACGCAAATCTAACAAACACTAAGAATATACAACAATACCAGGTTAATCATGCTCAATTAACAATATCTCATAAGGAACGACGATAAACGATTAACAGTTCCATGAGAAGGAATGGAAAACATTCATAATAAAGACGTACGGTAGGCATTACCAAAATTGGATTATTACAATTTGGAAATTTATCAAATAGTTGACATAACTGAAAGATAACACTAGTTATTCTGGTTTGATAAAAGTGATGTGCAGCATGCTGGACTATCCCTCAAAAGGTCTTGCCTTCTTCCTCATTTACCTAAATAAACATACAAAGCAAGGATGAGCCAAAGACTCAGCAAGTACTTTAGCGAATAACAGAAATATTAAGCGAACAAAGCAATCAAAATCCACTTGTGAAAAACTTCTCTGAACATATATGTGAATGGAATGGAATAATGCAATGAAGGAATGGACTGCTCATAACTTATACCGGTATAGTGAGTGACACACCCGTCGGTGTTCACTTAAGCCCGTACTTAACAAAGTCCGGGGATCCAATCACCGTATGAAGAACGTTTCATACGGGTGTCCGAAGTTGCCCACATTGGAGTGGTGGGTTGTAACATCCCAAAGTTATATTACCAAAATATAAATAAATAAATTTATTATTTTATTGGATTTTCTGGTTGCCGAATAATTTTCTCGATTTTCTGTAGCCTAAAATGAGTTTTCCCTGTTAAAAGGAAAAAGAAAAATAAATTATTTAATTTCTTGGTTTTAAGGTCAAAAAGAAAGTTTATTGAGATTTATTGGATTTTCTAGAATTTTATTGGATTTAAATTGAAAAATAAATTTTAATTAATTTCTGGTATTTTATGGTATTTAAAAAGGTTTTTTTCTATTTTTTTAGAAAATAAAAGCCAACTGTAAGTTAGAATTATTTCTATTGAGTACAAAATAATTCTGGGAATTTTTATAAATTTTTCTAGAATTTTTCGTCTCTTTTTACTATTTTCTAAAGTGTGTTCAATTTGTGGTTAAATCTAATTTCGAAATTTTTAAAAAAAAAATCAGAAAAAAAAGGGGAAAAGTTCCCATCGGGTCACCCATCCCCCAACTGCTTCGTCTCGAGGTGAGCAACCCATTTTGGTAATTCCCCGGCCACCTTTCCTCTTTCTCCAGCAGGCGCAGCATGTTCTTTCTCCCCCTGTTGGCTTCGGTTCTCTGGAGAAGAAGAACAGTGCACATGCACTTATTAGTCATGTGCACTGTAGCTTTTCTTTTTCTTGTGATTTTTGCTTCTAGAAATTATTGCTCCCCACTGCAAACTCCGAATCCGATAATTCTTCCACGTAAAATCATCTAAAATCATCCTTTATTTTTGAGTATTTACTTTGTAATTTCCAATTTTTATTATTTTATAGCTGTTTGCGCGTCGCCGCCCCGACTGGTCGTCGCCGGGCGAACTGCTACCGTTGGGTAGAGTGCATCGCTAAGATTCCATATTTGTTGTTCGCCGGCCATCTCTCCCTTCCGTTCGCCTGCACGGCCAGTTCTTCTGCTCATTACACTATTCACGTGTGCATGCATGAATAGTACCATGCAAATTCATACACGTACAAACTTCGCCACCTCCGTTCTCCCTCCTCGGTCAGTATTTTTCCGAACCGACTGCGTCGCCGCGTGCCCCTCGGTTTCCCCTTCCTATCCCCGGAGTTCGCCGCTATCTTTTCGCCGCAACCAAGAATTTTCATCCGGATACCGAACCACCTTCTGTCGTCATTTTCGGCGCCGTCTTTGATCCGCCGGCGATGTCGTCACTACCATTAGCTTCGCCTCACGATGCTCTACATTGTGCTACCTTCCTTTTCTCCAAATCATTATCGGCTCTCCGGTGCTACTATTCACCTTGTACTGTTTTGCGCGCCACCGTCACGCTGGACCTCCGCCAGTGACGCGACCACCACCATTGGGTCCGTCTCATTCCCAAGATTCCATTTTTGTTGTTCGCTGATCACCTCTCCCTTCCTATCGCCGGCACAGCCATTTGTTCTATTCTTTTTACTATTCACGTATGCATGGGAATGAATAGTGCCATGCAAACTACTATTCACTCTCTCTTTCGAAATTTCGTTCTCCCTCATACGAACTCCGATTCTATCGATTCAGATTCCTATATTCATATAAAGTCGATATCTTACTTCCAGTATTTATTTCTTAATTTTTGGATTTTATTTGGATTTTATTTGAATGTTATTTGAATTTGGATCGTTTACGCGTATAGATTTCGACGACTTCGGAGAGTCAGATTTCGACGCCGTTTGAGAACATCGATTAACCAAGCAAGGCAAGTTATACCTTTGATCATATTTGATCCCATTATTTCAAACTATTTAAATTCTGTTTAAAATTATTATTGCATGCTTATTTTTATTCAATGTAATTTAAATACCTGTTTTAAATTTATAGTTATGCCTAAATCCTTGTATGGCCAATGTTGATATTTGAATCAAATATATTGTCACCCTAGATAAAAACCTAGTTGATACGATAGTATGAACTGGGATCATTTGAAAATATTATGTAAAGACATGCTTACACCAAAAATGTTTAGTTTGGGAAATTTTAGCCAAATAATCAACTATTGTTTAAAACCCTATGGCATTGGTTTGTCATGGAAGATTTTGCAAATGTCTTTGAAAAGCAAAAATGAAAAGTTGGTTTGTACTTGGGCGAATGGATGCTTGGTGGGTGCGAGGTTTATGCACGGGCTCAACTGGTAGGATTGAGGCCGGGGTTATTTTGAAAGTCGCCCAAGTCAGTTAAGGACCGGTCTTCGAGCCGCATCTTGCAAATCTCCACCGTACTACCACAAGTCTGGAATGGGACAGGCTAGGCTGAATAATTTGCAACGTTCCATTGTTAGTTGTGCCATTTTGGTGTGTGGGTGTCGGTTAGACAGTATTCCCACTTGGCGCAAGAGGGGGTTTCCGGCGGGTGGTTAACCCAATGGAAGTGAAACCTTAGTGGCGCAAGAGGGGGCTTCTAGCGGATGGTTAATCCAAAGGAAGTGAAACCTTAGCGGGCATGACTACTTTGGAATGACGCATTGTAAAGGTCTCGTGATAATCACTTAGTCGCACACCTACGGAAGTGTGTCAGACGGACATTAAAAGTTGATTATCTCTTATGGGTAAAGTTGTACAACCTCTGCAGAGTGTAAAACTATTCGAATAGCCGTGTCCACGGTCATGGACATGCTGAGCAAAGCCACTCAAAGTTAGATTTGATTTTGTTTTAAAAATGATTTGAGGATGGTTAATCCTTATGGTAAAATTGGGCGGTTAGCCATGTGATAGGAGGGTATCCATCACCATATTTCATATGGAAGTTATCCTACTATAAAACTTGAGAATTTATAAAATGAATTTTAGTTATAAAATATATGCTTTGGAACTTAGTAATAAATATTTAAAGAAAATATTGCTTTATACAAATTCAACCAATAAACCTTCCTTTGATATATCCATGCATGCATTAACTCATTCTCGGGTGTAACTTATGAGCACGGTAGTTGTGCTCACCCTTGCTTCATGCAAATAAATTTCAGAGGAGAAGAACTTCGGATCTCGACAACTAGGCCGCTACCCCAGTCGATTGCCCGTGGCAAATCAGCTGGACTCCGCTACTTCTTCGTCTTCCGCTGTGTTTGTTTATTGTTGGCTTGTAAGCCTTTCTTGTAATCAACTCTGTTTATTAATAAAGTTATGCGAATTCTGGATGTTACCACATCTGTTTACTGTGTGAACTAGCTACTGATCATGGGACTAGTTCAGAAATGCACAGAGGATTCTGGGGTGTTACTTTCGGGTCTGACATGGGTCTTACATGCCCATACTGGAATTGATGGGACTTACAATTTTTTTCCACGTCCGTGGACAACAAGAAACAAATGCATGAACGGAATAAACTTCATGCAATGAACTCTTATCACATTATAATGTAGAAATATACATGGCATACGAACATGAAAAGCCATACTAACAATTCATCCACACCCAATCATCACCATTCATTAGGATAAGACAAGGTACTTGTCTTCCGCGCTGTGACGTGTTAGGAGGCAACGACGGTGTTTCTCCACTCACTGCCCCACCGACTACACAAATATTTATTCAAAATAAGAATAATAAGACATGACGTGGCTACAAGTGTCTTACCAAAACCCTCTATCTCCCCAACAAAACCAAAGACTCAAAATGACGAATTAACTAATCAGCCCAATTTCAGCCCTTCTGATCAGCAGTACGAGAAAAATCATAATTAAATATCTGTGAATCATAATGACTTTAAACTAGTGCTCAAATACTCTTAACGTATTAGTCTACGAAACTCTAGTTGGTGGGGTTCTTTGATTCGGCCAAACCAGTGGCCTAAACAACAGTTGAAAACAACTGATAGACATCTGTCCAGATTGCATAATAGCAGTAAAGAAATTGATGTAACTTTCAATATAATGATCCAATGGAGGTGATCTTTATCAACTTGGAAATATTATTTAAATTTCTACAATAACCTAGTTGGGTGGAAGTTCTGAATCGGACTCTATCTACATCAAAACCGAGGAACAAACTGACAGTCCCCAGATCTCAGACAGACAGAATAGCGCGCGGTTAAAATTCCATAACTTTTGATTTACAACTCTAAAAATTGTGTTCCTTATCAACTTGGAAAGCTTACTAAATTATCTACAACATTCATTATGGGTAGACTTTTTTATTTGGCCTCTAAATAATTCATAATGGCCAGACAAGAAAACTGCTAAATTCCATTAGCTCTCCTGAATAGTCGCACGAAAATGGCCATATCTCCTAACCCGTAACTCCAAATCAGATGATCTCGGTGCCTAAAGAAATCTAAGATAAAGGGCTACAACTTTCTATCAGGTGGACAGATCAGAAAACATACGTAACATACTCAAATCTGATGAACAAATCTGGCGCAGGGGGAAGGAGAAGGTGGCGCACAGCAGGGAGGAGGGTGGCGGCTCCAAGTGGGGGAAAGGGGAGGGGAGGGGGAGGGGGAGGGGGAGGGAAAGTGGGAGGGAGGCTATAGGGTTTTGGGGGAGCAAACCCTCCCCCCTTGGCCGGCCACCCTAATGGGCCTCCCACCTGGCGGCGGCCCATGCCCAAGTTGCCAGAGAAAAGCTAAAAACCCCCCCGACCAAAAAGAAAATTCAGATTTTCCGATTAGCTCCCTCTCCCGAGACTTCTTCTAATACGCCGATTTACTTTTGGGGTATTACAACCATGCACTTTCTTTATCCGATCACCACGAGGGGCCCAGAGACATCTCTCCTGTTATGTTAGGAGGGGCAAATCCCATCTCGACCAGTCACATCCCTCTGCATATTTCATAGCATACCCGAAAGCTACATTTGTAACTACCCAGTTACGAGTAGCGTTTGTCAACCCCTAAGAGTGCCATTACACATGTAGGGAACCATGCTGATCTCAGGTCTAAGGATTATACATCACCATTACTTGAGACCAACTAATGACACATAGATTCATAACAATCTCAATAGTATCTCAATGATGGGTATATCCAACGCCATGTTCTCTAACATGTGCTCACATTATTGATTCGATATCCCCATATCCATGACCGGTGAAACGTGGACATCAATCAATACATGTGCTAGTCATAGAGTCACTGGTGTTTCACCACCGGTGTCATCCGACTAGGGATACATTTAGAACGACATCATATAAGTTAAAGAGTTCCACCAACAAGTCACATACTTATTGATCTATAAATGATGATTCATTCAAGGAACACGATAACATATCATCAAAATCATGAACATAATAAAATATCATCATCTCTATGATTGCCTCTAGGGCATATTTCCAACAGTCTCCCACTTGCACTAGAGTCAATCATTTAAGTATCTAATACCGATAGCTTTTGTGTGTATCTCATGCTTTTGCTGCGGGAGAGGCTTAGTCAATGGATCAACAACATTTGAATCCGTATGAATTTTGCATATCTTAAAATCTCCTCTATCGACCAGTTCGCGAATGAGATGATAGCGCCTGAGTATATGTTTGGACTTCTGATGGGATCCAGGCTCCTTAGCCTACGCAATGGCTCCATTATTGTCACAATAGAGATCCATTGGGCTCAAGGCACTCGGAACTACAACCAACTCAGTAATGAAATTCTTTATCCAGACACCTTTTGCAGCTTCAGAAGCCGCAATGTACTCGGCCTCCGTCGTAGAATCAGCAACTGTTTCTTGCTTGGAACTCTTCCAGCTCACTGCTCCTCTATTCAAAATAAATACAAAACCAGATTGCAAACGATAATCATCTTTGTCGGTTTGGAAACTTACGTCGGTGTAACCCTTTACAACGAGCTCTTCATCACCGCCATAAACTAGGAACACATCCTTAGTTCTTCTCAAGTACTTAAAAATATTTTTCACAGCTGTCCAGTGACCTTCACCGGGATCAGCCTGGTATCTGCTCGTGACACTTAGATCATATGATACATCTGGTCGGGTACAACTGCTCGTGACACTTAGATCATATGATACATCTGGTCGGGTACAAATCATGACATACATAATAGATCTAATGGCCGAAGCATATAGAATACTATTCATACGGTCTCGCTCATCAGTGGTCGAAGGACACTGACTCTTGCTAAGACTTATGCCATGTGCCATAGGCAAGAACCCTTTCCTGGCATCATGCATGTTGAACCGATTCAACACCTTGTCAATATAAGTACTTTGGCATAATCTAATTAGCATTCTTGATCTATCTCTATAGATCTTTATTCCCAAGATATATGCTGCCTCTCCTAGGTCTTTCATAGAAAAATTATTTTTCAATGATACCTTAACGGATTCCAGCATAGTAATGTTATTCCCAATCAATAATATATCATCCACATATAAGATTAGGATTACAAGTGTGCTCCCACTAACCTTCGTGTAAACACAAGGTTCTTCTTTATTTTTGACGAAACCAAACCTTTTGATTTCCTCATCAAAACACAAGTTCCAACTCCGAGATGCTTGCTTTAGCCCATAAATGAATTTCTGAAGTTTGCACACTTTACTAGCATTCTTTGGATCAACAAAACCTTCAGGTTGTGTCATGGACACATCCTCACTTAGGTTTCCATTAAAAAAAGCCGTTTTGACATCCATCTGTCATATCTCATAGTTGAAATATGCAACAATAGCTAGAATGATCCGAATAGATTTAAGCATCGCTACTGGTGAGAAAGTCTCATCGTAGTCAACTCCTTGAACTTGTTGAAACCCTTTTGCGACAAGTCGAGCTTTATAAATGTAAACATTTCCATCCATATCAATCTTTTTCTTATAGATCCATTTACACTCAATGGTTTTAACACCATCATGTCGATCGACCAGGTTCCAAACCTGATTGACACTCATGGAGTCTATCTCGGACTTCATGGCTCCAAGCCATTTCTCAGAGTCTGGGTCCATCATTGCTTTCTTATAAGTTTTAGGCTCATTATTATTCAACAATAATACATCATGCCCATCCCTTATAGGCAATTGACGTGGCCTTTTAGATCTATGTGGGGCTGATGCCTCATCTACAGGTTCAACAACACTTTGTTCATCCTGTAGAGGTTCGGTAGGAGTTGAAACACTTTTTGATGTTTCCCGAACTTCTTCGAGTTGCATCTTTCTCCTACTAACTCCTTTTGAAAGAAATTCTTTCTCCAAAAAGACACCATTTCGGGCAACAAAAACTTTGCCTTCGTCTTGATTGTAGAAATAATATACTTTGGTTTCCCTATGATATCCTATGAAGAAGCATTTATCTAACTTGGGTGTGAGTTTGTCATACGTCAAACGTTTAACATAGACATCACATCCCCAAATCTATAGAAAAGACAAACTAGGAATCTTCCCAATCCATATCTCATATGGTGTCTTATCTATTGATTTAGATTGTACCCTATTCAAAGTAAAAGCCGCAGTTTCTAGAGCATAACCCCAAAAATACAATGGTCGATCTGATTGGCTCATCATTGACCGAACCATGTCCAACAAGGTCCGATTACGCCGCTCGGACACCCCATCCCACTGTGGAGTACTCGGTGGTGTAAGCTGTGGAACAATTACACATTGTTTCAAGTGATCACCAAATTCATGGCTTAAAAATTCACCTCCACGATCAGATCGTAAGGACTTGATTGTCTTGCCAAGTTGATTCTGTACCTCATTCTGGAACTCCTTGAACTTTTTAAAGGATTCCAACTTGCGCCTCATTAAATAGATATATCCATATCTACTAAAGTCATCGGTGAAAGTAATGAAGTACTGAAAACCACCTCTAACTGTCGTGCTCATTGGTCCACACACATCAGTATGTATGAGTGTCAATAAGTCGGACGCCCTTTCATTCCAACCAGTGAAAGGAGTCTTGGTCATCTTTCCGATCAGGCAACATTCGCACGTTTCAAATGATTCCAAATCAAATAAGTTTAGAATTCCATCATCATGGAGCTTTTTCATGCGCTTCTCACTTATGTGACCCAAACGACAATGTCAAATAAAAGTGGAATTCATATCATTAGGCCGAACCTCTTTGCATTAACATTATAGATGGGTGCATCATCAAGGTTTAAAATAAACAACTCGTTCAAAACGAGAGCATAGCCATAAAATATTTCATTCAAAATTATAGAACAACCATTGTTCTCTATAATGAATTTATAACCCTCTGCCATCAAACATGATGCTGAGATGATATTTCTACTTATGGCTGTAACGTAATAACAATTATTTAGTTCCATAATAAATCATGAAGGCAAAAGTAATGACAAAGTCCCGACGGCTAATGCAGCAACTCTTGCTTTATTCCCGACGCAAAGATCCATCTCGCCCCTTGTTATTCTCCTACTCCTTGTGAGACTCTGAATCGAATTGCAAATATGAGCAATCGATCCGGTATCAAATACCCACGAGTTAACATAAGAATCAACAAGAAAAATATCTATAACATTAATACCTGAAGTGGAAGATTTAGTCCCACCATTCTTTTTTAAGATCAGCCAGGTATTTCTTGTAGTTCCTCTTCTAGTGGCATGTCTCCTTGCAGTAAAAGCATTCATTCTCTTGAGTCGAGCCGGATTTGGTCTTGGGTTTAGGCTTGATAGCTTGGATCTCATCCGAAATCTTGCCCTTACCTTTGACCCAAGTCTTAGCCTTCTTCTTGAAGCTTGTACTCTTTTGCACAATCATCACATGACTGTTGCTTTTCTTAATGCTGTCCTCTGCAGTCTTAAGCATCATATGCAGTTCGGTGAGATTCTTGTCTAAGCCGTTCATATGGAAAGTCATAATGAACTGCCCATAGCTTGCAGGAAGCGAAGCAAGAATCAAATATGTCGCCAACTCTTGACTAAGTGGAAAACTAAGTTTTTCCAAACTCTTTGTGTAACCAACCATCTTGATCACATGTGGGCTCACTGGACTATCCTCAGCTAGCTTACTCTCAAACAATTTCTTTGAGATCTCATATCTCTCAATCCTTACTTGTGTCTCAAACATACCTTTGAGCGCCACGATCATATCGTATGCCTCAATATTCTCAAACTGCTTCTAAAGGTTTGAGTTCATGGCAGCAAGCATGAGACAGCTAATATCAAGGCACTCATCACAAGCCTTTTTATAGGCTGTTTTAATAGCAGTAGCAGCATTCTCAGCAGGCACATCAGGAATTGGTTCCTCTAGAACATGTTCCTTTTTATCTTGCCTAAGAACAATTCTCAGGTTGCGGGACCAATCTACAAAATTTGTTCCATTTAGTTTTTCCTTATCAAGTATCGAACATAAAGCAAAACTGGATGTAGGTACAGCAGTTGGTGCCATGATCTACAACATAAAATATGCAAAACTAATATATATGTTCAAGAAAAGTAACTTCTATTAAACAATTTAACGAAGATACTCCCACTAAATACCATATCCCTCTAATGACATTTAGTGATTCAAGACCCATAATCAGTTAATCTACTAGGGAGCTTTGGCATCACTAGTAGAAGATCAGTGAATTTGGTAAGCAACCCTTTGCTAATCATATCTCTATATGACTCTTGTTGTTGGGCAGCATCTCTATGCTCCGGCACCCAACCCTATGCCCCAAAGTTCATAACCGTTATGATGACCTTGTCAAGTTAAACCAACGCTTGCGTGTAAGTGTCCGACACAAACCCATCTAGTCAAGGAATATTAATGGCACTCTGCTTTAGCAAAACCTACCATTAAAATACAAGGCTATGGATGGTTCAGCTAATTGGGAGGGCATCAATTTAACTTAATATTATCTGAGGGAATTTTACTTCTACCATGTTAAAAGCATATCAAGCAATTAAATAGCATGCATAGAAAGAAAATAAACAGGAATATAAGGGCATTCATAGACAATCAAATTGCAATGTGATATAGTATGACCCTTCCTTATGGTGATATCTATCGCCAAGCATCCTATTCGTCATGTCTCCAAGTTGCCAAAACCTCCAAGTACTCCCACTAAGCCATTACTCCTAACAGCACTAGTGATAAAAATACAAGGAGTGAATGAGCACCACAAGTCGACATGCAGACCGTTATACAAATATAGACAGCCCTAGGCTGCAATAAACATGACACGCAGGTCATGAACATTACACACATGCATGCATCTCATACATCATGGGTCATACTATTCACATCAATCCATGCAACAATGAGTTAGGCATGGAATAGCATTCTATCGGGCAACAAGAACACACACTATACAAAAAACGCGGTACGAATACCCAGCACCGCGGTCCCGCTAGCCGGTTAGCGGGCGGGTTTCGAAGGGGCAACGCGCTCAAAACTTTTCCTAGAACATGAATCTTATTCACATAACCGAGCCTTGGAAATCATCAGATTAATCATATTAACCCTATTCCGAACCGATTTGAGCATCGCCTTGATACGACCACACACTGCGGTATACTCCGATGGCGGAATTCTGAATGGTAGGAGTATCATGCAATGTGATCGTGCACAAGCGCAATAATATATCTGGTACTTATCAATCGCAACTCCGATTCGATCAACCACATTGATCTTCGCGTGCTCTAATGGATTTACGATCACTGTGTGCCCCGATGGTGGAAACCGACCGGTTGAGGCAAGTCGTGATACGACCATGCAAGCACGATTATGGAATAACGAATAAAAACCCATCTTACCACCAATGCACATGGACGATCATATCGACCACCGCCAAAACAGAGATAGATCACATCTATAACTTCCACATATCCCAATATGTGTCCAATCCGAATCTAAAACTAGACGTTATGACTCTGATACCACTGAAGGGTTACGGGTAAGGCTACGATAGCATAAACAAAAATTTACCGCGCAACCAAGGAACTTCCGCTAGTAATAGATCATGAGATTACCGCTAGACGCCACCGACTGTGAGCGTATAGATTCATTGTAGCGTGTTGACGCAGTCGTAGTCGTACTCACGACTCGTCTCCTCCTTCGAGTAGTCGTACTCGCCGTGCGTGTGCTCGTCCGAGTGGTCATACTCGCCGCGTGACTTCTCCTCCGACTCTGGTGATCATCACGATTTGCGGATAGTTCTAGTGATGATGCTTCGCAACAACACCTCTGAGGTATCCACACGTACGGGGCAGGATCACCATGCGCTGGAGTGCTAGCACCGGTAGCATGGTTGAGAAGGCGTGGCTATTAGGGTTTCAGGATTTCTTCCAAAGATCATCATCTTCCTTCACCCCATGCCACCGCCCCTCTTTATATAGGCATCCATGATGGATCTTGACCTTGAGGACCATTAGGAACTCGTGGCCTATATGAATTCAGATCAACATCCAATTCAAATCCTAGCCCTTTAAGTGTGCAACCCTACAGGTTCATGTGTAATCGTTATGACTCGGAAACTCTTTTCCGATAACCAGTCGTTAGCGGTACCTAGCAGCATATAACGATTCCCAAATACATATAGAATATATCAGACGAACCTTGATGTAATATGATTTATGACCAGGTCCTCATCACTTACGACTAGTTTGTACCTCTATACGACCAGGTTGTATTTGGTCACGACCTGTTCGTAACTCCTTACAACCAGGTTCTTACCATTCTGTGATTACGTTCGACCAGTCTACGACCAACACATATCTCCATACGACTAGTCCGTAACTGATCGAACTAAGTGACCTACTCATGCATTCTCCCTTTTCCTCACGATGTCTGGTTGAACTCCAGGTGAGATCTTGTGTCATTCATGGACTGTTCAATACTTTCTCGATCGAGTGTCGGATAACTTCATGTGGTCGACACTTCGACTACTAGTGGCATGGCTATGCACTTTCTTTATCCGATCACCACGAGGAGCCCAGAGACATCTCTCCTGTTATGTTAGGAGGAGCAAATCCCATCTCGACCAATCACGTCCCTCCGCATGTTTCATATCATACCCGAAAGCTACCTTTGTAACTACCCAGTTACGAGTAGCGTTTGGCAACGCCTAAGAGTGCTATTACACGTGTAGGGAACCATGCTGATCTCAGGTCTAAGGATTATACATCACCATAGATTCATAACAATCTCAATAGTGTCTCAATGATGAGTCTATCCAACCCCATGTTCTCTAACGTGTACTCACATTATTGATTCGATATCCCCATATCCATGACCGGTGAAACATGGCCATCAATCAATACATGTGCTAGTCATAGAGAGACTGGTGTTCCGACCAGTGCTATCCGACTAGGGATACATTTAGAACGATATCATATAAGTTAAAGAGTTCTACCAACAAGTCACATACTTATTGATCTATATCTGATGATTCATTCAAGGAACACGATAACATGTTATCAAAATCATGAACATAATGAAATATCATCATCTCTATGATTGCCTCTAGGGCATATTTACAACTATTATCAATAACATGGAGATGCATGCTAAAGGATATCATGAGGATGGATTTGTTTCAAAGGCAATGTATAAAATAGTCTAGGACCTCTTTTGAATTTTACTAGTCTTAGGAGAATGTTGGAAGACCGGGTTTTAGGATAAATATCGTACTATTAAGAGTGATCACAACTAGTAGCTTGAAAGCATTTCTTTGTGCTTTTGGATTAATCTAGGATCATGCATGCACTCAAAACTTGTTTAAAAAAATTCAAACATGCTCTCTATGCAAAATCGACAGTACTGGCGTGTTAACTGCGGAACTACCGCATTCCGGTTGTGCCGAAAATGTGACGGCGTGTTTTTTTCAGAGAGACACCCTTTTGGATTTCCTTGATTTTCTAGCTATGCGGTAGTACCGGTATTGTCAATGTGGAATTACCGCACATCAGAAGTACTGTTTTTGGGCGGAACGTTTTTTTCGAGAACGATGCATTTTTGAGTCATTTTGCCCATTTGCAAGAGCGGAACTACCGCCATTGTTTTCGCATAACTACCGCTCTGCGAGACCTTTGAAAAATAGCGCGCACATTTTTTCTAGAAGGGGTGCATTTGTGCTTCAACGAAGAACGGTAGTACCACAAGTTAATTGCAGAACTACCAAAAATCGGAACTACCGCATGATAGTTGGCGGTAGTACTGCACCAAATTCTCAACGACTATGTCAAACGCATTTAATACCTCTGTTATAGCCGTTACTGTGCTGACACTGGAGGTGCGGTAGTACTGGCCATTACATGGCGGTACCGATTATCTTTAAAATTTTTGATTTCTTCCTCCAACTGTCGTATTTGGTTATGGAGTGTATAAATACATCCCCACCAGCTCTAGGACAGGTTGTTGAGCACTCATTAAACACTCTTGAGCTTAGAGCATTCATTTCACACCTCATTCTCTCTTGTTGCATCTTTTGTGAGGTTGTTGAGCAAAATCAAGTGCATTCATTCTAGTTGGATCCATAGCACTTGAGTGCCGGCAAGCGAAGGTCAAGGTCTATTACTCTTGGTGTTTGTTGACACATAGACGGCTTAGCTAGAGTTTACGCAGTGATCTCTTCCAGAAGATTGTGAAGAGGCCTAGCGCCGATTGTGATTGGTTCGGTGTTCACCAACTCCGGAGGGGAGGAAGAACAACCACAAGTGAAATCGAGGGAAGGCTTAATTTGTGGAGCCGACTTGATTGGGTCAAGCTTCCACAACGTGGACTAGTGAAGATCGATAAATCTTCGATACCACGGGAAAAACCTGTAACAGCCCAATTTTTAGGATCGGATGTTAATATTTAATTAGGCGATCTAATAAATATTTGGCAGTGTTTTAAAATTTTCCCGTGTTTAAGTAAAAACATTGCTTCTAAAATCAAATTAAATTAATTAAAAGGTTGCATTTAAAGTCAAATCAAATTGTTTGAGAGACTGCAATTAAATTAAATATTTTGTTTCTTGTTTCCGCATGCATTTCAAAAATCATGATGCATACATTAGTATCACCATTCTCATTTTCCAATTCGATCGACCACGGGCGAAACGATCGCGTGTCCCTTCTTTTCCGATCATCTCTTCCATTTTCTGACCCTGTCAACTCATGTCACTTCTCTCCTTCAAATCTCAGCTAAAAATTCAAAATTAAGTCATGTATGTCATACCACGATGATCGTCATCGCATGAGCAATCCAATTCTGCAATTTATTTTCGCATGCATGGCAGTTTGAGCGAATTCGCAAAAAGGAGCAAAGAACTAGTAGATAAAACACGAGCATGTCCATTCTTTATTTTTCCAACTTCTCTCCTCGCAATCACCACCAAAAACAAAAAAAAATATGCAACGCATGTTATAACGTTGCGATCGTTGTCTCGAAGGCTTTCTGTTTCTTTAGTTAGTTTACACATGCAAGGTCGTTTGGGCGACCTAAAAGAAAGAGAGAAGAAAAACTATACTGCTATTCATCTCCCAAACAAGCAAAACATTTATAGATTTTTAGAGAGCATCACACATTGGATAAATTCCTGAAATTTTTACCTGAGCATCTACATTATGTCAGGAACCTTCCCTAAAAATTTTGTAATTTTTGGAGCTAAGAAACTATATCTAAAAATTACCTGAACACCCTCAATCATTTTGTAAAATCTGGAATTATTGTTCATTCGTAAATTTGTTACCAGCCAAAACCAGCCCATTCCATGCCATTTCTTGTCCAGCCCAAGCCACCCCCACTGCACCCACTGCCGGCCATTGCCCTTTTCTCTATTGTCCCATCAACCCCCAACCCAACTGAATCATCATGGCCATTCCTTCCCAGCCAAAGCAGCACCTTTTCCTCATTGCATCTCACGCCATCTGCCTCCTTTACCCACATCACCTCACTATCAATCATTGCAATCCTCACCACTTTAGCTTTCCGTTCATCCAAGTATTTCTCGCATGCATGAGCGTTTGAGCGCTTTGGAAAAGAGGAAGGGGAAGAACACGGTGCTGCACAGGAGCAAAGCAAAGCAGTCGGCGGCTCCAGAGCATGCAGTGCAGCATGCATGCATGCCTTCTGTCCTGTGCATGTGCGTGTATGTATGCTATGTCTGCAGCTCATGCAGGCTAGTAGTAGCAGCAGTGCAGCAGGGATGTTGCTCGGCAGTAGTAGGCGGCGGCGTTGGGTGCATGCAGCTAGCAGTAGCTCGGTAGAGCAGCTGGCAGCAGGAGCTAGGAGCAGCAAGCAGTGGCTTGGAGAGCAGCCGGGCACAGAGCAGTGCAGCAGCTCGGCGAGCTGGCCGCAGGCAGCGGCGCCGGGAGCAAGCAGCGCAACAGCAGCTCCATGGCCAGGAGCAGCTGTGGTGACCCGACGACGCCGAGGACGCGGGCGACCGGGAGCTGCAGCGCCACGGAGACGACGGAGGACGCATCAGCGGCTTGCGGTGCTCGGGCGGCACGACGGCCGGTTGGCACGGCAGTGGCCGAGACGGGGACGGCCGAGGTAGCGGCTCAGGACGCGGCGTCGAGGAATGAGCTGAGACGGAGGTTGGTGCGGTGCATGACTGGCATTGGCACGTCGTATGGGATGACACCGAGGTGGAGACGGTCGAGCCAAGGAAGCAGGGCGAGGCGGTGTCGACGACGACTACAGTAGACACGGACGAGAGGCTGAACGGACGTGGGAACGGCGACGACTACGGTGGACGTGGACGCATAGCCGAGAGGACGTCCGGTGATATTTCGCACGCCTAGTGCCGCGGTAAAAATCTTTAGTGTCAAATGGTGTTTATGATATTAGTTGTGCATGTTGCATATTAGTAATTAGCATGACATCTATTTATGCATGTCTATTTATAAAAATATTTTGGTAGCTTATGGCCGGTATAATTCTCCGGTTAGGTGGTATTTGTGCGTAGGCATGTCATGTGATGTATGTCGGTAGATACAAGTAATTTTATCATCGTAGCAAAATATGTATCTTTGATCGGTGGATACTAGATTAAATATATAAGTCGATTATTTGATCGGACGATATTAATATAAAGTCGCATGGAAGCTTGTGGTGATCTTAGAGGATAAATTAATTGGAGGTTTTCCCTCACGTTGGATTAGCATTTTTAGGAGATAGGACGCATAAGGATTTGATGAATTATTACTTGAGGGATAGCTCTTGTGATGATGATTAAGGAAATATGAATGTTGAATCGGACAATTTATTTAATCGTGAGCAAGTTGGTTGGATGTCTTAATTAATATCTATGTGAGTTATACATGCTAGAATTGGGAGAGGGTATGATTGCATTATTTGATCGTGGATAAATATTTGGATTACCATGTATATAGTAGTTAAATCCTATGTGCCGAGTTGATAGAATTGTACGCTCTATTGGATTAGTAGATAAATGATTATTAGTTGATCGTAGTGGCACATATATGATTGGATTGGTGGAGGTCATTCGAGACTATGTTCGGTGGTATGAATATGAGTAATCGATTAGTGAGCTATTAAGTATTGGAGGTGCATTTAAAATGTATTGCTCATTAGGTGTCGGTTAGTCTTTTAAACCTCGGTTGGTAGAAATTTTGGGTGCATGCGAATATGAATTGCCGAGGCGATACTAGTAGAGCTAGATAGTTAGTATTAGCTTAAATAATATATTGGAGAAGGGTTGATGGATTTAGGCATGGTATTATGCCCACAAGTCGGTGGATTTCGTACAATTATCGGATAGATTGTATGGTTGGAAGATTTTTAATCCGGACGTTGTGTGGTTGGATGGGCTACTTTGATTATGACAGGAGCTAGGTTAGATTGAGTTAAAAAGTATTTTTATGTTGTAGAAATTACAGAAAAGAATTATTTTTACACTACAAAATGCTTTTAACTTCGAAAATTCATAACTAATTCATATGAACTCCAAATGAGTTGAACCAAATTATTTTAGTCTTATAATTTTATTATATATTTAGATATGTAATTATTTTATTCACCGTTGTTCTATAAATTTCTGCTTAAAATTGGGTTTCATATGAATAGTAATCGAAGCCCATTTTTCAGCATTTTTCCAAAAACTGATTTTCAAACCGCCATAACTTTCACATACGAAATCCAAATGAAATAATCATTTAACCTAAATTCATCTAAAATGATAATCTAGCTACTATAAAATTTCATTCATTTTTGAGAACTTTGAATTTTTGGATTTTCTCGGTGTTTATTCGATGTCCCTATTTCTATAGAGTCCGAGTTGTCGCAACTGAACGACTACGTAATCGAGAGTGAGCAAGTGAGCTCCCAGCAAGGCAAGCATTATTTGAAATTTCTTTTGTATCATATTGATCCCAGTTTTATTACACTAGTGTTTGAAATGCAATGATATTGCCTACATGCTATTTTCGGTATAACGTTATTGTAATACTCTGAAAAAAATAAATGAATAAATAATAATAACGTCTTAAGGGTCGGTGCGTAATTAATCAAATAGTACACGTGAAAATAGGATAATTCCGAGTTTTTAAGAGCTATTTAAATAGATCGTTGGAATTTTAGAAACCCTAGCAGTTTTTCTTTTTCCACCCAGCCGCCGCCAGCGCTTTGTTTCGGCTACCGCACGCGTGAACTCCTGCCGCTGCGTGGACTTCGCTTTATTCTTCGGCGCCGCTGATTCCCCTTTGCTCCTGCCATCTCCTACCGGTTCGGCACCGTCTGCATAAAAGCTGCAGGTGCGACGCCATCTACCCGTGTGCTGGTGCGTGATTTCCATCGCCTGCGTTTTCGGTTGCGGTGCGTGTGTGCCATGACGTCCTGCTGCTGCCCATGAGTCTACGGCACATCTCGGCTGCACCTCTTTTTTTTGGTTTGCTTGCTGCTGCCGTGCGTGTGTGTAGATGGAAAAAAAAACTACCGAGTAAGTAATCAACTGATCTACAAATTGCATGCACGGTTGTGTTGTTGTGACTAGAAAAAATGGTTGCTACATGAATTGCTCTTGACCATGAAGGCTTGAACAGTACTTAAGAGATTAGAAAAAAAAAGATCGAGATCTAGATTCTTGTGGGTAACGATCTGTAATTTTATTTCCCTCTGTTTTACTTATTTATTTAGATATTAGAATTGAGATTAATTAGAGATGTTATAGAATTTTCTAATCGAGGGCTGTTTAGTATGTCTGTTTAGTCTGCTATTCTGTTGAACGATTTATTCGGGTACCTTAATGGCAAATTTTGAAAATATCATCTACTAGTTAATTGTAGATAATTTCGATATCTTTCTATAGCATTTTTAATCATGTCGAGCGGACAAGTAGATTTCGAGATATGAATTTTGGAAGACTGCTGTCTTTGCGGTTGTCGTCTTTCGGCGCTGTTTTGGTAGACTGTGGATTAAAAATAGTAAATAGCCTAATTAGAGTTTTTGATCTACATGAAAGTTGTAGATAATTGTCTAAGGGTTCTGTAGAATCTGAGAACACGCATTTTGGTTGAGTAAAACAAAAGTTATGAATTTAGTAAGACTGCTGTTCCGAAGCGGACAGACCGGCTTTCTGGGCTAAAAACGGAGGGTTAGATGATTTAATTAGAAGACTTTGTAATCTAAGAAAATGTGGATAATCTTATGAAGAATCCAGAATGGGGTGGTTTGTCGTGATCGGACTTTTGAGTCAAAAGTTATGTTCGTTTTAGTACTAAGACAGCAATGGGTAACTTTTCGGTACCGGAGTAGCGTGGTATATTTGGGGACGGGTAGGAGCGAAGTATATTGATTGCTATTCTTGTTGCTGTAGCTTGTATTGAAGTTTGTGTATTTAATATAGGAGAGGCGTCGTGCTTGTTGCCATCTTCTAGACAAATCGTGCGTCGCAACTAGTAAAGGCAAGTGCATGGTAGACAGCGATCAATGATGATCACTGTGATTCTTTATCTTCTATTACCATTATTGTTGTGCTTTTATTGTATTTAATTGCAAACGATGGAATGGTATGGTTATATCTTTGTTGACAATCATGATGAAAAGTTAGATATGATGTATATGATGGAATTTGCATTTTCATACATAAGCATCTTTGCATATGAGCTGGTGATCATGAATGATCACAACTCCACGGGAGTGGAGGAGGTCCCCGATCCTTATGGAGGAACGGGCTTGAGAGTGAATGTTGTCGCGAGCATTCACTCATGCTATACCGGTATACGCGAAAGAAGTGCATGTGGACATGTAGATTAGATTTGCATTGGTACATGAGATTAATGGATGTGAATCAAAGAGAAGATAACTGCATGAGAATATTAATAGAAGTACCTGTGATGATAATGAAGTTATTGAATGCTGTTGATTTGTTATTGTTCGTTGTTTATGGATGTGTTTGCTGAATCGTGGACTCACCCTTGCTCTTTTGTTGTCTTTAGGTGACCTTGAGGGCGCCGTAGTGGAGACCAGTAGGGCACATGGACAACACATGATCATTTGCCATAAGAATCTTTTCATTCAAAATTGGATTACTCTTGGACATGTTAGGGGTTGAATAAAGTTTAGTACAACGTTTTGGACTAGACTATTTGTTTTAATAATTTGGATTCATTGGTTGATGCTATTTTGGACTATTTACCTGGTTATATTCCCCTTGATTATTTATTATCGTTTGATCCATAATTATGCATGTTCTTTTGTGATCCATGGATATGTTTATTGTTGCTTTCTTGCTGTAAATTTTATGGTGTGTCAATAATTATTAGTTTAGAGAGTAGTGTGGTGGCATTCTAGGCTCAGTGTTGGGCTGGGGTGTTACAGTTGGTATCAGAGCGGGCTTTAGGTCCGTGGTGAATAGATTAACACCTTAGGCAAACTAAAATTGTTAAAATTTGTTTTAGTTGTAGTAAAACAACTAAAATATGCTAATGGTTAACTAACCTAAAATTTGACACACTAGTGCACAGTAGGTTAGAGAGAGGTACGAATATAGTTTTACGCTTCCGGTATGTTGTTCATTGATGCATTATTTTATTTTGATCTTTGAACTCATTGTGTATTGTTGATTGTGGTTGATAGCTATGCCGAAGGGTAGAGAACGTGGTCGTGGTGGCCGCGGTCGTGGAGGTCGGGGCCGCGGGCGAGGTTCCGTGGAGCCACCTCCTGTAGTAGATGAGTCGATGGTGAGGGGTTCTTTGTTGACCCGCCTCCGGTTGTGGTCCAGGATGAGACCCCCGCTTTGCTGAGAGAGTTGGTGGGAGAGATCCGTGCTCTTCGTCAACAGGCGCCGGCAGCCCCTGTTGCTGCGGCAACTGTTGTTGCGCCTGTCGCACATCCACCGGTTCTGGAGCGCGATGTCACCGTGAGTGGATGGGGTTGAGGTTGGATCCGTTTGACGGGCACACCGGTCGAGCGTGGTGGTTGCGCTACATGGAGAGGCGCTTTGGAGCTTTGGAGATGTCTTCACATCGAGGGTCCGTTTGTAGCCTTTCACCGAAAGGGCAAGCGGATATTTGGTGGGGGGCGTGTTGTCTTGAGGACCGCCACTCAAGGGCCGCCACTTGGGAGGACTTTGTTGATCGAGTTCAAGGGAAAGTTCTACCCTACTCTTTTGTTGAGAAGATGGAGGTTGCCTTGACGACCTTTGCTCGGGGAAGAGGTCTATTCTTGAGTATGAGGTGAGTTCAACAACTTGGTTCGCCGTCCCTTGATGCTAACGATGATCTTCAGAAAGCCAAGAGGTTCCGTCGGGGTCTCAATTCTGAGTACCGACATGTGTTGAGAGCTACTCCACTCCGTGACTACAGCTCTGTTGTGGAGCAAGCTAGGGGCATGGAGTTGGAGATGCAGCTCACAAAGGGGCAGCAAGCCTCTCGTGGGTCGGTTGCTTCGGTGGTGACGGAAGAGGAACTCTAGTGAGGAAGTGGAGTGCATTCGACCCCACTTTCAAGAAATTCAAGGAGGACCGCAGATCTTTCAAGTCTAGCGATCGAGGCCGTTCTCTTCTTGGCGCCTCGTCCTTTGCAGTACTCCGGCTCTTCGTCTGTCCCTGCGGGGCATGCTTTGCTTTAAGTGTGGTGATGGACACCGCGCTGCTGAGTGCTCTTGGACGGGTGATTGCCGTCAGTGTGGCCGACCGGGTCACAAGGAGCGGGTGTGTCGCCAGAACCCCGCTAGTGTGATCAAGTGGGAGCTGTGCCATCTTCTTCTTGATGGGTCTGCTCGAGGATCTTTCCGGATGATGATCGCTCCTCCGGTACGCCATTTCCTTGACTTGGGCGCCTCGGTAGGGTACTCTTGGCGGCCGCCACGTTCGCACCGCCAAAGTTGCACGACCGGCTTTACCTGCACCGCCACAGCAGATTGTCGGGGCTCTTGCCGCCCCGCCGTCGTCTTCTTTCGCCATGGCGCCACCTGGAGTGTACGCCATGCCTACTGCAGAGTCTGCGGGTCGTCCTGACGTGGTGACAGGTACTTTGCTTGTGGATTCGTTTGATGCTTTAGTCCTTTTTGATTCGGGGGCTACCTTTTCGTTTGTCTCGACGGCGTTTGCTAGGAGAGCGAACTTGGGTATGCAGTGGATTTCTCAGTCAGTGTTGGTTAGTTCTCCTGGGGGTATTATTGCTAGTTCTACTGTTTGTCCTGGGTGTTCTATTGTCATTGATGGAGAGAAGTTCACAGCGAATTTGATAGTTATTCAAATGGAGCCGTTCGACGTTATCTTGGGTATGGATTGGTTGCACTCTTATCGAGCCGTGATATCCTGTTTCTGTAGAACAGTCTCTGTGCAGACCTCGTCTGGGGAGACTTTGACTTTTCAGGGGAGTGCGCCTCCGCGCTCTCTTTCAATGTTGGTCGGACTGTTCCGGGTCGTGTGCAATGGCCAGGGCTTCTTTTAGCTCTTCTTGAGAAACCGAGTGTGGCCCGCAGATTGAGGAGATTCCAGTGGTTAGTGATTAACCAGATGTGTTCCCAGTTGAGCTTCCGGGCTTGCCACCTGCGCGAGACGTGGAGTTTCGCATTGATCTTGTTCCGGGTACTCGTCCCATCTCGATGTCTCCATATCGATTAGCACGTCCATTTCAGGACGAGTTGAAGAAGCAGTTGGATGATTTGTTGGCTAAAGGTTTGATCAGGCGTAGTGTATCGCCGTGGGAGCTCTGTTACATTCACGAGAGAAGAAGGATGGGAGTTGGCGCATGTGTATTGATTACCGTGCGCTTAATGCAGTAACAATCAAGAACAAATATCCATTGCCCCGCATTGAGGACTTGTTTGATCGGTTGAATGGAGCTCAAGTGTTCTCCAAGATCGATCTCCAGTCAGGGTATAATCAAATCCGTGTGCGTGAGCAAGATGTAGAGAAGACTGCTTTCTCCACCAGGTATGGGCATTATGAGTATAAAGTTATGTCTTTTGGATTGACTAATGCACCTGCCATTTTTATGGAGACCATGAACAACATGTTACACGAGTATCTAGATGATTTCGTGGTGGTGTTTATTGATGACATTCTTATCTATTCCAAGACCAATGAGGATCATGAACATCATTTGAGGCTGGTTTTAGATACTTTGAGAGAGCACAAATTCTATGCTAAGTTGAAGAAGTGTGAGTTCTGGATTTCAGAAGTGGGTTTTCTGGGTCATGTGATTAACCCTCGGGGCATTCTTTGTTGATCTAGCCAAGGTCTCCACAGTGGTGGATTGGAAGAGGCCGACTAATGTGAAGGAGGTGAGGAGTTTCTTGGGATTGGCTGGTTATTATCGACGTTTTGTGCAGGATTTCTCTATCATCGCCAAACCGATGTCTCAGCTTACTCAAAAAGGTGTGAGATTCGAGTGGACAGATGAGTGTGAGCGCAGTTTCTGCATTTTGAATGACAGGTTGGTGACCTCTCCTATTCTCACTCTTCCCGAGCCGGGGAAGCGGTTCACAGTCTTTTCAGATGCGTTTCGAGTGGGTCTTGGCTGTGTGCTTATGCAAGACGGTAAGGTGATTGCTTATGCGTCAAGGCAGTTAAAGAAGCACGAGCAGAATTATCCCACTCATGATTTGGAGTTGGCTGCGGTTGTCTTTGCTCTCAAGATTTGGAGGCATTATCTATACGGCGAGCCTTGTGATATTTTCACAGATCACAAGAGTCTCAAGTATATCTTCACTCAGAAGGATCTGAATTTGAGGCAAAGGAGGTGGTTGGAGTTGATCAAGGACTATGATCTTACTATTCAGTATCATCCAGGCAAGGCCAATGTAGTTGCGGATGCTCTTAGTCGCAAGGCGACTCCTGCTACTCTAGATTGCCTCATTGCTGATTTTGATCGCATGGGAATATCTTATTGTTATGCGGGCACAACACATGTTGAGACACAGTTGATTCTTGAGTCAGCAATTCCAGACCGTGTGCGGGAAGCACAACAGAGTGACCGGTTATTACAGGAGGTTAGGAAGCATCTGGAGGAGGGCAAAGAGGGTGATTTTAGCATGGATGATTCTGGTACTTTGAGGTTTAAAGGCCGTCTTTGCGTACCACAAAGGCGGAGGTCAAAGATGATATCTTGAGGAGGCACATCGCACTCCATACTCGCTCATCTGGTGAGACTAAGATGTATCGAGATCTGAAACAGAATTTTTGGTGGAAAAGAATGAAGGTGGACATTGCTAACTATGTGGCTTCTTGTGGTGTTTGTCAGCAAGTGAAAGCTGAGCACAAGCGTCTGCGCAGGTTGTTGCGACCTTTGGAGGTTCCCAGTGGCCTTGGGACGATATCTCTATGGACTTTGTGGTGGCGTTGCCTCGTTAGCGCGAGGAAGGATGCGATTTGGGTAGTGGTGGATCGATTCAAGAAGTCTGCGCACTTCATTCCTATTCGCACGACAAATTCAAATGAGTGATCTAGCTCCTATTTATGTGCGTGAAATAGTAAGATCGCATGGTGTGCCAAAGACCATCATTTACAGCGACGCCAAGTTTGTCTCAAGTTCAGGGAAAGTCTGCGAGTGCATTGGGCACACAGCTCATTAGTCTGACATTTCACCCACAAGCAGATGGGCGATCGAGCGTACTATTCGGACTTTGGAGGACATGTTGCGATCTTGTGTTCTATCTTGGAAGGGTAGTTGGGAGGACCAGTTGCCACTTGCAGAGTTTGCTTATAATAATAGTTACCATTCGATATTAGAGCCGCGCCATTTGAGGTTCTCTATGGGCGGAAATGCGGATCGCCGCTTTGTTGGGATGCGATTGGAGAGAAGCGCTTTTAGGGTCGGACCGGATTGAAGACCGTTGAGCGTGTGGCCATGGTGAGGCAGAATTTGTTGGCAGCTCAGAGTAGACAGAAAAGTTATGCTGATATGAGGAGGCGTGACTTGGAGTTTGCGGTGGGTGACGAGGTGCTCTTGAGAGTGTCTCCCACTAAAGGTATTGTTCGGTTCGGTACCAAAGGGAAGCTTAGCCCGAGGTACGTTGGACCGTTCCCGATTATTGCAAGAATTGGGAAGTTAGCCTACCGCTTGGATCTTCCTGAGTCCATGCGTGGGGTTCTAATGTGTTTCACGTCTCGATCTTTGAGAAAGTTTTGAGAGACCCGAGCATAAGATTTCATTAGAGCCACGACTATTGAGCAAGATCTCACGGTTGAGTCGCGTCCGCGCGATACGGAAGGTCGGAGCGAGTCTTTGAGGCACAAGACGTTGGTATCGTCAAGGTCTTTGTGGGCGATCATCGAGAGAGAAGCGACTTGGGAGTTGGAGTCTCGTATCTTGCGAAATATCGGAGTTGTTCACGTCGCACGTGTTATTTTGTTGTTTAATTTCAGCGATGTAGTTGTTCTTTGAGTAGATCGCGAGTAGAATTCGGGTCGAATTACATTAAGAGGTAGAATGTAATACTCGAAAAAATAAATGAATAAATAATAATAACGTCTTAAGGGTCGGTGCGTAATTAATCAAATAGTACACGTGAAAATAGGATAATTCCGAGTTTTTAAGAGCTATTTAAATAGATCGTTGGAATTTTAGAAACCCTAGCAGTTTTTCTTTTTCCACCCAAATACGCCATGACCTTTGTTTCGACTCCACGCGCGTGAACTCCTGCCATTGCGTGGACTTCGCTTTATTCTTGGCGCGCCACGATTCCCTTTGCTCCTGCCATCTCCTACCGGTTCGGCACCGTGCATAAAAGCTGCGAGTGCGGCGCCATCTACCCGTGTCTTTGATGCGTGATTTCCATCGCCTGCGTTTTCGGTTCTGCGGTGCGTGTGTGCCATGACGTCCTGCTGCTGCCCATGAGTCTACGGCACATCTCGGCTGCACCTCTTTTTTTTGGTTTGCTTGCTGCTGCCGTGCGTGTGTGTAGATGGAAAAAAAAACTACCGAGTAAGTAATCAACTGATCTACAAATTGCATGCACGGTTGTGTTGTTGTGACTAGAAAAAAATGGTTGCTACATGAATTGCTCTTGACCATGAAGGCTTGAACAGTACTTAAGAGATTAGAAAAAAAAAAGATCGAGATCTAGATTCTTGTGGGTAACGATCTGTAATTTTATTTCCCTCTGTTTTACTTATTTATTTAGATATTAGAATTGAGATTAATTAGAGATGTTATAGAATTTTCTAATCGAGGGCTGTTTAGTATGTCTGTTTAGTCTGCTATTCTGTTGAACGATTTATTCGGGTACCTTAATGGCAAATTTTGAAAATGTCATCTACTAGTTAATTGTAGATAATTTCGATATCTTTCTATAGCATTTTTAATCATGTCGAGCGGACAAGTAGATTTCGAGATATGAATTTTGGAAGACTGCTGTCTTTGCGGTTGTCGTCTTTCGGCGCTGTTTTGGTAGACTGTGGATTAAAAATAGTAAATAGCCTAATTAGAGTTTTTGATCTACATGCAAGTTGTAGATAATTGTCTAAGGGTTCTGTAGAATCTGAGAACACGCATTTTGGTTGAGTAAAACAAAAGTTATGAATTTAGTAAGACTGCTGTTCCGAAGCGGACAGACCGGCTTTCTGGGCTAAAAACGGAGGGTTAGATGATTTAATTAGAAGACTTTGTAATCTAAGAAAATGTGGATAATCTTATGAAGAATCCAGAATGGGGTGGTTTGTTGTGATCGGACTTTTGAGTCAAAAGTTATGTTCGTTTTAGTACTAAGACAGCAATGGGTAACTTTTCGGTACCGGAGTAGCGTGGTATATTTGGGGACGGGTAGGAGCGAAGTATATTGATTGCTATTCTTGTTGCTGTAGCTTGTATTGAAGTTTGTGTATTTAATATAGGAGAGGCGTCGTGCTTGTTGCCATCTTCTAGCCAAATCGTGCGTCGCAACTAGTAAAGGCAAGTGCATGGTAGACAGCGATCAATGATGATCACTGTGATTCTTTATCTTCTATTACCATTATTGTTGTGCTTTTATTGTATTTAATTGCAAACGATGGAATGGTATGGTTATATCTTTGTTGACAATCATGATGAAAAGTTAGATATGATGTATATGATGGAATTTGCATTTTCATACATAAGCATCTTTGCATATGAGCTGGTGATCATGAATGATCACAACTCCACGGGAGTGGAGGAGGTCCCCGATCCTTATGGAGGAACGGGCTTGAGAGTGAATGTTGTCGCGAGCATTCACTCATGCTATACCGGTATACGCGAAAGAAGTGCATGTGGACATGTAGATTAGATTTGCATTGGTACATGAGATTAATGGATGTGAATCAAAGAGAAGATAACTGCATGAGAATATTAATAGAAGTACCTGTGATGATAATGAAGTTATTGAATGCTGTTGATTTGTTATTGTTCGTTGTTTATGGATGTGTTTGCTGAGTCGTGGACTCACCCTTGCTTTTTTGTTGTCTTTAGGTGACCTTCGAGGGCGCCGTAGCTGAGAACGAGTAGGGCACATGGACAACACATGATCATTTGCCATAAGAATCTTTTTATTCAAAATTGGATTACTCTTGGACATGTTAGGGGTTGAATAAAGTTTAGTACAACGTTTTGGACTAGACTATTTGTTTTAATAATTTGGATTCATTGGTTGATGCTATTTTGGACTATTTACCTGGTTATATTCCCCTTGATTATTTATTATCGTTTGATCCATAATTATGCATGTTCTTTTGTGATCCATGGATATGTTTATTGTTGCTTTCTTGCTGTAAATTTTATGGTGTGTCAATAATTATTAGTTAATAGAGTAGTGTGGTGGCATTCTAGGCTCAGTGTTGGGCTGGGGTGTTACAGTTATGTTGTGTGTAGATTAGTTTTATTCTATACTTGCTGGTTGTCCCTGATATTTCCCATAAACATATGCTTAAGATAGATGTTGTGATGATAAGATTGTTGTGTGTTGAATGCTTAGCCATTGCAGGTCTAGATAACACAGTAGATCAATTGACGGGACTAGCTCGTCAATTGTGGGAAACACATAACAACTCTTACTTTTCTTTTTGTACAGATTGCTACTTCTGGTCATTGAGTTAAATTTTGGTTATGTTAAAAAGGTTTTTGGGTCTGGACAAGTGCTTGTAGTGTGGGTGCTGTTATGCACGAGACCCGGGTTTGTGGTTGTCTTGTCTGGACCATTAAGTACCGAGCCATGGACGTTACACTCCAAGTAACGAGCGTACTATCACATGCGGGATATGGGTACCATACGGTTAAGTAAGGGGAAGGTTTTATTGGTTTGGACCGCAGGTGGAGTGAGGACATTGCGACCGTGAAAATCATGTGTTCCTTAGGAACCCAGTGTGATATATAATGTGCTTAATGAGCATGATTACCTATGTTGTGGGACGCAACATACTAACTACCTCACACTGGCTCCCTTCGCACAACATGTGTGCTCGCTAGCATTTGCTATATGTTTATGTCTAAGACGGGATTCATTCTCACATGGGTGGTCTATCTCAAAAGGATTTTCTTGCTAAAAATGATTGTATCTCGATTCTCCCCGGCCAGCATACCTAAGGAAGTGTAACACCCCAGCCCAACACTGAGCCTGGAATGCCACTAAACTACTCTCGAAACTAATAATTATCGACACACTATATAATTACAGCAAGAAAACATCAATAGACATAACCATGGACCACAAAAGAGCATGCATAATTATGGATCAAGTGATAATACATAAGCAAAGGAATTATAACCAGGTAAATAATCCAAAATAGCATCAACCAATGAATCCAAATCATTGAAATAAATAATCTAGTCCAAAATGTGACCTAAAATTTATTCAGTCTCTAACATGACCATGAGTAGTCCAACATTGAATGAAAAGGTTCTTATGGCAAATGATCATGTGATTGGAGTATGGATCTAATCCATGTGCTCTACTCGCTCTCAGTCACGGCGTTCTCGAGGATCACCTAAAAACAACAAAAGAGCAAGGGTGAGTCCACGACTCAGCAAACACATCAATATACAACGAACAGTAATAGATCAACAGCATTCAATAACTTCATTATCATCACATGTACTTCCATTACTATTCTCATGCAGTTATCTTCTCTTTGATTCACATCCATTAATCTCATGTATCAATGCAAGTCTAATCTACATGTCCACATGCACTTCTTTCACAGTATACAGATAGCATGAGTGAATGCTCGCGACAACATTCACTCTCAAGCCTGTTCCTCCATAAGGATCGGGACCTCCTCCACTCCGTGGAGTTGTGATCATTCATGATCACCACCATATGCAAAGATGCTTATGAATGCAAACATGCACACTCCATCATAAACATCATATCCAACTTTTCATCATGTTTATCAACAAAGATATAACCATGTCATTCCATTGTTTGCAGTTAAATAAAATAAAAGCACAACAATAATGGTAATAGAAGATAAAGAAAACAGTGATCGATCATTGATCGCTGTCTACCATGCACTTGCCTTTACTAGTTGCGACGCACGATTTGGCTAGAAGATGGCAACAAGTACGACGCCTCTCCTACATTAAATATTCAAATTTTAATACAAGCTACAGCAACAAGAATAGCAATCAATATACTTCGCTCCTACACGTCCCCAAATATACCACGTTACTCCGGTACCGAATAGTTACCCATAGCTGTCTTAGTACTAAAACGAACGTAACTTTTGACTCGAAAGTCCGATCACCACAAACCACCCCATTCTGGATTCTTCATAAAATTATCCACATTTTCTTAGATTACAAAGTCTTCTAATTAAATCATCTAACCCTCCGTTTTTAGCCCAGAAAACCGATCTGTCCGCTTCGGAACAGCAGGTCTTCCTAATTTCATAACTTTTGTTTTACTCAACCAAAATTCGCGTTCTCAGATTCTACAGAACCATTGGACAATTATCTACATCTTTCATGTAGATAAAAAACTCTAATTAGTCTATTTACTATTTTTAATCCGCAGTCTACCAAAACAGCGCCGAAAGACGACAACCACAATGACAGCAGCCTTCCGAAAATCATAACTCGAATTCTACTTGTCCGATCGACATGATAAAATATGCTATAGAAAGATATCAAAATTATCTACAATTAACTAGTAGATGATATTTTCAAAATTCGCCATTAAGGTACCCGAATAATTCGTTCAACAGAACAGCAGACTAAACAGACATACTAAACAGCCCTCGATTAGAAAATTCTATAACATCTCTAATTAATCTCCATTCTAATCTCTAACTAGATTAACAAAACAGAGAATAAATGAAATTCCAGATCGTTACCAGAGAAGAACGCCGAAAATATTTTTTTTTTCTTCTCTCCAAGTCCTTCCTTGACTTAACCTCTTAATGTGCATTCACTTGCAACTCAATACCGTACATCTGCCTTGGCCTCACGGTTTGCTGGCGACTTCCCTCGCGCTGGCCAAAGCTCCAAGGAACCACGTGTTGACTACTAACCAAAAAACCCAAGTGTTCACACGGCGGCACAAGCAGCCGATTGCCTCAACGCGAAGGCGAGCGGCTCCACGCGGCTAGGAAATTGATGGCAAGGCCCTCGGTTGCGCGAGCAGGCGCCGAGCAGGGAATGCACGAGGGCATGAGGCGCCTGCGCGTTGGCCGAGCGGAAGAAAGAAAACCAGAGAAGTGGCGGCGCAAAGGAACGAAGCCCAAAAAATAATAGGGTTTCCAGATCCTCTATTTATATAGCTCTAAAAAAATACTTTGAAATATCCTATTCTCATGTATCTAAATTCTTTAATTACGCACAAGCCCTTAAGACGTTATTGTTATTATTTTTTTTTTCAGAGTATTACATTCTACCCCCCTTAACAGAATTCGACCCCGAATTCTACTCGCCGTTCTACTCAAATAAAAACTAAACTATTGAAATTAAACAACAAAATAACACGTACCAGACGTGAACAACTTCGGGTATTGCTCGCGCATGCGAGACTCCAACTCCCAAGTCGCCTCTCTCTCAGACTGATGCGTCCACAGCACCTTGACGTATAACAACGTCTTGTGCCTCAGCACTCGCTCCGACCTCTCCAGAATGCGCGCCGGACGCGACTCAACTGTGAGGTCTTGCTCAATAGTCAGCGGCTCTAATAAAATCTTATGTTCTGGATCTCTGAAAGACTTTCTCAGCATCGAGACGTGAAACACATTATGAACCCCACGCATGGACTCAGGGAGGTCCAAGCGGTAGGCTAACTTTCCAATTCTTGCAATAACTGAGAACGGTCCAATGTACCTCGGGCTAAGCTTCCCTTTGGTACCGAACCGAACAATGCCTTTAGTGGGAGACACTCTCAAGAGCACCTGGTCACCCACCGCAAATTCCAAGTCACGCCTCCTCAAATCAGCATAACTTTTCATGCGCTCTGAGCCGCTAATGATTCTCGCCTCACCATGGCCACACGCTCAACGGTCTTCAATCCAAACCGACCCAAAGCGCCTTCTCTCCAATCGCATCCCAACAAAGTGGCGATATGCACTTCCGCCCATAGATAACCTCAAATGGCGCGCTCTAATATCGAATGGTAACTATTATTATAAGCAAACTCGCAAGTGGTAATCGGTCCTCCCAACTACCCTTCCAAGATAGAACACAAGATCGCAACATGTCCTCCAAAGTCCGAATAGTACGCTCATCGCCCATATGTCAATGGGTGAAACGTCAGACTCAAAGCGGGCTGTGTGCCCAATGCACTCGCAGACTCTCCCGAACTTGGAGACAAACTTGGCGTCCTGCCGTAAACGATGGTCTTTGGCACACCATGCGCCTTACTATTTCACGCACATAAATAGGAGCTAGATCACTCACCAATTTGTCGTGCGAATAGGAATGAAATGCGCAGACTTGCTGAATCGATCCACCACTACCCAAACTGCATCCTTCCCTCACGGCGAGCGAGGTAAGGCCACCACAAAGTCCATAGAGATATCATCCCAAGGCCACTGGGAACCTCCAAAGGTCGCAACAACCTGCGGGGCGCTTGTGCTCACTTTCACTTGCCGACAAACACCACAAGAAGCCACATAATTAGCAATGTCCACCTTCATTCTTTTCCACCAAAATTCTGCTTTGAGATCTCGATACATCTTAGTCTCACCAGGGTGAACAGTGTATGGAGTGCGATGTGCCTCCCTCAAGATATCATCTTTGACCTCCGCCTTTTGTGGCACGCAAAGGCGGCCTTTAAACCTCAAAGCACCAAAATCATCCATACTAAAATCACTCTCTTTACCCTCATCCAGGCGCTTCCTAACCTCCTGTAATAGCCGGTCACTCTGCTGTGCTTCCGACACGGCCCGAATAGTGACTCAAGAATCAATCTGTGTCTCCACATGTGATGTGCCGCATAACAATAGGATATTCCCATGCGATCAAAATCAGCAATGAGGCAATCTAGAGTAGCGGGAGTCGCCTTGCGACTAAGAGCATCAGCAACTACATTGGCCTTGCCTGGATGATACTGAATAGTAAGATCATAGTCCTTGATCAATTCCAACCACCTCCTTTGCCTCAAATTCAGATCCTTCTGAGTGAAGATATACTTGAGACTCTTGTGATCTGTGAAAATATCACAAGGCTCGCCAGATAGATAATGCCTCCAAATCTTGAGAGCAAAAACAACCGCACCAACTCCAAATCATGAGTGGGATAATTTCGCTCGTGCTTCTTTAAGCGCCTCGACGCATAAGCAATCACCTTACCGTCTTGCATGAGAACACAGCCAAGACCCACTCGAGACGATCTCAAAAGATCGTGAACCGCTTTCCTGCTCGGGAAGAGTGAGAATAGGAGAGGTCACCAACCTATCCTTCAAAATGCGTAAATCGCTCACACTCATCACCCACTGAATCTCACACCTTTTGAGTAAGTGAGACATCGGTTTGGCGATGATAGAAATCTGCACAAAACGCCGATAATAACCAGCCAATCCCAAGAAACTCCTCACCTCCTTCACATTAGTCGGCCTCTTCCAATCCACCACTGTGGAGACCTTACCAGGATCAACAGCAATACCCTGAGGGTTAATCACATGACCCAGAAAACCCACTTCTGAAATCCAGAACTCACACTTCTTCAACTTAGCATAGAATTTGTGCTCTCTCAAAGTATCTAAAACCAGCCTCAAATGACGCTCATGATCCTCATTGGTCTTGGAATAGATAAGAATATCATCAATGAACACCACCACGAAGTCATCTAGATACTCGTGCAACATGTTGTTCATGGTCTCCATAAAAATGGCAGGTGCATTAGTCAATCCAAAGGACATAACTTTATACTCATAATGCCCATACCTGGTGGAGAAAGCTGTCTTCTCTACATCTCCTGCTCGCACACCGGATTTGATTATACCGATCGAGATCAATCTTGGAGAACACTTGAGCTCCATTTAACCGATCAAACAAGTCCTCAATGCGGGGCAATGGATATTTGTTCTGTAGCGCCCCGTTTTTCGGAGTTTTTGAAAATTTTTAAAAGAGAACCGTTTGTTTCTTTTTGCCAAAAGCTTAATTTGGAAATTTCAGAAATCCCTTTCAGTTTAAAATGAGTTAATCAAACTTCAATTAAATTAAAGTTGGTTTAATTGAATTTTCTGGAATTTAAAATCAAAATTATTATTTTAAGAATTTTCTTGGATTTATTGGATTTTAGAAATTGATTTTCCTTTTCCTAAATTAAAAATTAATTTATTTGCAAAAGAAAAGGAAATTTAAAGTTAAAAGTATTTTTATTAAGTCTAGAATAATTCAAGGAATTTCTGTGAATTTTTCTAGAATTTTTGGAGTCTATTTGCTATTTTCTAAATTGCCTTTTGATTTATTTGAATTTCTGAAATCAAAAACGCATTTAAAATGAATTTCTGTGCGTGGTAAAAACCTAGCCGGCCCATCACGTTCCCCGCTCGCCCGCTCATGCGCTCGCCCTCACCGCTCGATCCTCATCGTGTGGCTCTCGCTCGCCGCGTCGCCTCGCTTGGGCCGTTGGATTGAGATCGGGCCGCTTTCGCTTTCGCGCGCTCTCCTTTCTTCTCCGCCGTTGGATCGCGATCCGACGCCATCGCCGCGCCGCGCCTCTTCCGCTTCCCACCGTCCGTCGAATCGGACGGCGCCCGCTCGTCTCCCTCGCCGCGCCTCTTCTCTTCCCACCGTCCGACGAAATCGGACGGCCTTCGTCGCCGCGTCTCCCGCTCCCCGTCGTCCGTCGGAATCGGACGGCGTCCGTTCGTCGTCTTCGTCGCGCCGCCGTTTTCTCCCACGTCCGCCGCGAATCCCGCCATATCTCGCCCGCGCCAAGCGCCGCGCCGTCCGTCCCGCCTCCGTCGCATCCGCTGCTGCGTCCGTCCGCCTCGCGCGCCCGCCCGCTCCGCTGCTTTCCCGCCATGAAGCTCTATAAAGCCGCCGCTCTTCCTCTCTCCTCTCTTCTTTCTCTCTCTCTCGGCCGATTCGCCGCCGCTTCTCCGTTCTTCCGCCTCCGGTCGTCTCGCGCCACGCCTTCTCTCGCACGCTGACGCCGTCTTCCCTGCCTCCGGCCGCCTCAAGCCTGCCGTCTCCCGGCGTCGCCGCCCGTTCCCGTTGCGCCGCCGTCGTCTTCCCGGCTCGGCCGCCCCACGCCGCGCCTCTCTCTCTCTCTCTCGACCAGGGGCGAGCCCGCGTGGCCACCACGTGGCGCCACGTCGGCGCGCGTCGGCGTTCTGCCACGTGGGCTGCTGCGTCGCCGATTGCATGCGCCGACGTCAAAATCCGGGTTTTCAATAGAAAATTAATTCCGAAAAATCCGAAAACCCTAAATCTATCATTTTATGTGATTTTGAAATTTCTTTTGGCTATAACTTTCACATCCGAACTCCGATTTGGGTGATCTAAATTTCTAAATTCATTTAAATTCATCCTCTTTCATTTGGTACTGGTTTTGTAATTTTTGGAGTTCATTTGGTGCTGTTTTATTTATTTGTTGCTATTCTCGCACGTGTAGATTCCGGCGTTTCGGAAGATTTCTTCGACCCGACGACCGAAGACCCTCTCCTCGCCAACGAAGGCAAGTCGTAGGCCTTTGACCATGTTGATCCTATTTTACAAATGTATATTGTATTAAAATATCATGCATGGCTAGTTTTATTAAAAATGGTTTTGGGAGTAGATAATTACCAAATTGCCATTATGCCTCCTTGATAAATTGGAAATGAAATGTCTCCTTGAATGACATATATCCTTGGACACCATAGGATGGTTAATACTAGTTGGACATAATTGTATTACCAACTTGGGAGCGTATTATTGCTTAGACATGCTTTAGTTACCCGCGGTACTTTCGATCACATGTTCAATGATTATTGAAATTTGACTAATGGAACTATGGAACAGTGGTGTGAGGCCACTTTTATTAAAAGATGTTGTGCCATGGCAGGGATTGCCATTTGGTCGGGATTGAACAAAAATGATTTATGCTCGGGCTTGAGGTAGGAAGCTAGAGTGGGTGTGTGATGCACATTGGGTTGTGGTAGACTTGTCTGAGCAGCCAACTAAGGACTTAACTTTGCAAGTCATTGATCTGGGTCACCTCGTGCAACCATAAGTCCGGTATGGGACGGACCTGGCCAACTAATTAGGGAAGTTTTGAGTCGGTTCTGTTAGGGTTGATTATTGGCGCAAGAGGGGGCTGTGATGGCGAAACCTTAGCGAGCAGAACCGAGGCAAAATGGAACTTTGTAAAGGCCTTGTGATAGTCACTTAGTCGCACACCCTCGGAAGTGTGTCAGACGGACATTGCAAGTGATTTATCTCTTGTGGGTAAAGCTGTACAACCTCTGCAGAGTGTCAAAATCTATTCGAATAGCCGTGTCCCCGGTTACGGACATGCCTGGTGATTTCGCGCAAGGGGTAGTATTTTGAAAATTGTGGTTTGGTTCGATAGAAACGTTTGGTTGGAATGGTTGGGAAGTGAACGGGATGTTCACTGTTTGATTCAAAAGAACTTGGTTATCTATGTATTATTCTTTTAAAATCCTGCTTTGCAATCTAATTAAGGTATTTATTGTTAAACTTGCTTTCTGCAAATTAACCATAAAGCCATCCTTGCTTAAGCCTGACATGAATACTACGTGCATACATTTCTCTACGACTTGCTGAGTACTTTATGTACTCACGGCTTCATGCCCTTTGTTGATCATCCAATGAGAAGAACCAGGAAATGTTGAGTACTATGAAGAAGGCTACTTTGAAGACTTTGCGAACTAGGTCGCGTCCTCCACTCGATTGCCTGTGGGCATGTCGATTGGGCTCCACGCATTTTTGAGATTTCCGCTGCCAGATACTCTGTTGTTGCTAAGCCCTGTGAGGCGACTTTTGTAAGAACCTTGACCATAAGGTCTTTGCTGTTTTAATTAATATTACTTTGTCTGCTTCATTAGTTCGTTGTTGAATGGTTATGATTACATCATTGTTGTAACTGTGCAAGCTAGCTACTGATCATGGGACTAGCTTGGTATGCACAGAGGGTCTCGGGGTTGTGTGAATCCCCGGGGTCCGACAAGAGATGGTATCAGAGCCATATCGACTGTAGGACGTAACCTTTAGCTAGATTGGTCGTCTTAGTCAAAAATTCAAAATATATTTTCTAAATCAAGCCAAGCAATTAACTTGACTAGAAATTCTTCTCTCATCTTATTCTATTCTTTCTTATCTTATTCTATTCTTTTCTTCTCATCTTACCCTCTTATATCATTCTTGAGTTCTTTTATCTTATCTTTTCTGGAACTTGGTTTTCAAATTTAAATTTGACTCCCTCGCCTCTGGATTATCCCTAGGATCGAGCCCTTCAAGATCAAGAAATGGAAGTTTTGGAAGCTCAAGTTCCGCCGTCTGTTCCCAGTTGACCCTCCGTAAAGATTAGATTGGTAGTTGCCCTCCCTAGTTTTAGTATCGTTTAGTCTGCGTAATAGTGCTTTTGTGCTTAAGTGTCCCTTTTGGTTTGCTTCTTGATAGCTTTCCGGCTATCCGTTCGTTGGGTAAAACCAATTTTGTCCGCATTAGGTTGATCCATCTACCTCCCTTGTTCCTCGCTCATCTCCATGCTTTCCCTCGCATCTAAATTGCTTTCTTCTTCTCGTCTATTAAACCTGTGAAGCTTTGTCGCAGATGGTTCGGACCGCAACTCCATAAGCCGTGATGAGACTCCAAGCGCCAGGTGCCCGTCTTCCCAGCCGCCAGCAGCATCCGGGTTTGAGTCGGTTCATGGCGGCCAGACGCGGTGATGAGCTCTTTGATGCACGAGCATGACTCGATGATGAATCGCCAGAACTGCATCTTGCCGCCTCGCTCGCCATGATGAATCGAGCAGCCAAGCGGTGCCACGCCCACGCCGCTCCACCCCGCTTTTCCTCGATCCAGTGGCGAGTTTCTAAGGACCCATCCGCCCACTTTCTCTAGCTCCTCGAGCCATTGGGCGCAGAATGATTGGTTACGCCCATGGAAAGAAGCTCGCTATCACCCGCTGTGATGATCGCGAGAAGGTTACAGATGCCACCCACCGGCTTGAAGGTACCGCGAGAATGGTGGGAGAACTATTGTGCCGCCCATGGAAACCCCGAGAGTATCACTTGGGCCGAAGTTTTGGAGCTTTCCGCCACTCCCATATTCCCGATGGAAAGGTGGAAATGAAGAAGAATGAGTTCCGTGAGCTGCAAAGAAGGCAACATGTCGGTGAGTGAATACCTTAACAGTTCACTCGGTTGTCCCGTTATGCCTCGGAGGGCGTTGCCACGCATGATGCCCGCGAAGCGCTTCAAGAGAGGACTCAACCCCAGCTTGAAGGTGCAAGTCATTGGGAATGATTATGCAGATTTCGGCAGACTGTGAACAAGGCCATGCTCATCGAAGAATCCGCCGTGAGTGGAAGAATCCCGCAAGAGAAAGATGATGCAAGACGGTGCCCATCGGTCTCACTCCCAGAGAGTCGAGAATGAATGTGCCGCCTCTGCCGTGTTGCTCCACTGTCACATTGAGCCCTCAGAGCAAAGACCTCGCCCAGCGAAAGGACCGCGGCTTCAACACTCCAAAGAACGGCCAGCCAAGGAATGTCAACCCCGCGCGGGATCATCGCTTTAAGTGCCATCACCGGGCACTTCGCCATTGCCCGCAGAGGCAAGGCCCTTCTCTGCTCGTTTCAACATGGGAGCTACCCGACCAGACCCCACTCAGAGTCGCACGTGGAGCCCTCGGACTCCAAGCGCACCGGTCAAGTCTCCTCACCTTTTGGAAGAGGTCGTGTGAACCACACCATTTGTGGAGGAAGCCCAGACAGACCGGACGTCGTCTTTGGGTAAGTTTCTTGTCAATTCAAAGACCGCCATTGCTTTGTTTGATTCGAGCTTCGCATTCGCTTGTTTCTGAGTTTCTTTGAAAGGCACCAGTTGGAAGTTTTGCCTCTTAAAAGTGTTTTGTTGGTTCATCTCCTGCTCGAATTGAGTACGAACCAAGGTTGCCCTAAGGTTAAAGTGACCATAGAAGGGTAGAATTCCTTGCTAATCTCATCATCATAGACACCAAGTCTCTTGATGTGATTTTGGGAATGGATTGGCTTGCCAATCACCAAGCCCTCTTGGATTGTGGTGGTAGAAGCATCACTTTGGTCATCGGATGGAACCAAGGTAAAGTTTGAAGCCTCCCGGAGAAACTAGCCGGATCTTTAGTCTGCGAGCGCTGTTGTGTCTTTGGAAGAAGTGCCAGAGTCGAGAGTTTCGGATGTCTTTCCCGATGACCTACGGAATGCCACGGCATCGAGACTTGGAGTTTGTCATCAATCTTGTTCCGTGAACTGCACCTATTTTCAAGAGACCCTCTGATTGCCTCACAATGATTTGGTTGAACTAAAGAAGCAAATTGAAGAAATGCAAGAGAAAGGTTTTGTCAGGCCAAGTTCTTCACCTTGGGAGCCCGGTGATCTTTGTTGCAAAGAAGGATGGTACCCAACGGATGTGTGTGGATTACTGAGCCCTCAATGAGGTCACCATCAAGAACAAGTACCCTCCGCCTGTGATCGATGATTTGTTTGATCAGTTGAAAGGAGCCGGAGTGTTCTCCAAAATAGACTTGAGGTCAGGATACCACCAGTTGAAGATTCGTCCAGAGGATATCCCCAAGACAGCTTTCTCAACCCGGTATGGACTGTATGAGTTCACGGTCATGTCATTTGGATTGACCAATGCCCCTGCTTACTTTATGAACTTGATGAATAAAGTATTCATGGAGTATTTGGACAAGTTCGTCATTGTCTTCATTGATGATATTTTGGTGTATTCCAAGAGTGAAGAAGAGCATGAAGAGCACCTCCGTTTGGTCCTGAATAAGCTTAGAGATCATCAACTCTATGCTAAATTCAGCAAGTGTGAGTTTTGGATGAAAGAAGTTACTTTCTTGGGACATGTCATGTCTGCAGAAGGAGTATCTGTTAACCCTTGCAAGGTTAAGGATGTGCTTAATTGGGAGTCACCCAAGTCGATTGCCTCAGTCGAAGTTTTCTTGGAATGGCGGGATACTATCGCCGATTCATAGAAGGATTCTCCAAGATAGCAAGACCCTCACTCACTATTGAAGAAAGAAAAGAAATTTGCTTGGACAGAGTTGTGAGCAAAGCTTTCAAGAGTTGAAGAAGCGTCGACAACGACTCGGTGTTGATTTTGCCCGATGTCCGGAAGGATTTTGAGATTTTCTGTGATGCATCCCGGCAAGGACTTGGTTGTGTCCTGATGCAAGAAAGGAAGGTTGTAGCTTATGCTTCCCGTCAATTGAGGCCTCATGAAGTGAATTACCCCACTCATGACTTGGAGTTAGCTGCCGTTGTGCATGCTCTAAAGATATGGCGTCATTACCTTATTGGAAATCATTGAAGTCTACACGGACCATAAGAGCTTGAAGTACATTTTCACTCAGGCTGATCTTAATATGAGGCAAAGAAGGTGGTTAGAGTTAATCAAGGATTATGATATTGGAATCCATTACCACCCAGGCAAAGCTAATGTTGTGGCAGATGCCTTGAGCAGAAAAGTCTACTGCAATACCCTGACGATCAAGGAAAATCAGCCAGCCCTTCATGAAGAATTCCAGAAGCTCAAGTTAGAGTTGGTTGAGGAAGGTTATCTAGCTGCCTTAGAAGTTCAACCCACTTTGCGGAATCAGATCAAGGAAGCTCAAGTTGAAGATGCCAATATTAAGGAAATCAAGAGCAACATGAAGAAGGGTAAAGCCCTGAGATTTTCAGAAGATGAGCAAGGCACCATTTGGTTTGACAAGCGAATCTGTGTTCCAGATCAGGAAGAGCTTAAGCAGCTGATACTCAAGGAAGCCCATGAAACTTTGTACTCCATTCACCTGAAGCACAAAGATGTACCAAGACCTTAAAGAAATGTATTGGTGGCCTAGCATGAAGCGTGAGATTGCCGAGTATGTAGCTCGGTGTGATGTCTGTCGTGAGTTAAAGCCGAGCATCAAAGACTCTTTGGACTCTGCAACCCTTGAAAGTGCCCGAATGGAAGTGGGAAGAAATTGGCATGGATTTTATCACTGGTTTGCCAAGGACAAGGTCAGGATATGATTCTATCTGGGTAATTGTGGATCGTCTAACCAAAGTTGCTCACTTTCTCCCAGTCAAGACTACTTACTCGTGATAGGTCACGGAATTGTACATGGCAAAGATAGTGTGCCAAGATGGAGTGTCAAGAAGATCGTGTCGATCGAGGAACCCGATTCACCTCAAGATTTTGGCGAAGTTGCAGATGTTTTGGGTACTAATCTAAATTTCAAGATGACTTATCATCCCAGACGGATGGATGAGATGAAAGAGTAAATCAAATCCTAGAAGATATGTTAAGGGCTTGTGCCTTAGCAAATCGAGACAGCTTGGGATCAAATGCTACCTTATGCGAGTTTTCCTATAACAACGCTTACAGTCAAGCCTCGGATGTCTCCATTTGAAGCTCTTTATGGAAGAAAATGCGAGAACACCCTTGTATTGGAATGAAGTAGGTGAAAGACAAGTGTTTGGGCGGATATTTTGGAAAAAGCCAAGAGCAAGTTCGATCAATCGAGAAAGGTCAAAACAAAGATGCACCGAGCGCGAAGAGTTATGCCGATAACCGTCGCCGAGATCTAGCTTTTGCACTGGTGATCATGTGTACTGAAGGTGTCGCCTCTCAAAGGATCGTCGTTTGAGTAAGTGGAAAGCTTGCACCAAGGTACATCGGACCTTTCCCGTTCTAGCCCAAGAGGAGAAGTCGCTACCGTTGGAGCTCCGCCTCGGTATCGGATGTGCATAATGTCTTCCACGTGTCTGGCGAAGAAGTGTTTGCGTGTGCCCAAGAGCGGATGCCAATGGAAGCAATTGCCACAAGAAGACCTCACCTACAAGGAGCATCCCATCAAGATCTTGGAAGTAGCGAGCAGTGACAAGAAGCAAGATCATCCGTTTACGCAAGGTCCAAAGGGAACAACCACACCGAAGAAGAAGCCACTTGGGAACGAGAAGATGACTTGAAGGCTGAGTTCCCCCACCTATTCTCTAGTCAGCCTGAATCTCGGGGTCGAGATTCCCTTTAAGAGGGGTAGGTTTGTAGCGCCCCGTTTTTCGGAGTTTTTGAAAAATTTTAAAAGAGAACCGTTTGTTTCTTTTTGCCAAAAGCTTAATTTGGAAATTTCAGAAATCCCTTTCAGTTTAAAATGAGTTAATCAAACTTTAATTAAATTAAAGTTGGTTTAATTGAATTTTCTGGAATTTAAAATCAAAATTATTATTTTAAGAATTTTCTTGGATTTATTGGATTTTAGAAATTGATTTTCCTTTTTCCTGAAATTAAAAATTAATTTATTTGCAAAAGAAAAAGGAAATTTAAAGTTAAAAGTATTTTTATTAAGTCTAGAATAATTCAAGGAATTTCTGTGAATTTTTCTAGAATTTTTGGAGTCTATTTGCTATTTTCTAAATTGCCTTTTGATTTATTTGAATTTCTGAAAATCAAAAACGCATTTAAAATGAATTTCTGTGCGTGGGCCGAAACCCTAGCCGGCCCATCATCATTTCCCGCCTCGCCCGCTCACAAGGCCGCCCTCACCGCTCGATCTCATCGTGTGGCTCTCGCTTCCCGCGCGTCGCCTCCTCGGCTGGCCGTTGGATTGAGATCGGGCCGTTTCCTTTCGCCCGCGCTCTCCTTTCTTCTCCGCCGTTGGATCGCGATCCGACGCCATCGCCGCGCCCGCGCCTCTTCCGCTTCCCACCGTCCGATCGGAATCGGACGGCGCCGCTTCGCTCCCTCGCCGCGCTTTCTCTTCTCCCACCGTCCGTCGGAATCGGACGGCCTTCCGTCGCCAGCGTCTCGCCGCTCCCCACCGTCCGATCGAATCGGACGGCGTCCGTTTCGTCTTCGTCGCGCCGCCGTTCTCTCTCCACGTCCGCGAATCCGCCGCCGCGAATCCGCGGCCGCGCGCCTGTCCGTCCGCCTCCGTCGCATCCGCCGTGCCCGTCGCCCTGCCTCTGCCTGCGCGCTTCGCCGCTCATTGCTTTCCCCATGCGAGCTCTATAAAGCCGCCGCGCTCTTCCTCTCTCTCTCTTCTTTCTCTCTCTCTCTCGGCCGATTCGCCGCCCTTCTCCGTTCTTCCCGCCTCCGTCGTCTCGCGCCGCTTTCTCCCGCTGACGCCGCTGTCTTCCGCCTCGCCGCCTCCGCGCCGCCGTCTCCCAGCGTCGCCGCCGTTCCCGTTCTTGCCGTCGTCTTCCCAGCTCGGCCGCCGCCACCTCAGCCCGCGCTCTCTCTCTCTCTCTCTCTCTCTCTCTCTCTCTCTCTCCCACGTGGGCCGACCCGCGTGGCCATGCGTGGCGCCACGTCGGCGCCGCGTCAGCGTTTCTGCCCGCGTGGCTGCTGCGTCAGCAGTTGCGCAAGCGCTGACGTCAAAATCCGGGTTTTTCAATAGAAAATTAATTCCGAAAAATCCGAAAACCCTAAATCTATCATTTTATGTGATTTTGAAATTTCTTTTGGCTATAACTTTCACATCCGAACTCCGATTTGGGTGATCCAAATTTCTAAATTCATTTAAATTCATCCTCTTTCATTTGGTACTGGTTTTGTAATTTTTGGAGTTCATTTGGTGCTGTTTTATTTATTTGTTGCTATTCTCGCACGTGTAGATTCCGGCGTTTCGGAAGATTTCTTCGACCCGACGACCGAAGACCCTCTCCTCGCCAACGAAGGCAAGTCGTAGGCCTTTGACCATGTTGAACCTATTTTACAAATGTATATTGTATTAAAATATCATGCATGGCTAGTTTTATTAAAAATGGTTTTGGGAGTAGATAATTACCAAATTGCCATTATGCCTCCTTGATAAATTGGAAATGAAATGTCTCCTTGAATGACATATATCCTTGGACACCATAGGATGGTTAATACTAGTTGGACATAATTGTATTACCAACTTGGGAGCGATATTGCTTAGACATGCTTTAGTTACCCGGTACTTTCGATCACATGTTCAATGATTATTGAAATTTGACTAATGGAACTATGGAACAGTGGTGTGAGGCCACTTTTATTAAAAGATGTTGTGCCATGGCAGGGATTGCCATTTGGTCGGGATTGAACAAAAATGATTTATGCTCGGGCTTGAGGTAGGAAGCTAGAGTGGGTGTGTGATGCACATTGGGTTGTGGTAGACTTGTGCGAGCGACCAACTAAGGACTTAACTTTGCAAGTCATTGATCCGGTCACCTCGTGCAACCATAAGTCCGGTATGGGACGGACTGGCCAACTAATTAGGGAAGTTTTGAGTCGGTTCATTAGGGTTGATTATTGGCGCAAGAGAAATTTGTGATGGCGAAACCTTAGCGAGCGTAACCGAGGCAAAATGGAACTTTGTAAAGGCCTTGTGATAGTCACTTAGTCGCACACCCTCGGAAGTGTGTCGACGGACATTGCAAGTGATTTATCTCTTGTGGGTAAAGTCGTACAACCTCTGCAGAGTGTCAAAATCTATTGAATAGCCGTGTCCCGATTACGGACATGCACAGTGATTTCGCGCAAGGGTAGTATTTTGAAAATTGTGGTTTGGTTCGATAGAAACGTTTGGTTAGAATGGTTGGGAAGTGAGCGGATGTTCACCGTTTGATTCAAAAGAACTTGGTTATCTATGTATTATTCTTTTAAAATCACGCTTTGCAATCTAATTAAGGTATTTATTGTTAAACTTGCTTTCTGCAAATTAACCATAAAGCCATCCTTGCTTAAGCCCGACATGAATACTACGTGCATACATTTCTCTCGACTTCTTGAGTACTTTATGTACTCACGGCTTCATGCCCTTTGTTGATCGGTCAATGAAGAACCAGAAATGTTGAGTACTATGAAGAAGGCTACTTTGAAGACTTTGCGAACTAGGTCGCGTCCTCCACTCGATTGCCTGTGGGCATGTCGATTGGGCTCCACGCATTTTTGAGATTTCATTGCGGATACTCTGTTGTTGCTAAGCCTGTGAGGCGACTTTTGTAAGAACCTTGACCATAAGGTCTTTCTTGTTTTAATTAATATTACTTTATGTGCTTCATTAGTTCGTTGTTGAATGGTTATGATTACATCATTGTTGTAACTGTGCAAGCTAGCTACTGATCATGGGACTAGCTTGGTATGCACAGAGGGTCTCGGGGTTGTGTGAATCCCCGGGGTCCGACATGTTCTTGATTGTGACCGCATTAAGCGCACGATAATCAATACACATACGCCAACTCCCATCCTTCTTCTCAGTGAATAGAACAGGAGCTCCCCATGGCGATACACTACGCCTGATCAAACCTTTAGCCAACAAATCATCCAACTGCTTTTCAACTCGTCCTGAAACGGACGTGCTAATCGATATGGAGACATCGAGATGGGACGAGTACCCGGAACAAGATCAATGCGAAACTCCACGTCTCGCGCAGGTGGCAAACCCGGAAGCTCAGCTGGGAACACATCTGGGTAATCACTGACCACCGGAATCTCCTCAATCTGCGAAGCCACGCTCGGTTTCGGCAAGAGCTAAAAGAACCCGATTTTACTACCGCGGCCGGAACAGTCAGACCAACATTGAAAGAGAGCGCGTGGCGCACTCCTGAAAAGTCAAAGTCTCCTGGCGAGGTGCGCACGAGATCGTTCTCTGAAAACAGGAGATCACGGCTCGATAAGAGTGCAACCAATCCATACCCAAGATAACGTCGAGCGGCTCCATTTGAATAACTATCAAATTCGCCGTGAACTTCTCTCCATCAATAATAATAGAACACCGGGACAAGCAGTAGAGCTAGCAATAATACCCCGGAGAACTAACCAACACCGATGAGAAATCCATCAGATACTCAAGTTCGCTCTCCTAGCAAACGCCGTCGAGACAAGCGAAAAGGTAGCCCTGAATCAAAAGGACTAAAGCATCAAGCGAATCCACAAGCAAAGTACTGTCACCACGTCGGGGCGACCCGCAGACTCTGCGATGGGCATGGCGTACACTCTGTGGCGCCATGGCGAAAGAAGACGACGGCGGGCGGCGAGAGCCCCAATCAATCTGGCGTGGCGGTGCGGTAAAGCCGGTCGTGCAACCCGAGCGGTGCCGAAGGTGGCGGTGCCGATAGTACCCTCTTGGGCGCCCAAGTCAAGGAAATGGCGTACTGGAGGAGCGATCATCATCCGGAAAGATCCTCGGCGGACCCATCAAGAAGAAGATGGCACATGCTCCCACTTGATCACACTAGCGGGTTCGGCGACACACCGCTCCTTGTGACCCGATCGGCCACACCGACGGCAATCTCCGTCTGTGCACTCAGCAGCGGTGTCCATCACCGCACTTAAAGCAAAGCATGCCCCGCCTCGGGCGGGATGAAGAGCCGAGTACTGCAAAGGACGAGGCGCCAAGAAGAGAACGGCCTCGATCGCTAGACTTGAAGGATCTGCGGTCCTCCCTTGAATTTCTTGAAAGGTGTGAGCAGCACCCACTTCCCTCACTAGAGCTCCTCTTGGTCACCACGAAGCTACCACCCATCCACAGGCTTGCGCCTTTGTGGTGCATCTCCAACTCCATGCCCCTAGCTTGCTCCACAACAGAGTCAGTAGTCACAGAGTGGAGTAGCTCCCAACACATGTCGGTGCAGAAGGGACGGCGAACCAAGTTGTTGAACTCAAATTCATACTCGACAATAGACCTCTTCCGTGAGCAAAGGTCGTCAAGGCAACCTCCATCTTTTCAACAAAGAGTAGGGTAGAACTTTCCTTGAACTGATCAACAAAGTTCTCCCAAGTGATCGCCCTTGAGTGGCGGTCCTCGAAGACAACACGCCCTCCCACCAAATATCCGCTGCCCTTTCAAATTGAAAGGCTACAAAGCGGACCCTCGATGTGAAGACATCTCCAAAGCTCCAAAGCGCCTCTCCATATAGCGCAACCAGTCCATTGCACGGGCCGGTGTGCCCACCACAAGCGGATCCAACCTCAACCCCATCCACTCTCGAAGTGTCATCCGCGCCTCAGGAACCGGTGGATGTGCGACAGGAGCAACAACAGATGTCACAGTAACAGGGGCTGCCGGCGCCTGTTGACGAAGAGCACGAATCTCTCCCACCAACTCTCTCAGCAAAGCGGGGGTCTCATCCTCGACCCCAACCGAGGCGGGTCAGCAAAGCAACCCCCGCCATCGACTCATCTCACATTCTGGAGGTGGCTCCACGGAACCTCGCCCGCGGCCCCGACCTCCACGACCGCGGCCACCACGACCACGTCCTCTACCCCTCGGCATAGCTATCAACCACAATCAACAATACACAATGAGTTCAAAGATCAAAATAAAATCATCAATCAATAAACAACATAACGGAAGCGTAAAACGATGATCATACCTCTCTCTAACCTACTGTGCACTAGTGTGTCAAATTTTAGGTTAGTTAACCATTAGCATATTTTAGTTGATTTACTAAAACTAAAACAAATTTTAGCAATTTTAGTTTGCCTAAGTTGTTAATCTATTCACCACGGACCTAAAGCCCGCTCTGATACCAACTGTAACACCCCAGCCCAACACTGAGCCTGGAATGCCACTAAACTACTCTCGAAACTAATAATTATCGACACACTATATAATTACAGCAAGAAAACATCAATAGACATAACCATGGACCACAAAAGAGCATGCATAATTATGGATCAAGTGATAATACATAAGCAAAGGAATTATAACCAGGTAAATAATCCAAAATAGCATCAACCAATGAATCCAAATCATTGAAATAAATAATCTAGTCCAAAATGTGACCTAAACTTTATTCAGTCTCTAACATGACCATGAGTAGTCCAACATTGAATGAAAAGGTTCTTATGGCAAATGATCATGTGATTGGAGTATGGATCTAATCCATGTGCTCTACTCGCTCTCAGTCACGGCGTTCTCGAGGATCACCTAAAAACAACAAAAGAGCAAAGGTGAGTCCACGACTCAGCAAACACATCAATATACAACGAACAGTAATAGATCAACAGCATTCAATAACTTCATTATCATCACATGTACTTCCATTACTATTCTCATGCAGTTATCTTCTCTTTGATTCACATCCATTAATCTCATGTATCAATGCAAGTCTAATCTACATTGCTTATGAATGCAAACATGCACACTCCATCATAAACATCATATCCAACTTTTCATCATGTTTATCAACAAAGATATAACCATGTCATTCCATTGTTTGCAGTTAAATAAAATAAAAGCACAACAATAATGGTAATAGAAGATAAAGAAAACAGTGATCGATCATTGATCGCTGTCTACCATGCACTTGCCTTTACTAGTTGCGGCCTTACGATTTGGCTAGAAGATGGCAACAAGTACGACGCCTCTCCTACATTAAATATTCAAATTTCAATACAAGCTACAGCAACAAGAATAGCAATCAATATACTTCGCTCCTACACGTCCCCAAATATACCACGTTACTCGAAGCGAATAGTTACCCATAGCTGTCTTAGTACTAAAACGAACGTAACTTTTGACTCGAAAGTCCGATCACCACAAACCACCCCATTCTGGATTCTTCATAAAATTATCCACATTTTCTTAGATTACAAAGTCTTCTAATTAAATCATCTAACCCTCCGTTTTTAGCCCAGAAAACCGATCTGTCCGCTTCGGAACAGCAGGTCTTCCTAATTTCATAACTTTTGTTTTACTCAACCAAAATTCGCGTTCTCAGATTCTACAGAACCATTGGACAATTATCTACATCTTTCATGTAGATCAAAAACTCTAATTAGTCTATTTACTATTTTTAATCCGCAGTCTACCAAAACAGCGCCGAAAGACGACAACCACAATGACAGCAGCCTTCCGAAAATCATAACTCGAATTCTACTTGTCCGATCGACATGATAAAATATGCTATAGAAATATATCGAAATTATCTACAATTAACTAGTAGATGATATTTTCAAAATTCGCCATTAAGATACCCGAATAATTCGTTCAACGAATGCAGACTAAATGACATACTAAACAGCCCTCGATTAGAAAATTCTATAACATCTCTAATTAATCTCCATTCTAATCTCTAACTAGATTAACAAAACAGAGAAGAAATGAAATTCCAGATCGTTACCAGAGAAGAACGCCGAAAATATTATTTTTTTTTCTTCTCTCCAAGTCCTTCCTTGACTTAACCTCTTAATGTGCATTCACTTGCAACTCAATACCGTACATCTCCCTTGGCCTCACGGTTTGCTGGCGACTTCCCTCGCGCTGGCCAAAGCTCCAAGGAACCACGTGTTGACTACTAACCAAAAAACCCAAGTGTTCACACGGCGGCACAAGCAGCCGATTGCCTCAACGCGAAGGCGAGCGGCTCCACGCGGCTAGGAAATTGATGGCAAGGCCCTCGGTTGCGCGAGCAGGCGCCGAGCAGGGAATGCACGAGGGCATGAGGCGCCTGCGCGTTGGCCGAGCGGAAGAAAGAAAACCAGAGAAGTGGCGGCGCAAAGGAACGAAGCCCAAAAAATAATAGGGTTTCCAGATCCTCTATTTATATAGCTCTAAAAAAATACTTTGAAATATCCTATTCTCACGTATCTAAATTCTTTAATTACGCACAAGCCCTTAAGACGTTATTGTTATTATTATTATTATTATTTTTCAGAGTATTACAGGAAGTGTGCTATTTTCCGGAAGCATCCGGAGGCTTACGGGCTAGTCGGGTCATGTGGGTAAAGTAGTACACCTCTGCAGAGATAATCTATTCGAATAGCCGTGTCCACGGTTATGGACAACACTTGGTTTAAGTATGCTTCATCGTTAGACTAGAAATTAAAAGTTGCAATGGTTATAACTTGGTTTCGGCATGGATGGGATGTTCGTGCACTTTACTTTATCAAGGTGGATAGCCACTTTGATATTGATTTATCCATATTATTACATATGTCTTGTGAAATCTCCTCTTGAATAAATGATTTATAACTTGACTTTTAAAAACTAGATGGTCTAGGAATGTAAGAGGTTGTGTTTTATGCAAAACTAGAACCATTAATGCTATCATTTGATTGTCCAATATGAATAACTAATTTTTCTTTGTGTAAGACTTGCGAGTACCCTTTTGTACTCAGCCTGGTGTTTGCTGGTTTTTCATGTGAGGACGACTTCGAGCCCGATGAGCTCGTCAGTGCCGATTTAGCCGACACTGACAAGTAGTGCTATCATTTAACTCCCAGTCGGTTGCCAGGGGTTATGGGGCACACCATACTGGATTTTTTGTTTATTTAAATTGCTTCTGCTGCTACATTATGTTCTTATTTGAATTTGGTCGGTCGGCCACTTGTATTAGTTGTAGACTTGACTATTATTGATGTATGTCTTTTGAACTATCTGTAACACCCTGGCTATTCGGAAGCCAAAATACTACCTAAAGAACTAACATACAACTAAACTGCGAAAGAATTTAAACTGTAATTCCTCTAAGTACATATAGAGACCAACTTTAATTGAAGCATGGCAGGAATAAAGACTGAATTCATCAGAACATAATTAAGAAATAATTAAAATGAACAACTAGCATCATTTGACAAGAAAGCATAACACGGAGAGAAATATCATGCAGTAGTAAACTTATTTATTACAGTTCCTCGGTTAACAAATGAAATACATAATCGACATTATTAATGAAAGTAAATTATAGTGAACTGTGTGAAATGTGCTGATCTACTCCCTCCCAACAAAGCCATCATCAACGATCACCTAAATAAAGAAAGAAAGCAAGAATGAGTCGAAACTCAGCAAGTACAGTAAACAATTGAACATACAAGGTTATGAACAAGTCTATCTCAATATGAATTATGGACTTATCTCTGAACAATTATGAGTATGAATGGAATGAATGGTTGCATTGAAAGGAAAGGACTCACACATGCTCATACTGGTATAGCGAGTGACACACCAGTCGGCGCTCATTTAAGCTCGTACTTAACAAAGTTCGAGGATCCAATCACCGTGTGAAGAACGTTTCGTACGGGTGTCCGAAATTGCCGATTTAGGCGACACTAACGAGTAGTGCTATCATTTAACTCACAGTCGGTTGCTAGGGGTTATGGGGCACACCATACTGGATTTTTGGTTTATTTAAATTGCTTCCGCTGCTACATTATGTTCTTATTTGAATTTGGTCAGTCGGCCACTTGTATTAGTTGTAGACTTGACTATTATTGATGTATGTCTTTTGAACTATCCTTGTATGATTGTTGTATGGTTGTGATCAATGTTGAAGATGAGTTTGGGGGCATGTTGGTCGCTGATCTTGGGAGCCAACATGGTCTCATTCTCGCTGTGATGCATTCCCTTTTAACTCGTTTAAGTGTGTGCTCAAACCGTTGGAGAACCGGTCATCATGTGGTGCTCGCAAAGGAGCCGCGCGCATGATCACCGGAGCTCTAGTTTTGGTTGGCCTCCCACTTAGATGGAGTTAACTTGGAATTCATTTACTTGAGGCCCAGAGTTACTTCCTTAAGATCGGGATTGCCTCGGTCTTATGGGATTAACCCGGGGGTCCTCACAAAACCCCCTTTGTCTTCATTGTGGTTATCTCTTGTCCTTACTTGTTGCATTTAAATTTGCAGCATATATCTTGTGATAGGTTGTTTTGTTATAGTTTATCTTGCCTAGTTGTATAAATTGGTTAAGAATTTTAAAACCTCCTATTCACCCCCTCTTGTCGGTTATCCTTGATCGTACACACCGCCGTCCCAGCACGTTGGTGAGTTCGGGCTCCACCCGAGAGCGTCACAACGTGTTCTATACCCTGTTAACGCTATTCCCTTACTCAATATGGGTAGATTTGCAAAGAATCCAAGCATAGCCGCCATCTTCCTCTCTCACGGCCGCAACCGCCATTTTTGTTCTCCTTCGAAGCCAGGTGAGTCTCAGACCGATTCCTTGCGCCTATACTATCTCAGCCCCAAGATAATTAATGATAATTCATATGCATCTCGTCAGCATGTATTTTTTTTGAAGTATTGCATTAATTATTGCACTTGGAAAATCTTAAAGAAAGATTAAATTTTCACCTACATAAACTCCTCCAAAGGAAACATAAATAATTCCTTACAAAGATCTCTCTAAAATAATTTATTCAAATACCATAACATTTATCATGAATAAATATATTTTTTCGAAAATTGTTATAACCAAAATCAACCTTTAGAAAATTCAACTCATCTAATTAGTCCATGCGGTTTTGAATTTTAAAATATGGAAATAAATCATGAACAATGAGGTTTAAAAAATTATTTAGGTACTAGGTTATACCAGTACCTCTCTGATTAATTTCAGAATTTTAGAAATTTATTTGCTAATTTTAGTAGCTCGGTCAAAGTAGAAACCAATGAAAATCAAACTAGTCAACATTTCGACCAGCCTCTCGAATTCGACAACCTACTCGAATTCGGCCACCTAGTCGATTTTGACCACCTACTCAAATTCAACCACTTACTCAAATTCGACCACCTACTCGAATACAACCACCTAGTCGATTTCGACCACCTACTCGTATTCGACCACCTAGTCGAATTCGACTGCACCTCTAACCTAGTCAGGCCGGGCCACTCGGTTCAATCGAATTCAGGCCACCCTTGGGCCTACTTGAATTTGACCACCTACTCGAATTCGACCACCTAGTTGATTTCAACCACCTAGTCGAATTCAACCACCTAGTCAATTTAGACCACCTACTCGATTTCGACCACCTAGTCGAATTCGACCACCTACTCGAATTTGACCACCTAGTCGATTTCGACCACCTACTCGAATTCGACCATCTTGTCGGTTTCGACCACCTACTTGAATTTGACCACCCAGTCGAATTCGACCAGACCCTCCAACCAAGTCTGACCTAGGCCACTTGGTTCGATCAAACCCACTAACCGCGCCGCGTCGAACTAGAGCTCGACTTAGACCCATCGGCCTGCACCACTGGACTGGATCAAACCAACTTAATGCATCGACTGTGCCCGAGTCTGGCTCACGCCGCGCTGAGTTGCTGCCACTGTGGGCCCACCTATTGGACCCGTCTCCCTCCTCTCGCTGGCGCCCGTGCAGAAGCCGAACATCACGCATCCTCTGGGCTCTGCTGCGCGCCAGTCCACAGCATCAATTCGCTGCCCACTTCGACCAGTCCTGGATCTTTGCCATCTCACGCCGCCTTCACTCTGTCATCTTTCCGGGGTTAATACCCCCTCCCAACCCTGCATTTCGGCCATTCCTTCTCTCGGTAGCTGAGAAGGAAGAAGCTCACTCTTGCTCACCTCTCGGGTAAGCTTCCTTCTCTCGCATCCCTTTCCGTTCTTCTTCAACGTCGGTTCCATATTGGCTAATACCGGACCTTGGTTTTGCTTGTAGACTTCGGAACACCAATGTGTCCGCATCAGCTCTAAAGCGCAGGCCCAAAGCTACTTCCTGCAAACATCGCATCGGGTGAGCTTTCTCCTCGCCTTTGCGCGTCATCTTGTGTGCCTAAGCATAATTAAAAGAAGTCCTCAAACAATTATTGCTTTGATGCACGAGAGCTCGTGAATTTGGATCTTGTCGTTTTCAGCCAAAGAACACTCCTCTTCTTCTTCCACACCGACTCGGTAAGGCATTTCCTAATTCCCTCTGTCTACACTGTGGATATCATGAGGATATGCTCATGATCTTATGATGATGTTACAATTAGCAATGCCATTGAAGGTTTGTCGAATCACGCATTTTCGGCAAAGTATCTGTGATGTCAGGTCTCTGGCGGTCAGACCGGCCAGGGCAGCGGTCTGACCAGCCACCCCTGGCGGTCCGACCGGCCAGTTTGTTTTGGTTGAGTTTAGAGCTGGGCCAAAAATAGAGAGTGTAGCAAGAGAGGGGGATTCTCCTACACTTGGTCTCATAATTTTTGTAGTTTCGAGTCAAAAGATCTATTCGTTTGAAATTTCCAGAGAGGTTTCAGATTTCAAGGGTTGAAAATTGGCTAAGTCCCTTCTGGGCGGTCTAATCGGTCAGACCGGCGGTCAGACCGGCCCTTGAGTGGCAGTCTGACCGGTTTTCACTTGTTCGTCGCTATTTTTGGCGGCGATGTTTATTGATTAAATCAAGTTCATCAGTTTTCAGTGCATATATGTTACATGATGCATGTTTTGACTAACGTGGGTCAAGTTGCGAAGAACTTGTTCCCGGAATCGATTTCTTAGTCTATTGTTGTGCAGGTTGCTTGGAGGTCAACGACGGTCAACGGAGAGGATGATCGGGACTAGGCTTGAGAGCAGAGGTTCAGAACGATCGAGAAAGTCGGGTGAAGTCTATGGATTCAAGCATGGCGCAAAATGGACAAGGATGACCGAACGGGAAGTTCGGTGCGACGGGTTGCATCAAGCGACGCGGGGGTCGGTGCAAGTGCCATGGTGGTTTCGGAGAGAGCCGGATGGGAGAGACTTGCCGACATGATGAGAGCCGTTGATCAACCTATACGTGGTGAAGCATGGAACTGCTTCATGAAGATTGGACTCGGTCTTTGGAGAAGGATCGAGAAGGGGTATTTTGGTAATATAACTAAAATACTGCCTTGATTGCTTTTGGCTAAACCGCGACGCAAGACGGCGCAAGGAGAACTGGTTTAGGTCAAGAGAAGATGAAGACAGTGCTTTAAAATGCGTGCGTGAGTTAAACCCGTTTGTGTGTGGGTTTAACGGGTACCCAATAGGAAACTATTCTAGAAGGTTAGCCTCCACTATAAATATGGGAGGATGCTGTAGCACCTCCTTAATCCTTTTTCTTATTTTGAAACCCTAGTTTGCTTTTGAGATTTGGGAGTGGAGAGGTTAGGATTCTTGAGAGGAGATTGATTGTATGCTCATGTATTGAGTTTTGTCCTCCATGATGGAGTGGTTGTAACCCAGCAACAATCACAAATCAATATATGCAAGTTCTCTTGAGATGAGTCTCTTTTCGTTCTTGCTTTCTATTTTGTGATTTTGGGGTTTTCTTTGATTCTCAAGTTTTCTTTTGGTTTCTACCCCTAATCTTGCTTGCTGTGACATGTGGAAACTTATCTAGGATCATCTTGATCATCATCTCTAACCCACGAGCAAGTTTTTAGATCTAGTTTTCGTTTTGACTCGGTTTTGAACCACTCTTCACTCAAACGGAAAAAGGTTAGAACTTTGCCAAGGATCTTCACGATCTTCGATTGGAATAGGTTTATGATATCCTAGAGAAAATGTGTTCCAAGTTTCATCAAGTTTGAAATTGTGGATCAAAAGTTAGACCTATTTGCAACTTCATTTTTGGGCTGATTTCACTGTTCATCGGGCTGGAGGTCAGACCGCCCAAGGTGACTGGTCAGACCGCTCAATCTAACCAGTCAGACCGCCATTGACATAGAGGTCAGACCGCCCAACACTTGAAAATCGAGCTCTTGTTGATTTTGGTTATTTTGCTCTCGAGTTTCGATTGGATTCAATACAGGATTTCTGTTATGCTTATATTTTGATCTTCATAGCTTTCATAGCTATCGGAGTGAAAATTGTGTTGAATCTGATGTTGGTGAAAAAGATATCGTGCTCCTATTCACCCCCCTCTAGTCGTCGTTTCGGTCCAACAAGTGGTATCAGAGCCTTGTTAGTTCAATCTTCATCTTAACCGGTCACTGAACTTGGCGATGGAGAAGTACTCCACGAAGCCGCATGTCTTTGATGGGCTCGACTATGCCTATTGGAAGAATCACATGCATGTCTACCTTCAGAGCGAAGGACAAGCCATATGAGAGGTTGTTCGAGCTCACTTCGTTTGCTGAGGTTGCTACACCGCCCGGCCCCTCTTGGCTAACAACCATAAGGCAAAGAACCTCCTACATGCCGGATCTGGTAGACAGGAGTACGATAGACCGTGCACGAGATCTGGAACATCCTCGAAACCTACCATGAGGGTTCGTCCCAGATCAAGCAAGTACGTCAGACGGTCTTTAAGCGAGAGCATAACAAGTTTGAGATACGTTCTGGAGAGAGCATCGATGACGTCTTTCCTCGCTTCAACAGGGTGCTCAACCAGCTAAGAGCGGTTGATATTGAATATTCTCAATTTGAGAATGCCACCCGCCTCTTGGCTGCAATCAACACCAAGGAGTGGGAGATGAAGGCTGCCGCCATTGAGGAGAATGTCAATCTTTCGAGTCTTACTTTGGAGTTGCTTTATAGCAAACTCAAGACCCATGAAATTAAGAGAATTGACCATCCCAAGAAGGAGAATATGGCTTTGGTAGCAGATCCTCTCAAGAGAGCTTCTGATGATTTTTCTGGGTCTTCTTCTGGATTTTCTTTTCTTGCTTGTTTATCTGCTATCTATGAAGAGGAACTTGAGCGTATCCCTGAGGTTGAATTGACCCTTCTAGCCAGAAAATTCACACGGGCCCATAACAATGTGAGAAATAAAAAGAGAGGCGGCCCTGTGACTTGCTATGAGTGTGGAGAGCTCAACCATATTCGGGCAAATTGCTCCAATCTGAAAGGGAAGGGAAACCACAAGGAGGTGAAGGCGGCTTGGAGGAAGCCTCATGGGAACAAGCCCAAGTTTGATGCTGCCAAGTAATGAAGGCCGCTCACCGGGTTCTTGCTGCTTTTAGAGAACAATCTATGAGCGATATGGACTCCGGGAGCGAAGAGGACAAGGAGAAGGAGATCCCTCAAGACAAGAAGAAAGGGAAGGCCAATGACTTCACCGGCATGTGCTTCATGGCCAACTCCGTCGACGTCGATGACATCAATGAGGGACCTCCGTCCTATGATGTTCTATTTGCTAGATGTGATACCATGTATGAGTAGCTACTTTGTCAGGATGAAGCTTTAGAGTTTACCATGGCTAGGAATAAGTACTTAGAGTCACAAATTGATAATCTGAAATTAGAACTTGTGAATGCTAAGAGACTTGATGTTGACGAATGTTCTTCCTACCATGCTTTACATTCTGAACTCGCTAAATTACAAACTGCTCATGATGTTGCCTTACACCAACTTGAAAATGTTAGAACTGAGCTAATTGAAGTTAAATATGCTCCTTGCGAAAATACTTAGAATCTAGCGAGTTAGTTGCTTCTAGTAATGTTGATTCTAGTCTTTGCTCTTTCTGCATTGAACGTGAATATGAAGTAAAAGACATAGTAGAAGCAGTTAGAACTAAGTTTGCCAAGCTTAAGGATAGAATTGATTATGCTACTTGTATTTCATACGAAACCCTTAAGCTTGAAGTTGGTTTATATGAGGGAGATATGTTAGAGCTATTAAGGGTAAAACTTGTGAATCATGTCTTAATCTTGAAAAAGAAAATGCTTACCTCAAGGACACATTAGAAAAATTCTCTATAGGTAAGAAACAGTTAAACATAATTCTAGACAAGTATAAAACTCCTTACAAGAAGCAAGAGTTAGGATACATCTCTGCCCAAGACAATTCAAAGCCAAAAGTCACTCAAGTCTTAGAAAATGGCTTAGTTGAATTTAAAACCCAACTTGCAAAAACTATTTTTAAATCAGAGGTTTTGCCCAACCATCTGTTAAGTCAAAGGGTGTTTCTCCCAGTGGTACCAAGTAACATTGCACCTATTGCAAGAAGGATGGGCATTTGGTTGAGTTCTGTTGGCATAGGTTGAAAAATGATAGGAAAAAATTTGTTAGAAAATCATCTCATCAACCTAGAGCAGTCATGGGACATGTTCATCTTGAAAAGAATAAACTTGGTCTAGGATTTGTTTCACATGCTTGTTATCACCATGTTCCTAGACAGGATGCTTCTCATGTTCATATGACCATTGTTTGTGATACAACTTCAATTAGAATCAAGGATAGCACTTCTGCTTTGTAGGAGTTTCAAACAAATAAGTACGAGTCAGAGTGAAAGTGCCACAAAAATAGTTTTAGGGTGAAATCAAACTCTGGTGTACTTTATGGGGTTTTGCAATTTTGCCTATAATAAATTTGGAAAAAGTTCACTTTTCAATCTTAAACCCCTCGATTCAATTTTTTAATCCTGAACTTTGAAACCATTTAAATCAAAGCCTGGAACTACCGAAACCATCTACTTTGGCCCCTCAATCCAATCTAGGTTGGTTTTGTTAGAGGTGACACCGATGTGTCTGTTTTACATCTACTCTGGCACCACCTGGTTAGCCAAATCACCTCGTCATCAGTGCATAGCGGTGATCCTCTCTCTCTCTCTCAACAGAGCGCTGTTAGCCATGGAAGTAGCTGGGCTAAGCTCTCTCTCGAAACAGAGCGCTGTTAGCCATGGAAGTAGCTGGGCTAAGCTCAGCGCCGGCGAGGGCTAAAATGAGATGTTGCCACCACAAAGAACTCTTGGGGGCACCAGCGCGAGCGGAGGCGGTCTGTGGCATTCGCGAGACATCGCCTGCACTAGCCTCTGCAACCGATTTTGTCTCTCGCCCGTAGCCGCCTCCGTTTGTCGTTGCCGCTGCCGAGCTGGCCCATGGCCTCCCATTGCACCTCCTCTATTTCTCCCCTTATCGTTCTTGTAAAGAGTGAGAGATCCGTCTCTGTGCACTCCCACGCCTATTTGGACGGCTGCAGTGTTGCCGAATATGAGGAAGCAGCTGCGGGCTAGATGCTGGCAACGGTTGTTGGTGGTGTTCCCTGCGTGAGGCCCAAGTGAGGACACCAATGAGTACGAGGAAAGGAGAGGAGAGGAGGGAGATGGGAGAGGAAGAGACGATATTATGCTAACATATGGGCCCCATCTACTTCAATCAACCAGTCAACACACTTGTTGCATTGGATGCCACATCACAGTACCATCGCCACGTGACATGAATACTAGAGCGGTTTTCGGTCGAAAGAGTAAATGAGACAGTTTCGTTAGTTCAAGGTTTTCAATAGGACAGTTTTAATGTTCAGGGTTTCCAGTAAACTTATGAAATTAACTAATCATTATTCGAATTTAGCATCCCCACAAAATTTACTGATAGGGACGGGAGCCATGTGCCCGCCAATTGGGGAATTGGGATGGGAACAGTTGGATATACCATCCTCCGACACGCCTTGTCGCCATCCCAACTGAATTGTTCAGAATTTACGAATTTCCATACGAACAAATCACATATTTATTACTCATCCAAAAGTAAACGTTGAACAGAATGTACAAGCGAACATTATTCATGCGGTATATACGGTAATTAATAAAGCTAATGCTCACATGTTGTTATTCTTTCACTTCGGGCTAACAGCTACTACTAGGTCTAGCAATGCCAAAACAGAGTCTGATTTTGTTCTTTTAACGCAACAGCTCTTTCCCAAAGAGCCCAGCAATGGCTCTCCCAGGGTCTTCTTGCTTCACCAGGGATTCTCCTACCAAAATCTACAGCATCAACAGGCACGCTCAATTAGATTCAGTTCAAGGCATTCAAAGAATTAATACATTTAGACATTACAAACAAAGTAGTCCTTTCAGTAAATGTACCATTGATATAGTTAAGCATTTATATCATAACTAAAGGAATGTCATGCGGCTGTGTGATATTTCACTAGCACATATTTTGGGTTTTTGGGAGCCAAAACTGAAGTACATTGAATTTTGTCAACGGAAAAAACCATGGAAATTGGAGGAAAACTGGCAAACATGTGTAAACAGCATAGTTAGAGAGAAAAATGAAAAGTAATATTAATTATTGAGTGATTCGACAGATGTTCACAAAGCTTTGTAAAATCCACAAGCATTCAGAGAACTTACAGCAGAAACTCCAGCATTCTGCACATAAGCAACGTCATCCGGGTTGAACAGCCCTGATTCGCCAACAACCTGAAAATATCATACAAGTTGGGGAAAAAACAATCAGCACAAAACTAATTATAAGCATTTCAGATTACAAAATCAAATGGCCTTTGTCTTCCAGGCCTTTGTCTTCCACAAATCAAGGAATCAAGCTCAAGTCCGAAACATGCTCGGGTGTTAGGTCCTTGCAACATGCAACATCACTACAACAAATAAAACTTCACATAATATTGAACTGTAACATTTACTTAGGTAATTAGTGTAGAGTTCATAGTCATAAATATGCGTAACAGAATATGTTTCCTGTTTTGGTTTTGCTGTAAAAACTAGTCTTTCAAATACATTCAGACAGCAATTGCAATAAATAAGGGTTTATGGGTTCAACACATTGAAAAATATGATGTTCAAGTGCCTGCATTTAGTATAACGTTTGTGAATAAGTCAAATTGCTGAAAGTCTCTAACCATTCAGCTAAGCCTTCCAATATAGAGCACAAATAACAAGGAACCAAGTAATGTTGTTGAATATATAAAAACATACATGCATATACGACTAGTAAAATGTCACACATTAGCACCGGGATATTACCAATATTCCCTTCTCCCTGATGACATGACCATGCTTCTCCAGCAACATCTTTGTGTTTGAAGTATCCACAACAAATGTCTCTGCAGCATAAATAATTTTCAAGATAATAAAAACAACTATTCATTCACCAACATTAATAAGGAAAAAATAAAATGCAAATGTGAAGTATTACCATTCCTTGCAATAATTTTTTTTAAAAAAACATCAAGCTTAAGATGACAACATTTTTGCTGGAAAAAGTGAGCATCAGAGGAACCACATACCAAGGCTGCGGTTATTGATGCCAATAAGCTGAACACCATTTATCTTCAGCACACGCTCCATCTCCCTTTCATCATGAACCTAAAACATTACCCCACAAATAATATATTAAAGTTAAGCTTAGCTTTGTGCAGACTATTGGAAGTAAAATCACACTTAAGTTTTCTATTCAAGAAGTACAGGTTAACAAGGAATATCTGAAACATATTTACAAGCTCAGCATATGGAAATTGCAATAAGTTATACGATACATTTTCCTTGTGAAGATGAACATGAGAAAATTCAATCAAAGTTTTGACAAACTACTTGTTAAACATATGAAAAAAAAATTGTGAATAGGATGGATGGTCCTTACAGAGTTGCAGAAAAATGTCTTGTAACATCACATCGGAAGCACAAAACAAATTATTACCATTCTAGGCTGCAAACCAAAGTTTCACTTTCCTCTATAAAAAACTAAAGTTTAATTCTGTTATCTAGCATGATGAAAATTCAAATCTGACAACCACCAATGGAAAAGTCAATATCTACCTTATCATAACAAGATTACTTCACCGCTACTCTAGTCTTGGTTTAACTCCCCTTCGAATTAAGTAAGCCAGTTTCTAATTAAATGAGACCTCCACAATAAAAATAATTTCATAATATTTCATGATTGTTACAGATAAAGCATATATTGAACCTCAATAAGAGCCGTCATTCCCAACTCCTTGCATATCCGAAGAAAGTACTTTATGTTGAGATCAGGTAGCACAGCAGCAATTAGCAGAATTGCATCAGCACCCTTTGAGCGGGCGTAATAGATCTGCCATTTATCAATAACAAACTCTTTGCACAGAAGAGGGCACTGCATTTACATAAGACATAATTGCACCTTGAGAAAATTTAGTAAACCAGAACCATCCTTCTTCACATTTAAAGGACAACATATGTGTATACCTTCACTCCTGAGTTGCGCACCTTCTCAAGATTCTCAAAACTTCCCTACACAATTGAAGAAATTGAGCTTACCCAGTAAACGTAACATCTACGTGAAAGTGCTTCTCAATAAACACACACAATTCCAAACCCACCTGAAAGTGCTTCTGATCAGTCAAGATGCTCAAGCACGCAGCTCCATTCATTTCATAAGCTTGAGCAATTTTAACCTGCAACAATTTTTGCACTAGTTATGTAACCAATCTTTGAAAATGACCAGTGGTAATGAGTAATGACAGCTATGAAGCCCAGAACTCACAGGATTGAAGTTCTCCCTGAGCACGCCCCTACTTGGCGATGCCTTCTTGACCTCAGCAATCAATGCTGGCACCCCATTACGGTTGTAGGCTGCTGACAAAGCACCAAAGAAGTCTCTTGCAGGAGGAGCCTGCTCCGCAGCCTCAATGACCTCCTTCAGATGCTTCTTGGCATGCCCCTGCATAAGACCAGTAGCGGCCATCGGCCATCATATAAAACATAAACTACATGGAACCATATCCTCTAACGTTAGAAGAAACAGACAGAAGCATGCCATTTGGCACCTTTAGAGTCGAACTACACAGATTATGGAATATCCCCTTGCCATTAGAAGGAATGTCACAAGCATGACACTTGGCACATTCAGAGTCATCTTATCATGTGTTGGACAAGATATCACAGATTGAGGGCGACAAAAAGATTAGAGGACCTGAAATTAACCCCCCCCCCCCACACACACACGGGCGTGTGCCTTGATACCAAGCATCGATAGTCAAACGCAGGGGCCAATCCAAAGAGGCCCACCGGGATGCACAACACACCGGGTCCAATTTTGTTTTTCCACGGTTATAGCCCATGTACATGTAGGTGTGAACCCCCAACCCAAATCGAAGGACAGCAGCCTGGCCCAAAGCAACCAGGCATCCTAGCTCCGGCCTCCCGCTGCCCCACTCTCGTTGTTGGGCTAAGGATGGCGCCGAGCACGGCCCAGGACGCTAGGAACGTGAGCGCAACCCAATGAATTGGCTAGCCAAGCCACAAGCACACAACCATGCCCAGAAAACCAGCAGTCAGTCGCACGCTCGCATTGCGCCAGACTCAGCTCGTGTCTCTTGACTACTTGCTCCAACAATCATTCCTCTTCCATCTCGCGCGACCTCGCCTACTCGCGGCCGCTAGTCGCTGGGGCCAAAGTCCTCGGCCGACACATTCCGCACACTACAATGTCTCCTAGTCGTCATCAGCCGTAGATTGCCTCGCCGAGCACTCGGCATGAGCAGCAAGGATCAAGTCGCGAATTGGCATAGGGTATTGCTAATTTCCCCTGATTCTTCCGATTGAAGCAAAGTGATTAAATTTGTAAGTTCGGGTTTCAATGTGATAATTGTCGGTTGATTTTTGTAAATTGTAGGGTTAGCACGTAGGGTATTAATTTGGGTTTTTGAATGCTGGCCTAGTTCGTTGCAAATCAGAGGCAAAATTGAAGTCACCCTGATCCTTATGCCCATCTATGACAAAGCTTACTAGCTGAGATACAATGTCAAGTAGGCTTCTAGATGTATGTTTCTACTCTATTGTTCTTGAACACATGACAATATCTAACTGAGTTTTCCTATTAAGGGCGGCAAGTAAATTTATGGAATGATTTCCGAAAAGTAAAGTGCCAGATAATGGTACTAATTATGAGAATTCACCTATTTTTGGTAGTCCGTTGAGGCTAGATGTTGTATTGTGCCAATGCCGACCATCTTTTGGTTGTAGTTTGGTCCTTCCTTAGTGGGTTTCTTGATTTTAGTAAGCACTTTCATCGCTACTTTGTTATCGTTGTACATTGCAGGCTTATTAAGGCGTCGCTTAGGTGACTGGGTGTCAAGGTGTTGCCCCGCCTTGCCGTCGCCCGTCACCCGTCACCCGTGTGGCGTTGGGAGAACCAGATCCGGGCGGGGCGGAGCGAGAGAGGCCCGTCTTGCCGGATCTCAGGCGGGAGAGAGCTCGAGGCGACGTCGAGGAGCCGGGCCGGCAGGAGGAGGACGAGGAGGCCGGCGGCACGTTGGGGGAGCAGGGGAGGCCCAACGGGGCGTTGGGGGAGCAGGGGAGACCCTCCCTCCCTCCCTTCTCCCCGTCGTTCGCCATCGGCAGTCGTCGCCTTCACCTCCAGGTTGTTCTCCCACTCTCCTTCCTTTGAGTCCTCTTCTCTCCTCCGTTCTCTCCCTCGCCCTTTCCTTTCAATGGCGGCAGCTGCACGATGGGATACCTAAGGTCTTCCCCCCTTCCTTCTGATCCTCGAGTGGGTTGATTGGTTGGGCTAGGCTGACCCAACTAGTGTTTGATATCTCCCTCTGTTCAACAGCAACAAGTCTGCATGTGTGTGTTGGAGGTCTTTTGCTGATTAGTCCTTCAGTATCTCTCTATTTCTTGCTGGATGCTATCAAATGTTGCTCCTTGATGTCCTGCAGCCACCTATGCAGCCTTCGCATTAGGATGTGTAAGGCGTCGCCTCACCTCGCGCCTTACCGCTTAAAAGGTGTGAGGGGGTGGGTCGTTTCGCCTTACTGCATTAATAACCATGGTACATTGCCATCAGTTATGTTGAATTTTGTATGCTAAAAATTGTCGAACACAATATTATTTAGTACAATGTCATTTGAAAATTATACATGTGGTTCTATGTAGGGTGTACTTGAATAAGCCGCTGGCACTCGGCTTTGTCTTTACCCCTATCCAATTTTGGGCCAATTCCCCCTTCCGTACTACCAGAAAATGAGATTCTTGCCGAATACGAGCTTGCTGCTCCAAGCCTCCAGCCATTACAAAACTAATACCTATTATGTTTAGTACTTCAGGTGCTTCTCTAGCGTATAATGTCAATCTAGTAGCGAGTGAACTCGTTCCAGTCTCATGCGGCGAAGATAACCATTTAGTAATATATAGGGGAAAAAAACAATGTTTTAAGGTGAGGTTCCAAGAATTGAGTAGTGGAGGAAAAAGAGGCAGCAAAGCAGACAATATCCTATCCGTACGGAGGAGAGCAAGACCTTAATTCAAAAGAGCATGCCTTCGAGGCCGCCAATAGAATACTCGGAATTAATTCCTTGAAACCCATCATTTTCGTTCTGGCTCCACCCTGGTCAAACGAACAGCTCCCTATTGTGGAATGTTCACCTAGGCGCTAGGCTCTAGTCGGGCGGTGGACCGGCGCCTAGCGCCTAGGGTGCCTAAGTGGCCAACTCAAGCAGAGGTGAGGGAGAGAAGAGGCAGGGCGCGGAGGCGAAGGGGAGCAAAGGGAGGCGCGGAGGCAAGGGGGAGCAGAGGCGAGGCGCGGAGGGGAGCGGGAGCAGAGGCGAGAGCGAGCGCGACGCGGAGGCGGTGGCTAGGGGGAAGAAGCCGGTCGGCTGGTCACGTCCTCTCGGCCGTCCGATCTAAATAAATCTCAACAGTCCGATCTAAACCTAACCTTATCTCTCTCTCTCTCTCTCTCTCTCTCTCCCTCTCAGGCTCTCAGCTGCCCCTCTCTCTCTCGCTCTCCCTCTTCGGGCCAATCATCGCCTCCAGCAGCCTCCCTTGCCGTTGGCGACCTCCTGGCGCCGGTGGCAGAGAGATCTAGCAGCGACTACAACCTAGCAGCGACGGTGACGAAGGTGCCTTGCTCCCCCTCCCCCCTTCTTTTCTCCCACGTGCAGCTGCCTAGATCCACCCTGCAGCCTTGCCCGCCTGGGTCCGCCTTGAACCGGCGCTGACCGCCTAGGCGGGCCGAGCTCATAGGGCGCCGATTCAGCCCGAATCGCGGTGGCTGGACGCACTCTGGGCTGCGCCCAGCACCTAGGTGTACTACTTGTTCCATTTCATTAGCCAGGCAGCGGGGTACGAATCCAAACTATACTGATAGTGCACTTGATTTGGGTTTATGCTTATCTATATACACAATTGCGGACTGTGTACCTCGGCTACTTCAATCTCCTTGTCCCAAATGATCTTCTCCAGGATGTTGCGGGGGGCTCCTAGCTCCTCCTCGATGTCCTTCAAAGGGGCACTGGGACGGCAGTGCCGGCGGATGCGGATTCCCTGACTAGCCGCTATATCGTTGATCGACTCGCCATTCTCGCACTGACCCAGCTCCACCGCGTTCAACATCTCGTCCCGCGCCAGCGCCTCAATAATGGAGTCCTAAAAGAAACAGAATCATCAGATCATCACAACACGAAGACACATAGTACCAAGAAAAAGGTAAAACACAATAACAAGAAATTCTTTGAACGCAATCTTTTTAAGAAATAAATCGGAATTGAAGAAAGGGGGGCGGGAGGAGCAATCCTACTAAAGAGAAGAGCTGAGCTCCAAGGAATATTGCCAGTATTGCAGGGTCAAACGCACACAATTCGAGTTCAAGAAATTGGGGAAAAGGAAAAAATCCAAGAAAACATAAAAACTCCATGGATTATTGCCAAGATCAGACTAGAAAGGAGTCCTTAATCCAAGCAGAGAAGGAAATAGAAAACAAAGAAGCCCCATCAAGGGCGTACCTTGGGGCTGCAGCGGATCGGGCGGGCACGGGGGCCGGCAAGGGTTACGACTCGCGACAGTGACGGGGAACGGGCGGCGACGGCTGCGCCGGAGGCGAAGGAGGCCCTAAGGGAGTACGAGGCGAGGAGGGACTCCATTGCACGAGGAACACGAGGTCGTTGTGTAGGAGGGGGTTGGTGGGACTCGGGGGCGCTGCCGATGGGTCTCCGCGTCGCAGGGGAGGGGGTTTTTTGTTTTATAAGCGGCGGTGGCGGCGGCCGGAGCAGCAACGGTCCGAGGCGGGTGCTGACGGGCTCAAGCAGTGGACTGAAAGCGAAAGCCTGTAATGGACCTGGAGCTCCCGTTCACAACTTGGCCACAGCTGCCGACCTACCGTATTTTCCTTGTTTCCTTTCTTCTTTCCGTCTCTATTTTTTTTTCCTCCTTGGTTTGACGGGTTTTCCAACTTTTGCTTTAGTAATGCTGAACTATTGTGTATCTAAAAATCAACTAAATTACGAAATCAGATTTTGTACCAACTTCACATCCACGTCGATGTGAGCTGACACTATGATGTCTCGTACTTTGACGCCCTTCTTAAAGAATTTGTGAAAATGGAATGAGATTGGAAAGAATCTGAAGAAATCATGCACACTGTGATGCAGCGGGTCTCGTTCTATTTATTGTGTGCCGAATGATAAACAAGAACATCCGAAAATACAGAGTACATGCAGAACGTGAGAAGCGATAATTCCTCTCTGCCTTTCCTACTTCTAACACCAAGGAAACAATGCAGATCACCCATATCTTAGTGAGGAAAGTGTCATCCATCGTGAGCACTGTCCGATAGCACTTGAAGCCCTCTGTGGCCTAGAAGAAATCCCAAAACGCACGGTCCAGTATGTAGCAATCAGAGCCTCCATCAAGATCTTCTCTTTCCATCTTGTTTATGTCCGTGTTAGGGTTTGCTTCAGCAATCTGGTGAACCATCCTTGGAACAAGGTTGTCGGTGTGTTAGAACCGAACTTACGTAATGATTGTTTGATTCGAGTGGTCTCCAAAACTCAAATCACACAGGGAGAATGACACAGAGATTTTTATACAGGTTCGGGCCTTCTCCGGATAAAATAACAACCATGCTCCTGTGTTACTATATTTAGTATGCTGGTTACAGATCAAGAGAAAGACTGAAATACGATGTCTTGTGCTCCTGATTGTGTCTTTATTTCTCTTTTCCTCTCTCTCCTTGTCGTCTGGTGATTCCTCCTTTTATAGCGTGCTCGAAGTAGGCGATAATTTCTCCATCCCAAAGGGTGTATCAATGCTTCAGATGATGGCGTAGTTACCGGAGATTATTGTTGGGAAAATAACGTTCCTATGTCGCCAGACAGTTATCACCATGACAGAGAGATTAATCGTGCATTTATTCTGAAGAATAATAGCGTATACTGACTGTTTAAATGCCCTAATCAATTGGGCCTACTTGTCTGTAAACTCGATCAATTATATGGTGGTCGTAGCTGACCTGGTCGTAGAAGGATTTAAGGTCATGAGATGATCGTAGAAGAACTTACGATATCGTGCTAGTCATAGAAGAATTTACAACTATGGGGCGGTCGTAGCTGACTTAGTCGTAGAAAGACTTATGACCATGAGGTGATCGTAGAATAACTTATGATCTTGTGCTAGTCGTAGAAGAACTTACGACTATGGGGCGGTCGTAGCTGACCTGGTCGTAGAAAGACTTACGACCATGAGGTGATCGTACAAGAACTTACGATCATGAGGTAGTCGTATAAGATCTTACGACTCCAGCTTCTCCCTTATGAACATTAAGGGGTATACTCAATAACCATATAATGGCGTCATTATCCCTAATAAGGATTATGGATAAATAATTAAATGATAATTTCTAGATCCTCATCAAAGGTTGTACGCCTTCTCATATGTCCCGTACATAGCCACGATCACCTTCTGCATAGCTCGTTGGACCTTGCTATAGCTGACTGGACAACCAACAGATTGACAACTTCTTAGGGGAGACGAACACATCCTCCGCAACTAGGTGGCTGATTAGGCTTGCCACATATACGGAAGTCACATTCCGGTGCTGCTGCTGTGGCTTACTTAGCTTGCAAGTCTAGTCAATCACCGCCTTGACCGTGAGGTGCGAGCCAAAGAACTTCGTCTTGTGAACACTGACCTTGCCAGGGCAACCTTCCACTAGGCACTTTACTGCGTAATATCCTGGGTTGGAATGATGCACCTGGTACACTCGGCTGATGGACAAGGCGTACTATGCTATAGCTTCCTGCACGAACACTAAGTTAGGGAGTGCTTCCCAACTAATAGGGTGTGAGCATCAAACCCCTACTATGACCCATCTTCTTATGGTAGTATGAGCGATCGCACTCGAGATCATCAAGTCTGGATGCCACCTAAGGCACCTCCATTGACACAATTCCGTCGGTCGGGTTACCACCCTAGGGTGCGTCGTCCTCATTACCATTCGAGCATGGGTCAGCTTCCTCGTCGGACTCTAACCCGACCAGCTGGTCCAGCAGAAACTCGTGGAAATCAATATGGGCCTACCACCATTGTCCCATCATCTCATTTTGTACAAAATTATGCACAAGTCTTCTCTTGTAGTCTTCCTCCAAAATAGCACATTTTGTGCTATCGTCTTCAGGCAAACGCATGTGGTTCCCAGCTTCTTGAGACGCCAGCATCATCAAGGTTTGCTGGCACCCTATGCATGAAATTCACATACACCATCGTCTTCCCGTATATTACCACCTCGGGATTGGCAACAATCTGTATCTACTAACCCATGCAATGCTACACATCACCTTCAATAGCTCCCATACGCCCTGCCCTCCCCTATTCGTGTAAGTGATTCCCCGATGACAAGCTTCTTCGTCGCTGCCTCCATGTCGAACTCCCTTCAAATGCAGCTACTCAGCTCGTGAATATTCATAGCATCCAGCCCCTCCGCCCAGACCACCCTGTACTAGCCTCTCGATAGGTCCAATCCATCGGGTCCGCTCCGTACAAGACCATCGCCATAAAACACAAGCAAGTCTTGCATGTTCAATATTACCTAAAGCCACAACAACCTAATTTAATGTACAGAATATAACAAATAGATCGCACTATGTAGTCTACATTTCCCTACCCCAAAAAAATAACTGCACTACCCAACCTAACCAAAATAACAACATCGAGTATTCAATGCATAGTAAAAAATCTACAAAATTACATACGACTAATGAATTAGGGTGAGTTGATTACGACTAAATTAATTTTGACTAATTAATTACAACTAACTAATAATGACTGGTTAAGTACGAGTAATTAATTGGGACTAATTTATTATGACTATTTAATTAGGACTAACAAACAAGTCGCAGACTAACAAATTAATTATGATTAACTAACTACGACTAATTAATTAGGACTAATTAATTACAACTAATTAATTAGGACTAACTAACGACGAGTAATTCATTATGCCTAAACTAATGACAAAAATTAATTACGACTAAATTAATTACTACTAATTAATTACCACTAAATAATTAGGGCTAATTAATTAGTACTAATTAATTGAACCTAATTAGTTACGGTTAATTAATTATAACTATTTCAATGATGACTAACTAACTGAGAGTAAATAATTACCACTAACTACGACTAATTAATTACGACTACATTAATTAGAACTAACTAATTTGGACAAATAAATTATGACTAATTAATTACAACTATTTTAATCACTACTAAATAATTATGATTAACTAACTATGACTAATTAATTTAACACTAACTACACTGTTAATAAACATAATGCATACGAGACAAATTACGTCCTCTAGAAGATCTACACTTGATGTCGATCTAACTCTACTAAAACGATCGCTAAACACTTCTCTAAACACTCTCAAATACGTTGCAAAATCAGAACTAATTTCAGCAGATCGCACTGTCTATCACTCGATCGATCCTCTTTGTCTCTGTACCAAGAGCGGAATGGTTTTGGTGCCAAGGAATGAGAGCGCATCATCAGGTTTTATAGTGGAATCTATATGTAGGTGCATTGGAAATTTTTGTTGAAATATCGTTTGGGTGGAGGAGTTGACTAGAGTTTTTTTTGTGGATTACTAGAGCCCCTCTAGATGAGTGTTGTTGCTGCTTTCAGCTTGAGAATAGCTTTGTGGTTGCCAATTTAAGATAAATGATTTAGTGTGTTATGTGATGATTTGGAATACCATGATTTAAGATAAAGTTTATTCCTAAAAGAAAGGTTGACAAAAAATTCTTTCTTGGGTAGTGAAATATTCACTTGGTTCTTGTTTGAGCTACGTGTTTATGACAAATGTAATTTTCAAATTGAGTTGGTTTTATGTTGGTTTTAAGCTCTAGATCTCGTAGGTACCTTGGGAAACTTAGCCCAAGGTACCTACGAGGTCTAGAGCTTAAAGATTTTATTAGAGCCGTTGACCATTGATAAAGACCTCATCTTCGAGTCCCATTCGGTGCTTCTACTGGGGTAGTCGGGGAGGGTGTTGAGGCATAAGACGTTTAAGCATGTCAACATACTGTAGTCGCATCAAACCGAGAGGGAAGCGACTTGGGAATTGGAGTCTCGCATGCGCGAGAAGTACTCGGAGTTGTTCATGATGGATATTTGTTAATTGACGCTAATTTCAATTTTGTTGTTCGTCGAGTAGAATAATGCGAGTGGAATTCGGGGTCAAATTCTTTTAGGGGGTAGAATGTTGATGAGGATCTAGAAATCATCATTCAATTATTTATTTGTAATCCTTATTATGGATAATGACGCCATTATATGGTTCTTGAGTATACCCCTTAATGTTCATAAGAGAGAAGCTAGAGTCGTAAGATCTTCTACGACTACCTCATAATCGTAAGTTCTTCTACAATCACCTCATGGTCGTAAGTCCTTCTACGACCAGATCGGCTATAACCACCCCATAGTCGTAAGTCTTTCTACGACTAGCACTCGATCGTAAGTTCTTCTACGATCACCTCATGGTCATAATCCTTCTACGACCAGGTTAGTCACGACCACCCTATAATCAATCGAGCTTACAAACAAGTAGGCCCGATTGATTAAGGTATCTAAACAGTCAGTATACTCCATTATTCTCTAGAATAATTGCACGATTAATCTCTCTATCCTGGTGATAATTGTTTGTCTACGTGGGAACGTTACTTCTCCAACAGTAATCTCTAGTAACTGCGTCATCATCTGAAGCATTGATGCGCCCTTTGGGCTGTAGAGATTGTCGCCCAAGAATGCTATAAAAGGATGAATCACCAGACGGCAAAGGAGGGAGATGAGGAGGATCAGGAGCACAAGATATTGCATTTTCAGTCTTTCTCTTGATCTATAACTAGCATACTCAATATAGCCACACATGAGTAGGGTTGTTATTCTCACCGGAGAAGGCCCGAACATGTATAAAAATCTCTGTGTTGTTCTCTCTGCGTGAATTGAGTCTTAGAGACCCCCCGAATCAAATAATCATTACATAAGTTCGGTCCTAAAACACCGACAGCTGGCACTGACCGTGGGGATCTTCTAGTCATTAGGTTTTCCTCATTTTCTCCCAATTCTAATGCTTCCTTGGCAGGAGAGTGGAACGAGGAGAACTGGCTTGACTTGGTTCCCAGCTTCGAATACGAGCCGACTATTGTATCATCAGATGGTGATGTCACCTCTGAAGATCATTCTCCAAGAGACTATACCACTAATGGAATTAAGGAGGGATCCTTATCCCCCACAATGTTACGTCCAAATGAGGAACTAGCTTCCTAAAAGGGCAAAGGTCAATCTGACCACAATCAGGACTGCTCCGAGGTAGACCCAAAACATAGCGAGGCCTCCCCCTCCAAATGTTCAAGTCCGTCTAAGGCAGTCCGAGCTGGCACGGCGAGTCGTGGAAGCCATGATTCCAAAACTTCATCAGCACCTGATGGTACTATCTCTCCGGTTAGCCCCACAGAGGATGGGATCGAACACGCTTTTCCTGCGAATTCGACCATCCCATAGCAGGGCTCATTTGCGGACGTAGACAGTTATAACCTATAATTCCCCTTCCTAGAGGTGTTGCTCCAAGTCGCCAGACGGTGTCTTTCGACTACTCCTCGAGCGAGGAGGCCTCGAGCGCAAGTGGAAGTCATCAACAGGAGGTTTTCGTCCTTCCCTCAGGTGATGATCACTCTCTTAGAGACAAGATTGAGGACGCACCCTGACGATCACACAATGTGACCCCTCATGGCAATGGTAAGAAAACCTCCGGTGATGAACAAGGTCAACACTCCAATGAGCATACGAGAAATCCTCGAGATAATCGCACTTCATTGAGGCAAACTCAAGGATTAGACATGGACGATCCTGAGACAACTCGACAGAGAAGAATACCAACTCAGAGAAATATGCCTGAGCAGTTTTAGTATCAGTCAGAGGAAGCTCAAGAACTCTAACATATCAACGATCTACTCGAGAACCCAACTCGAGACTTGCCCGAATGCCCGGCTACGACCTCTTCGCACAAGAGATCGCATGAATGCTTCGAAGCACGATGATCAGACTCGAGCACCCTTGCCGTCATCATTTCGGAAGTTGTAGCGGTACGACTCCATCAGCTTCCAGTCGTTCGAATAACTCACTGCACGAAGATCGACGCGACAACAGGGTATGTCGTTCTCCTAACCAGAGAAAGGTTCTTCGAACGCCTGAAGATAAATAAGTTCTCAGGAGTTGTGATCGTTCACCACTCCGACAAAAAGGTATGCAGCAGCAGACGAGATACGAGGAGTATTACCCTCGTAGAATCAAGACTTATCATAAGTCAGTTTCACGCACTGCTAGGTATCGTTGTGTACAATCACCTGATGACGACAACCCTTCTTTTCTGTAAAGGAGGTGTTACGATGTAATTACTGGATGTAGGGCATTCTCGCCTAACCTCCGAGCAGTTCACTGGCCGTCGTGGTTTCGACCAGTGAACATGGAGAAATTCGATGGGTCTCAGAATCCCATCGAGTCCCTCCGAATCTACACAACCACTGTCCGAGTAGCAGGAGGAGGAGAGCGTGTCATGGTGAATTACCTTCTGACTGTGCTCAAAGGGTCCGCTCGATCGTGGTTACTAAACTAATCACTCGAGTCGATCTACTCATAGTAACACCTTTGTGACCTTCTGCTAGCTAACTTCCAGGGTACGTACAATCGCCCTAAAAAGGAAGACGACATGCACAGGATGAGACAAAACGACCACGAGACCTTGCGTCGATTCATCAGGCACTTCAGTCAGGTTCGCAATTTAATTCCTGAGGTTTCTGACTCATCTGTTATCAGGACCTTCAAGTAGGGAGTCCGTAGCAGAAGAATTACAAAGGATATCGCTTCAAATCCTCCAGCTACCATCACTGAACTCTTCGAGATAACCGATCGATATTCGACTGCTGCAGAAGCAGTCGAGTGGAATAAAACAATTGATCGAGACGACAAGAATTCTCAAGAAGAAGGCGGAGGTAGCAAGAAGGACAAATAGGCTAAAAAATCCAAGAACAAGGTGAAGTGCCAAAAACCTCAAACCAACAGTTTAAGGAGGTTTTGGCCGTAAGCGACAAGGAACCATAAAGTTTCAAGCAATATCCCAATCGAGGCAAAGGTAAGCGCCCCGAGCAGAAGAATGACAAGCCTAGGTGGTGTCCTTTACATAAAAAGGAAGGACATGACATTCGCAACTGTCGAGTTTTCCAACAAAAACTCGAAGACTACTACAACGGCATAGGATCACTTCCTAACCTCGAAGAGGCAGGGCAAGGAGTGGTCATATGCAGTCAGACGACAATGAGGAGATGCCATTCCAACATCCCGAGCATACCATCGAGCATATCTATGGGAGGGTCATCGGCATACGAGTCAAAACGACAGCCTAAGGCTGTCGAACGCGAGGTAAACTTCATTGGTCCTCCTGTTGTCAATAAGTTGCCGAAGTGGTCGGAATTCACCATCTCATTCGAGAAGAGTGACTGCAAGATCCCTTCCACTCGACCAGGTCATTTTTCGATCGTGGTCGAGCCCACCATCAACAACTGTCGAGTAAATTGAGTATTAGTTGATGGTGGAAGTTCGTTAAACATCTTATTTACGAGAACCCTGGACGAGATGCAAGTACCTAGGACCAAGATAAGACCGGTACAATACTTTTTCATGGTATTGTAACGGGGACTTCGGCCAAACCTATTGGTCAAGTTTCTCTTCCTTTAACATTTAGTTCACCAAGTAATTTCAGGACAAGAAGATCTCCTTTGATGTGGTCGATTTTGATACAGCATATAACACCATACTCGGACGACCAACTTTGGCAAAATTCTTAATGGCTACTCATTATGGGCATTAATGTCTTAAGATGCCAGGTCCCAAAGGAGTAATTACAATTCATTGTGATAAGAAGATGGCACATACGTGCGACCATCGATCTGTTGAGATGGTTGGCCAGATACCAACTCATGAATAAAGCAAGGAGCAACCTTCGACCAAGCAGTCGAAGTCAAAAGCTGCACCGAAGCTGAACAACCTGGTCAAAGAGATTCCTTTGGATCCAGAGGAGCCCTCGAAGACTCTTCGCATCGGGGATACTTTCGACCCCTAATAGGAAGACGCCATCATCACTTTCCTCTGAGCAAACGCAGATGTCTTCGCGTGGCAAGCATCCGACATGCCCGGAGTCCCTATGGAAGTGATCGAGCACAGGCTAGCTTTAGGCCTAACAAAGTAACTGTAAAACAAAAATTACACAGATTTACCCCTGATCGATGAGATGCTATCAAATCATAATTGGATAAGCTACTTAAAGAAAGCTTTATAAGAGAAGTCGACTACCCAGAGTGGTTGGCCAACCCTATAATGGTTAGGAAGTCTAACGGCAAGTTGCGAATGTGTGTAGATTTCACTGATCTCAATAAAGCTTGTCCAAAAGATGATTTTCCTCTACCTCGTATCAATCAGTTGGTTGATTCTACTGCTGGTTGCAAAACATTAGGTTTTCTAGATGTATATTATGCCTACCATCAGATTAATATGTGTCTAGAAGATGAAGAAAAGACCACATTTATTACTCTATTTGGAATATTTTGCTATGTCAAAATATCATTTGGTCTAAAAAATGATGGCGCTTCTTTTCAGCTTGATGCAATCGAATTTTTCATCTCAGCTAAGCTGAAATTTGGAGGTCTATGTTGACGATCTAATTGTAAAAAGCATCAAGCGGCTTAATCATGTTTTCGACTTGCAAAAAATGTTCGACAACCTCAGAAAACACCGACTAAAACTCAATCCTAAGAAGCGTGTGTTCAGAGTATCTTCAGGAAAGTTGCTTGGATTTCTTTTCTCTGTACGAGGAATCGAAGCAAACCCCAAAATGATAAAGGCCATCGTGCAAATGCGCCCTCTGACCACAAAGAAAGAAGTCCAAAAACTTTCAGGACGCATGGTGGCATTAAGTTGTTTCATCGCACGACTGGGAGAAAAAGGACTACCTTTCTTCAAACTTCTAAGGAAGCACGAGGGTTTCAAGTGGTGAGAAGAGGAAAACGCTGCCTTTGAGTGTGTCAAGAGGTATCTTACGAGTGCTCCTATTTTGGTTTCTCCGAAGCCAGAAGAGACGCTCTTAATTTATCTAACTGCTATGCCACAGGCAGTGAGCGCAGTACTGGTCATCGAGCGTGAAAACATCCAATGACCAGTTTACTATATAAGTGAAGTTTTACACGGGCCTAAGGAGCGTTACCTTCGGATCGAAAAACTTCTTTATGCCCTCCTCATGTCTTTATTTCCAAGCGCATAAGATAATTGTGTCGTCTGAGTTTCCCTTAGGAGTGGTCCTCCAGAATAGGAAAGCAGCGGGATACATGGCAAAATGGTCAGTAGAACTTGGGGAGTTCGACCTCCATTTCGTGTCCCGAACGGCCATTAAATCCCAGTTCGACCTCTATTTGTCACCGAATGGACAAATCCTGAACCTGTTCAAGATCTCCAGTACGATACCCATGACCAGTGGACAATTTATTTGACGGGTCACTTACTTTAAGTGTCTCGGGGGCTGGGTGATCCTGGAATCTCCTACCAGAGAGACCTTAAAGTATGCCATTCAATTAAACTTTTAGGCCACTAACAACGTGGTAGAGTATGAAAGTTTGTTGGCTGGCATACGAGCTGCGAAAGCACTCGCGATTCGACAACTACTCGTGAGAGGAGACTCTCAACTAGTCGTGAATCAGGTCGAAAGCTAGAACATTATTTTTTCGGTTTCGAGGTACAATTTATCCCTCGAAAGGATAATTTCCTCACAGACCAGCTTGCTCGTATTGCTTCTTCCCGATCACAAGTACCAAAAGTAGTTTTCTTGGAGCAACTCTAAAAGTCGTCTTTGGTCGAAACACTAGAAGCAAATCCTATTGAGACAGCCTCTCTAGAATACGAAGATACCTGGATGAATCCTATTCAGAAGGGTACAATACCCGATGATGATCTCGAGGCAGATCGCTTATCCCGAAAGGCCAAAATGTATACTTTAGTCGAAGAAGTCCTCTACAAACGAGGCACTCAAGGGGTACTCATGCGATGCATATCGCAGAGGGAAGGACTAAACCTCCTTCGCGACATACACACGGGCAACTGTGGAACTCGTGCTTCCTACAGAATGCTGGTCGGAAAGGCCTTTCAACAATGACTTTACTGGCCAACAGCGCTCTACGATGCTAAAGAGTTGGTTGAGAAGTATGTACAATGCATGTTTCATAGTAGGCAGATACACCAACCAGCTCAGGCATTACAGACAATTCCTCTATCTTAGCCTTTTGCGACCTGGGGTCTCGATATCCTAGGACCATTCCAAAGGCTTCATGAGGTTTTGAGTTCCTTTTTGTTGCAATTGATACATTCACAAATAGGATCGAAGCCAAACCTGTGACTGTGATAACAACGGAAGCAGCAAAATGTTTCATGACGTGATTACTCAGTCCCAAGTCGAATAATAACAGACAATGGTAAGCAATTTTCCAGCGCAAAATTTCAGGAATTTTACGGCGAGTTGGGTACCAAAGTGTGTTACGCCTCTGTTGTCCATCCTCAAAGCATTGCGGCAATCGAAAGAGCAAATAGCTAAATAATGCAGGGAATCAAAATTCGAGTCTTCAACCAGCTTGTCAAGCGCTCGGGGGCTTGGGTACAAGAATTACCCTCAGTATTATAGGCAATTCGTATGACTATTAGTCGGGCCACAGGTGAAACATCTTTTTTCCTAGTTTTCGGTGCCGAAGCCATGCTTCCACCAGAACTAAAGATCAGGTCGACACAATTCGAAACCTTCAATAACTTACCCAAGAACAACTTCGAGCAGATGACATCAACCTACTCGAAGAGAAGAGAAATCGAGCCTTATTCCGTTCAGCAGTCTACCAGTAAGCCCTGTGCAAATACTACGATCGTAAGGTCTAACCTCGCAGCCTTGTTGTAGGTGACTTGGTATTGAAGAAAATTCAATGCCAATCTAATCGAACAAGATTTCCCCAAGTGGGAAGGTCCTTACACAGTGGTCGAAGTTACGCAACCAGGTTCGGTACAACTATCAATGGAAGACGGTCGAATTCTCTCAAACTCTTGGAACGTCGACTAGTTACGCAAATTTTATGCGTAACCAACCACCTCGACAATAAAGTATCAGGTTATTTCTATCTTTATTATCTTACTTTGAGTAGCGCTTCGATAATTTTTTCGACTATCCCCTGGTCGTAAGTTTTTCTACGACCAATACCCATCACTTCTTTACACTGGTCGAAAGGATAGGAACATCACCTAGTTGAAGTCTTTTCTTTCTGCACGTGGTCCTGCCCACTAGAAGAAACTTCCTAGTGTCGGCTAGTTCCTCACTTTTGCTACCAACACAAAGAACTCGGGTTCAATAAACATGGTCGAAATATTTTCAAGCCAACTCTTAGTACCTTAGTTTATTTCTTCATTCGTTTTGAAAAATAGTCTAAGCAGAGTACACTTTGGTAATTTATTGAACTACTCAAAACTCGGTTGGATCTAACTGGTCGGAGAAAGACACAACACCTAGTCGAAGTCATTCCTCTCTGCATGTGGTCCTGCCCACTAGAAGGAACTTCTTAGCATTGTCCTATTTCTAACTCTTGCTACCAGGGCAAACCTATTGAGTGCACTCGAAAAGGTTGAACGAATTCTAAAGGAACTCCAGACGTTTGTCTAACTCAAGTTGTCGCTCTTAATTTGATTAATCTAGTCGGCGATGGTAACATCACCTAGTCGAAGCCTTTCCTTTCTGCATGTGGTCTTGCCCACTGGAAGGATTCCAATAATAGCTACACTAAGTAGTTGTTAGCGAGAGCAATGGAGAAAGGACGAGAAGACATTCCTTTGCAGCGATGTGAGGATTAAGTTAGGGATTAGTCTCAGCTTTATACACCCTAATTATATTCATTCGCTGTAGACGCTGGATTTTGTAGTAGGATCATTTGCTCCCTTTTGTTCCAAGTAATTGCGCATCGCCTACGAGCGGCATGTATAGCAATTACATCAGAAAACTAACTGTGTTTTGAATGAATGATTTTAAATCAGTTCGACCGGCCGTTAACGGGCGGTCTGAATGCTGGCGGTCTGACCGCCTTATATAAATCGGTCCGACCGATTTAGTCCAGAACCGAAACACAACGCCCAAATCCAAAACGAAATTTAGTCCAACTTTTGATTCAACCAATGAAACTTGACCAAATTTGGAGCACACCTCCTTAAGGATATCTAAGACCTATTTCTAGCGACGATCGAACAGATCCACTTCGTAGAAACGATCTCTTAAGGTTTTACCAAAGAAGTGCACAAAACCTAGAAATATGAAAAACTTTATCCGACACTTGCTTGTGGGGGATTGATGATCTAGATGATTCTAGGAGTATTCCCACACATCAAAGCAAGGTAAAATCGGTCAAGAGACCAAGCATGAACACCCGGATCAAGGAAGCATCAAAATCAACAAAAGAGGAAAAACACAAGAGAGACAATCGATCTCTTAAGCAAGCATCACAAGATTGATTGATGCAACAAGATGCTTACAAAGCCACTCCTTCAAGAAGGACAAGAGCTCAACAAAGAGCACACACACAACCTTCCTCTCCTCTCCTCTCTTCTCCAAACCCTAACCCTAGAAAAAGACTTGGAGAGTCCAAATGAATGCTTCAAGGGGTTTTACATCTCCCCCCTTTCTATTTATAGGAGAGCTAGGGTTTCACACATGGGACCCACTCACACACATCTGTTGAAGCAATCGTCTGCTTCACCACGTGTAGGTTGATCAGCGGCTCTCATCACATCGGCAAGACTCTCCCGTCCGAATCCCATCGGATCCTCCCAGAGACTTGCACCGACTTCCGCACCGCCTGATCCAACCAGCTGCACCGAACTACCCGTTCGATCCATCTTGCCCATTCTGCACCATGCTTGAGTCACACAACCTCACCCGGCATCCATGATCGTTCTGGACCTCAGCTCTCCAAGCTTAGTCCCGATCCACCTTGTAACACCCTGACCCAAAATCGGCTCAATGCCCAGCCCACCGTGGGGCGGACCCACCCACACATAGCACCCCACTTACACTTTCGTCCTCGCTTCGTGTAAAAGGGTTAACCCGGAGGTGCTACGTTTGGATCCAACAGGCATTATATACCACTACAACTCACTTGAGACAAGCAATGTGGGACTAATCCCACCACACAACTCCTCATGGGCCACATGGGCCACGCTACGAGCAGGCCGGGGTATTACATTCACCCCCCGCATTAAGGGCCGACGCCTCGGCGATATCGCATACGCTGCAAATGCCCGTAACCACCCCTCGACACGCCCGCCCTGCGTCCCCGGTCGGCGCATATGCCATGCCATGTGTCCACTCCGCCCACATGCGCCATGCGCCATATGCCCGCGCTTCGTCCCCGCACGCCACGTGAGGTTGATGCTCGATACCATCTGTAACACCGACCCAAAATCGCTCAATGCCCACCACCGTGGGCGGACCCACCCACACATAGCACCCCACTTACACTTTCGCCCTCGCCGTGTAAAAGGGTTAACCCGAGGTGCTACGCTTGGATCCAACAGCATTATATACCACTACAACTCACTTGAGACAAGCAATGTGGGACTAATCCCACCACACAACTCCTCATGGGCCACATGGGCCACGCCACGAAAGGTGTCGGGTATTACACACTCATCGTTGACGTCGTTGACTTAACGCAAGCCACCGCACAAAGAATGACAAACAAATCGTCTCCGGAAACAAGTTCTTCACAACTTGACCCACGTTAGTTCAACAATGCAATATGCAACAATAAAGCATTGACATCCATACAATAACCACGTTCAAATCACGTCAATGCCAACAAGGCTAAGCTCAAAGTGATCGGCGGTCTGACCACCCCACACAGCCGGTCCGACCGATTTCAGGCCGGTCCGACCGATTCCATAACGGCGGTCGGACCGCCCGAAATGACTTAGCCAAAATTCCATCTCGAAAATCCGAAACCTTCTGGAATTTTCAAATGAATAGAACTTTTGACTGGGAGCTCCAAAAATAATGTGACCACATCCAGGAGACTCCCCTCACTTGCCTACACAACCTATTTTTGGATCAGCTTCAAAAACCACTTTGAAACATATACGGTTGGACCGGCCAACACGGCCGGTCGGACCTCTCCACGGGCGGTCTGACCGCCCACGTCACCGGTCAGACCGCCTGTGGTCTGACAGACTGAAGCAAACCCCGAAAACGCGAGATTTTGTAAACCAACAAAGCCATTGCCAATTGACTCATCATCCTAAGATCATGCACATATCCTCACGATATCCACATAGTTGCTAAGTTAACTCAAGCATATCATGTTACTCAAGTCATATAAATCGAGAAGTACGGTTAGTAGTTCATCTTGGTGATTAGAACATGAAAATAACTACATGTAGAAATTATAAGATTGAATTGGTCCTTAATTTCACCTCCTTTAAATGAGTAACCAAATTGCATTTAGCAAATTGCCTTGCTCATATATGTGTAATTTGAAAGATTGAGTGTCGAATGTTTGTATTGCTATAGAAAGCATGCTTATTTTGATTATAAGAAGCACGAACTTGTTGTAACTAAAATTTGACGTAGCTTGTAATTTCACCTTTCTTAACTAAAAATGATAGCATAGGTAGGGTTGTGTCGAACCCAGGAATGAAGGATCCCGAATTCACTGCGTTTACACACTAGTCCAGGATTTCTAGTGTACACAGTCTCACAAATAGTATTATCACAATCATATCAAGCGCTCTATTAATAAGGAATAGAGTTTTCTAACACCCTAACTATTCGGAAGCCAAGATATCACCTAAATAATCTAACATACAACCATAAAGCGGAAGAATTTAAACAATATATCATCTAATGACATAAAGAGATCAACATATAATAGAACAAATACAGGAATATAGTCCGAATCCAACGACAGTTCACAAACTCCAACTATTCAAGTTTAATGAATCCACTAAGATGATTATAATGAAGGAATAATCAAGGATCACCAGCAGTTATTTAATTATCCTTAACATAGAGAAAGATATCATCCAACATCTAACTCTATTTATTACAGTTCATCGCTTAACAAATGAAAAACAAGAACCAAATCATATTGTTGAAACTTGAATATGGTGAAGTGAATGAATAATGCGTATCTACTCCCTCCCAAATGCAATCATCAACGATCACCTAAAATAAACAATAAAGGCAAGAATGAGTCTGAGACTCAGCAAGTACAGAGAATAATATGAACTGCACTGAACATGAACAATACAGTGCCATTAAGAATATGAACATAGAACTGACAGTAACATATGAATGAATGAACTACACTTCTTCTTATACTGGTATAGCTAGTGACACACCCGTCGGTGTTCACTTAGGCCCGCATTTAACAAAATGCAAGGATCCAAAGCCCGTATGAAGAACGTTTCATACGGGGATCCAAATCTGCCACATTGGAATGGTGGGTCTTACGTGCCCATACTAGAATTGATGGATCTTTATTTTCCACTCCAGTGGAAGAAACAAGAACAAATGAATGAATGGAATGAAACATTAATAATGAAAGACATGATCTTTTCAACATGGATTAATAGATATAAAAGGAACATGAAGCATTGAATGTAATCGTGGATCATAGAAATAAGAGTATGAACACAAGCACTCATCATTCATCAACATAAAGAATTACAATGTACTTGCCTTCCGCTCTGCGAAGCGTTATGAGGCAAGACGAAAGCTGCTACACTCGAATTTCCCCCACCTACACAAATTAAATATATTTGAATGAGGAACCATGTGAATAGGACCTCGCTCGAACCATCTAATTGCAGCATCCTAACCCAAGGATCAGAAAGTCGATCTACTCACATAAACCAATATTCTAACAGGACTACAATCTGGACATCAAATACAAAATAAATCATAACTAATTATCTGAGACTCGAAATGGAGTGCTCGTAGATCTTATGGAAAGATAACGAAAATATCTACAAAAGTTTAGTTGGTGAGATCTACCAATTAGGCAAAAAGAATATGCTAACAGGTAGATGAAAGCATAAGACAGATTCTATCTAGACGAAAAAGACAGTAGTAAAGAACAGATCACAACTCTTAATCTACAACTCCGATTAGGGTGTTCTTTATCATTCTAGAAAGGTTATCAATATTTCTACAATAACTTAGTTGGGTGGAAACCTTGAATCTGCCATTATCTTAATCATATTTTAAAGGACAACTTGACAGTTCATTCTTATCAGAAATTCATGACAGTAGTACTAAAATCATCATATCTTTTACTACAAAACTTGGAACGGGGTGATCCTGGACTCTCTGGAAACATGACAAAACCATATATGATAACCTAGTTGACAAGGTCCTCTGATTCGTCCTTCTAATAAATATAATGATCAGGTGATGTTTATGTTCCTTCAATTTATCAGTCAGAAATGCAGCAGTAGTATAAAATCCATAACTTTTGATTGACATGACTAAAAATCATGTTCTTTACTAATATAGAAATCTTACAGGATTGCCTACAAAATTCGTGTTGGGTGTACTTTCTGATTCGGTCTATAACGACTACAAAATGTAATCTTTCACGCTTAGTTCTTTACTAATATAGAAATCTTACAGGATTGCCTACAAAATTCGTGTTGGGTGTACTTTCTGATTCGGTCTATAACGACTACAAAATGTAACTGCTAGTCCTCATCAGCCCTTCTGGATAGTTGCAAAGAAACCATCAAAACTTCTAGACCGTAACTCCAAATAGAGTGATCTTTGTGCCTATAGAAAGTTAAGAACGAGAAATACAACACTCTTGGAGATGAGCAATCCAGAAAATGCACGCAACCTGCACAAAAATGACAACCAATGTCGCTATTTCAAACCGATCTACTACAAGCAGCACCAAAATAAATCGATTAATCTACCAAGCGATCGGGGATGGAGTTTACCCTTGTCGGACCGCTAGAGATCGGCATCTCGCTGCGTGAACACACTCTTCCTCTCATCTTCCTTCCTCCCCTTTCTTCCTTCTCCCCTTTCCTCCTCTTCCTTTCTTCTTCTTCCTTCCTCTCCTTCCTTTCTCCTCTTCTCCTCATCTTGGTAGAGCAACATGGAGGGGGGGCTGCTACCGTGGAAGTGTGCACTATAGCTACAGTAGCATTAGGATTTTCCACCTCCTTTTTGAGAGACGATCTTTGTCTGCGATTTCTTCTCATGAGGTCAAGATGTTGTTTAGGATGATGTCCTGTGAGACTTGACCCGAGAAGAGTAGCAAATCAAAAGTATTTTGGATTTTTGAATCGTTCCAGTGCGCTCTGTTCTTCTGTCAGGATAATCGGAACTTCCGCCATCTGAGCTGCGGAACTTTCGATTTTCGGAACTTCCGCACTGACACATCGGAACTTCCGTTGTGCGGAACTTCCGCACCTAACTGGCCGGAACTTCCGATTTCTGGCAGAATAGCTCGAAGCTTGTTTTCGTTCTCTGATTTTGCTTCACTTCTTTTCTTGAGATTTCCAGAGGGCTTTGTCGTATTGTTTAAATACAGTGAAGGGGAGTTCTTAATTTTTAAGGCACCATTCACCCCCCCCCCCTCTGTTGCCATTTTGGTCCTTCAATTGGTATCAGAGCAGGTTAGCTCTTCCTTATAGATCTTAACCGGTCTGTTGAGCCATGGCAACGGACAAGTATTCCACCAAGCCTCCAGTCTTTGATGGCCTGGATTACCCTTCCGAAGAACCGAATGGAAACATACATCCGTGCTCGGGGTATGCCATCCGGAGAAAGGTGAAGGTTAGATTTGTTGCTCTCGCGATGAAAACATCAATATGGGAAACATGCCCGATGTTGAGGCCAATGCTAAGGCAAGGAACATTATCATTCGTGGTTTGAGCAGTATGAGTTCGATCGCATTTCTCATTTGTCTTCGCTATTTACATCCGGGTGACCTCGATGCATACCATGAGGGCACCACCCAGATTAAGACGGTTCGACAAGACCGACCACACGCGAGAATACAAAGAAATTTGAGATGCTTATCGTGAATCTCTTGACGAGTGCTTTTCGCTTCCATAAGATTTTGAGCAACCTCCGAGCGGTCGGTCTTACATACCCCGACTCGGATAACGCCGACAGATGCTTTCGACTCGATCTTCGTGTTTGGGAGATGAAAGTGACTACCATCAAGGATAGCACGACCTCTCGATCCTGATTCTTGACGCGCTTTACTCGCGCCTCAAGACTCACGAGATTGACATTGTCTCTCGAAGGTCGAAGTCACAGTCGATGGCTTTAGTCACTGATCCCACGTCTGGATCTTCTTCTGAGTCGATACACGGGTTCTCCTTGTCGCTCTCGTGACATAACCGATGATCGCTAGAGCAACTTTGAGGATGAACAGCTAGCCCTCCTAGCTCGGAAGTTTTCCCATGCTTACAAGAGGAGGAGGGACGGAAAAAGAGGAGGTCCTGTGATTTGCTTCGAGTGTGGTGGCCCCAACCACATCCGAGCAAACTGCCCCAAGCTGGGGAAGGGCAAAGGTGACTATGGCGGCTCGGGCAAGAACGACTACATCGACAAGAACCGCAACACGAAGCCCTCAGCACCTGACCAAGGCAAGAAGAAGTTCCGCAACTTTGGGAAGGCAAAGAAGCTGTTCCATCGCGTCCTCACCGCCCTCGACGAACTTGACACCAGCGAGGTGGAGTGACGATGATGGAAAGGACGATCAAAATCCCAAGGACGACGGCAACTTCTCCGGCATGTGCTTCATGGCCCTCGGGGGCGATCTAAGCGACAATGAAATAGATCTCGACTCGATGAGGTTAGTCCCACTTACGACCAGCTTAATGATGCTTTTCTTAAGCTAGGTAGATTCATGCTAAGTCTAGGGCTAAGTGTACTGAGTTGGAGAAGGAAGTAGCTAGACTCTCACGGAAGCTTACCTTACTTACATCTGCTCCCTCCCGTGATGATTGTGACACATGCTGTGCTCTGCTTGATGACATGGAAAAACTAAGGACCTTGCATGATAGTGTGTCCTCTGAATTAGACATGATTAAAGTGGAGAACATTAGCCTTCTTGCTGAACTAGAGATGAGTAGGGTAGCACCTCCTTCATCTACTACTATTGAGGCTACTGCTTGCACCTCCTGTGAGGTTAAGGACAACTCGTTTAGAGGTCTATATACCATATTGCTCGATCTGCCTGAGACTTGTGAAAATTATAATAATCTCAAGATGAACCTAAAACGGGCAGATCACAAAATTGCTGAATTCCAAGTCGCTTTATTAGAGCCCATTGTTTCTTGTTTAAAGCTGCCCTAAGTTAATCAATAACTAGAATCAGATTCAAACAGCTTCAAGAAATGATTGATCACAATAACAAACGCTCAAGATGCTTCTAAGGACCTTGTTAGCTCACCATGCAATCAGTGTAAGAAACTAAAATGTAATTTGGTTGCTTTGGATGAAAAATGTGTGAAGCTAACTAAGGACCTTCTAGAGACACAATCATCCGCTTGTATTGTGTGTGCTGGGAAGAATCATGAGGGTTTGGTAGAGACGCCTAGCGACGTAAACCAACTAGCTAGTAGTAGGACTGTTCCTCCACAGTCGCCTGTGCATGCACAAGCCAATCTTTCCTCTCGCGTTGGTTCTTCTTACGCTCTCTTATCCTCTCTTTGTTCCTTCTTCCCCCTGCTCTTCTTGCACCTCTCTCTTTCGGGAGTGTCAGTATCTTATGAACACTCTCGAGAGGTTTGTAGGAGGCAAGAAGAAGCTCAATCTCATTCTAGACCAATCTAAGATTTGCAGATTTAATCAGGGTCTAGGATATGATTTCCATGAGGATATGAGGAAGCATCCACCTGTCGTGCTCAGAACCATAGCACCAGGTGTGATCAAAACTAAGCCTGGGATCGAGAAAGTAAATTTTAAATCGCGGGTTTTGTTCAAAGGATCTCGACGCAGAAGGTGATTCCACTGCGGCTTGGTCTTCGTAGGCGATATCATTGCACCTTCAGTCAGAAGGATGGACATTTGGTTGATCATTGCTTCAGGCGCGCCAAGATCGCGCGTAGAGATCATGTTGAGTCCTTTAAGCGCATTCGTGGTCGCCCGGGACCATGAGTGCACCTAAGACTAACATGAGGTCTAGGTTTGCTACAGCTGATGATTTAGGGCAGCATCGAGGACTTGGTTTTTCTGAGTTTTCTAATTTTCGTCCTCATGCTCCCTTTGATCGTGACTTCCGTCGCTTTGAGGGTAGATCTCGGTTTCCCTTTCGAGATGGCTACCCGCGGCGTGAACAGCATGTTGCCAGAATTCCGACTCGCTCTTCAATAGCAGTCGGATTCAACAACAGCTTCAGGTCTGCACACAGACCTTCTGGCTTGTTGAGTGACAGAGAGCGTAGGGTAGATAGAGGTCAGTCTTGCTTGACTACTTCATCTGTTCGACGTGTTACTCAGTATTGGGTGCCAAAATCACTGTTGATTCACCCCAGTACTGAGACTTTACTCTCTATTTGACTCAGTTCACGGCCGGGAAGGGAAAGGTCCGGATTGTAGACTCGGGTGTTCTCGCCATATGACCGAGACTCGCGTTGGTTTTCTTCCTAACCCGTGCTCGAGGTGATGAGACGATCACCTTCGGAGATGCTTCATTTGGGCGCGTCATCGCTAAAGGTACTGTGAGCATTAATAATTCTTTTATTTTGAAAGATGTTGCCTTAGTAAGTAAGCTGCGATAATCGCTTTCGGTCTCTCACCACCGATGACGGTTACGAGGTGAGCTTTAAGAAAAACAATTGCAAAATTCTTGATTCTTCTGTAGCCTAGTTTATGGATTTCTCGATATGGGAGGATTTTTCGTCTGATTTTTTTGAGTCTTCCGTGATGCTCTCGTGTGCTTAGTTGCTTCAATCCGTGATTTGACTTTCTCGCATAGGAGACTTGGTCATATAGGATTTGATCATCGACCAGTTAGCGGCCACGATCTCATTCGTGGTTTGCCAAACTCAAAATGGTCAAGGATCTTGTTTGTGCTCCTTGCCTGCACGCGGCAAAATGGTTGCCGCTTCACATCCTCCAGATTCTGATGGACTATGACAGATGCACTGTGTCAATCGCTCCATATGGACCAGAGGGACCAAATAGAGTGCGGTCAAGAGGAGGAAAGTGGTACGTGCTTGTCGTGGTCGATGACTTCTCGAGGTATTCTTGGGTTTTTCTTAGCCTCAAGGATGAGACGTTTTCACTTTTTCGAGGTCTTTTAGTAGGCTTTCGTTGAGCTCCCGGGTGCACTACGAGCAATTCGCAGTGATAATGGCACCGAGTTCAAGAATTCCTACTTTGAGAGTTTCTCGTCTCCATACGTCCCCCAACAGAATGGCGTTGTGGAGAGGAAGAACCGTACCTTGGTCGAGATGGCCACAACGATGCTTGATGAGTACTCTACACCTAGGAAGTTTTGGGCTGAGGCTATTGCTACTGCTTGTCATGTTTCTAATGAGTCTTTCTTCTGCACTCTTGCATCGCACTTCTTATGAGTTGAGATATGGGCGAAAACCCATCGTCTCGCATTTTCGTGTGTTTGGTTGCAAGTGTTTTATTTTGAAGTCTGGGAACCTAGATAAGTTCGATTCACGATCTTGTGATGGGATCTTTCCGGGTTACTCTACTTCTTCTCGTGCCTATAGAGTCTGGAACTGCGAGTCTAGTAATTTGGTAGAAACCTGTGAGGTAACCTTCGATGAGGCCAGTCCAGGGACTAGTCCTGATATCTCAGGTTCTCTAGAGCAGTCTGAGTCTATCTTCGAAGAAGTTGAGGAGGATGGAGATGAGGGTTGTCTACCCGATCCAGTTCCTTCTCCTCCTCTTGAGGTGCCTTCTTCCACCGTACCTCGAGGAGATCAGCCCTTACCTTCTGCTTCTTCTGAAGCTAGTGGATCTGTTCCTATCTCATCTGCTAATGAGGTAGAGACCACTTCTTCATCTCATCCTGGACCTCCTAGACATATCCAAAAGATCATCCTTCGTGAGCGGATCATTGGAGACCTCTTTGAGCGTGTCACACGCTCCAAAGTCGGGTTTGTCTCTCTTTGTCTCCATTCGCTTTCGTCGCCTCATTTGAGCCCAAAGACGTTTGTCATGCTCTATCTGATGAGTCTTGGATAAACGACATGCATGAGGAGTTGGAAAACTTTGAAAGAAACAAGGTCTGGTCCCTTGTTGAGCCCCCTCAAGGTCACAATATCATTGAGACCAAATGGGTGTTCAAGAACAAGCAAAGTGAAGATGGGTTAGTCATTCGAAACAAGGCTAGGCTGGTAGCTCAGGGGTACTCCCAAGTTGAGGGTCTAGATTTTGAAGAGACCTTTGCCCTCAGTAGCTAGACTTGAAGCCATTAGAATCACCTTGCCTTTGCAGACTTCTAAGGGTTTCAAGCTTTACCAGATGGATGTCAAGAGTGCTTTCCTCAATGGCCTTATTGAGGAAGAAGTCTATGTCGAGCTGACCTCCGTGTTTCGAGAACCCCAAATACCCTAACCATGCCTCAAAGCTTTCCAAAGCTTTGTATGGACTCAAGCGAGCTCCCGAGCTTGGTATGAAAGGCTTAAGTCCTATCTGCTGAGTCATGGTTTTGAAATGGGTAAAATAGACAAGACCTTGTTCATCCGCCGTCTTGGCACTGATCTTTTGCTCGTCCAGATCTATGTGGATGATATCATCTTTGGCGGCTCCTCACATACTCGCTTCCCGCCTTTCCGATGTTATGAGCTCGAATTTGAGATGAGCATGATGGGCGAGTTGAGCTTCTTCCTTGGCTTCCAAATCAAATGACTCGGAAGGTACTTTTCTTCACCAAGGCAAGTACACTCGAGACCTCTGAGCGCTCGACATGAATGATGGAAAGCCAAGATCAACTCCGATGGCATCTACAGCTGCTCTTGATCCAGATGAAGACGGTGAACCTGTTGACCAAAAGGAGTTCAGGAGCATGATTGGCTCTCTCTTGTACCTCACAGCCTCGAGACTAGACATACATTTCTCCGTATGTCTTTGTGCTTGGTTTCAGGCTTCTCCTCGCGTATCTCACCATCAGGCGGTGATGCGCATCTTTCGGTACCTTCGAGCTACCATTGACTATGGTATCTGGTACTCTTCCTCCTCTTGTCTATCTCTTAGAGCCTTCTCCGATGCAGATTTCGCTGGCTGTAGGATAGATAGGAAGAGCACCTCTGGCACTTGCCAATTAATTGGCACTTCTCTTGTCTCCTGGTCTTCAAGGAAGCAGTCCGGTGTTGCACAGTCCACTGCAGAGGCCGAGTACGTTGTCGCAGCCGATTCTTTGTAGCCAAGTGCTTTGGATGGTCTCGACCTGCAGACTTTGGGTTAGTAATCGACCGTGTTCCACTCTTTTGTGATAACACGTCTGCGATTTGCATTGCCAAGAACCCAAAGGCAACATTCTCGGAGCAAGCATATTGATATCGATATCACTTTCTTCGAGACCATGTAGAGAAGGGTGACATTGTGCTCCAGTTTGTGGAGAGTGAACGCTAGTTGGCTGATATCTTCACCAAGCCTTTGGACAGCTCTCGGTTTTCAGCTCTGCGGGGAGAGCTTGGGGTGGTTTGTCCTTATGGACTGATGTAAGGGGGAGCTTGGGTTTTACTACTGTATTATATTTTAATTATGCTATTTCTCCTTTCTGGTTGCATTTCATTTAAGTGCTTTGGGTCTAAGTCCTTCCAGCATAGGTTAGAGTGGTTATCTTGCCAAGTGTGCTTTGACTGCTTGTTCTTATCTTGTGCTTCTAGGATGTTGCTTATTAGCTGTTCTCCTCTCTCTAAGTTGAGCTTACTCACTTCTTATAGGTTCTAGCGAGGGTCGGGCCACCCTTGGGTAGACAGGGACAGTGTTTGCTCCTTAGTGTGTTAGTCGATCAGCTGATAGTCCTGGAATCATATGGGGTAGATAAGAATCTGTCTGAGCTATAGTATTCTCTATATCTTATCTATGCTCTAAGGACTGCCTTTTCTCTTTCTCGTTCCAGTTTCTCGTTTTTGTTCCTTTGATTCAGGGGGAGTTCATCTCGGTCCTTCATCTTGGTTCTTCTAGTTCCTAAATTTGTCATAACTCAACCTGAATTAAAAGATGCATCTCATTCTGAAGGGGATCTGGATTTTCGTGCATTTCATCCTGCATTACAATACAATCATATGGAGCCTTGTCTATTATCCCTTATGATCTGTTTTCACTGTTTTACATCTTGCCATGATTTATGCTAAACTGCGAGATTTATCATGACTTTTTATGTGTAGTTTAGTCTTTGCCTTGCTAAGGTGATTAAAAAAATGCTAAACTTGAATTAAAATCTTGTCATGATAGCTCTTGAGACTAGTCTGGTTGAAGTTATCCTTTTATGATTCTCGCCATGTCAAGTAGACTGAGTTGAGTCTTGAACCTTTATTGAGTTTCACAGTAAGCTATGTCAGTTCATTCAGAAACTTGACTTATCTTTAATCGTTGGTCTAAAAACTTCAAAAGCAAAATGATCTCTTTGTGTGAAAAACCGATCTCACCAAATCTTTCTCATGAGATCTTGCCATTGCACTAGGCATGAACTCGGGGGAGCCTTGGATGCCCTAAGATCACTTCCTTAAGTCTGTTGCTTGGAGTGGTCGCATAAGGCTTGGGATCTAGCACATGGTTAAGATTTGAAAAATTGGTTGAAGCTTAGGAGGCAGTTGTGGATGGCACCTAGTCCAGGACTTGCTTCACTAAGATAAAGCCATAATTATGTTTTCAGAAAAAGAAACTTGTGCTAAAATTGCTTATCATTAAAAAGACCAAGTACTGGATAAAATTGAGTCAATCTTTTGACTGGTAGCACTCTAAACTGATCAATATGAGTCTTCTTGGTTCAACTTAGATTATTTGACATGGCTTGTATCATCCTTGGATACCTTTAGCTAGACTACAATCTTGGTTTATTTGACTTGCTAAAGAATTGGATCATTAATCAGATTATGGATTTTCTATCTTAGCTATTCTATACATCAATTGTCATGATCTTGATAGCATTCTTATGTGTTATGGCTTGGTGTAATACTCTAATAGTCATTTTGGATAATCTTCATGGCTCCTAATGCTTAAAATGAATATCATATAGTCATTTCCTCTCTTTAAAACTTCTTGATGTGTTTATTGCCAAAAGGGGGAGAAGTTAGTTTGGAGAGTCTTCTGGAGCTTTGCAGAAAAATTTGCTCTTTCATTTAAAGCTCCAATCTTTCTTCTTTGACAAACATGGTTTTGAGCCTTCTTGATTTCTAAATTAGACCATGTTTGGCTTCTATCACAAACTCTTCTATATGCTTTTTCGTGTTTGTCAATATACTCATCAAGGGGGAGATTGAGAGACCATGTGAGTAGGGTCCCCGTTTGAGTGATGAGTATTTGACGCTGTGGTGAGAAGTTTGTGATTGAAATCATTGCGTTTGCGCTTCTGTTGGTCTGTTTCTGTAAGTGCGGAACTTTCGGTTCTGGAAAACGGAACTTCCGATAATCGGAACTTCCGCTGTGGTAAAACGGAACTTCCGATTATCCTGACGTTTGCGTCCTGTTTGAGTTAATCGGAACTTCCGCACCTGGGAACGCGGTATGTCCGATAATACTGACGTGATTATTCTGCTATGACGACAATAGGATCTTCAAACCTGGGGTTGCGGACGGTCCGATAATCGGAACTACCGCTCTGGTAAGTGCGGAACTTCCGATAATCGGAACTTCCGCAATGGTAAGTGCGGAACTTCTGATTATCGGCAGAACTGTGCATAAAGGCATAGTTTGTGATTTTGAGTTTGTATGAGTTTGAGTCTTGTACAAATATTGATGCTATGATATTGGGCAATGCTATGTGATGTATTTTTGTCTGTGTTGACTGCAGGACATCGAGACGAAGTCGTGGCGAGACACGAGGTGATCGGACTAGGCGCAGGAGGCGTTGAGGTTAGAACGGTCGAGATGTGTCGAAGACGGCGTGAATCTTGAGGTGGTTGTGAGTCAAGGACAGTAAGGTGTACGGGAGGCTTCCAGAAGATGCGCAAGGGGCGAAACGGTCTTTTCGCAAAGCGGCACAAGTGGAGGCGGTTCTGTTCGGGGGTAGCGGGCTTAATGGGTTGGAGACCCGTTAACCAGGCTATAAATAGAGGTGTAACCCTGGTGAGAGGGTTGGAGATTTTGGTTAGGGTTTTGAATAGGGTTTGTTGGCTTTTGCTTTAGTGGTTAAGGGTTGTTTTGCTTTGTAGCTTTAGTTGTTGAGATTGAGAGGATGAACTAAACTTCTTGTAATCATTCCTCCTTGTTTACCTCTGTAATTTACGTTTCAATTAATGAAATCTTTGAAGTTGATTTCTCTATTCATGCCCTTGTTCTTGTTCTTGTTCTCCCGTACAACTTGATCTTGAGGTTTTGGCTTTTCTTGTTGATTCTTGTTGGAAAGTGCTAAGATGGATTGCTCTCAATTGGGATGATACCTCTAGATCATTTGATCAACTTTTCCCACGAGCAAACTTAGTTTAATCTCCGTTCTTGAGTTTTGCTTCCTCTGTTCTTCCTCCCCGTGCCTAGGTTTTATTGAAAATCTTGTTTGGCTTGTTGAGAAGGGATGAAACTTGGCACGCAGGATCACTATGCTATTAAGTAGCCATCCTCAAAGTTTCATAACCCGAGAATCAAAGAATCTCTTGAATTTCAGTTTGTGGCCTCTCTTACCTTTTCTTCAAGAAATCCGATTTCTCTTTAGTTAGACGATTTTTGTCTGCGATTTCTTCTCATGAGGTCAAGATGTTGTTTAAGATGATGTCCTGTGAGACTTGACCTGAGAAGAGCAGCAAATCAAAAGTATTTCGGATTTTTGAATCGTTCCAGTGCGCTCTGTTCTTCTGTCAGGATAATCGGAACTTCCGCCATCTGAGCTGCGGAACTTCCGATTTTCGGAACTTCCGCACTGACACATCGGAACTTCCGTTGTGCGGAACTTCCGCACCTGACTGGCCGAAACTTCCGATTTCTGGCAGAACAGCCCGAAGCTTGTTTTCGTTCTCTGATTTTGCTTCACTTCTTTTCTTGAGATTTCCAGAGGGCTTTGTCGGTTTGTTTAAATACAGTGAAGGGGAGTTCTTAATTTTTAAGGCACCATTCACCCCCCCTCTGTTGCCATTTCGGTCCTTCACTTTTATACATTGTCGGCCCCTCCTGGGCCAAGGCCCGAGGCCCAGGTTGCCGAAAAACTAAAGAAACCCCATTTTTCTTACGTTTAATTTCTTTTTTGAGAGTTTTTTTCCTTATAACAAATCGGAGTATTACAAGTTTATTACAAAAAATGGGCCTGAGGCCAAATAACAAAACATAGCGGAAGCAAATAGATAGTAGGCCACACGATGCGCCACAGACAATCATCCAGAGGCGTAGCCTAAACGTCTGGATCCTCACCGTCTGGATAATAGTCTTCTCCTGAATAATATATTCAGCAAGGATGAGCACAACTACCATGCTCGCAAATTACACCCAATACAGAATTTAGAATGCTTGCATAAGTAAACCAAGGAAGGTTGTAAGGGTTTATTTGCATAAATCAGTATTTTTAATTTTAAATAATCATACTAAGTTTCAAGGCATATTTTTAATCCATAGCTTCAAATCAGATTTTAAATTTACAATGTTATAGTGGATAACCTCCATATGAAACATGGTGATGGATATCCTCCTATCACATGGCTAACTGCCTAATTTTACCACAAGGATTAAGCATCCTAAAATCATGTACAAAATAATTTTAAAACCAAAAAAAATTCTAACTTAGAGTGGCTTTGCTCAGCATGTCCATGACCGTGGACATGGCTATTCGAATAGTTTTACACTCTGCAGAGGGGGTACAACTTTACCCACACGAGATAATTTACCCATTATGTCGGCCAATGCACGCTTCCTTAGGCGTGTGACTAGGCAATTATCACAAGGCGTTTCTAATGTTCTACCTCACTACTAATATGCTCGCTAAGGTTTCACTTTCATTGGGCTAACCACCTGCCGGAAGTCCCCTCTTTCGCCAAGTGGGAATAACGTTTAACCAACATCCACACAACAAAAATGGCATATACAATAGTGAGGTAAGACAAGTTAATAAACCTAGTTCTGCCCATACAGACTGTGTGTAATACCCCAGAAACGAATCGGGTAATTTGAAAAGAAGCCGGGGGAAGAAAAGACAATTAAAGAACTAGAATTTCCTATTTAAAGAGGGGGGTTTTCTATGTTTTCTCGCCAACCTGGGCCACGAGCCACGACCCAGGAGGCCCAAGAGGGGGAGCCGGCCTAGGGGGCGGCCAAAGGGGGGAGGCGCCCTAAACCCTAGCCACCTCCCCCGCTCTCCCTCTTCCCACCCCAAGCCGCCACCCCCTCCCCATCTTGGCGCCTCCCCTGCTGCCCCTACTGCTTCCCCTCCCTAGTTGTGGTGCTCCTCCTCTCCCGAAGTTGAGTGCCCCAGCCGATCCCTACTGCTGCTATCGCTGGGCGTTGGTTTTGCGTGTGGTGGCCGGCCAAGAGAAGGAACAAGAGAGGGGAAGGGGGATCACCTTCTCCAAGCCTCGTTCATCATCCTCCTGGGTTCTACAAGGGTAACGAGGTGTTTTCTCTGCTGTTTGATGTTGTTTAGTTATGAATTTGATTAGTTTGATTGGATTGAATTGGTGCTGTTAGAAATTCAGATTCTGTCCAGTAGGTTATGCGGCCAATTTCGGATCCTTAGAGTCCGAATTGGAGATTTTCACCTCCTAGAGATTTGTAGCCACTGTTCTTAGCTTTCCATAGCAATTAAGATCACAAGATTCCGATCTACGGTGCAAAAGTTATGATATAATTTTTCCATGCTATCCTGACTGTCTCACGAGAATGAACTGTCTAGTTGTCTTTTAAAATATGAATAAGTTAATGGTAGATTCACGGTTTTCACCCAACTAGGTTATTGTAGAAAATTTTATAATCTTTGCATATTGATAAATAACGCCCCAATCGGAGTTGTATATTAAAAGTTGTGATATATTCTTTACTATTGTTCCTTTCATCTAGACAGAACCCGTTTTGTATTTTCATCCACTGTTTAGCAATTTAGTTTGGCCGAATTAGGTGATTTTGTCAACTAGAATTTTGTAGATAGTTTCGTTAAGTTTCCATAGGATCTGGCCTCACCTCCTTCCGAGTCCCAGATTAATAAATATGAATTTTCCCGTGCTACTGTCCAGACTCGTTCCGGCGATTGAGTTGCCCGTTTTAAGATTAATACTAGTTAACACTAGGATTTTTGGGAATGTGTTGTAGAGCGTCTCCGGTAGCATTTTATACCATGTTGTTCTTATTTCAAGTACATACTTGTGTAGGCGGCGATCCGTCGAATTTAGGAGCACCTTCGTTGCCTCCTAGCGCATCACAATGCGGAAGGCAAGTACTTTGTAATCCTTTATGGCTGAATGATGAGTGTTGGTGTTTATACTGTTATTTGTATGAACCATGATTACATTTCATGTTTTTGTTCCTTTCAAATGTGTTACTTCCATGATAAGAGATGTTCTCATCCATTATTCATATTTCATATCATGCACCTCTTGTCATGTTCCAATCACGGGAGTGGACTATAAAGACCCATCAATTCCAGTATGGGCACGTAAGACCCACCATTCCAATGTGGGCAGAGTTGGACACCCGTATGAAATGTTCTTCATACGGGATTTGGATCCCCGTATTTTGTTAAATGCGGGCTTAAGTGAGCACCGACGGGTGTGTCACTAGCTATACCGGTATGAGCATGTGTGCAGTCCATTCCTTCCATTACATCCATACATTTCATTCATTCATATATTCATTCGGTGTTATGTTCACATTCTTTAATGATGTACTCTTGTTCATATGTATTGTATGTCCAGTACTTGCTAAGTCTTGGACTCATTCTTGCTTTGTTTATTTATGTTAGGTGATCGTTGATGATGGCTTTGTTGGGAGGGAGTAGATACGCACTATTCACACAGTTCACCATACTCTATTTTCAATAATAAATCTTGATTATGTTTTCCATTCGTCAATCGATGAACTGTAATAAATAAAGTTAGAAGTGGTTGATATTTCTCTCCATGATATGTTTACTTAAGTACTGCTTCTGGTCCTTGATCACCCTCTTATAATAATCATTTGGATTTAGACTTTATTCCTGCATTTATTCTATCGTATGTTGATCCCTTTATGCCTTTAGAAGAGTTATTGTTTAAAATACTCCTGAATTATGGTCGTATGTTAGATCCTTTCCGTAACATTTTGACTTCTGGATAGCCAGGGTGTTACAGTTGGTTTCAGAGCGTGCTTTAGGTCCGTGGTTAGTAGAAAAATCTTAAAATGACACACTGTGCACAGTAGGAGGGGTTGGGTAATTCATTACTTCCGTATTTTCATTGATGTGTCTAAATTGATGAGCAGTTGTTGAATTGTTTTGTGTGTATGTTTTGTTAAGCTAAATGTTTAGTTTTTGTTGTGGTGCTCTTAGATGGCAAGGGGTAGAGGCCGTGGCCGTGGCCGTCCACCGATCCGTGGCCGTGGTCGTGGACGCGGTCCGGCTGTGTCTTCGCCTTCGTCTGAGGGATCTGCTGGTGCTGCTACTGAGGAGATTGCCTCAACTACTCCTCCGGCCGCAAAGGCTCAGGCCGCGTCAGCAGATATCATTCAGAATCTTAAGAGGGAGAACCAGTAACTCCGCCAGCAATTACAGGCGGCATTTCCTGCGGCCGCTGCACCTGCGGCGGAACCAGTTGCTGCAGTAGTTCCATCCGAGGCTAGGATGAGTCTCCGCGAGTGGATGTCACTTCGTCTGGAACTCATCCTAGCCTCGGTGGAACCATCGCAGAGAATCGTTCTCGCCGCAAGTGCAAAGTGGGCACAGAAATGCCGCCGCAATTGTCAAGGAGTCTGGTTCTCCTCCAAGATTCTGAATGGCTAATGATGACCGGGAGAAGGCCAAGAGGTTCCGTCGGGGCCTCAATCAAGAGTATCGCCAGATTCTAGAGGTGACCGATTTGCATGACTTCAGCTCCGTGGTCGAACAGGCCAGGGGGATGGAGCTGGAGAGGGATCCTTCTTCGCAGAGGCAGGCTGCTAGTGGCCCTGCCCCTGCCGGTGGTGTTGGTGGTGGTCAGAAGCGGAGTTTTGGTGGGGGTGGGTCTTCTCAGCGACCTGCTCCCAAGAGGTTTCAGGGAGGTCATCACTCGCATCCTGTTCAGCAGTGGCAGTCTTTTTCATCGGCGCCACATTTTTCGTCATCCACACCCCAGATGCGTCCTGCTCTAGGTCAAGGTATGAAATGCTTCAGGTGTAGGGAGGGGCACCGGGCTTCAGAGTGTTCTTTCAAATGGACATGCCGTCAGTGTGGTCGGGAAGGCCACAATATATCCGTATGTAAGCAAAACACAGCGAGCCTCATCAAGTGGGAGCCGCGATTCAGCAGCCTTCTTCTTCCAAAGGCTCCTCGAGGTTCGGGCCTGCACTTAGCCGCTATGCATGTGCCTCAATTCTCTTGAGATGGGTTCCTCCTCGCCGTTTACTCCTCGCACCTCTGCGGGGTTCTCTGAACCCCGTTAAAATCTCGCACCGCGCTGCTCGCTTCTCCCGCAGCAGTTTTTGTTTACCCTTCCCCGAGTGTCGGTGCATCCTCTGCTCCGGCACTACCGGGAGTCTACGCCATGCCCACCCCTGAGACTATGGGCCGTTCTGACATGGTGACAGGTACTTTGCTAGTCGATTCACATGATGATTTCGTTCTATTTGATTCAAGGGCTACTTATTCGTTTGTGTCTCTGGAGTTTGCTAGATGGGCGGGTTTGAGTTTGCAGCATATTTCTGAGTCTGTGGTAGTCAGCTCTCCGGGGGGTCTTGTTTCTAGCTCTACCGCATGTCCGGGCTGTTCTATCACAATTGATGATAAGAATTTCACTGCTAACCTTATGGTAATTCAGTTGTCACCTTTTGATGTTATTCTGGGCAAGGACTGGTTATTCGGTTACCGTGCCAAGATTTGTTGCTTCTGGAAGACGGTGACTTTGCAAGCCCCATCCGGTGAGGTGCTGGTGTTTCAGGGCAGTGCACGGTCTGATTCATTGTTCGTGTTGGCAAGTTTGTTTCCTAATCGCCGGACCTCAACCATTGGGTTGCTTTGGTCTCTCAGCGAAAATAAGCCAAATTCAAATAAATTCAAATTCAAATAAATCTATACACGAAAATAAGCCAAATTCAAATAAATTCAAATGAAATACAAATAAATTCAAACTAACTCCAAATGAAATAATTTTTGTTTAGTTAGCTAGATCTTGATTTTATACAAATTTAAATTTTTGATTCACCTAAATCGGAGTTTGTATGAATAAATACGAGCTCTTGGAAGTTTTAAATCCAAATTAAATCCTAAAAATAGAAATTTTGAATTTCCCGAATTAAATTTTCTAAAGGAAATTCGATTTATTACGTCAGCGTACGGAATTGTGTCACTGACATGTGGGCCCCACAGTCATGGACTGGGTCCACGGGAAGGCACGAGTCCACGGTGGACTCGGCTCACAGCACAGCACGAGGAGGGTGCGCTAGCGCGGCTTGCCACGCTGGCACCACGCGGCGCTGACGCGGCTGCCACGCACGCAGAGGCGCTGAGGTGGTGCCAAGATGGTGCTGACGCTGTCGAGCCACGTCGCCCCGAGGCCGGCGGCGTTCCGGCGACGGCTTTGCCGGCGCTACGCTGCCCGGCGAGGTGTGCAAAGGTGTGCAAAAGAAAGAGGGGGTGGTCAGGAATCTGATGCGCTACCTTGCGACGGAGGGATGCGGCAGAATGGTCGTCGGCGAAGGAGAGAGGCGGCGGCGAAGTTCGGTAGTCGACGGCGAAGGGGTTCCGGTGGTCATTGGGCCGGGAGAAGATGTGCACGAGGATCGCCTTGTTGTCGTGAAGCTGATGGTGTGGTCAGGGTGGCCAGAGGAGGCTTGACGGCACCGGTATCGAAGAAGATCGAGGCTTCGGTCGGCGGCGAGGAAACTCGAATTGCTGGCACAAGAGAGCGATTGGGGTGAGGAGAGCTAGGGCGCTGGAGTGAGTGGAGAGAGGCGCTCCTGGTGCTCCCTTTTATAGAGCGAGGAAGGACCGGAAGGCGGAGATCGTGCGCGGAGGTCACGGCGACGGCGGCGAACATTCGACGTCAATGCACATTATCAAAGGACGAAACGGTCGGGGATGAGTGCGGAGGTTACTGCTGAATTGTATGTGCATGATTGCGAGAAGAATCCAGGAAAGAAACGGAGAATTGATGAAGCTCCAATGCGCGTTAATGGCGGTAGGGCGCAGAAGCTAGAGGAAGAAGGGGTTGGAGATGATGACACTGCAGACGGGCCCACTTGTCGGCGGAAGGAACTAGTAGGGCATATCGATGGCCGTCCGATTTAGATCGGATGGCCCGCGACGATAGCGCGCGGGAGGAACTGGTCGGGCGAAGTGATGGTCGTCCGATTTAGATCGGATAGTCCACGTTGGGAGTGCGCAGGATGAACTGGTCGAGCAGAGCGATGGCCGTCTGATTTAGATCGGATGGCGCGTAGCGATAGCGCGCGGGAGGAACTAGTCAAGCGGAGCGATGGTCGTCCAATTTAGATCGGATGGTCCACGTTGGGAGCGCGTGGGAGAAAGCGGCCTGAGCGGCCGAGAATAGTGCTAGGTCGGATGAATTCGGCCCAGAAACCTTGCCGGGATTTCTAATTCATTTTCCAATTAAATTAATTCCAGAAATTCAATTAAGCTATAAACACTAGCAAATAAAATCCAAAAATTCTCTAGGGTATCCTGGATTTAATTAAACTAATTTCAACTTATAATTGGTAATAGATTTACAATTAAATTAATTTAGCTTTAAAATAATTAAGGAAAAGTTTTTAAAATTTTAGAAAATCCAAAAAATTAATTAAAATTTTATTTTCAATTGAAATTTGAAATTTTGGGCTGTTATAGGTTGTTTGTGTAGGCATGTGCTCTTTGTATGGGAAATGAAACCCCTTTTTTTGTTATGATGCCATTTTTGTATTGGTTGACAGAAATATATTCCAGTAACATATTTTAATTAAAAAAATCTTGAAATTATTCACATGATAACCTAATGGTATTTAGTTCAGAAATATGAATTTTTCAGAAGTTATTGAATTTGTTTTTCCTGGAAATTAATTCAAACTCTTTGCAAGTAACTAATTTTTTGGTGTTTAGTATCATCTTATAAATCTTCAAGAATTTTTCTAGAATTTTTAACTTAATTTCACTAGTGTTTGAGCCTATGTCTTGTTTTCCTTGTTTGAATTGTTGTACCAACTAAAACTTGAGAATAATATGTAGGGTTAATTTTTCTAGCATCTATAGTATCCCAGAAACATCCTATAATTTTTTTGGAATTTTTCTATCCAATTTAGTATTTTTCCTGAGCCTTCGTTGCTCACAAGTGGGTTTAAATCCAAATCTGTGTTGAACTAGATGATAGGCTTGCATTGTTGATGTATGTGTGAAGTTTAAGATGATGATACTAGAAGGTGTAGGTATATTGAGCATTTAATAAAGTTATCGAATTAATTGTTTGATTGGTCCTTAACATAGCAATCAAGAACCAATTCATGGTAGTGTGGATTCTAGATGTTTGTTGAATCTCATGCTCAACTAACCAAAATAAATTTGTTTTGTTGCATTTTGATAGGATCATGTAAGCATGCATATGAACGTTTGAACACTCACTAATCAAAATTTAAAATTGCCTTAGGACTTATTTACACACATGCATCATTTCATGCAATTAATCCAATGCATTCCTCTCCAAACCGGGCAATTAGAACTAGAGAATCAAGAGTTAAATGAGACTACCATGAAACTTGGGGGCTGCCTAAAGAGACGATAGTATTTGACACTAGCAGTGACATTTCCCTCGTAGGTAGTTGGTAATTTTTCATCATACCGGAAGACGACGTGAAGCTGGATATGTTAAAAGTGTCTTCGAATCAAGAAAGAAAAGGTTAAACAAAGCAATGGAAAAGAAAATATGTCAGCAAATGTCGTGACTTTGTCGATCTTCCGGCTCTATCTTTGAAGGAAATTAAGACAACAGATGGCACATTTCGTCAGAATTGAAAGAAACACCTAGAAAACGCTTAACAGAAGGACCATAGAAATCTTTCAACAAAGCTTCCCACTTTAGGACCTTAAATTTCTGAAGAACCTCTCTTGATTCGGATTTAAGTTCCGGTGGCGATGAAATCTGAAATGTGATACCGTGACCTAACAGTTAGGTTCGCCACAGTCTTTCGTTCTGACTTCTGAACTACCAGAATCTCGGGACAAGATTATGTTTCAGGGGAGTAGATTTGTAACAGACCAAAATCCCTAAGTTAGATTAGTTAAGCTGTAATACTCTGAAAAAAATAACTAAATATTAATAATCACGTCTTAAGGATCGGTGCGTAATTAAATAAAATAGTACATATAAAAATAGAATTTCAGAATTTTTTTAAGAGCTATATAAATAGATTTGTGGGAATTCTAGAAACCCTAGCATTTTTTTCCCACCCTAGTCACGCTCCTTTTTTTGTCGTCAGTAGTCGAGCAAATCTGCGCCGCTAGATTGTCTGCGATGGAGGCGCCGCTCTTTGCCGAAGCCGCTGCCGCTAATCGCTGCGTGGAAGCCACCGCTTGGCGTGGGCTCGCTGCTGCTCTTTGAATTTTCCAAACGACACCGCCGAAGCGCCGAGTCTTTAGTAGGCGGGTGATTTTTCCTTGACGCCGAGTCCGAGAACTGCTGCCGCACGTCATCCGTTTCCTTGCTTGGCCGACGTGTTTTGGTTGGTAATCCTTTTACCGATTTCTTTGTGCTGTTGACTTTTAACGGAAGTGATGTCTTGTGGTTATGGCTATGATTAGTTCTATCGGGATGTGCCATGCAAATGCATGTGATTAGTGAAACTAATTGATTATTTAGACTGAGTTAGAGTTGCAACTAGGAAAAATGTATACTGTACAGTGGAAGATGAAGAGATGAAACTAGTTGGTCCGTAGCATTGCTTGCATGCAGACTAGAATGGTTTGTTGGAACAGTAAGGTAGTTTGTTATGATGTTTGTAGTCGGAGATACCGATTATTAGATCTATTTAGCCTGCTGTTCTGTGTACGATTTATTCGGGTACCTTAATGGTGAATTTTGGAAATGTCATCTACTAGTTAATTGTAGATAATTTCGATATCTTTCTATAGCATATTTTATCATGTCGTTCGGTCAAGTAGAATTCGAGTTATGATTTTCGGAAGGCTGCTGTCATTGTGGTTGTCGTCTTTCGGCGCGGTTTTAGTAGATTGCGGATTAAAAATAGTAAATAGACTAATTAGAGTTTTTGATCTACATGAAAGTTGTATATAATTGTCTAATGGTTCTGTAGAATCTGAGAACGCGAATTTTGGTTGAGTAAAACAAAATTTATGAATTTAGTAAGACTGCTGTTCCGAAGCGGACAGATCGGCTTTCTGGGCTAAAAACGGAGGGTTAGATGATTTAATTAGAAGTCTTTGTAATCTAAGAAAATGTGGATAATTTTATGAAGAATCCAGAATGGGGTGGTTTGTGGTGATCGGACTTTCGAGTCAAAAGTTACGTTCGTTTTAGTACTAAGACCGCAATGGGTAACTTTTTGGTACCGGAGTAACGTGGTATATTTGGGGACGTGTAGGAGCGAAGTATATTGATTGCTATTCTTGTTGCTGTAGCTTGTATTGAAATTTGTGTATTTAATGTAGGAGAGGCGTCGTACTTGTTGCCATCTGCTAGCCAAATTGTGCGTCGCAACTAGTAAAAGCAAGTGCATGGTAGACAGCGATCAATGATCGATCACTGTTTTCTTTATCTTCTATTACCATTATTGTTGTGCTTTTATCTTGTTTAATTGCAAACAATGGAATGACATGATTATATCTTTGTTGATAAACCTGATGAAAAGTTGGATATGATGTTTATGATGGAGGTTGCATGTTTGCATTCATAAGCATCTTTGCATATGAGCAGGTGATCATGAATGATCACAACTCCACGGGAGTGGAGGAGGTCCCCGATCCTTTTGGAGGAACGGGCTTGAGAGTGAATGTTGTCGCGAGCATTCACTCATGCTATACCGGTATACGCGAAAGAAGTGCATGTGGACATGTAGATTAGATTTGCATTGATACATGAGATTAATGGATGTGAATCAAAGAGAAGCTAACTGCATGAGCATATTAATGGAAGTACCTGTGATGATAATGAAATTATTGAATGCTGTTGACTTATTATTGTTCGTTGTATATCGATGTGTTTGCTGAGTCGTGGACTCACCCTTGCTCTTTTGTTGTCTTTAGGTGATCTTCGAGGACGCCGTAACTGAGAGCGATTAGAGCACATGCACAACTCAGGATCATTTGCCATAAGAATCTTTTCATTCACAATTGGATTACTCTTGGACATGTTAGAGGTTGAATAAAGTTTAGGACAACGTTTGGACTAGACTATTTGCTTTAATAATTTGGATTCATTGGTTGATGCTATTTTGGACTGTTTACCTGGTTTTATTCCACTTGATTATTTATTATCGTTTGAACCATAATTATGCATGTTCTTTTGTGATCCATGGATATGTTTATTGTTGTTTTCCTGTTGTAATAATATAGTGTGTCGTTAATTAGTAGTTTAGAGAGTAGTGTGGTGGCATTCTAGGCTCAGTGTTGGGCTGGGGTGTTACAGTTGGTATCAGAGCGGGCTTTAGGTCCATGGTGAATAGATTAACAACATAGGCAAACTAAAATTGTTAAAAAAATTGTTTCAGTATTAGTAAATCAACTAAAATTTGCTAATGGTTAAACAATCTAAAATTTGACACACTAGAGCACAGTAGGTTAGAGAGAGGTACGAATATAGTTTTTACGCTTCCGTTATGTTGTTCATTGATGGATGATTTTATTTTGACCTTTGAGCTCATTGTGTATTGTTGATTGTGGTTGATAGCTATGCCGAGGGGTAGAGGACGTGGTCGTGGTGGCCGCGGTCGTGGAGGTCGGGGCCGCGGGCGAGGTTCCGTGGAGCCACCTCCTGTGTGTGATGAGTCGAGTCGAGGGGTTGTTTGTGACCCACCTCCGGTTGGGGCCTGTGATGAGACCCCGCTTCCGAGAGAGTTGGTGGGAGAGATCCGTGCTCTTCGTCAACAGCGCCGCAGCACTCTTCTTCGCGGCATCCGTTGTTGCTCTGCCGCACATCCATCGGTTCTCGAGGCGCGATGTCACTGAGAGTGGATGGGGTTGAGGTTGGATCCGCTTGACTGCCTGCACACCGTCCAAGCAATGGACTGGTTGCGCTATATGGAGAGGCGCTTTGGAGCTTTAGAGATGTCTTCACCTCGTAGGGTCCGCTTTGTAGCCTTTCACCAAAGGGCAAGCGGATATTTGGTGGGAGGGCGTGTTGTCTTCGAGGACCGCCACTCAAGGGCCACCACTTGGGAGGATTTTGTAGATCGCTTCAAGGGAAGTTCTACCCCTACTCTTTTGTTGAGAAGATGGAGGTTGCCTTGACGACCTTTGCTCGGGGAAGAGGTCTATTGCCGAGTATGAGGCCGAGTTCAACAACTTGGTTCGCTTTGTTCCTTCAAGAGCGAACGATGATCTTCGAAAAGCCAAGAGGTTCCGCTCGGGTCTCACCTCGAGTGCCGACATGTGTTGGGAGCTACTCCACTCCGTGACTACAAACTGCAGTGGAGCAAGCTAGGGGCATGGAGTTGGAGATGCACTCACAAAGGCGCAAGCCTCACTCGTGGATCGTTGCTTCGTGGTGACCAAGAGGAGCTCTAGTGAGGGAAGTGGTCTGCTCACACCGCCAAGAAATTCAAGGAGGACCGCATCTTTTCGGTCTAAGCAATGAGGCCGTTCCTTCTTGGCGCCTCGTCCTTTTGCGGTACTCACTCTTCGTCTGTCCCTGTAAGGGGCATGCTTTGCTTTAAGTGCGGTGATGGACACCGCACGCCGAGTGCACTTGGACGGGTGATTGCCGCTGGTGTGGCCGACCGGGTCATAAGGAGCGGTGTGTCGCCGTAACCCGCTAAGCGTGATCAAGTGGGAGCTCGTGCCATCTTCCTCTTGATGGGTCCCGCCGAGGATCTTTCCAGATGATGATCGCTCCTCCAATGATGCCATTTCCTTCACTTGGGCGCCCAAGAGGGTACTCATCGCGGCCGCCACCTTCCGCACCGCTTCAGTTGCACGACCGGCTTTGCTCGCACCGCCACAAAGATTGTTAGGGCTCGCCGCCCGGCGTCGTCTTCTTCGCCATGGCGCCACTGAGTGTACGCCATGCCCACAATGAGTCCGCAGTCGTCCCGACGTGGTGATGTGTACTTTACTTGTGGATTCGCTTGATGCTTTAGTCCTTTTGATTCGGGGCTACCTTTTCGCTTGTCTCGACGGCGTTTGCTAGGAGCGAACTTGAGTATGCAAATGGATTTCTCGATCGGTGTTGGTTAGTTCTCCGGGGTATTATTGCTAGCTCTACTGCTTGTCCCGGTGTTCTATTGTCATTGATGGAGAGAAGTTCACGCGAATTTGATAGTTATTCAAATGGAGCCGCTCGATGTTATCTTGGGTATGGATTGGTTGCACTCTTATCGAGCCGTGATATCTTGTTTCAGAGAATGCCTGCATGCACCTCGTGCGGGAGACTTTGACTTTTCAGGAGTGCGCCCGCGCTCTCTTTCGATATTACCGGACTATTCTCGGGTCCGTGGCAAAGGAAAATCGGACTTCTTTAGCTCTTTTTGAGAAACCGAGCGTGGCTTCGCAGATTGAGGAGATTCCGGTGGTCGTGATTACCCGATGTGTTCCCGGTGAGCTTAAGGGCTTGCCACCGCGAGACGTGGAGTTTCGCATTGATCTTGTTCCGGTACTCGCCCCATCTCGATGTTCCATATCGACTAGCACGTCCGCTTCGTGACGAGTTGAAGAAGCAATTGGATGATTTGTTGGCTAAAGGTTTGATCAGGCGTAGTGTATCGCCGTGGGGAGCTCCTGTTCTATTCACAGAGAAGAAGGATGGGAGTTGGCGCATGTGTATTGATTACCGCGCGCTTAATGCGGTTACAATCAAGAACAAATATCCATTGCCCCGCATTGAGGACTTGTTTGATCGGTTGAATGGAGCTCAAGTGTTCTCCAAGATTGATCTCCAGTCAGGGTATAATCAAATCCGGGTGCGTGAGCAGGATGTTGAGAAGACTGCTTTCTCCACCAGGTATGGGCATTATGAGTATAAAGTTATGTCCTTTGGATTGACTAATGCACCTGCTATTTTTATGGAAACCATGAACAACATGTTGCATGAGTATCTAGATGACTTCGTGGTGGTGTTCATTGATGATATTCTTATCTATTCCAAGACCAATGAGGATCATGAGCGTCATTTGAGGCTGGTTTTAGATACCTTGAGAGAGCACAAATTCTATGCTAAGTTGAAGAAGTGTGAGTTCGATTTCGAAGTGGGTTTTACGGGTCATGTGATTAACCCTCGTGGTATTGTTTGTTGATCCTGGTAAGGTCTCCACAAGGTGGATTGGAAGAGGCCGACTAATGTGAAGGAGGTGAGGAGTTTCTTGGGATTGGCTGGTTATTATCGGTGTTTTGTGCAGATTTCTATCATCGCCAAACCGATGTCTCACCTTACTCGAAAAGGTGTGAGATTCCAAAGGACCGATGAGTGTGAGCGCGAGTTACGATTTTGAAGGACAGGTTGGTGACCTCTCCTATTCTCACTCTTCCCGAGCCGGGAAGCGGTTCACGCCTTTTTTGAGATGCGTCTCGAGTGGGTCTTGGCCGTGTTCTCATGCAAGACGGTAAGGTAATTGCTTATGCGCCGAGGCGCTTAAAGAAGCACGAGCGAATTATCCCACTCATGATTTGGAGTTGGTCATGTTGTTTTTGCTCTCAAGATTTGGAGGCATTATCTATACGGCGAGCCTTGTGATATTTTCACGCATCACAAGAGTCTCAAGTATATCTTCACTCGTAAGGATCTGAATTTGAGGCAAAGGAGTTGGTTGGAATTGATCAAGGACTATGATCTTACTATTCAAGATCATCCGTGCAAGGCCAATGTAGTTGCTGATGCTCTTAGTCGCAAGGCGACTCCCGCTACTCTAGATTGCCTCATTGCTGATTTTGATCGCATGGGAATATCTTATTGTTATGCGGGCACGACACTTGTTGAGACACAGCTTGATTCCGAGTCATTATTCCGCACTGTCTGGAAGCACAACAGAGTGACCGGCTATTATAGGAGGTTAGGAAGCGCCTGGATGAGGGCAAAGAGAGTGATTTTAGCATGGATGATTCTGGTACTTTGAGGTTTAAAGGCCGTCTTTGTGTGCCACAAAGGCGGAGGTCAAAGATGATATCTTGAGGGAGGCACATCGCACTGCATAATCGCTCATCCGGTGAGACTAAGATGTATCGGATCTGAAATGCGAATTTTTGGTGGAAGAGAATGAAGGTGGATATTGCTAACTATGTGGCTTCTTGTGGTGTTTGTCGCCAAGTGAAAGCCGAGCACAAGCGCCCCGCAGGTTATTGCAGCCTTTGGAGGTACCCAAAGGCCTTGGGATGATATCTCTATGGACTTTGTGGTGGCGTTGCCTCGTTCGCGCGAGGGAAGGATGCGCTTTGGGTAGTGGTGGATCGATTCAGCAAGTCTGCGCAAGACTTCATCCCTATTCGCACGACAAATTCAGAAGTGATCTAGCTCCTATTTATGTGCGTGAAATAGTCGAGATCGCATGGTGTGCCAAAGACCATCGCTTACGACGTGGACGCCAAGTTTGTCTCCAAGTTCGGGAGAGTCTGCAGAGTGCATTGGGCACACAGCCCGCCTTAGTACTGCTTCACCCATGCATGATGGGCGGTCGAGCGGACTATTCGCACTTTGGAGGACATGTTGCGATCTTGTGTTCTATCTTGAAGGGTAGTTGGGAGGACCATTGCCACTTGCGAGTTTGCTTATAATAATAGTTACCATTCCAAATTAGAGCAGCGCCATTTGAGGTTCTCTATGGGCGGAAGTGCGATCGCCGCTTTGTTGGGATGCGCTTGGAGAGAAGGCGCTTTGGGTCCGGACCGATTCAAGACCGTTGAGCGTGTGGCCATGGTGAGGCGTAATCATTAGCAGCTCGAGCGCATGTAAAAGTTATGCTGATTTGAGGAGGCGCGACTTGGAGTTTGCGGTGGGTGACCAGGTGCTCTTGAGAGTGTCTCCCACCAAAGGTATTGTCCGATTCGGTACCAAAGGGAAGCTTAGCCCGAGGTACGTTGGACCGTTCCCGATTATTGCAAGAATTGGGAAGTTAGCCTACCGCCTGGACCTTCCTGAGTCCATGCGTGGAGTTCACAATGTGTTTCACGTCTCAATGCTGAGAAAGTTTTTGAGAGATCCAGAGCATAAGATTTCATTAGAGCCGCTGACTATTGAACAAGATCTCACGGTTGAGTCGCGTCCGGCGCGCATTCTGGAGAGGTCAGAGCGAGTGCTGAGGCACAAGACGTTGGTATACGTCAAGGTGCTTTGGACGCATCAGTCCGAGAGAGAAGCGACTTGGGAGTTGGAGTCTCGCATGCGCGAGCAATACCCGGAGTTGTTCACGTCGGGTACATGTTATTTTGTTGTTTAATTTCAGCTGTGCAGTTTTTCTTTGAGTAGAACGGCGAGTAGAATTCGGGGTCGAATTCCGTCAAGGGGGGTAAAATGTAATACTCTGAAAAAAATAAATAAATATTAATAATCACGTCTTAAGGATCGGTGCGTAATTAAATAAAATAGTACATATAAAAATAGAATTTCAGAATTTTTTTAAGAGCTATATAAATAGATTTGTGGGAATTCTAGAAACCCTAGCATTTTTTTTTCCCACCCTAGCCGCCGGCTCCTTTTTGCCGTCGCCTGTAGCCGAGCAAATCTGCTGCCGCTAGATTGCCGCGTGGAGGCGCCGCTCTGCTGCCGAGCTGCTGCCGCTGCTAATCGCCTGCGTGGAAGCCAGCCGGCTTGGCGTGGATCTTCGCTGCTTCTGCGCTGAATTTTCCAAATAGACACCGCCGAAGCGCCGAGTCTTTGTTAGTCTGGGTGATTTTTCCTTGACGCCGAGTCCGAGAACTGCTGCCGCACGTCATCCGTTTCCTTGCTTGGCCGACGTGTTTTGGTTGGTAATCCTTTTACCGATTTCTTTGTGCTGTTGACTTTTAACGGAAGTGATGTCTTGTGGTTATGGCTATGATTAGTTCTATCGGGATGTGCCATGCAAATGCATGTGATTAGTGAAACTAATTGATTATTTAGACTGAGTTAGAGTTGCAACTAGGAAAAATGTATACTGTACAGTGGAAGATGAAGAGATGAAACTAGTTGGTCCGTAGCATTGCTTGCATGCAGACTAGAATGGTTTGTTGGAACAGTAAGGTAGTTTGTTATGATGTTTGTAGTCGGAGATACCGATTATTAGATCTATTTAGCCTGCTGTTCTGTGTACGATTTATTCGGGTACCTTAATGGCGAATTTTGGAAATGTCATCTACTAGTTAATTGTAGATAATTTCGATATCTTTCTATAGCATATTTTATCATGTCGTTCGGTCAAGTAGAATTCGAGTTATGATTTTCGGAAGGCTGATGTCATTGTGGTTGTCGTCTTTCGGCGCGGTTTTAGTAGATTGCGGATTAAAAATAGTAAATAGACTAATTAGAGTTTTTGATCTACATGAAAGTTGTAGATAATTGTCCAATGGTTCTGTAGAATCTGAGAACACGAATTTTGGTTGAGTAAAACAAAATTTATGAATTTAGTAAGACTGCTGTTCCGAAGCGGACAGATCGGCTTTCTGGGCTAAAAACGGAGGGTTAGATGATTTAATTAGAAGTCTTTGTAATCTAAGAAAATGTGGATAATTTTATGAAGAATCCAGAATGGGGTGGTTTGTGGTGATCGGACTTTCGAGTCAAAAGTTACGTTCGTTTTAGTACTAAGACCGCAATGGGTAACTTTTTGGTACCGGAGTAACGTGGTATATTTGGGGACGTGTAGGAGCGAAGTATATTGATTGCTATTCTTGTTGCTGTAGCTTGTATTAAAATTTGTGTATTTAATGTAGGAGAGGCGTCGTACTTGTTGCCATCTGCTAGCCAAATTGTGCGTCGCAACTAGTAAAGGCAAGTGCATGGTAGAGCGGCGATCAATGATCGATCAACGCTTTCTTTATCTTCTATTACCATTATTGTTGTGCTTTTATCTTGTTTAATTGCAAACAATGGAATGACATGATTATATCTTTGTTGATAAACCTGATGAAAAGTTGGATATGATGTTTATGATGGAGGTTGCATGTTTGCATTCATAAGCATCTTTGCATATGAGCAGGTGATCATGAATGATCACAACTCCACAGGAGTGGAGGAGGTCCCCGATCCTTTTGGAGGAACGGGCTTGAGAGTGAATGTTGTCGCGAGCATTCACTCATGCTATACCGATACGCGAAAGAAGTGCATGTGGACATGTAGATTAGATTTGCATTGATACATGAGATTAATGGATGTGAATCAAAGAGAAGCTAACTGCATGAGCATATTAATGGAAGTACCTGTGATGATAATGAAATTATTGAATGCTGTTGACTTATTATTGTTCGTTGTATATCGATGTGTTTGCTGAGTCGTGGACTCACCCTTGCTCTTTTGTTGTCTTTAGGTGATCTTCGAGGACGCCGTAACTGAGAGCGATTAGAGCACATGCACAACTCAGGATCATTTGCCATAAGAATCTTTTCATTCACAATTGGATTACTCTTGGACATGTTAGAGGTTGAATAAAGTTTAGGACAACGTTTGGACTAGACTATTTGCTTTAATAATTTGGATTCATTGGTTGATGCTATTTTGGATTTATTTACCGGTTTTATTCCACTTGATTATTTATTATCGTTTGAACCATAATTATGCATGTTCTTTTGTGATCCATGGATATGTTTATTGTTGTTTTCCTGTTGTAATAATATAGTGTGTCGTTAATTAGTAGTTTAGAGAGTAGTGTGGTGGCATTCTAGGCTCAGTGTTGGGCTGGGGTGTTACATAAGCATCTAATGTGCATTTGTAAATTTTTGGACTTTTTAAAACTTTTTGTTGCAAAGCAAATAGGTTAAAACCTATTTTTCCTAATCCTAGAAATGAATTTTCTAAAACAAAATAAAATTTTGTCGAGATCTTGAAACTTAGTTCAGAGTGGAGCGTAAACCATATGTTGAAAATCCTTTGATTTTGAAGACTATAATTTAAATGTTGTAATATAATACTCCTTCTCCAATTCAAAAGTGTAATACCCCATTCAATCTTTAGAACTATATTTGAATTTGAACCATTTTATTAGGAATTAAAAAGGGATTTCAGAAATTTTATCTTGAAGGGTGATTAAGTTTTGGGCTAAAAGCCTATAGCCTTGGCCCATTAGGGGCAGCCAAAAAACCCGAGGTGCTACAGTATCGTGCCCTGCTACAGTCCGCGCCACTGCTACACTACCGCCACCTTCGTTGCTGCTGTCCAAGAAGAAGGAGGGAGAGAGAAGAACCCTTCAGGTACCGCCGGCCAAGGAGAAAAGAAGAGGGAGACAGGAGAAGAAGAGGAGAGAAGAGCCTCGCGGGGGAATTTAGCGAGCACGTGTGTCTTCACAGGTAACGAATGATTCCTCATTGGTTAGATCGATTTAGATTCGTAATTTGCCATGATTAGGATATCGACGTTCTACTGCGATTGATTCCAGTTTTTTGTCCATTACTTGTGCGTCGGTTTTCGCATAGATAGAGTTCGAACTGGAGGATTTCATCTCCTAGAGAATTGTGGGGCTCGTTCTTAGATTTACATAGGTTTAAAGATAACCCAATTCGGAGTTGTGGTCTAAACGTTGCGTTGATTTCTTTATTGCTGTCCGAGAGTCTGATGAATGTTAGCAGTCGTCTTGTTTATTAATTAAGATTAAGGTAAAGGCTGATTCAGGTATTTAACCCAACACTATTGTTGTAGCAAATTTCTTAAGATTTTCAAGTTGTTAAAAATCATGAATTTTGGTTAATCCAATTAAAAGTTATGAATTTGCTTATACTGTTGTATTTTCGGTCTGACAGATTATAGTTACAGAGTTTCATATGATTATTAGACACAGAAGTTGGCCAAATTAGAACATCTCTCCAAGTAAGTTATGGTAGAAGATTTCATTATCCTTCCATAGACTCTAAGATCACACTTTTTCGAGTTCCAGAGCAAAAGTTATGAAGGTTTTAATACCGCTGTCCAGTATAACTTCCTGCTAGACTGTTGTTTAATTTGAGTAGAACAAATACATAAACCTTGGGTTTGGGGAGACGAGTTAAAGTGATGCGAGTATTGTCTTCTTATTATGTCGTTCTTTTGTAAGTAATTTAATTATGTAGGAGGAGAGGCTTCGGGATTAGTGGCATCACCATTGCCTCCTAACGCGTCGCAACGTGAAAGGCAAGTACAATTGAATTGTCATGATTGTTGTTTGTTCCACTTGATTGATGAATGTGCAATGGATAATTCCAGTATTACTTGTTTCCCTTCATAATTGATATACCATGATTCTTCGATAATATGTTTATGTTTAACATATTCATTCGTTCATCCATTCATGTTTCACCCACGTAAGTGGGTAGTGAAGTTCCATCATTCCAACATGGGCAAGTACATTGAAAAATGTATTGACTGATACCTGTTTGTAATGCTTGATGCTCATGCTATGATTAAGTTCTATGGATTTTGAGTAATTCCAACCATTATTGTTTCTTTTCATGGATGCTAATCCATGCTTCTTAAGACTATGTCTTTCATATCCATGAATTCATTCATTTATTATTCATGTTTCACCCACGGGAGTGGGATGTAAAGACCCATTATTCCTATATGGGCATGTAAGACCCACCATTCCAATGTAGGCAAATTGGATCCCCGCTATGAAATATTCTTCAAACGTGTCTTGGATCCCTGCATTTTAGATAATACGGGCATGAGTGAACACCGACAGGTGTTCACTGGCTATACCGGTACAAGCAGAAGAGGAGGTCATGCATTTCATTTATTCATATGATTTCTACCACTCTACATTCTTATTCTATATTGTGACTGTCATGTTCTTATTCATTGTTGTTCATATTATTCTGTTATACTTGCTGAGTCATGGACTCATTCTTGATGTGTTTATTTGTTTAGGTAAACAATGAGGACGGCATGCTTGGGAGGGAATAGTCATGGATCACTTCATTCACTTCACATTATTCACTTTTTAATTAGATGAACTTGTCATTACCTTTCATTTGTTAAATATTGGATTGTAATAAATAGAGTTTGATGGTTGATATTATCCTTCAATACGATATGGTTGAATTAGTAATTGCCTAATGATCTTCGTATAGTCTATTGATAGATTTATCATAACTGATTCAATATGATTAGATAATTAGAGTTTTGATATGTTGTTGAATTCTGATTCAATTCATATATTCAATATATTAGTTGTTGCTCTTTTTATGTTATTAGTTGAAAGATTTTTGAAATTAATTCATAGTATTGTTTGGTGTTAGACTTTAGGTAATATCTTGGCTTCCGCATTGCCAGGGTGTTACAGTTGGAATCAGAGCGGGCTTTAGGTCTGTGGTAATTGAAATATTAAATTAACACACTGTGCATCGTAGGTGGGAATTGGGTAATCCATTGCATTTGGGATTCTGATAGTATGTTTCATCATGTTGAACTGTTATTGAATTGCTTCTGTACGTCGTTCTTGTTGTTAACCTATGACATGTTATGATCTTCTGTACCTATGAATTTATTTTATGATTGTTATGGGGATGATAATATATATTCATAATTAATTATATTGGTTATGCGTGATGGTAACGGATGTTGAGAGGTATAGGTCGTAGTTATGGCCTTGGGAATTGCCAGGTTATACCACCATTCGTGTAACACCCTGGCTATTCGGAAGCCAAAATGTTACCTAAAGAACTAACATACAACCATATTGCGGAAGAATTTAAACCGTAACTCATCTAAGAACATAAAGAGATCAACTTTAATAGTACTATGGCAGGAATAAAGACTGAATCCAACTAATTATCTCAAGGGGTGATCAAGGACCACAAGCAGTACTTAAACAACTATAACTTGGAGAGAGATATCAACCACATCTAACGTTATGTATTACCGTTCATCAATTAAAGAATGAAAGAAAAGAACCAAATAATATTATTTAAACTTGATTATGGTGAAGTGAATGAATAGTGCATGTCTACTCCCTCCCAATTGCCATCATCAAGGATCACCTAAAATAAACAACAAAAGCAAGAATGAGTTCGAGACTCAGCAAGTACTGGTTATACAACACATATGAACATAACAACATCATTAAAGATTATGAACATAACACCGAAGGAATATTCAATGGAATGAATGGATGTAATGGAAGGAATGGACTGCGCACATGCTTATACCGGTATAGCTAGTGGCACACCCGTCGGTGTCCACTTAAGCTCGCATTTAACCAAATTTGGGGATCCAAATCCCGTATGAAGAACGTTTCATACGGGTGTTCAAATCTTCCCATATTGGAATGGTGCGTCTTACTAGCCCATACTGGAATTGATGGGTCTTTATTTTCCACTCCCGTGGAAGAAACATGAACAAATGAATGAATGGAATGAAACATGAAAATGAAAGATATCATCTCTTTCAACATGGATTAACGGATATGTAAGGAACATGAAGCATTGAAAGTAATCATGGATCATAGAAATAACCGTGTGAACACAAGCACTCATCATCCATCAACATAAAAATTACAATGTACTTGCCCATATTGAAATTATAGGACTTCACTACCTACTCCCGTGGACGAACAGGAACGAAGGAACGAACGAATATAATGAACGTAGTCTTATTATTGAAGATTCATGGTATATCAACTATGAAAGGAAACAAGGAATACCAAAGTTACCCATTTCATATTCATCAATCAACTGGAATAAACAACAAACAAGACAAATTAATTGTACTTACCTTTCGAACTGCGACGCGTTAGGAGGCAAGGACGAAGCCACTAATCTAGAATTCCCTTCTCCTACACAAATTAATTACTTAAATAAGTAACAACGTGAACAGGATGCTACTCGAAACGCTTAGTCACAGCATCCTAAACCCAAGGTTCACATAGTCGATCTAGTCAATTAAACCGACAGTCTAGCAGGATGGTAATCTGGACAGCGATACTAAAAACACCATATCTTCTGCTCTCAGACTCGAAAAGGGGAGATCTCAAATCCTATGGAAAGGTAACAAAATATCCACATTAACCTAGTTGGCTGAACCTTCTGATTCGGCTAACAACCTAGGCTAACAATTAGATGATAGTCTTAATACAAAATCTGTCTAGCAGAATTACACCGCAGTAAAGAAATAATCATAACTTTTGATAAAATTAACCAAAATCCATGATTCTTGTCATTCTGGAAAGATAAGAATAGGACCTTCAAAAGTTTAGTTGGAACGATACTAATAATTTGCATTTAACAAAATCTAGCCCACAGCTCAAAACTACTGTCAGCAAACCGACAACCATTCCAGACAGCAGCACGGTAAAATTCATATTTATTAATCTGTAATTCGAAACGAGGTGAGGCTATATCCTATGGAAACTTAACGAACCTATATACAAAATTTTAGTTGACAAGATCACCTAATTCGGCCAAACTAAATTGCTAAACAGTGGATGAAAATACAAGATGGGTTCTGTCTAAATGAAAGGAACAGCAGTAAAGAATATATCACAACTTTTAACCTACAGCTCCGATTGGTGTGTTCTTTATCAATCTGGAAAGATTATAAAAGTTTTTACAATAACATAGTTGGGTAAAAACCGTGAATCTGCCATTAACTTATTCATATTTTAAAAGACATCTAGACAGTTCATTCTCAACAGGCAGTCGGAATAGCGTGGAAAGATTATATCACAAATTTTGAACAGTACATCGGAATCTTGTGATCTTGGTGGCTATGGAAAGCTAAGAACAGTGGCTACAAATCATTAGGAGGTGGAAACCTCCAATTCTTCCTCTAAGGACCCAAAATCGGCCATGCAACCTACTGGATAGAATCTAAATTTCTAGCAGCACCTACTCAATCCAATCAAACTAATCGAATTCGCCACTAAACAACATCAAACAGCGGAGGAAATGCCTTGTTACCCTTGTAGAACCCTGGAGGATGATGAACGAGGCTTGGGGAAGATGGTCCCCCTTCTCCTCTCTTCTTTATTCCCTTGGCCGGCCACCACACGCAACAACCGACGCCTGGGGACAGCAGGAGGAGGGATCGGCAGGGGCACTCGTCTTCGGGGGAGGAGGAGCACCACCACCAGGGAGGGCTGGCAGCAGGGGAGGTGTTAGTGATGTGCCCAAGAGGTAATCGTAAACAATTCGGGTTTATGGGCTAAGGGAGATATTGATCCATATGGGACTAGAGTTCTATTGGGCCAACAACGTGGAAGCCCATTAGCATGCTCTATAAATATGGAGGCGGGGTTGCAGGCACAATTGGATGAAACCCTGGCCGCCACCTTCCCTTAGCCGTATCCCGAAACCCTAGCCGGGCGCAGCAGGTTAGCACACCAGCAAGCACGGCGCCCATCCCGAACATGTGGACTCGTGGAGGCGCCACGCCATTGTCTTCTTTGTCGATTGGCAAAAGCGCAAGGCTATTGCGTAGGACACGAGGAGGAGACATTCAGTTCGTGCAACGATCGACTGTTCCTTCTTCATCAACACGTATCTACGTTGGAGCGGGCTGCTCCAACTCTTCTTCCGCTGCGCAGCGCATCTAGTGGTAACTATTCATGACTCCCTTACACGTATATTTTCTGGTTGAACACGGTAGAAGATCAATTGTTGTAGCTAGCGTAGCCTACCTGCTCACCTTCAGTAGTATCAGAGCGAAACTATGTAGTATGTGGTCTGGATCATGCGCTTGTAGATGATGTGTTGATTGTAGTAGATGCGATCTATTACCGTTCTTATGCTAGTTTCATGTGATGGATCTTTCGGTGCACGGGTTGATTAGATCAATCGGTCATAAGGGGTTGAAATATGTATTAGTTGATAGCATCATATGGCCAAAAAGATTAGTTCATGCTCCTTCTTTTGATGTACGCCCGACTTGCCCCTACCGGCTGGAATCACCATCGGGGCTAACTGCGCGCACAGTCAATAGATCGAGCCAATAGATCGAGGTCTTGTGTTGCGGTCTCCTCAAGAATACCGATTGCGATGATCAATGTGATTGATCTAATGAAAATTGAGACATTTTGAATGGCTTGGATTTGGGTTGATTTGATCGGCCCGATGAGATTTTCATAGCGATTTCATAGCGGGACCGCCGTTGCGTACACGCATAGATTGTTATACAAACACATTCTTGTCAGGACGGTAGAATGCGTTCTACGCTTAACTTGTTTTTGCAGGGAATGATGTGAATGCTATGGCATAGATGTATATGTAATGCATGTATGTTTTTGCGGCCTGTGTGTCGTATTAATCACAGCTGGGTTGAGGCTGTTCTTTAATTGTATAACGACCTGCGTGTTGACTTGTGATGCTTGAGCTCCTCATGTAATTCATTTGCTACCTATTAGTTGTAATAGTTTAGTTCTTTACCATGGAGGCTTCAAGCATGATGACAAAAGAGGACAGGAAGTGTGGCGAAGGACATCATCGTGGAACCATGTGATGGCGACCACTACGATTCAAAAAGCCATACCATTCACAGTTTAATGTGATTATATGCATGTGATGTATATTTCCTGTCATACTATTCTTTCATGCCATACACAGAGGATGTATTTTTATGATGAATAGCTTCTCTCATAAAAATTAAGAATTTATTTGATGCCCTTCCAATTGCTGCGCCTATAAGAATTACGATCATTGTTTGGTAGGTCTGCCAAAACAGAGTACCACCAATTTTCTTGATCTAATAGGGTGGATGTCGGACATCCACATGCATAGTATTGGTTTACTTGACAAGGCTATCAAATTGGATTTGGGCCTTGGGGCATGGTGTTGGGAGCCGGGGCATTGGGTGCCACCCAACAAACAAGAGTCACATAAGATGTGATTAGCAAGCGTTGCTTACCTACGTCACTAGGTTTCTAGCGGTGATGCCAAAGCTCACTAGAACTTAGATGAACATGGATCTTGACCACTATATGTCGTTAGAGGGAAGACGATTACAAAACATATAGTGGGAGTGTCTTTTATTAAATTATTTAATGGAAGATCAATCATGAACATAGTGCTGAACTTTTCTTGTTTATTTTCTGTTGTAGATTATGGCTGCTTCTAGTAACAATTCTGGTTTTAACTTGCGATCTGTTCTTGAGAAAGAAAAACTCAATGGAACGAATTTTATTGATTGGTACCGCAACCTGAGAATTATTCTTAGACAAGAAAAAAAGGAATACGTTCTTGAGCAACCCTACCCCGATGAACTCCCTGAGGGTGCAAACGTTGCCACCCGCAAAGCTTATGAGAAGCACTGCAATGATTCACTCGACGTTAGCTGTCTCATGCTTGCTACCATGTCCTCTAAGCTTTAGAAGCATTATGAGAATGCAGATGCTCACACTATGATTGAAGGACTGTGTGGCATGTTTGAGAACCAAGCTAGGACCGAGAGGTTTAACATCTCAAAGTCCTTGTTTGCGTGCAAGCTGGCGGAAGCTAGTCCAATCAGTCTTCATGTGATCAAGATGATTGGTTACATTGAGAGCTTGGAGAAGCTTGGTTCTCCCCTTGATCCTGATCTGGCTACGGATGTTGTTCTCCAATCGCTCCCTCCGAGCTATGAGCAGTTCATTATGACTTTTCATATGAATAGCATGGAGAAATCATTGACTGAATTGCATGGGATACTTAAGACAGCAGAGGAAAGTATTAAGAAAAACATCAATCATGTGATGATGGTTCAGAAGGAGAATAAAAAAAGGAAGCGTTGGACGCCCAAAGGCAAAGGCAAAGGAAAAGGAAAGGTTCCTAATGAGCACCCTAGCTCTAAGCCAAAGCCAAATGGGAAGGTCAAATCTGGTCATTCTCCTAATGATGAATGCTACCACTGCCATGTCAAGGGTCATTGGTCTAGGAATTGTAAGAAATACTTGGAGGATCTAAAAAAGAAGAAGGGAAGCGAGACTTCTGCTTCAGGTATAAATGTTATAGAAATTAATCTTGCAATTTCTTCTGATGAATCTTGGGTATTTGATACCGGATCGATGATTCATACTTGCAAATCGTTGCAGGGTCTAAGAAGGACTAGAAGTTTTGCGAGAGGCGAGTTGGACGCGGCGCGTGTCGGCAATGGAGCAAAGGTTGTCAGATCGGGGTATCGGCACTTATCACTTGTCATTACCTTCGGGATTAGTTTTGGAATTAAATAATTGTTATTACATTCCAGCATTGAGTAAGAACATTATCTCTTCTTCATGTTTGGGGGAAGATGGTGGTTATGAGTTCGTAATAAAGAACAAACATTATTCTATTTATTTGAATAATATACTCTATGCACATTATCCATTGTTGAATGGGTTATATATTCTTGATCTTGAGGATAAGCCTGTCTATAATATTAATGCAAAGAGGCTGCGGCCTAATGATTTGAATCCCGCTTTTATTTGGCATTGTCGCTTAGGTCATATAAATCAGAAACGCATAGAGAAGCTCTATAAAGATGGTCTACTCAACTCATTTGATTTTGAATCATTTGAGACATGCGAGTCTTGTTTACTTGGCAAGATGACAAAGGCGCCTTTCACCGGTCATAGTGAGAGGGCAAGTGACTTATTGGGACTTGTACATACCGATGTATGTGGACCAATGAGCTCAATAGCCAGAGGTGATTTTCAGTATTTCATTACTTTTACCGATGACTTTAGTAGATATGGATACATCTACTTAATGAGGCACAAGTCTGAATCGTTTGAAAAGTTCAAATAATTTTAGAATGAAGTACAAAATCAGCTAGGCAAGATAATTAAAATTCTGCGATCTGATCGTGGAGGTGAATATTTGAGCCATGAATTTGGTGAACATCTAAAACAGTGTGGAATTGTTCCACAACTGACTCCGCTTGGCACGCCTCAGTGGAACGGGGTATCTGAACGGAGGAACCGGACCTTGTTAGACATGGTTCGGTCAATGATGAGCCAATCCGATCTTCCATTGTCCTTCTGGGGATATGCTCTAGAAACTGCTGCGTTTACACTAAACAGAGTTCCATCTAAATCAGTGGAAAGGACACCATACGAGAAATGGACCGAAAACGCCCCGGATTGTCTTTCCTTAAGATATGGGGTTGTGAGACTTATGTGAAACGTTTGACGTCTGATAAGCTCCATCCTAAATCTTATAAATACTTCTTTGTTGGATATCCTAGGGAAACCAAAGGATATTATTTTTACAATCGTGAAGAAAGCAAAGTGTTTGTCACTCAGAACGGTGTCTTTTTGGAAAAAGAGTTTCTTTCAAAAGGTGTTAGTGGGAGCAAGGTACAGCTTGAAGAAATTCGAAATATCTCAAAATGTTTCAGCTCCTATTGAACCTCAACAGATGTACAAGATGTTGTACAACCGGTTATGGAGGCATCGCCCCACGAGATCTACAAGGGCACGCTGTAATCAAAAGTTCACGCCCTAACTACGGACAACGCGACATATTGTTATTGGACAATTATGAGCCCAAGAGCTACACTAAGCAATGATGGGACCAAACTCAAAATGGCTTGGAGCCATGATGTCCAAATAGAATCCATGCATGATAATCAAGTTTGAACTTGGTGGATCCACCGATGGTGTAAAACTATTGAGTGTAAATGGGTTTTAAGAAAAGATAGACATGGATGGAAATGTTCACATCTATAAGGCACGATTGGTGGCGAAAGGTTTCAAGCAAATTCAAGGTGTTGATTATGATGAGACGTTTTGCGTCGCTATGCTAAAGTCTATTCGATCCTCCTAGCGATTGTCGCCTATTTCGACTACGAGATTTGGCGATGGATGTCAAAACGGCTTTCCTAAATGGAAATCTAAGCGAGGATGTGTACATGACACACCGAGGGTTTTGTTGATCCAAAATGTCGGGAGAATATGCAAGCTTCAGAAGTCCATTTATGGATTGAAGCAAGCATCTCGGAGTTGGAATCTTCATTTTGATGAAGCAGTCAAAGGGTTTGGTTTCATCAAGAATGAAGAAGAGCCTTGTGTTTACAAGAAGGCTAGTGGGAGCGCACTTGTTTTTCTGGTCTTGTATGTAGATGACATATTATTGATCGAAATGATATTCCAATGCTAGAAGTCAGAAGTCTTCATTGAGAAAAAGTTTCTCAATGAAAGATCTCGGAGAGGCAGCTTACATTTTGGGCATAAAGATCTATAGAGATAGATCAAAGAGGCTAATTGGATTAAGCCAAAGTACATACATTGATAAGGTATTGAAACGGTTCAATATGCAAGATTCCAAGAAAGGTTTCTTGCCTATGTCACATGGCATTAGTCTTAGCAAGACTCAGTGTGCTTCAACACTTGATGAGCAAAAGAAGATGAGTGCGATTCCATATGCCTCAACCATCGGATCCATCATGTATGCTATGCTTTGTACGCGCCCAGATGTTCATATGCTCTAAGTGTTACGAGCAGGTATCAATCTAGCCCCGGTCTAGCTCACTGGGTGGCTGTAAAGAATATTCTTAAGTACTTTAGAAGGACTAAGAATATGTTCCTTATTGTTGGAGGTGAAGAAGAGCTCGTTGTAAAAGGTTACACCGATGCTAGTTTCCAAACTGATAAAGATGATAGCAGATCACAGTCTGGTTTTGTGTTCTACCTCAATGGAGGGGCAGTGAGCTGGAAAAGTTCCAAGCAAGAGACGGTAGCTGATTCGACAACTGAAGCCGAGTATATTGTAGCTTCTGAAGCCGCAAAGGAAGCTGTTTGGATTAGAAAATTTGTTTTTGAGTTGGGTGTGATCCCTAGTGTGTCTAGTCCAGTGGATCTCTATTGTGATAATAGTGGAGCCATTGCGCAAGCAAAGGAGCCTAGGTCACACCAAAAGTCCAAACATATACTTCGGCGCTATCACCTTATCCGTGAGATCATTGATAGGGGTGAAGTGAAGATTTGCAAGGTGCACACAGATTTGAATATTGCTGATCCGTTAACAAAGCCTCTCCCACAACCAAAGCATGAGACACACACGAGTGCAATGGGTATTAGATACTTACATGATTGACTCTAGTGTGAGTGGGAGATAATTGTATCAAATCTATGTTTATGAAATTTTGAATAAGGTGTTATTTGGTTCCTTGAATAATGATTATATGCACTGATTGACAAGTATGTGACTTGTTTGTGAAGCTCTTTGTTTTATTTAATGTTATTCTAAAGATCCCTAGTCTTATATCATTACGTGGGACAACAATGATTTATGGATTAGCACATGTATTGATTGATGATCATGTTTCACGGATCATGGATATAGAAATATCAAATCAATAATGTGGACACATGTTAGAGAACATGGTGTTGGATTGACCCACTCCAAGACGTTGCTGGGATTGTTATGTTAATATGTGCCATCAAGCGATCTCGAGTGGTATACCTACTGGATCCTTCGACCTGAAATCGCCATTGTTTCTCACTGTGTGTAGTGGTGCGCTTTGGGACTGCCAAACACTACACCGTAACTGGGTAGCTATAAAAGTGGTCTTCAGGTGTATCATGAAATATGGAATGGGATGTGAGCGAATTAAGATGGAATTTGCCCCTCCTACATAACAGGAGAGATATCTTTGGGCCCCTCGATGTGGTTGGATTAGGGAAGTGCATGGCCATGCCAAGGTGATTAAAGAGTTAATCACAATGTGACTAAAGGGTTAGTCATAAGTTGTAATCCTCCACAAGATCGAGTAAATGGTTGAGCTATCACAAGGGTGGCACGAATCTCGCCTTAAGTTCGACTGGTTTCGTGTGGAAAAGGGATCCAAGTATGTGTATATCAAGGTTTAGCCGATATGATCTTTATGTGTATTCGGGAGTCAATATGCCCTGCTAGGTGCCACTATTGACTTATGGCTTGAAAAGGGTTTTCGAGTCATGGCTGTCTACACGTAAACCTAACGGGTTGGAATTGGAGAGCTTGCCTATATGATTGTCTCTAGTGCAAGTGGGAGATTGTTAGTGATGTGCCCAAGAGGCAATCATAAACAATTCGGGTTTATGGGCTAAGGGAGATATTGATCCATATGGGACTAGAGTTCTATTGGGCCAACAACGTGGAAGCCCACTAGCATGCTCTATAAATATGGAGGCGGGGCTGCAGGCACAATTGGACGAAACCCTGGCCGCCACCTTCCCTTAGCCGTATCCCGAAACCCTAGCCGGGCGCGCGGTGCTAGCACACCCAACGCACGCTGCCCATCCCGAACGTGTGGACTCCGTGGAGGCGCCGCTGCTGTTGCTGCTGTGCTGATTGGCGAAAAGCGCAAGACTATTGCGTAGGACACGAGGAGGAGACATTCAGTTTGTGCAACGATCGACTGTTCCTTCTTCACCAACACGATCACGCTGGAGCCGGCCGCCCAACCCTTCTTCACAAGCGCAATGCGCATCTAGTGGTAACTATCCATGACTCCCTTACACGTATGTTTTCTGGTTGAAAGATCAATTGTTGTAGCTAGCGTAGCCTACCTGTTCACCTTCAGGAGGCGCCAAGATGGGGAGGGGGTGGTGGCTTGGGAAGGGGAGAGGAGGAGTGGGGGTGGCGGCTTGGGGTGGGGAGAGGAGTAGTGGGGGAGGTGTCTAGGGTTTGGGGCACCTTCCCCCCCCCTTTGGCTGGTTCCCCCTCTTGGGCCTCCTGGGTCGAGGCCCGCGGCCTAGGTTGGTGAGAAAACACATAAAACCCCCTCTTTGAACATTAATTTCTAGTTCTTTATTTGTCTTTTCTCCTCCTGGCTTCCATTCAAATTACCCGATTCGTTTTTTTACCCGATTCGCTTCCGGGGTATTACAGTTCGAGGTTTGGGTTAGTAGAGTGGTTACCTCAGGCAACCTGGTTCACGCGTTAAGGGTTAGTTCTTTGGGACGTTGTTGTCTTCCTTGATTTTGTGTTTGGGTTATGGTTATAGTTTTCTTGTGATTGATGAATTTCCTTTGGACAACAGTTACACTGCAGTAGGTGGATTTCTGTTCTTTGTTGGTTCTATTAAGTGGTTATTTGTTCTCCTGGCGGTTAATCCGTTGTTGTTTTTTTAACACCGTTAATTTGCAAGATTTATCTTTTCAAGGAAATTCTATTTTTATTCCCTGTTGGAAAACGTAACTCATTTGTTCACTTGGTATTTGGGCAGTGGAAGTGTGATACCCTGGAATTTAATCTGGTACATAGACAACTAGTCGGGAGAAGAAAGAACATTTAAAAAATGGAAAATTCCTAGAAAAAAAATAGGGTTTTCGCTTATTTTAGCCAACCTGGGCCACAGGCCGCGGCCCAGGAGGCCCAAGAGGGGAGGCCGGCCAAGAGAGGGGGGGCGCCCCAAACCCTAGCCGACCCCCACTCTCCTCTCTTTCCCCCCCCCCCCAAGACGCCACCCCCTCTCTCCATTGCTTCTCCCCTGCACCATCACCTCCCTAGCAGCACCACCTCCCTCCCCGGTGAAGATCCTTGCTGCGGTTCATTGGAGGAAAGGCGAGGAGACCCCGTTGGAGTGCCGTCCAAGACAAAGTAGCAGATCGGTGTTGTTCAGTGCTGTTTCTCCTCAGTTTTAGGTAATATTCATACGTTTTCTGATCTGATAGTCTCTTAGAAAGTTGTAGCCCTCGGTTTTAGATTTCTTTAGGCACCAAGATCACCTGATTTGGACCTATGGTTTAGGATTTATGCTAGTTTTACTACAACTGACCAGGAGAGCTGACGAGTTTTGGCAGATTGTATTGTCTAGCCATTATGAATTATTTAGAGGCCTGATTAGAAAAACCACCTAAAATGAATATTGTATAGGATTTAGTAAGATTTCCAAGATGGTAAAGGAGACAATTTTTAGAGTTGGAAATCAAAAGTTATGGAATTTTTACCGCAGCTTGTTTCGCTGAATGTCAGATTGCAGAGACAGAAAACTTAGAAAAAATTACCTGAATATAAGAATTAGTAGGAGGTCGAATCAGGAGAATTGTCCAACTAGACTATTGTATCTGGTTTTGTCGTGATTCCAGAGAGTCCAAGATCACCCCGTTCCAAGTTGCGTAGCAAAAGTTATGGTGGTTTTAGTGCTCTGTCCAGAGAACCCGACGTGAAATTGATGTTTTATTAACTGGCCTGGTAGGGGTATTATTTGGTCGATTCAATTATTTGGCCGATTCAGTATGGCTCACCAACTAGACTTAGTTGGAGAATTTAATTACCTTTTCAGAAAGTCTAAGAACATCTTATTTGGACACTGCCGCTCGTCCAGTTGCTGATGTCCGGGCCGCGTCAGTCGCCTTACTTCAGGAACTTCAGAGAGAGGATCGCCAGCTTCACAACAGTGCGTAGCTCCTCCGCTATGGGTGCACTCATTCTCGCCCGATGGTCGCACTCCTCCGAAGGTTAGAATGAGCCTCCGGGAGTAGATGTCCCTTCGTCTCGACACCTTTGACGGAGTGGGTACTCCGGTACAAGCAGCTGACTAGCTTCGGTACATGGAGAGGCAGTTTGGTGCTTTCGAGATGACTTCAGCGTAGAAGGTGCGCTTCGTGGCTTTTCAACTGAAGGGCCAAGCGGATATCTGGTGGGAGGGAGTCCTATCACCAGACTCCACCGCAGGACCGTTACTTGGCAGGATTTCTTGGAGCAGTTCAGGGCTAAGTTTTATCCTGATTCTTTCCTTGAGTGGGTGGAACATTCCCTGACGACCTTCGTTCAGGGGAACCTGTCCGTGGCGGACTATGAGGTGGGATTCAACAACTTAGTCCGCTTCGTGCTAGCTGTGGCTAGCAATGACCGAGAAAAGGCAAAGAGGTTCCGTAGGGGGCTGAACCCTGAGTATCGCCACGTCCTGGGAGCGACCAACTTGCTTAACTTCAACAGTGTGGTCGATCAGGCCAAGGGTATGGAGTTGGAGCGAGAGCTTACTAGGGAGAGGCAGACTCCTAGCAGCTTTACCTCTACTGGAGGATCAGTCAGTGGGCACAAGAGGAGCTTCGGTGTTGGAGGTGGGTCATCTCAGCGACCCGTTTCCAAGAGATTTTAGGAGGCTGGCCTCCCTCGCCGCCTCGCTCGCCAGCAGAGGCATGTCGCTTCTTCTGCCCAAAGATACTACTGCCACTTTTGCGCCTGGGCCTGTGCCAAGGAATGATATGCTTCAAGTGTGGGGACAATCACCGTGCCTCTGAGTATTCCTTCACGGGGGATTGTCGCCATTGTGGCCAGTCAGACCACAAGATGATAGTGTGCAGTAAGAACCCAGCGTGCATCATCAAATGGGAGTCCGCCTCTGCAAAGATCTTCACCGCTACCCATCGGGTTCACCGCACAACGATGGCAGCTCCCACACCCCAGTACCCTTCTGGTTGGGTTTCTATTGCAGCGTTCACGCCAGTGCCACCACCAAGGTTCTATTGGAACCCCGCACCGTCTGCGACACCGTCATTTGCTCCACCAGCGGCAGTTCCTGCTCATCCTTCGTCGAGTGTTGGGGTATCTTCTGCACCGGTGCCATAGGGAGTTTACGCCATGCCCACCCTTGCTACAGCAGGCTGACCTGACGTGGTGACAGGTACCCTACTAGTCGATTCCCTTGAGGCTTTTATCTTTTTTTATTCCAGGGCTACCTACTCGTTTGTCTCTGCGGCGTTTGCTAGAAGGGCGAATTTGAGTATGCAGCGGATTTCTCAGTCAGTGTTGGTTAGTTCTCCTGGGGGTTTGATTGCAAGTTCAACTGTTTGTCCTGAGTGTTCTATTGTTATTAATGGGGAGAAGTTCACGGCGAACTTGATAGTAATCCAGATGGAGCCGTTCGATGTTATATTGGGTATGGATTGGTTGCATGCTTATCGAGCGGTGATATCCTATTTCAGTGGGACAGTCTCTGTGCAGACCCCGTCTGGGGAGACTTTGACCTTTCAGGGGAGCGCGCCTCGGTGCTCTCTTTCGATGTTGGCCGGGTTGTTCCCGGGTCAGCGTGCAGTGAAGACTGGATTTCTTTTATCTCTTGCTGAGAAACCAAGTTTAGCTTCGCAGATTGAGGAGATTCCGATGGTGAGGGACTACCCGGATGTGTTCTCGGATGAGCTTCCGGGCTTGCCACCCGCGGGGGGCGTGGAGTTTCGCATCGACCTTTGTAGGACCGTAAAGGCGACTAGGGGGGTGAATAGGCGCTTTCTCAACTTTCTCGCCTAAATCAAATACAGCACGAACGTTACTCCTTTAGCTATGAAAGCTAAGAAGATCGATGGCGCCGCAAAGGAAGCCTTGTGCTAAATTTGATAAACCCCACAACCACGCGACACAAAAGAAGAAAAGAACTCACTGTTCTTAACTGGGTACTGGCGGTCTGACCGGCTACCACGGGCGGTCTGACCGACGGTCAACCAGCGATCTGACCGGCAACTAACTGGCGGTCGAACCGGTGGATAACGGTTCGACCCGCAAGATCTTGCGATCAAAAAGCGGCGGTCGACCACGTTGCAAAACCGGTCCGACCGGTTCACCAAAGATCAAAAACTCAACCCAAAACCAAAACGAAATTTGATCCAACATTTGATTCAACCAATGAAACTTGACCAAATTTCGAGCACACCTCCCTAAAGATATTAGAGACCTATTTCTAGCGACGATCCTTCAGATCCACTTCGCAGAATCGATCTCTCAAGGTTTTACAAAAGAAGTGCACAAACCCTAGAAATATGAAAATCTTGATTCAAGACTTGCTTGTGGAGGTTGATGATCTAGATGTCTCTAGGAGTATTCTCACATATCAAAGCAAGATAAAATAGGCCAAGAGACCAAGCATAAACCTTTGAATCAAGGAAGCACCAAAATCATCCAAAAGGGAGAAGAACACAAAGGGAACAAATGACCTTTCAATTAAGCATCACAAGATTGTTTGATCACACTAGATGCTTACAAAGCCTCTCCAACAAGGAGGACAAGAGCTCACACAAGGAGCACACTCCAAACCCTAGCTTCTCCTCTCCTCTCCTCCAAACCCTAGAAAATGAGGAAGAATGCCAAATGAATGCTTGAGAGGGTTTTCCATCTCCCCCCTTTCTATTTATACTAGAGGGCTAGGGTTTCACTTTTGGGACCACTTACACATGGGACCCACACACATAACTATTGAAGCAATCGCCTGCTTCACCACGTGTAGGTTGATCAGCGGTTCTCATCACGTCGCCAAGCCTCTCTTGTCCGAATCCCATCGAACCTTCCGAGACTCGCACCGATATCCGCACTCACCGATCCAACCACCGCACCGAACCACCTGCTCGATCCATCTTGCCCATCTCGCACCATGCTTGAGTCACATGACTCACCCGGATCCATGATCGCTCGACCTCGCCTCTCCAAGCGTAGTCCCGATCCACCCACCGCTGACGCCGTTGACTCGCAAGCCACCGCATGAAAGAATAGACAAACAAACCGCTTCCGGGAACAAGTTCTTCACAACTTGACCCACGTCAGCTCCGCAATGCAATATACATCAATAAAGCATTGAAGTTCATATATTAAACACAATCAAATCAACTCAATGCCAAGAAGTCCAAGCTTTCAAGTGATCGGCGGTCTAACCGCCCCACTCCACCGGTCCGACGATTTCAGGCCGGTCCGACCGATTTCATAACGGCGGTCGGACCGCCCGAAAGGACTTAGCCAAATTTCCAACGTGAAAAACCGAAACCTTCTGGAAACTTCAACTGAATAGAACTTTTGACTAGGAGCTCCAAAAATGATGTGACCACATCCAGGAGACTCCCCTCACTTGCCTACATAACCTATTTTTGGCTCAGCCCCAAAATCCACTTTTCATTTTGGCGGTCCGACCGCAAGCATCGCCGGCCGATCGTCCCATCGGCCGGCCGGACCGGTCGACTGGCGGGCGGACCGCCTGCGGCCTCGACACCTCGAGCAAACCCGAAAACGCGACAATTTGCAAACCAACAAAGCCATTGCCAATTGACTCATCATCCTGAGATCGTGCACATATCCTCACGATATCCACAACCTTGTTCCGGGTACTCGGCCCATCTCGATGTCTCCATATCGTCTGGCACGTCCATTTCAGGACGAGTTGAAGAAACAGTTGGATAAATTGTTGGCCAAGGGTTTGATCAGGCGTAGTGTGTCGCCATGTGAGCTCTTGTTGAAGGGTTACGGGTAGGCGCTACGATAGCACAAAACAAAAATTTACCGCGCAACCAAGGAACCTCCGCAAGTAATAGATCACGAGATTACAGCTAGACGCGCCGACTCATAGCGGAAGTAGAGTCGGTGTAGCGAATAGATGCGGTCGTAGTCGAACTCGCCATGCGATCGCTTCCTCCGAGTAGTCGTATTGCTTCGTCTGCTCCTCCTGCTCCGGTGATCGTCACGAGTTACAGATCGTCCTAGTGCTGATGCTTCACAACAGCACCTCAGAGGTATCCACACATACGGGGTTGGAACACCACGCGCTGGTGTGCTAGCACTGGCAACGTGGTTGAGGATGGCGTGGCTATTAGGGTTTCGAGAGTTCTTCCAAAAATGTACTCCACCCTATGCCACCGCCTCTCTTTATATAAGCATCCATGATGGGTCTCTTTCTCGAGGCCCATTAGGAACTCATATCCTATACGAATTTGGATTACCATCCAAATCAAATCCCCAGCCCCTTAAGTGTGCGACCCTACAGGTTCTTGTGCGATTGGTTGTGACTCGGAAACTCTTTTCTGACCACTAGTCGTCAGCGGCACCTAGCAGCACGTAACGATTCCCAAGTACACAAAGAATATATCGGATGAACCTTAATGTAATATGATCTATGATCAGGTCCTCATCACTTACGATCAGTTAGTATCTCTATACGAACAACAGGATTACGTTCGACCGCCTACGACCGATCAGATTCCATACGGCCACCAGAATCGATCGAACAAAGTGACCTACTCATGCATTCTCCCTTTGCCTCACGATGCCTGGTTGAACTCCAGGTGAGATATGGTGTCATCCATGGACTGTTCAATACTTTCTCGATCGAGTGTCGGATAACTTCATGTGGTCGACACTTCGACCACTAGTGGCATGGCCATGCACTTTCTTTATCCGATCACCACGAGGGGCCCAGAGACATCTCTCCTGTTATACAAGAAGGGGCAAATCCCATCTCGACCAGTCACATCCCTCCGCATGTTCCATAGCATACCCGAAAGCTACCTTTATAACTACCTAGCGTTTGGTAACCCCTAAGAGTGCTATTACACATGTAGGGAACCATGTTGTTCTCAGGTCTAAGGATTATACATCATCATTACTTGAGACCAACTAATGACACATAGATTCATAACAATCTCAATAGTGTCTCAATGATGGGTCTATCCAACTCCATGTTCTCTAACATGTGCTCACATTACTGATTCGATATCTCTATATCTATGACCGGTGAAATATGGCCATCAATCAATACATGTGCTGGTCGTAGAGTCACGGTTGTTCCGACCAAAGGACATTCGACTGTGGATACATTTAGAATGATATCATATAAGTTAATGAGTTTCACCAATAAGTCACATACTCATTGATCTATAACTGATGATTCATTCAAGGAACAAGATAACATATTATCCAATATCATGAACATAAGGAAATACAATCATCTTTATCATTGCCTCTAGGGCATATTTCCAACACCTATTCTATTCACAGAAAAGAAGGATGGGAGTTGGCGCATGTGTATTGATTACCGTGCACTTAATGCGGTTACGATCAAGAACAAATATCCGCTACCCCGCATTGAGGATTTGTTTGATCGGTTGAAGGGAGCCCGGTGTTTTCCAAGATTGATCTCCAGTCTGGATATAATCAGATCCGGGTGCGTAAACAGGATATAGAAAAGACTGCATTCTCCACAAGATATGGGCATTATGAATATACAGTCATGTCGTTTGGATTGACTAATGCATCAGCTGTCTTTATGGAGACCATGAACAGCATGATACACGAGTACCTGGATGATTTCGTAGTGGTGTTCATCGACGATATCCTTATCTATTCCAAGACTCATGAGGATCATGACCGTCAGTTGAGGTTGGTCCTAGAAACCTTGAGAGAACACAAGTTCTACGCCAAACTGAAGAAATGTGAATTTTGGATTTCAGAGGTAAGCTTTTTGGGTCATGTAATTAATCCACAGGGAGTTGTCGTTGATCCTAGCAAGGTCTCGACAGTGGTGGACTGAAAGAGGCCGACCAATGTGAAGGAGGTGAGGAGTTTTCTGGGCTTGGCGGGGTATTACTGGTGTTTTGTGCAGGATTTCTCTATTATTGCCAGGCCGATGTCCCAGCTTAAGCAGAAAGGGGTAAAGTTTCAGTGGACTGATGACTGTGCGCAGTTTTTGCACATTAAAGGAAAAACTGGTGACCTCTCCTATTCTCACTCTTCCCGAGCCGGGGAAGCGATTCACCGTCTATTCTGATGTGTCTCGAGTGGGTCTGGGCTGTGTGCTTATGCAAGACGGTAAAGTGATTGCCTATGCATCGAGACAGTTGAAGAAGCATGAACAGAATTATCCCACTCATGACTTGGAGTTGGCTGCAGTTGTCTTCGCCTCAAGATTTGGAGGCATTATCTCAGATGGCGAGTTGTGTGACATCTTCACGCATCACAAGAGTCTCAAGTACATCTTCACCCGTATGATCCGAATTTGAGGCAGAGAAGGTGGTTGGAGTTGATAAAGGACTATGATCTGACTATACAGTATCATCCAGGCAGGGCTAATGTGGTCGCGGATGCTCTCAGTCGTAAGGCGACTCCCGCTACTTTGGAGTGCCTCATTGCTGATTTTGATCGCATGGGGATATCTTACTGTTATGCGGCACAGCGCAAGTTGAGACTCAATTGATCCTTCATCACTATCCTGCATGCGGGAAGCAGCACAATGAGAAGACCGGTTACTCCAGAAGGTCAGACAGCGATTGGATGAGGGCAAAGAAGGGGATTTTAGTATGGATACTTCGGGTGTCTTGTTGTTTAAAGGTCGTCTGTGTGTGCCACAAAAGGTGGAGGTCAAGGATGATATCTTGAGGGAGGCACATCACACTCCATACACCGTTCATCCTGGTGAGACTAAGATGTACCGAGATCTGAAACAACACTTCTGGTGGAAGAGGATGAAGGTGGACATTGCTAATTATGTAGCTTCTTGCGGTGTTTGCCAACAAGTGAAAGCTGAGCACAAACGACCCGCGGGGTTATTGCAGCCGTTGGAAGTTCTCCTGTGGCCATGGGATGATATCTCGATGGATTTTGTAGTGGCATTACCTCGCTCACCGTGAGGAAAGGATGCTATTTGGGTAGTAGTGGATCGTTTCAGCAAGTCTGTGCACTTCATTCCTATTCGCACAACCAGTTCAGCGAGTGATCTAGCTCCTATCTATGTGCGAGAGATAGTGAGACTACATGGGGTGCCCAAAACTATTATTTCGGACAGGGACGCAAAGTTTGTGTCCAAATTCTGGGAGAATCTGCAGAGTGCCTTGGGCACACAACTTCGACTTAGCACAGCATTCCATCCTCAGACAGATGGACAGTCAGAGCGCACTATTCAAACCTTAGAGGATATGTTGCGGACCTGCGTATTGTCATGGAAGGGCAGTTGGGAGGACCAGTTGCCACTTGCAGAGTTTGCCTACAATAACAGTTATCACTCTAGCATTAGAGCCGCACCATTTGAGGTTTTGTATGGGCGGAAATGCAGATCGCCACTCTGTTGGGATGCAGTGGGTGAGAAAGCAGTTTTGGTACTAGACTGGATTCAGAAGACAGTTGAGCGTGTAGCAATGGTGAGACAGAATCTGCTAGCAACGCAGAGCAGGCAGAAAATTTATGTAGATGTGAGGAGACGTGACTTGGAGTTTGCGGTGGGAGACCAGGTGCTTTTGAGAGTGTCCCCCACCAAGGGCATCGTTCGATTCGGTACTAAAGGGAAGCTTAGCCCAAGGTACGTCGGACCATTCCCGACTATGGTTAGGATTGGGAAGCTAGCCTATCGTCTAGACCTTCCAGAGTCCATGCGAGGAGTCCACAACGTGTTTCACGTTTCGATGCTGAGAAAGTTTTTGAAAGACCCAGAGCATAAGATTTCCTTGGAGCCACTGACTATTGAACAAGACCTCACAGTTGAGTCGCGTCCGGTACGTATACTGGAGAAATCAGAGCGAGTACTGAGACACAAGACATTGGTTTACGTCAAGGTGTTGTGGACGCATCAGTCAGAAAGAGAAGCCACCTGGGAGTTGGAGTCTCGCATGCGCGAGCAATATCCTGAGCTATTCACAGCAGTACGTGATAAAGTTCTAGAGGTTTTGTTCTGGTGTGTTAAGTTTGTTTAGAATTCGGGGTCGAATTCCGTTGAAGGGGGGTAGAATTCCGTTGAAGGGGGGTAGAATGTGATACCCCGGAATTTAATCGGGTACATAGACAGCTAGTCGGGAGAAGAAAGAACATTAAAAAAATAGAAAATTCCTGGAAAAAAGGGGGGTTTTGCTTATTTTTTCCAACCTGGGCCGCGGACCGTAGCCCAGGAGGCCCAAGAGGGGAGGCCGGCCTAAGGGGGGCTGGCCAAGAGAGGGGGGCGCCCCAAACCCTAGCCGCCCCACTCTCCTCTCTTTCCCCCAAGGCGCCACCCCCTCTCCCCTGCACCACCACCTCCCCAGCAGCACCACCTCTTTCCCCGACGAAGATCCTTGATGCGGTTCATTGGAGGAAAGGCGAGGAGACCCCGGTTCGAGCGCCGGCCAAGACGAAGTAGCAGATCGGTGTTATTCAGTGCTGTTGCTCATCAGTTTTGGGTAAGATCCGTACGTTTTCTGATCTAATTGTCTCTTAGAACTTTGTAGCCCTCGGTGTTAGCTTTCTTTAGGAATCGAAATCACCTGATTTGGACCTACGGTTTAGGAGATATGGTAGTTTTACCGTGACTAACCAGGAGAGCTGACGAGTTTTGCCAGATTGTATTGTCTGGCCATTATGAATTATTTAGAGCCCGAATTAGAAAAGCCACCCAAAATGAATATTGTAGAGGATTTAGTAAGATTTCCAAGATGATAAAGAAGAAAATTTTTAGAGTTGGAAATAAAAAGTTATGAAATTTTTACCACAGCTGTTTCGTTGATATCAGATTGCAGAGACAGAAAACTTAGAAGATTTTACCTGAATATAAGAATTAGTAGAATGCCGAATCAGGAGATTTTTCCAACTAGACTATTGTAGCTGGTTTTGTCTTGATTCTAGAGAGTCCAAGATCACCCCGTTCCGAGTTGCGTAACAAAAGTTATAGTGGTTTTAGTGCTCTATCCAGAGAACCCGATGTGAAATTGATGTTTTATTAACTGGCCTGGTAGGGGTATTATGTGGCCGATTAAGTCAGGCTCACCAACTAGACTTAGTTGGAGAATTTAATTACCTTTCCAGAAAGTTTAAGAACATCTTATTTGGACTCTTGTACCAATAGATATGGATTTTTGAATTTGACTATCCACTGAGGGAACAGATCGACATTTAGGAATTTGGGGACGTTATCGAGTTAGATGTTTTGCGAGTCCATGGTTGTTGTTATATAGTTTGTTTTGGTCCGCTGCTGTGTCTTAGCGTGTGTTATAATTATTATTCGGTGGTGGATCGTGCACCGGGCAAGACTTTCAGCACAACCCTCGTTCTCTCGTGGTTAAGGCAAGTATAATGGTGAATATAATATGTATTATTGAATGGCAATGTTTGGTATATATTATGAGTACTTGTGTGTTCATGTTTGTGATGATGATAGCTTAATTGGTATTGTTCATGGTTGCTAGAGATATGAATCACATGTTATTCATGGTTATTGGTCTATGTTAAGAGATTTTGGAGTAAGAATATGTTATTCATATGCAATGTTGTTGTGGATGTATATTTGTATTACTTTGAGAATTCATACACCCAAGAAGACTGCCATTGCCGAGTAGAACGAGCGTTGTGACCTCCCTGAAACCTCTTGGGAGCGGGTCGCTGAAAAGACCGACCCCCTCCACCAAAGCTCCACTTCTACCCACCGCCGGAACTACCAGTGGTGACAGAACCAATAGCAGCCTGATCTTGGGAAGAAGTACCCTTCTCCAACTCCATCCCTCTAGCCTGCTCGACTACCGAGCTGAAATCACGCAGTCTTGTTGCCCCCAAAATCTGACGATATTCCTGGTTGAGGCCCCGCCGGAACCTCTTAGCCTTCTCTCTACCGTCACTTGCCACGATTGGTACAAAACGCACCAGGTTATTGAACCCAGCCTCATACTCAGATACTGTCATCTTCCCTTGCACAAAAGTCAGAAGCGATTGCTCCATCTGCTCAATGAAGGAGTCTGGATAAAACTGTGTCCTGAATTTCTCCACAAATATCTCCCAAGTGACAGGACCCTGAACTGAAGTCCTGGAAGACAGGACTCCTTCCCACCAGATGTTAGCTTGACCCTTCAACTGAAAGGCCACAAATCACGCCTTTTGCGCGGACGTCAGCTCTAATACTCCAAACTGTCGCTCCATATATCTCAACCAGTCCGCAGCCTGGACCGGTGTGCCAGCTCCATCAAAAGTGTCTAAACGAAGCGACATCCACTCACGGAGGCTCATCCTAGCCTCGTGTGGAACGATCGCGAGAATGTGTTCCGCACACAGCGCAGCAGCCTCAGGAATTGCCGCCGCAGCTTCTCGGGCGAGTTGCTAATTCTCTCTCATAAGGTTCTGAATGAGTTCTGCCTACGCGACCGGAGGTTCTGTGACTGGAGGTGCGGCAGAGGCAATCTCCTCCGTGGCAGCCTCAGCAGCCCCCTCAGACATAGCGGAAGACACAGCCGGACCGCGTCCCCGACCCCGACCACGGACCGGTGGACAACCACGGCCACGGCCTCTTGCCATCTAAAACACCACCACAAATGGAATCAAGTATTAGACTTAACTTATAGATTGGTACGAAACAATTCATCATCATAAGTGTAAGGAAAATGACTTGATTGGAAATGCGGAAGTAAAATACTACCCAACCCTTTCCTACTGTGCACAGTGTGTTAAGTTTAACATATTTCAATAGAACCACGGACCTACAGCCCGCTCTGATACCAACTGTAATACCCTGGCTATTCGGAAGCCAAGATGCTACCTAAAGATTATCATACAATTCATTTGCGGAACTAATAATCAATTTGCACCAAAATTAAATAGTCAAGACAAAGTAACGAAGAGTAATTAATCGTTCATCCACAGAATGTAACCAAGGAATTAAACATGGAAGATCTGTTGTAAACTTGAGGTGATACTTATTACAGTTCATCTCTTAACCAAATAACTTAGCAAAACATCTTAATGAATAGGTAAATTAATGAGATGTGTGAATCGTGCTTGGACTACGCCCTCCCGCTAGCAACAATATCATCATGGATCACCTAAAAATAATCACAAGAAAACAAGGGTGAGTCGAAACTCAGCAAGCACAACATCAAACTCACAGGATACAAAGGAACAGAGCAATAATCAAGACAGTAGAACATATCTCCCACGAATTTGTGAAAAGGCATAGTATGAATGCATACATGGAATGAAAAATGGACCTCAACTGCGTATACCGGTATAACGAGTGATACACCCGTCGGTGTTCACTTAAGCACGTACTTAACGAAGTACGGGGACCCAATCACCGTATGAAGAACGTTTCATATGGGTGTCCGAAGTTGCCACATTGGAATGGTGGTCAACGTTACCCACATTGGAATGGCGGGTCTCATATGCCCATATTGGAACTGATGGGACTTTTAAGATTCCACTCCCGTGGACGACAGGAATCAAATGCATGGACAAAATGAAAGCCATGCAACGAAATCTTATCACATCATAATGAAGAACAATACAAGCATACAAACATGAATAACCAATCTAGCAACTCATCCACACATTTTCATCAACCTTCATTACGATAAGATAAAGTACTTGCCTTCCGTGCTGCGATGCACTAGGAAGCAATGAAGGTGTCCTTCCACCCACCACCTCACCGCCTACACAAGCATTTACACGGAATAAGGATAACAAGTTATGATGTATCTACATGTGCTCTACCATACCCTCTAACCATCCCACACAACCGTAGGTTCAATTTGACAACTTCGCCCAAAAAGGCCGGATTACTACTCTGCTGGCAGTTGTACGAGAAAATTCACAATTAAATATCTGTAACTCCTAAAGATCTGAAACAAGTTCTCAGATAATCCTAACGAACCAGGCTACGAAACTTTAGTTGGCGGAATCCTCTGATTCGGCCAAAACAGAGGACCAAACTGCCCAAGAAGACACCGACAGAAACATGTCCAAATTTCAGAACAGTCGTAAAGAAAAGCCTGTAACTTTCAGTCTACTGATCCTATGGAGATGATCTTTATCAATCTGAAATCATGGAGAAATTATATTCAAAAACCTATTTGGGTGGCCTCCCTGAATCTGGCTCTAACTAGAACAAAACTGAAGAGAAACCGACAGTCTCCAAAATCTCTGACAGACAGAGTAGTGTGCGGTTAAAAATTCATAACTCCTAAACCACAGGGTGGAATCTCGTGATCTCAGTTCCAAAAGAAAGCTAACGAAACCAGGAACAAAACTCTAGGAGACGTCGACCCGATATTCGGCCTCTAAAGGCCTTCAATATGCCGCACAACCCACTGCAATATTCTAGACAGATCTGAAGTCGCGGACTGAACCGACCCAAATGAACAATTATGTAACTAAACCAATACAAACAGCGAATCGGGACTTTCGTTACCCTTGAAGACCCGTAGAACGACGAAGATCAGGTGCCAGATCTGGATGGAAAGCGCCGGGAGAGGAGGTGGAAGGGGAAGGGGGCGGCGGCTCAAGGGAATGGGGGGGCGGCGGCTAGGGTTGTGGGGAGGGGCCTCCCCCCCTTTTGAGTGGTCGGCTCCTCCCTCTTGGGCCGGCCTAGGTCGTAGCCCGCGGCCCAGGTTGGTGAATATTTGCGGATCTCCCCTCCGAAGACTAATTTTTCTAATTTAAACCCCGTCCTTTACTCTTTCAGCCTTCTATCAATTACTGATTGCGATTCGGGGTGTTACATTTAATGCCTCTCTTTTAAGAAAGAGAATGTTGAAACCTTTTAGTGTTGTGTTGTCACACTTAACTAAGAGGTTTTAATTAAAAGAATTAATTGGTGTGGTATGATTTATCGGGTTGGGTTATTAGAATGGTGCAAACCAGTGATTCTTAGCTAATAACTCTAGAAGTGAAGTTGATTTATTTCAAGTTGTCATGTAGTAGTTTATTGAAAAATGTTGAGTAAGAATTTATCTATACATATTTGGAACTCATAGAGTTCTTAGGGATTGTGAAACAATAATGAACTTGTTTGATTAATTCAATAGGTTAAATGTCTAAACTTGTTGAATAAATTGGATTATTTGGTCTTAGGTAATTAATCTAACCGTTCGAGATGGTTAATTACGGATGTGTTGGGCTATTGCCTTGGTAAATAGTAATCTTGATTGCCTTCTATTTAGATACTTGATGGATTTGTACAAATGCTAGATTCACCTGATGTTGCCATGCTAAATGGTTTGTATATGTATGAAGAAATGGGTGAAGGTTGATGTATTGACTTACAAGACCTTGTCTTATAAATATTCTATTGTTGAAGTTCAAAGATATTTCATTCTAATTTCTGAACAAAAGGTAGAACGTTGAATCTACACGCATACCTGTTTTGTGTTTGCATGAAGGTAGGACCATGAATGCTCCATGATTAAATAATCATCGATTGTTAGTAGTAATGTTTAGAGTGCTATTAGTGTGTTCTATATTGGCGTTGAGCGTCAGCAAGGGTAGATGAGCGAAATCTAATAAGTGAATTAAACTGGTGTGTTTTATGAGATTATCTTGTACTAGTATGAGCTTGTTAAAAGATATTTGTGTTTGCATTGTGTCGTGTGCACTAGGTTTCTTTTCTAGGACAAGTTGTTATTACAATATTATATGATGATGGAAATTTTCTTATGACACGATTTGTTGTGTTTCTTTTGGAAGATTTATTGATGTGATAGTAAGGTATATTGAATTTTACCACGGAAAGTATGTTATCGATATTAATGAAAAGGTCAGTAATGTGAGCTTGATGTTGATTCTTTTATAGAGATAGAAATTTGATCGCCTTTCGTGATATCTCTTAAATGAAAATATTTTAAGTTTCGCGTTCATGACCTTTTGGGGGTCCAAGATTTATGTGGTAATTGAAATTTATCAAGTAAAGCAACGTGTTGTAAAGTTCTATTGGTTCTTAAATGATCTAAGTGATTTGATCTTACAGGCTCGTTTGTTTGAGTTGGCAAGAAAGGTTGTAATAAAAGAAAATTGTTTTATCTTAAATGAAGGAGTGCAACAGAAGTAATTGTGGTGGGAGTTAAGTTTTGTAACTTGTACCTTATTTGAAGCATACTTAACCTTTCTGTTTTTGTCGTATAAAAATATCCGAAGTTTCAATGGCAACGTTTGTTCTTATCGGTTAAGGTTTGATATTCTCATCTTGTGAAGCTTGTGCCCTCAATTGTGGTCTTCCCTTATGTTTTCCGAGTTTGTTGCCTAATTGACTATTTCCCTTGGTCTTGTGTTCACTGTGAGTGGTAAATGTTTTTCTAGTTAGTAAAAACTGTTTTACTTTGCATGTTCTTTTGAGAAACAATCAATATATTCATTTCACAGGGGTCTTTTGAAGTGTTTATTAATTGTTATTGTGAAACCTTGGGTTGTAAGTTATTTGAGGAACATTAGTGGATGAATTGATTTCGTGTATAATTCTTGGAGAGAATCTTAGTTATACAGAATGTTTGTCTTTAGGCTAAATTAATTGCATTGTTGCAACTAATAGGGCCTATTGTAACACCCCAGCCCAACACTGAGCCTGGAATGCCACCACACTACTCTCTAAACTAATAATTATCGACACACTATAAAATTACAGCAAGGAATCAACGATAAACATATCAATGGACCACAAGAAGGACATGCATAAATATGAATCAAGCGACAATAAATAAACATTGGGAATTATAACCAGGTATAATAATCCCAAAGTAGCATCAACCAATGAATCCAATTTAATAAAGCAAATAGTCTAGTCCAAATGATGTCCTAAACTTTATTCAACCTCTAACATGCCCAAGTGTAAACCAATAGTGAATGGAAAGGTTCTTATGGCAAATGATCATGTGTTGTCCATGTGCTCTACTCGCTCTCAGTTACGGCATCCTCGAAGATCACCTAAAGACAACAATAGAGCAAGGGTGAGTCCACGACTCAGCAAACACATCCATAAACAACGAACAACAATAAATCAACAGCATTCAATAACTTCATTATCATCACATGCACTTCTATTAACATTCTCATTCAATAATCTCAAATATCAATGCAACTCTAATCTATATGTCCATATGCACTTCTTTCGCGTATACCGGTATAGCGTGAGTGAATGCTCGCGACAACATTCACTCTCAAGCCCGTTCCTCCATAAGGATCGGGGACCTCCTCCACTCCCGTGGAGTTGTGATCATCATGATCACCTTCTCATATGCAAAGATGCTTATGAATGCAAACATGCAACCTCCATCATAAACATCATATCCAACTTTTCATCATGTCCATTAACAATATAAATCCATACCATTCCATTGCTTGCAATTAAACAAAATAAAAGCACAACAATAATGGTAATAGAAGATAAAGAAAACAGTGATCGATCATTGATCGCTGTCTACCATGCACTTGCCTTTACTAGTTGCGACGCACAATCTGGCTAGCAGATGGCAACAAGTACGACGCCTCTCGTGAGGGAACGAATCTTCCAGCTGTTGGCGGTAGGTGACTTCGGCCGGTAGAAAAAGCAGCGGCGGATCGGCGCATGATGCACAAATGGCAACCTTTGGCTCACGCGGCAACAACGCACAAGCCAGCATAGCCCTTGGTCGCCGGCTCGGCAGCGTTGGCTAGCAAGACACGCAGCGATGGCAGGACTTGGTGGTGGCGGCGGTCGGCGTCTCCACGCGGCACAAAGAACGCGCAAACGCCGCAGTAGGCGGCAAAGACCTCCACGCGTGGGCTCGACAACGCCGCCGCGCGCAGGAAAATATTTTTGGTCGGCGGCTACGCGAAAAAATGGAGCGGCTCGGAGGAAAGAAAAAGGTTGGCGGCGGCTTGGAAAAAGCTATTAGGGTTTTCTAAAAATCCACCATCCATTTATATAGCTCTAAAAATTCGAAATTCTATTTTTCATATACTAATTAATTTAATTGCACACCGGCCCTTAAAACGTTTTTATGTATACTATTCGATTAATTACGCTCCGACCCTTAAGACGCGATTAATAATATTATTATTATTTTCAGAGTATTACATTCTACCCCCCTTAATGTAATTCGACCCCGAATTCTACTCGTGTGCTACTCAAATAAAAACTACACAAATGAAATTAAACAACAAAATAACACGCACTGACGTGAACAACTCCGGATATTGCTCGCGCATGCGAGACTCCAACTCCCAAGTCGCCTCTCTCTCAGACTGATGCGTCCACAGCACCTTGACGTATACCAACGTCTTGTGCCTCAGCACTCGCTCCGACCTCTCCAGACTGCCACCGGACGCGACTCAACTGTGAGGTCTTGCTCAATAGTCAACGGCTCTAATGAAATCTTATGCTCTGGATCTCTCAAAAACTTCCTCAGCATCGAGACGTGAAACACATTATGAACTCCACGCATAGACTCAGGAAGGTCCAGGCGGTAGGCTAACTTTCCAATTCTTGCAATAATCGGGAACGGTCCAACGTACCTCGGGCTAAGCTTTCCTTTGGTACCGAATCGGACAATGCCTTTAGTGGGAGACACTCTCAAGAGCACCTGGTCACCCACCGCAAACTCCAAGTCACGCCTCCTCAAATCAGCATAACTTTTCTCGTTTACTCGAGCCGCCAACAAATTACGCCTCACCATGGCCACACGCTCAACGGTCTTCGAATCCAATCCGACCCAAAACGCCTTCTCTCCAACGCATCCCAACAAAGTGGCGATCTGCACTTCCGCCCATAGAGAACCTCAAATGGCGCAATCTAATACTCGGAATGGTAACTATTATTATAAGCAAACTCGCAAGTGGCAATCGGTCCTCCCAACTACCCTTCCAAGATAGAACACAAGATCGCAACATGTCCTCCAAAGTATGAATAGTACGCTCTGATCGCCCATCATGCGTGGGTGAAACATGTACTAAGGCGGTTGTGCCCAATGCACTCTGCAGACTCTCCCGAACTTGGAGACAAACTTGGCGTCCCTGTCGAAATGATGGTCTTTGGCACACCATGCGCCTTACTATTTCACGCACATAAATAGGAGCTAGATCACTCATTGAATTTGTCGTGCGAATAGGGATGAAGTCTTGCGCAGACTTCTTGAATCACTCGCTGAATAATAATATTATTATTATTATTTTCAGAGTATTACATTGCCTTTAGTGGGAGACACTCTCAAGAGCACTGGTCACCCACCGCAAACTCAAGTCACGCCTCCTCAAATCAAGATAACTTTTCTGTCTACTCGAGCCGCCAACAAATTACGCCTCACCATGGCCACACGCTCAGCGGTCTTGAATCGGTCCGGACCCAAAGCGCTTTCTCTCAATCGCATCCCAACAAAGTGGCGATCTGCACTTCGCCCATAGAGAACCTCAAATGGCGCGGCTCTAATCTTGGAATGGTAACTATTATTATAAGCAAACTCGCAAGTGGCAATCGGTCCTCCCAACTACCCTTCCAAGATAGAACACAAGATCGCAACATGTCCTCCAAAGTCCAATAATGCCTCATTGCCCATCTGCTCAGGGTGAACGCCAGTACTAAGGCGGTGTGTGCCCAATGCACTCTGCAGACTCTCCCGAACTTGGAGACAAACTTGGCGTCCGCGAAATGATGGTCTTTGGCACACCATGCGATCTTACTATTTCACGCACATAAATAGGAGCTAGATCACTCATTTGAATTTGTCGTGCGAATAGGGATGAAGTCTTGCGCAGACTTACTGAATCGATCCACAACTACCCAAACTGCATCCTTCCCTCGCGGCGAACGAGGCAACGCCACCACAAAGTCCATAGAGATATCATCCCAAGGCCACTGGGGAACCTCCAAAGGCTGCAATAATCCTGCAGGACGCTTGTGCTCCGCTTTCACTTGCTGACAAACACCACAAGAAGCCACATAATTAGCAATGTCCACCTTCATTCTTTTCCACCAAAAATTACATTTGAGATCTCGATACATCTTAGTCTCGCCAGATGAGCGATTATGCAGTGCGATGTGCCTCCCTCAAAATATCATCTTTGACCTCCGCCTTTTGTGGTACGCAAAGGCGGCCCTTAAACCTCAAAGTACCAGAATCGTCCATACTGAAATCACCCTCTTTACCCTCATCCAGGCGCTTCCTAACCTCCTGTAGTAGACGGTCACTCTGTTGTGCTTCCCGCACACGGTCTGGAATAGCTGACTCAAGAATCAACTGTGTCTCAACATGTGATGTGCCAGCATAACAATAGGATATTCCCATGCGATCAAAATCAGCAATGAGGCAATCTAGAGTAGCAGGAGTCGCCTTACGACTAAGAGCATCAGCAACTACATTGGCCTTGCCTGGATGATACTGAATAGTAAGATCATAGTCCTTGATCAACTCCAACCACCTCCTTTGCCTCAAATTCGGATCATACGAGTGAATATATACTTGAGACTCTTGTGATCTGTGAAAATATCACAAGGCTCGCCGTATAGATAATGCCTCCAAATCTTGAGAGCAAAAACAACCGCGGCCAACTCCAAATCATGAGTGGGATAATTCTACTCGTGCTTCTTTAACTGCCTCGACGCATAAGCAATCACCTTACCGTCTTGCATGAGAACACAGCCAAGACCCACTCGAGACGCATCTGAAAAGACTGTGAACCGCTTTCCCGGCTCGGGAAGAGTGAGAATAGGAGAGGTCACCAACTCGTCCTTCAAAATGCGTAAATAGCTCACACTCATCAGTCCACCGAATCGCACACCTTTACGAGTAAGTGAGACATCGGTTTGGCGATGATAGAAAATCTGCACAAAGCGCCGATAATAACCAGCCAAACCCAAGAAACTCCTCACCTCCTTCACACTAGTCGGCCTCTTCCAATCCACCACTGTGGATACCTTGCTAGGATCAACAGCAATACCCTGAGGGTTAATCACATGACCCAGAAAACCCACTTCTGAAATCCAGAACTCACACTTCTTCAACTTAGCATAGAACTTGTGCTCTCTCAAAGTATCTAAAACCAGCCTCAAATGACGCTCATGATCCTCATTGGTCTTGGAATAGATAAGAATGTCATCAATAAACACCACCACGAAGTCATCTAGATACTCGTGTAACATGTTGTTCATGGTCTCCATAAAAATGGCAGGTGCATTAGTCAATCCAAAAGACATAACTTTATACTCATAATGCCCATACCTGGTGGAGAAAGCAGTCTTCTCTACATCCTGCTCACGCACACGGATTTGATTATACCCTGACTGGAGGTCGATCTTGGAGAATACTTGAGCTCCATTCAACCGATCAAACAAGTCCTCAATGCGGGGCAATGGATATTTGTTCTTGATTGTGACTGCATTAAGCGCACGATAATCAATACACATGCACCAACTCCCATCCTTCTTCTCGTGAGCGAGCAGAGCTCCCCGCGGCGATACACTCGCTGATCAAACCTTTAGCCAACAAATCATCCAATCGCTTCTTCAACTCGTCACGAAGCGGACGTGCTAGTCGGTATGGAGACATCGAGATGGGACGAGTACCCGGAACAAGATCAATGCGAAACTCCACGTCTCGCACAGGTGGCAATCCCGGAAGCTCAGCTGAGAACACATCTGGGTAATCACTAACCACTGGAATCTCCTCAATCTGCGAAGCCACACTCGGTTTCTCAGCAAGAGCTAAAAGAAGCCCAGTTTTCACTGCACGCTGACCCGGGAACAGTCCGACCAACATCGAAAGAGAGCGTGGAGGCGCACTCCCCTGAAGAGTCAAAGTCTCCCGGGCGAGGTGCGCATGCAGTATTCTCTCTACGAAACAGGATATCACGGCTCGATAAGAGTGCAACCAATCCATACCCAAGATAACATCGAACGGCTCCATTTGAATAACTATCAAGTTCGCCGTGAACTCCTCTCCATCAATGACAATAGAACACCCAGGACAAACAGTAGAACTAGTAATAATACCCCCAGGAGAACTAACCAACACTGACTGAGAAATCCACTGCATACTCAAGTTCGCTCTCCTAGCAAACGCCGTCGACACAAGCGAAAAGGTAGCCCGGAATCAAAAGGACTAAAGCATCAAGCGAATCCACAAGCAAAGTACTGTCACCACGTCGGGGCGACCCGCAGACTCTGCGATAGGCATGGCGTATACTCGGTGGCGCCATGGCGAAAAGAAGGCGTCGCGGGCGGCGAGCCCCAACAATCTGCGTGGCGGTGCGGTAAAGCGGTCGTGCAACCCGGAGCGGTGCGAAGGTGGCGGCTGCCATAGTACCCTCCGAGGCGCCCATCTTGAAGGAAATGGCATCGTTGGAGGAGCGATCATCATCGGAAAGACCCTCGGCGGGACCCATCAAGAAGAAGAAGAGGGCGAGCTCCCACTTGATCACGCTAGCGGGGTTACGCGACACACCCGCTCCTTGTGACCCGGCCGGCCACACCGACGGCAATCTCCGTCTGTGCACTCACCAAAGACGGTGTCCATCACCGCACTTAAAGCAAAGCATGGCACGCCTCAGGGCAGACGAAGAGCTGGAGTACACAAAAGGACGAGGCGTCGAAGAAGAACGGCCTCGATCGCTTAGACTGAAGATCTGCGGTCCTCCTTGAATTTCTTGGCGGGTCATTGAGCAGACCACTTCCCTCACTAGAGCTCCTCTTACGTCACCACCGAAGCTACGATCCACCAGAGGCTTGCGCCTTTGTGAGTGCATCTCAACTCCATGCCCTAGCTTGCTCCACAACAGTGTAGTCACAGAGTGGAGTAGCTCCCAACACATGTCGGTACTCGAGGTGAGACCCCGACGGAACCTCTTGGCTTTCGAAGATCATCGTTATCTTGAAGGAACAAAGCGAACCAAGTTGTTGAACTCACCTCATACTCGAGAATAGACCTCTTCCCCGAGCAAAGGTCGTCAAGGCAACCTCCATCTTCTCAACAAAAGAATAGGGGTAGAACTTCCCTTGAGCTGATCAACAAAGTCCTCCCAAGTGGTGGCCCTTGAGTGGCGGTCCTCGAAGACAACACGCCCTCCACCAAATATCTGCTTGCCCTTTCAGCTGAAAGGCTACAAAACGGACCCTCTGATGTGAAGACATCTCCAAAGCTCAAACTGCCTCTCCATGTAGCGCAACCAGTCCATTGCTCGACCGGTGTGCCCAGGCAGTCAAACGGATCCAACCTCAACCCCATCCACTCTCGAAGTGTCATCCGCGCCTCAGGAACCGGTGGATGTGCGACAGGAGCAACAACAGATGCCGCAGCAACAGGGGCTGCCGGCGCCTGTTGACGAAGAGCACGGATCTCTCCCACCAACTCTCTCAGCAAAGCGGGCGTCTCATCCTGGACCCCAACCGGAGGCGGGTCAGCAAAGAACCCCTCGACATCGACTCATACGCTCGAGGAGGTGGCTCCACGGAACCTCGCCCGCGGCCACGACCTCCACGACCGCGGCCACCACGACCACGTCCTCTACCCCTCGGCATAGCTATCAACCACAATCAACAATACACAATGAGTTCAAAGCTCAAAATAAACTCATCCATCAATAAACAACATAACGGAAGCGTAAAACTATATTCGTACCTCTCTCTAACCTCATCAGGCACTAGTGTGTCAAATTTTAGGTTAGTTAACCATTAGCAAATTTTAGTTGATTTACTAATACTAAAACAAATTTTAACAATTTTAGTTTGCCTAAGTTGTTAATCTATTCACCACGGACCTAAAGCCCGCTCGATACCAATTGTAACATTTGACCCAACAGAGCACGGAATGCCACCACTACTCTCTAAACTAATAATTATCGACACACTATAAAATTACAGCAAGGAATCAACGATAAACATATCAATGGACCACAAGAAGGACATGCATAAATATGAATCAGCGACAATAAATAAACATTGGGAATTATAACCGGTATAATAATCCCAAAGTAGCATCAACCAATGAATCCAATTTAATAAAGCAAATAGTCTAGTCAAATGATGTCCTAAACTTTATTCAACCTCTAACATGTCCAAGTGTAAACCAATAGTGAATGGAAAGGTTCTTATGGCAAATGATCATTTGCCATAAGAACCTTTCCATTCACTATTGGTTTACACTTGGACATGTTAGAGGTTGAATAAAGTTTAGACATCATTTGACTAGACTATTTGCTTTATTAAATTGATTCATTGGTTGATGCTACTTTGGGATTATTATACCGGTTATAATTCCCAATGTTTATTTATTGTCGCTTGATTCATATTTATGCATGTCCTTCTTGTGGTCCATTGATATGTTTATCGTTGATTCCTTGCTGTAATTTTATAGTGTGTCGATAATTATTAGTTTAGAGAGTAGTGTGGTGGCATTCCAGGCTCAGTGTTGGGCTGGGGTGTTACACCTATAGTGATTTGTGGACCAAGATCCTTTGTTCATTTTGTTGCATTCATTCATTCATTCACTGTTCGTGTTTCACCCACGGGAGTAGGATGTAAAGACCCATCATTCCAATATGGGCATGTAAGACCCACCATTTCAGTGTGGACAAATCGGAACCCCGTTATGAAATATTCTTCAAACGGGCCTTGGATCCCCGCATTTTGGATAATACGGGCATGAGTGAACATCGACGGGTATTCTCTGGCTATACCGATATAAGTAGAAGAGGATGTCACATATTTTATTTATTCATATGATTTCTGCCACTCTACATTATTATTCTATATTGTGACTGTCATGTTCTTATTCATTGTTGTTCATATTATTCTATTGTACTTGCTGAGTCATGGACTCATTCTTGCCGTGTCTATTTGTTTAGGTAAACAATGAGGATGGCATGCTTGGGAGGGAATAGTCACGGATCATTCATTCACTTCACATTATTCACTTTTTAAATAGATGAACTTGTCATTACCTTTCATTTGATAAATATTGGATTGTAATAAATGGAGTTTGATGGTTGATGTTATCCTTCATTATGATATGGTTGAATTAGTAATTGCCTAATGATCTTCGTTTAGTCTATTGATAGATTTATCATAACTGATTCAATATGATTGGATAATTAGAGTTTTGATATGTTGTTGAATTCTGATTCAATTCATATATTCATTCTATTAGCTGCTGCTCTTTTTATGTTATTAGCTGAAAGATTCTTGAAATTAATTCATAGTATTGCTTGGTGTTAGACTTTAGGTAATATCTTGGTTTCCGCATTGCTAGAGTGTTACAAAAAGCTCACATTGAAGTTCAGACAAAAGTGAAAAGGTTTCAAGTGTAAGAATATTTATTTTGGAATTCAACTTATAAACAGTAAACCCTCAATTGCTCCCAGAATGAGGTAAGTCCAAAAGAATCATCAAATTTGAACTTGAACGTATATTTTCTCTGGTCCGGAATTACAAACTGACTTTTATTTTGAAAATATAGTAATACCCATAGCTGGTAATATTTTAGATGCATTCAATCTTCTCTAATTTGCTTGTTTGGATTTTTTTTGGAAATTGTTGGAGGTTATTTGGTTCTATTTTCTTTTCATGTTCAAAATGAAATTGAATTTATAATACAAACAAATCATGTGAACAGTTCTAAAAAGTATTTTTACTAGGTTCTGGACTACTCAAAAAACTCACTTTAAAATTTTCACAATTGTTAGTCAAAGTAGTAAATTATAAGTCAACTACCAAAAACAGAAGCTTGAAATAATTCTAGAGAAAAATGAATAACAAAAAAAACTCTGGAAAAATTATACAATGTTACATACATTGTCAGAAACTGTTCGTAAAACTTTCATAAATTTTGGAGTTAAACTTTTATTCCTAAAAATTATTTATCTCTTCCTACCATTTCTTTTATTCTCCCAAACACCAACCGAAACCATCCTCCACGCCATAAGCACTTCTAGTCATCTCTTTTCTTTCCCAAGCAAGAACGTTTGTACATGTTCATATCTCCACCTTCTCTCTTTCCAATCTCATCCAAAAACCCAAAACCAAGCTATGCATATTATACCGCTGCATTCATCGTCGTTCGAGCATAATAATATTGTTGATGAAAAATTTATAATACCTCAAGCTTGTGTTTTATTTGTGCTCACATTTGAAGAACATACAATGATGGATCCCAACAGGGTGGCGTGGGAAGCCCATCAAAAGGAGGAGATGACCAAGGCCCAAGCTGCCAAGACCAAGCTCAAGGAGGGGATGGACTAAAAGCTCATGCGGCCAGCCTAGCGAAAGAAAGCCCATGTAATTATGAAAAAGGCCCATGTGGTGCAACCAAGAAGAAGCCCAGGTGCAACTGTGTGGAGGAGCTAGCCCAAGACGTGAACAGTACATGGCTCATGAACAGTGTTGGGATACGCGGCAATGCTACGATAGCACAAACAAAAATTTCCGCGCAACCAAGGAACCACCGCAAGTAATAGATCACGATATTACCGCTAGACACGCCGACTCGTAGCGGAAGTACAGTCGTTGTAGCGAGTTGATGCAGTCGTAGTCGTACTCACGACGTGTCTCCTCCTTCGAGTAGTCGTACTCGACGCGCGTCTGCTTCTTCAAGTGGTCGTACCCACCACGCGAATTCTTCTCCGACTCCGGTGATCAACACAAGTCGCGGATCGTCCTAGTGCTGATGCTTCGCAACAACACCTTCGAGGTATCCACACGTATGGGGCATGATCACCACGCACTGGAGTGCTAGCTCCGGCAGCGTGGTAAAGAATGCGTGGCTATTAGGGTTTCAGGAGTTCTTCCAAAGATCATCCTCTCTCTTCACCCCATGCCACCGCCCCTCTTTATATAGGCATCCATGATGGGTCTCGACCTGGAGGCCCATTAGGAACTCGAGGCCTATACAAATTCGGATCACCATCCAAAACAGATCCTTGCCCTTTAAGTGTGCGATCCCACAGGTTCATGTGTAATCAGTTATGACTCGGAAACCCTTTTTCGATCACTAGTCGTCAGCGGTACCTAGCAGCACATAACGATTCCCAAAGACATATAGAATATATCGGATGAACCTTGATGTAATATGATCTATGATCAGGTCCTCATCACTTACGACCAGTTCGTATCTCTATACGACCAGGTTGTATTTGGTCACGACCAGTTCGTAACTCCTTACGACCAGGTGCTTGCCATTCTGTGATTACGTTCGACCTGTCTACGACCAGCATGTATCTCCATACGACTGATCCGTAACTGATCAAACTAAGCAACCTACTCATGCATTCTCCCTTTGCCTCACGATGTCTGGTTGAACTCCAGGTGAGATGATGTGTCATCCATGGACTGTTCAATACTTTCTCGATCGAGTGTCGGATAACATCATGTGGTCGACACTTCGACCACTAGTGGCATGGCCATGCACTTTCTTTATCCGATCACCACGAGGGCCCATATACATCTCTCTGTTATGTTAGGAGGGCAATCCCATCTCGACAGTCACATTCCTCCGCATGTTTCATAGCATACCCGAAAGCTACCTTTATAACTACCCATTACGGAGTAGCGTTTGGCAACCCCTAAGAGTGCTATTACACATGTAGAAAACTATGCTGATCTCAGGTCTAAGGATTATACATCATCATTACCAGTGCGCAAAGAATAATTCATATCTCCTAAACCATAAGGCGGAAATCTCATGATCTTGGTGCCTATGGAAAGATAAAAAAACAGGCTACAAATCTCTAGAAGGGAGGAACCTCCAAATCGGCCTCTAAAGGGTCGAAATCAGCCACGCAAGGCGCGGGATGTGTTCTAAATTTCGAGCAAGCGTCGATTTAATCCTAATCAACAATTATGCAATCAAACCGAACCAAACTGCGACTTGGATCATTTGTTACACTTGAAGACCTGCAGGGAGACGTTGATCCACCTCCCGAAGATCTCCCTTTCTTCTCCTCCTTCCTCCCTTCAAGTGGCCGGCCACACGAGGAGGAGAAACAGCCGGGGGAGATGGTAGGAAAAGGTAGCTTCGGGGAGAACCTTGAGGGCAGCACCGGGGATCACCAGAGCCGGCACCACGAGAGAGCAGCAAGCACCACGACGAGTGGAGGCGCGAAATGGGAGGAGGCGGCGGCTCTATGGGGTAAAAGAGGGAGAGGGGAGAGGGGGCCGGCCTCCCTAGGGTTAAGAGGGGATTGGGGGCGCATGGTGTAATACTCCGAAAAAAATAAATAATATTAATAATCACGTATTACGGGTCGGAGCGTAATTAATCGAATAGTATTCATAAAAGCGTCTTAAGGGCCTGTGTGCAATTAATTTAATTAGTATATAGAAAATAGTATTTTCGGAATTTTTGTGAGCCATATAAATAGTGGTGGAATTATTTCAGAAAAAAACCCTAGCCACTTTTTCCCAAGCCAGCCGCCAGTTTTTTCTTTTCTCTGGAAATCAGCCGCCGCCGTTAGTTTTCTTCCCCCAGCAATTTTCCTCCCGCTTGATTCTTTTCCACGGGAGCGATGCATGCGTTGCGGCCGAGTGAACTGCAGCGTGGCTCTCTGCCGAGGCTGCCGCCGAGTGCATCTTTGCGCTGCTTTGCCTGCGTGGAGCCGAGCAGCGTGGAGTCTGCGCTTTCCTCTGCCGTGCGCTGCGTGGCCCGTCTTTGCTACTGCGGTTTTCCTTGCCATCGGCCGCCCGGCCTTCTTCTTTTCTTTCTGCGCCTTCTTCTGCCGCCGCCGAAGCCAGCGTCATTGCTGCGTGGAGCCGCCCTCTGTCTTTGCCGTCTTCTTTGTGTTGCATGCCATTGTCTTCTTCTTGCGTGGGATCTGCAGGCTCTTCTTTACTGTTGTCCGATTCTTTGTCTTTGCCGATTACTGCTACATTTTCTCCACCAAGAGGCTATTCGCTAATTCGGTTTGTATTTCCTTTGCTTGTTGCTTAGTGCATGTTGTACAGCACATAGAGATAGATGAGTTAGACACTGCTAAGTAGTAGTTAGTTAGTTTGGCCGTAGCATTATATATGCAGACTAGGATGATTTGTTGGAATAGTAAGGGAGACTAATATGATGTTGGTAGACGAGATGCCGATTAATAGATCCGTTTAGCCTACTGTCCGTTGTACGATTTATTCGGGTATCTTAATGGCAAATGTTGAAAATATCATCTACTAGTTAATTGTAGATAATTTCGATATCTTTCTATAGCATGTTTAATCCTGTCAATCGGACAAGTAGAATTTGAGTTATGATTTTCGGAAAACCGTTGTTTTTACGGTTGTCGTCTTTCGGCGCTGTTTTGGTAGACTGCGGATTAAAAATAGTAAATAGACTAATTAGAGTTTTTTATCTACATGAAAGTTGTAGATAATTGTCCAATGGTTCTGTAGAATCTGAGAACGCGCATTTTGGTTGAGTAAAACAAAAGTTATGAAATTTGGAAGACCTGTTGTTCCGAAGCGGACAGACCGACTTTCCGGGTTAAATACGGAGGGTTAGATGATTTAATTGGAAGTCTTCGTAATCTAGGGAAATGTGGATAATTTTATAAAGAATCCAGAATGAGGTGGTTTGTTGTGATCGGATTTTCGAGTCAAAAGTTACGCTCTTTTTAGTAACAGGGCAGCAATGGGTAACTTTTCGGTACCGGAGTAGCGTGGTATATTTGGGGACGTGTAGGAGCGAAGCATTTTGATTGCTATTCTTGTTGCTGTAATTTGTATTGAAGTTGGTGTATTTAATATAGGAGAGGCGTCGTGCTTGTTGCCGTCTTCTAGTCAAATCGTGCGTCGCAACTAGTAAAGGCAAGTGCATGGTAGACAGCGATCAATGATCGATCACTGTTTTCTTTATCTTCTATTACCATTATTGTTGTGCTTTTATTCTGTTTAATTACGAACAAATAATTGGTATGTTTATATCTTTGTTGATAAGCATGATGGAAAGTTGGAAATGATGTTTATGATGGAGTTTGCATGTTTGCATTCATAAGCATCTTTGCATATGAGAAGGTGATCATGATTGATCACAACTCCACGGGAGTGGAGGAGGTCCCCGATCCTTTTGGAGGAACGGGCTTGAGAGTGAATGTTGTCGCGAGCATTCACTCACGCTATACCGGTATACGCGAAAGAAGTGCATGTGGACATATAGATTAGGTTTGCATTGATACATGAGATTAATTGATGAGAATATTAATGGAAGTACCTGTGATGATATTGAAGTTATTGAATGCTGATGATTTATTGTTGTTCGTTGTATATCGTTGTGTTTGCTGAGTCGTGGACTCACCCTTGCTCTATTGTTGTCTTTAGGTGATCTTCGAGGATCCGTGTGGCGAGAGCGAGTAGAGCACATGGACAACACATGATCACTCGCCATGATAATCTTTTCATTCAATATTGGTTTACACTTGGACATGTTAGTTATTGAATAATGTTTAGGATATCATTTGGACTAGACTATTTGCTTTATTAATTTGGATTCATTGGTTGATGCTGCTTTGGATTATTTGCCTGGTTATAATTTCCCATTGCTTATTTATTGTCGCTTGATCCATTATTATACATGTTCGTTTGTGATCCATTGACATGATTATCATTGTTTCCTTGATGTAATTTTATAGTGTGTCGATAATTATTAGTGTAAAGAATAGTGTGGTGGCATTCTAGGCTCAGTGTTGGGCTGGGGTGTTACAGTTAGTATCAGAGCGGGCTTTAGGTCCGTGGTGAATAGATTAACAACATAGGCAAAGTAAAATTGTTAAAAATTTGTTTTAGTTTTAGTAAAACAACTAAAATATGCTAATGGTTAAACAATCTAAAATTTGACACACTAGTGCACAGTAGGTTAGAGAGAGGTACGAATATATTTTTACGCTTCCGTTATGTTGTTTATTGATGGATGAGTTTATTTTGAGCTTTGAACTCATTGTGTATTGTTGATTGTGGTTGATAGCTATGCCGAGGAGTAGAGGACGTGGTCGTGCTGGCCGCGGTCGTGGAGGTCGTGGCCGCGAGCGAGGTTCCGTGGAGCCACCTCTGTGCGTATGAGTCGATGGCGAGGGTTCTTTGTTGACCCGCCTCGGTTGTGGTCCAGGATGAGACCCCCGCTTTGCTGAGAGAGTTGGTGGGAGAGATCCGTGCCCTTCGTCAACAGGCGCCGGCAGCCCCTGTTGCTGCGGCATCTGTTGTTGCTCCTGTCGTTCATTCACCGGTTCTTGAGGCGCGGATGACACTTCGAGAGTGGATGGGGTTGAGGTTTGATTCGTTTGACGGGTCGGGCACACCGTCGAGCAATGGACCGGTTGCGTTACATGGAGAGCGCTTGGAGCTTTGGAGATGTCTTCACATCGAGGGTTCTGTTTTGTAGCCTTTCACCGAAAGGGCAGCGGATATTTGGTGGGGCGTGTTGTCTTCGAGGACCGCCACTCAAGGGCCAGTCACTTGGGAGGACTTTGTTGATCAGTTCAAGGGGAAGTTCTACCCCTACTCATTTGTTGAGAAGATGGAGGTTGCCTTGACGACCTTTGCTCAGGGGAAGAGGTCTATTGCTGAGTATGAGGCTGAGTTCAACAACTTGGTTCGCCGTCCCTTGATGAGAACGATGATCTTCGAAGGCCAAGAGGTTCCGTCGAGGTCTCAATTACGAGTCTGGCAGCATGTGTTGGGAGCTACTCCACTCCGTGATTACACTGTTGTGGAGCAAGCCGAGGGCATGGAGTTGGAGATGCGACTCACAAAGGCGCAAGCCTCGGTGGATGGTAGCTTCGGTGGTGACGGAAGAGGAGCTCTAGTGAGGAAGTGGAGTGCGTTCAACGACCGCTTTCAAGAAATTCAAGGAGGACCGCATCTTTCGTGTCTAAGCCGTCGAGGCCGCTCCTTCTTGGCGCCTCGTCCTTTGCGTGTACTCGGCTCTTCGTCTGTTCGAGGCGGGGCATGCTTTGCTTTAAGTGCGGTGATGGACACTGCCGCTTGCTGAGTGCACTTGGACGGGAGATTGCCGTCGGTGTGGCCGGCCGGTCACAAGGAGCGGGTGTGTCGCGTAACCCGCTAAGCGTGATCAAGTGGGAGCTGCGCCATCTTCTTCTTCTTGATGGGTCTGCTCGAGGATCTTTCCAGATGATGACTGCTCCTCCAATGATGCCATTTCCTTGGCTTGGCGCCTCGGTAGGGTACTCATCGCCACCTTCGCACCGCTTGAGCCGCACGACCGGCTTTACCGCACCGCCACAAAGCAGATTGTTGGGGCTCGCCGCCCGCCGTCGTCTTCTTCGCCATGGCGCCACAGGAGTGTACGCCATGCCCACAGTGAGTCCGTGGGTCGTCCTGACGTGGTGATAGGTACTTTGCTTGTGGATTCGTTTGATGCTTTAGTCCTTTTTGATTCGGGAGCTACCTTTTCGTTTGTTTCGTCGGCGTTTGCTAGGAGAGCGAACTTGAGTATGCAGTGGATTTCTCAATCAGTGTTGGTTAGTTCTCCTGGAGGTATTATTGCTAGCTCTACTGTTTGTCCTGGGTGTTCTATTATTATTGATGGAGAGAAGTTCACGGCGAATTTGATAGTTATTCAAATGGAGCCGTTCGACGTTATCTTGGGTATGGATTGGTTGCACTCTTATCGAGCCGTGATATCCTCGCTTCAGAGAATAGTCTGCATGCGACTCCCGCCTGGGAGACTTTGACTTTTCAGGGGAGTGCGCCTCCGCGCTCTCTTTCAATGTTGGCTGGATTGTTTCGGTCGTGCGATGGCGGGCTTCTTTTAGCTCTTCTTTGAGAAACGAGTGTGGCTTCGCAGATTGAGGAGATTCCGGTGGTCGTGATTATCCGATGTGTTTCCTGAGCTTCGGGTTTGCCACTGCGCGAGACGTGGAGTTCGCATTGATCTTGTTCCGAATACTCGTCCCATCTCGATGTCTCCATATCGACTAGCACGTCCGTTTGTGACGAGTTGAAGAAGCATTGGATGAGTTGTTGGCTAAAGGTTTGATCGGCGTAGCGTATCACCGTGGGGAGCTCTGCTCATTCACGGAGAAGAAGGATGGGAGTTGGCGCATGTGTATTGATTATCGTGCGCTTAATGCGATCACAATCAAGAACAAATATCCATTGCCCGCATTGAGGACTTGTTTGATCGGTTGAATGGAGCTCAAGTGTTCTCAAGATCGATCTCGATCGGTATAATCAAATCCGTGTGCGTGAGCGAGATGTAGAGAAGATCGCTTCTCCACGGTATGGGCATTATGAGTATAAAGTTATGTCTTTTGGTTTGACTAATGCACTGCCATTTTATGGAGACCATGAACAACATGTTGCACGAGTATCTAGATGACTTCGTGGTGGTGTTCATTAATGATATTCTTATCTATTCCAAGACCAATGAGGATCATGAGCGTCATTTGAGGTCGGTTTTAAAGACTTTGAGAGAGCACAAGTTCTATGCTAAGTTGAAGAAGTGTGAGTTCGGATTTGAAGTGGGTTTTACGGGTCATGTGATTAACCCTCGGGGCATTCTTGTTGATCCCGTAAGGTCTCTCAAAGGTGGATTGGAAGAGGCCGACTAATGTGAAGGAGGTGAGGAGTTTCTTGGGATTGGTGGTTATTATCGGCGTTTTGTGCAGATTTTTCTATCATCGCCAAACCGATGTCTCGACTTACTCAAAAAGGTGTGAGATTCGGTGGGTGATGAGTGTGGCGCAGATTTGCATTTTGAAGGACAGGTTGGTGACCTCTCCTATTCTCACTCTTCCCAAGCCGGAAAGCGGTTCACGCCTTTTCAGATCGTCTCGAGTGGGTCTTGGCTGTGTTCTCATGCAAGGCGGTAAGGTGATTGCTTATCGTCGAGGCGATTAAAGAAGCACGGCGAATTATCCCACTCATGATTTGGAGTTGGTCTGCGGTTGTTTTTGCTCTCAAGATTTGGAGGCATTATCTATACGGTGAGCCTTGTGATATTTTCACAGATCACAAGAGTCTCAAATATATCTTCACTCAGAAGGATCTGAATTTGAGGCAAAGAAGGTGGTTGGAATTGATCAAGGACTACGATCTTACTATTCAGTATCATCCAGGCAAGGCCAATGTTGTTGCTGATGCTCTTAGTCGCAAGGCGACTCCCGCTACTCTAGATTACCTTATTGCTGATTTTGATCGCATGGGAATATCTTATTGTTATGCGGGCACAACACATGTTGAGACACAGTTGATACTGGAGTCAGCTATTCCAGACCGTGTGCGGGAAGCACAACAGAGTGACCGGTTATTACAGGAGGTTAGGAAGCGTCTGGATGAGGGTAAAGAAGGTGATTTTAGTATGGATGATTCTGGTACTTTGAGGTTTAAAGGACGTCTTTGCGTGCCACAAAAGGCGGAGGTCAAAGATGATATTTTGAGGGAGGCACATCGCACTCCATACCTTTATTCATCTGGTGAGACTAAGATGTATCGAGATCTGAAATGTAATTTTTGGTGGAAAAGAATGAAGGTGGACATTGCTAATTATGTGGCTTCTTGTGGTGTTTGTCGCAAGTGAAAGTGAGCACAAGCGTCCCGCGAGGTTATTCTGACCTTTGGAGGTACCCAGTGGCCTTGGGATGATATATCTATGGACTTTGTGGTGGCGTTGCCTCGTTCGCCGCGAGGGAAGGATGCAGTTTGGGTAGTGGTGGATCGATTCAGCAAGTCTACGCACTTCATCCCTATTCGCACGACAAATTCAGCGAGTGATCTAGCTCCGATTTATGTGCGTGAGATAGTGAGGCGCATGGTGTGCCAAAGACCATCATTTACACAGGACGCCGAAGTTTGTCTCCAAATTCGGGAGAGTCTGCGAGTGCATTGGGCACACAGCTCGCCTTAGTCTGACGTTTCACCCATGCAGATGGGCGGTCAGGCGTACTATTCAGACTTTGGAGGACATGTTGTGATCTTGTGTCTTGTCTTGGAAGGGTAGTTGGGAAGACCAGTTGCCACTTGCAGAGTTTGCTTATAATAATAGTTACCATTCGGTATTAGAGCCGCACCATTTGAGGTTCTCTATGGGCGGAAGTGCGACGCCGCTTTGTTGGGATGCGATTGGAGAGAAGGCAATTTTGGGTCGGTTGGATTGAAGACCGTTGAGCGTGTGGCCATGGTGAGGCGAGAATCATTAGCGGCTCGAGCGAGCATGAAAAGTTATCTTGATTTGAGGAGGCGTGACTTGGAGTTTGCGGTGGGTGACAGTGCTCTTGAGAGTGTCTCCCACTAAAGGTATTGTTCGGTTCGGTACGGAGGGAAGCTTAGCCCGAGTGCGTTGGACCGTTCTCGATTATTGCAAGAATTGGGAAGTTAGCTTACCGCTTGGATCTTCCCGAGTCCATGCGTGGGGTTCACAATGTGTTTCATGTCTCGATGCTTTGAAAGTTTTGAGAGACCCAGAGCATAAGATTTCATTAGAGCCGCGACTATTGAGCAAGACCTCACGGTTGAGTCGCGTCCCGGCGCGATTCGGAGAGGTCGGAGCGAGTCTTTGAGGCACAAGACGTTGGTATCGTCAAGGTGCTTTGGACGCATCGATCGAGAGAGAGCGACTTGGGAGTTGGAGTCTCGCATGCGCGGCAATACGGAGTTGTTCACGTCGGTACGTGTTATTTTGTTGTTTAATTTCAGCTGTGCAGTTTTTATTTGAGTAGAACGGCGATTACAATTCGGGGTCGAATTCCGTTAAGGGGGGTAGAATGTAATACTCCGAAAAAAATAAATAATATTAATAATCGCGTATTACGGGTCGGAGCGTAATTAATCGAATAGTATTCATAAAAGCGTCTTAAGGGCCTGTGTGCAATTAATTTAATTAGTATATAGAAAATAGTATTTTCGGAATTTTTGTGAGCCATATAAATAGTGGTGGAATTATTTGAAAAAAACCCTAGCCACTTTTTCCCAAGCCAGCCGCCAGTTTTTTCTTTTCTCTGGAAATCAGCCGCCGCCGTTAGTTTTCTTCCCCCAGCAATTTTCCTCCCCGCCGCCAGTTCTTTTCCCTGGGAGCCAGTGCATGCGTTGCCGGCCGAGTGAACCTGCGCGTGGCTCCTGCTGAGACTGCCGCCGAGTGCATGCTGCGCCGTTTTGCCCTGCGTGGAGCCGAGCCGCGTGGAGTCTGCGCTTTTCCTCTGCCGTGCGCGCGTGACGCCGTGCTGCGCTGCGGTTTTCCTTGCCATCGGCCGCCATTCTTCTTTTTTCTTTCTGCGCCTTCTTTGCCGCCGAAGCCGCCGTCATTCTGCGCGTGGAGCCGCCACTGTCTTTGGCCGTCTTCTTTGTGTTGCATGCGGTGTCTTCTTACGCTGCGATGGGATGCCAGAATTTGCTTCTTTGTTGTGCCGATTCTTTGTCTTTGCCGATTGCTCTTGCATTTTCTCCACCAAGATCTAGCTGCTTGCTAATTCGGTTTGTATTTCCTTTGCTTGTTGCTTAGTGCATGTTGTACAGCACATAGAGATAGATGAGTTAGACACTGCTAAGTAGTAGTTAGTTAGTTTGGCCGTAGCATTATATATGCAGACTAGGATGATTTGTTGGAATAGTAAGGGAGACTAATATGATGTTGGTAGACGAGATGCCGATTAATAGATCCGTTTAGCCTACTGTCCGTTGTACGATTTATTCGGGTATCTTAATGGCAAATGTTGAAAATATCATCTACTAGTTAATTGTAGATAATTTCGATATCTTTCTATAGCATGTTTAATCCTGTCAATCGGACAAGTAGAATTTGAGTTATGATTTTCGGAAAACCGCTGTTTTTACGGTTGTCGTCTTTCGGCGCTGTTTTGGTAGACTGCAGATTAAAAATAGTAAATAGACTAATTAGAGTTTTTGATCTACATGAAAGTTGTAGATAATTGTCCAATGGTTCTGTAGAATCTGAGAACGCGCATTTTGGTTGAGTAAAACAAAAGTTATGAAATTTGGAAGACCTGCTGTTCCGAAGCGGACAGACCGACTTTCCGGGTTAAATACGGAGGGTTAGATGATTTAATTGGAATTCTTCGTAATCTAGGGAAATGTGGATAATTTTATAAAGAATCCAGAATGAGGTGGTTTGTTGTGATCGGATTTTCGAGTCAAAAGTTACGCTCTTTTTAGTAACAGGGCAGCAATGGGTAACTTTTCGGTACCGGAGTAGCGTGGTATATTTGGGGACGTGTAGGAGCGAAGCATTTTGATTGCTATTCTTGTTGCTGTAATTTGTATTGAAGTTGGTGTATTTAATATAGGAGAGGCGTCGTGCTTGTTGCCGTCTTCTAGTCAAATCGTGCGTCGCAACTAGTAAAGGCAAGTGCATGGTAGACAGCGATCAATGATCGATCACTGTTTTCTTTATCTTCTATTACCATTATTGTTGTGCTTTTATTCTGTTTAATTGCAAACAAATAATTGGTAGGTTTATATCTTTGTTGATAAGCATGATGGAAAGTTGGAAATGATGTTTATGATGGAGTTTGCATGTTTGCATTCATAAGCATCTTTGCATATGAGAAGGTGATCATGATTGATCACAACTCCACGGAGTGGAGGAGGTCCCGATCCTTTTGGAGGAGCGGGCTTGAGAGTGAATGTTGTCGCGAGCATTCACTCACGCTATCTGATATCTGTGAAAGAAGTGCATGTGGACATATAGATTAGGTTTGCATTGATACATGAGATTAATTGATGAGAATATTAATGGAAGTACCTGTGATGATAATGAAGTTATTGAATGCTGATGATTTATTGTTGTTCGTTGTATATCGTTGTGTTTGCTGAGTCGTGGACTCACCCTTGCTCTATTGTTGTCTTTAGGTGATCTTCGAGGATGCCGTAACTGAGAGCGAGTAGAGCACATGGACAACACATGATCACTCGCCATGATAATCTTTTTATTCAATATTGGTTTACACTTGGACATGTTAGTTATTGAATAATGTTTAGGATATCATTTGGACTAGACTATTTGCTTTATTAATTTGGATTCATTGGTTGATGCTGCTTTGGATTATTTGCCTGGTTATAATTTCCCATTGCTTATTTATTGTCGCTTGATCCATTATTATACATGTTCGTTTGTGATCCATTGACATGATTATCATTGTTTCCTTGATGTAATTTTATAGTGTGTCGATAATTATTAGTGTAAAGAATAGTGTGGTGGCATTCTAGGCTCAGTGTTGGGCTGGGGTGTTACACATGGGCCATGGGCTGGTGCGGCCTTCCCCCTCTTGGCCCACTGTTGGCCGGCCAACAGGCCTGCCAGGGAAGCACTAGCCTGGGCTGGAGGCCCAGGGTCCAAAAGTTCCCCGAAAACTCTAAAATTTTAAAATAAAACTCTCTCCCGAAGAAATCCGTCCTAACGACAAAACTTGGAATATTACACTATCATTCCACTGCTCAGGAAACTCCATTATTCCACTTTCTCTACACACAATCATTGTGTGACCAAAGGTCTAGCATAAAAATGCAAAGCCCAGGGTTAACCTCCAAGACCTCTACAACGAATCTATCTTTTAACAGATTGTGAAATCATCGGATTAAATCTCTAACACTCCCATAATTTTATCGCACTCACTCACCTTCTGGGTTGCGGCCCGTGGCCCAAGTTGGCGAAGAAAAGCAGAAAACCCCCCGCCGAAACTGGAAATTCAAATTCTTTATTTGTCTTTTCCCTCCCCGGCTTCTTTTCTATTTACCGATTCGATTCTGGGGATTAGCAATGTTTTGATTTGGTTCTGTTTGGGTTGATAAGCAACGCAAGAGGGGTCCTGAATGGTGAATCCTTAGCGAGCAGAACTAAGTCAAAACAGAGCTTTGTAAAAGCCTTATGATAGTCTCACCTTGATTCATATGTCTAAGGAAACGTGTATTTTATCAAGATGATTATATCTTGTGGGTCAAGCTGTACAACCTCTGCAGAGTGTTAAAAACTATTCGCATAGCCTTGTCCCCAGTTATGGACAATGCCTGATGATTTCACACGAGGGTTAGATTTTCATAAAAATATTGGGATGATGGTTTGGTTGGGAAGCGATTGGGAAGTTGGTTGACGGTTGGGTAGTGAACAGGGTTGCTCACGAGTTATTTCAAAGAACATGTTTACTTACTATTTGCTCTTTTAAATTATGCTTTCAATCTATTTATTATATTTACTGTCAATACTGCTTTCTGTAAAATAGCCATAAAGCTATCCTTGTCAAGCCTTGCATAAATACTAGTTACATACATTTCCCTACGACTTGCTGAGTACTTTAAAGTACTCACGGCTTTGCACCATTTGTTGATTAGTCACCGAAAAAGAACCAAGGATCATTGAGTTCTACGAGGAAAATTACTTCGAAAACTTTGCGAACTAGTTCGCGTTCTCCACTCGTTTGCCTGTGGGAATGTAGGATGGCTACCACGAGTTATTTTGTTCCGCTGCAAGCTCACTCTGTTGTCATTAAGCCCTGCATAGTAAACTCTGTAAACCTTGACCATAAGGTTTTTTTGCTACTAAGTAATATTAATTTGTATGCTTCTTATGTATTTTGTTATATGGATATGATTGTCATCGATGATGTCATTGTGTGAACTAGCTACTGATCTAGGACTAGTTCAGAATATACAAAGGGCTCGGATCTAGTGATTTGGGGTCCCGACAGATATTGTATCAGATTCATATCGACTGTAGAACGCAATCATAATTAGGATGGTCGTTTTAGTCAAAAATTTCAATTTTTATTTTATAAATCAAACCAACCAAATAACATGGATGGTTATTCTTCTCTCGCCTTATTCTATTCTTTTCTCATCTTATTATAATCTTTTCTCATATCATTTTTAAGTTCTTACATCTTATCTTTTCAGAAACCTTATTTTCAAATTTAAATTTACCTCTGTACCTCAGTAATCTCTATAGGATCGAGTTTCCTTGATCGAAGCGATGGATACCCTGGAAGTTTCAAGATCTGTCATTTGTTTCAAGTCGGACATCCATATAAGTTAGATTAGAAGAGCTTTAGCAAAAATTGCTTTTTTCAGTTTTAGTATCGTTTAGTCTGTGTAATAGGATCTTTTTGCTTGAGTGTCACATTTGATTGCCCCTTAATAGCTTTCTAGCTATTTATTCTTTGGGTTTAACTGACTTTCCCCAGTTAGACTGTTTCGTCTTTCTCCCTTGTTCCCTCTCGTCTTTTGTGCTTTTCCCTCTCACCTATCGTGCTTTCTTCTCTCATCTATTAAACCTAAGAAGATTTGCTGAAGATGGTTCAGAACCTCAACTCCGCAAGTCAACAAGAACCCCTTCCTCCGCCACCTCCTGGTCAGCCCCAAATGAACCTGGAACAAATGATGGCCATGCAACTGTAGCTTCTTCATGAGCTTGTTTATAATCAAGTTAATCAGTCTGCACCAGCTCTGGTTCCAATCGTTCCACCTTAGCCCAGACTTGGAGAATCCATGAGAACCAGGCTGCCCACTTTTGTCAGTTTAGTTGATCCACTAGAAGCCGATGATTGGCTAAAGGATGTCGAGAAGAAACTTATCTTGGCTCTGTGCAATAATCAAGAAAAAGTTCTCTATGCTACTCATAAACTTAAAGACACCATAGGAACATAGTGGGAAAACTACTGCGTAGCCCATCAGAATGTCCAATATATATCTTGGTATGAGTTTTCTGCTGCTTTCCGCACGGTACACATTCCTATTGGAATGATGGAGATGAAAAAACAAGAGTTCCACAAGTTGTAGCAAGGCAACCTCAAGGTGTCAGAGTATCTCAACCAATTCACCCAGCTGTCAAGGTATGCACCGGAAGACGTCGCAACTAAAAGAGCAAAGATATGGCGCTTCGTGGAAAGACCTAACCCCAACCTCAAAGTGCAATTGGTGTCAGTCAACTACCCCAATTTCTAACAGATGGACGACAAAGCTCTTGTGTAAGAAGATGCTCAACGTCAGCTATTTGAATCCTGCAAAAGGAAGATGATGCAGCATGAGTCTTGTCAAAATCATCTCCGGAGATTTAGAATGAATGTGTAGCATCCTGACCATTTTACCCCTCCCGTCGTATTCAAAACCACTGCACCGACACCTCGCCCAGCTGTTTTAGGAGTCAACAACAACAACCAACCACAAGGAAGCAACAATCCAGCCCCAGGAGTCACCTATTACAGGTGCCAAGAGATAGGTCATTTTGCTCACAGTTGCCCATAGAAACGCCAAGCGATGACTCCAGTCCATTTCAACTTAGGAGCTATACCAACCAGAACCTCTGCACTAGGAGCAGGCCAAGGAACAACTTAGACTCCAAGTCAAGCTACTAGGACTCCACTCCCTTCTGCAAGAGGACGAGTTATTCATATCACCATAGAGCCAGTCCAATTAGTTCAAAACATCTTTCCTGGTAAGTCTCTTGTCAGTTCAACACCAGTTGTAGTTTTGTGTCGCTCAAAAGGAAGTCGCATGGAAGAGTGAGCAAAGTCCGAGTTCCTGAACCTATTCTCTAGTCTACCCGAATCTCGGGGTCGAGATTCCCTTTAAGGGGGTAGGTTTGTGTCGGACCCCGGGTGTCACACAACCCCGAGACCCTCTGTGCATACCGAGCTAGTCCCATGATCAGTAGCTAGCTCGCACAGTTGTAACAATGGTGTTATCATAACCATTCAACAACGAACTAATGAAGCAGACAAAGTAATATTAATTAAAACAGCAAAGACCTTATGGTCAAGGTTCTTACAAAAGTCGCCTCACAGGGCTTAGCAACAACAGTATCGGCGTGAAATCTCAAAATACGTGGAGCCCAATCGACATGCCCACAGGCAATCGAGTGGAGGACGTGACCTAGTTCGCGAAGTCTTCAAAGTAGCCTTCCTCATAGTACTCAACCTGTCCTGATTCTTCTGCTGGGACTGATCAACAAAGGGCATAAAGCCGTGAGTACATAAAGTACTCAGCAAGTCGTAGAGAAATGTATGCACATAGTATTCATGCAAGGCTTAAACAAGAATGGCTTTATGGATAATTTGCAGAAAGCAACTCTAACAGTAAATACAATAATTAGATTGCAAAGCAGGATTTTAAAAGAATAGTATATAGATAACCAAGTTCTTTTGAGTCAAACAGTGAACATCTCGTTCACTTCCCAACCATTCCAACCAAACCTTTCCATCGAACCAATACCACATTTTTGAAAATGCTACCCCTTGCGCGAAATCACCAGGCATGTCCGTGAATGGCAGGGACACCGCTATTGAATAGATTTTTGACACTCTGCGAGAGGTTGTACAGCTTTACCCACAAGAGATAAATCACTTGTAATGTCCGTCTAACACACTTCCGAGGGTGTGCGACTAAGTGATTATCACAAGGCCTTTACAAAGTTCCATTTTGCCTCGGTTCTGCCTGCTAAAGTTTCGCCATCACAGCCCCCTCTTGCGCCATTAAACCACCACAACAGAACCGACTCAAAATTTCCCCAATTAGTTGGCCAGGTCCGTCCCATACCGGACTTATGGTTGCACGAGGTGACCCAGATCAAGACTTGCAAAGTTAAGTCCTTACTTGGCCGCTCAGACAAGACTACCACAACCCAATGTGCATCACACCACTGTCGGGACCCAAATATGCAAATCTGGACCCTCTGTGTATACTGCACTAGTCCAGGATCACGCTAGTGCACACAGTAACAACATCGATGAAATATCAATTCCATATACAAAGATGACTAATAAATAGACAAATAACAATAATTATCAGAGTAAAGACCTTAAGGTCAAAGCTTACAATTAATGTCTCAGAAGACAAATAGCTCAATAAAGGCTGCGGTGAAACTGTGAATAACTTCAGTGAAGCCCATCCATATGCCCACAGGCAATCGACTGGGGTAGCGCAACCTAGTTCTCCACGATCCTTGAAGTAGACCTTGTGGACTGACGATTCTTCCACTTCTGTTGATTGTTTATAGCAATTATGAGTACACACCATACTCGCAAGTCATACCACAGAATGCAATTTATAGATGATGGCTTATTCCAAAGGAATGGCTTCTGTGGTTATTTTGCAGAAATGCAACATTTGCAATTGAATACAAATAATAGATTGAAAGCATAATTCAAAACAAATAGGCAATAATAAGTTAACAATTGATTTCACAAAGGACACACAGTCTAATCAAGTTATTCACACAGCTGCACAAGTTATCTCACACAGCTGACCCTTTCCAATTGTTTTATGAAAATCTACCCCTCGTGTGAAATTCCCGAGCATGTCCATATCCGAGGACGCGGCTATTCGAATAGATTGATTAAACACTCTGCAGAGGCTGTACACTTTACCCACACGATACAATCAGTGGGGCCAGCACTGACCATAACAAAACCTTTCAGAGACTTCATCTCAAACAATGACACTCCCGATGTGCTTTCTGTAGTCAATTTGTACACATAGCCCTTGGAGCGACACACACCGTTGGGCGGGGATGCGTGAACCGTCCCGCGATGTGACCCAAACACGGTACACACCTCCGACCCATCACATAGCTTAAATACAACTGAGTTGTCAATGTCAAGACTCCATAACTTACTAAGTCGGGCCCGGCATACTAGGCATGTGGTCGCAAATGCAGTGAGGCCAGTTCAATGGCGCACAAAGTTAAGTCCTTAATTGACTAAGGCAAGACTTCCAATTTTAACCCAAATCACAAAGTTTATAGCACACGCTCCACCGTTCATAGATCCACCACTTGCCTCGGTCTAAATATTTTCCCACCTGTTGATTAAGTGCAACACATGCCATCAACGAGTAACAGCACACAGCACACACAGTTTCATCACACAGTTTCATAATCACTTAGTCAAGTTTATAATTGCGACTCAGATGAAATGATGACTCGTGGCATGGCTAAGCAGTCTAATCGTATCTAACCAACCCACGTTGGTGCTACGATAATACCAACTAATAATGAACCAACCTAGGGTGACAAACGATCATGGCATACAATAGACAAGGTGGATATAACAAATTGGATTAATAACTATCCCAAAAGCATTTAAATAAATACTTGAAATAGAATGCAATACATTGAAATAAAGTATTTTGAAAACTGGGTTCAATATGATCAAAGGTATAACTTGCCTTGCTATAGCAATGATGGTCTTTATTTATCTTCAATCTTCTACTTCCTTGCTCTTCAGCTCCTTCAGACGATTCTGGGCTTCAACGTCTAACGATAAAGATAACGCAAAACAAACACAATTCAAAAGATAAATCAAATAAACTCCAAATTGAAATTGAATGGTACTGGAAGATAGATATTGAATTTAGATGCATGGAGGAATCTGGATGGGTTCAAGCGGAACTCGGATGAAGAAGATATGGCTTTTGGAATGATGAAAATAAAAAAGAGAGAGAAGCTGACAAGCGGAATATTATCAGAATATTCTATTCTGAAAATATTAGAGATTGGATGAGTGTATGACAGGTGGGACCAATGAGATAAAAGAACTTTCAAGAATTAAATTAATTCTCAAAAATAAGATTAGGGTTGACATGTGGGCCACTGGTCTATGGACCAGGTCCACGGAGATACGCTAGTCCACGGTGGACCAAGCTTATGGAGGAGGGTTGACCAAAGGTTGACTGACATGCGGGACCCGCATGTAAGTGAGATAAATAATTAGGGTTTTAATTGAGTGGGTGACATGTGGGGTCCATGTGTAAGTGAGGAGACATATATGTATGCATACATACAGTCATACATACGAGCAGAGGATGAGGAGCTCGCCATGTACTGCTCAAGTGCGCACAGTGGACGGCCAAAGCTATTGCCGAGAGCACAACAGAGAAGTATTGAAGGAACCGAACACTGGAAGAACAATGCACAGTTGTAAGATCGAGGTGGCCGACTAGAGGGGGGTGAATAGGCGGTTTTAAAAACTTTATCGGGCTAAACCAATAAATAAATGCGGAAGCTAATAGCGAATTGGTTTTGCTCAATTAAAACCTAAATCAACTAGGCTCAACTAAGTGCACCGACAATATGAACACAATACAATATGAATAATTATACAAGATATGTTAAGCAATTAAAGCAAGAATGTAAATAGCTCAAAGTAAACACAAGATGACACGATTATGTTTTACCGTGGTGTTCGGAGACTTGCCGGTCTCCCCTAATCCACGTTGAGGTAAGCCCAACCCGCGTTGGACCGGCTCCTCAAATGAGCACACACCTCCGAGGTAAGTCCAACACTTGGACCGGTTCCAAACCGAACCAACACCTCGCTCAACTATGGTTGCTCTTCCTCCACTCCGGAGATGGCGAGCACCAAACCACTCACAACCGTCGGGCCTTCTCACAAGCTTCTTGAGAAGGTCACCGAGCACGACGCCTCCACGCCGTCTAGGTGTCGGCAAACACCAAGAGAAACAAATCCAAACATTCACTTGAACTAATCAAGTGTCAACGCTCACGTGGATACACAATCCACTACCTAAGGCAACACATGCACTTAGGGTTTACTCTCTAATCTCACCAAGTGCAACACATGCACAAAAGAGAATAGAGGTTTGCTCTTAGCTCAAGAGGCTCACAAAGAGTTCACAATAGTTCTTAGCAACTCAGACAACCTCCCCAACCGGCCAAGGTGGCTATATATAGCCCACACACAAAAACTAGCCGTTGGAGACAAACCCTGAAAAATCGGGAAATCGGAAGTTCCGCCGTACAAAGGCGGAACTACCGCAGAGAGAGAAAAGGCACCGCAGCGGCTATGTCGGACGAGAAACTAGCCGTTTGATTTTTAGTCTTGGAACTACCGCCAACTAAATATCGGAAGTTCGATTCTTGGAAGTTCCGCTCAACACATAGCGGAACTACCGCACATTGAATTTTGGCTAAGTCCCCAAAATGGTGCTTCTCTGGAAAAAACCAACCGCGGATTTGAGCATCCGATTAATCGGAAGTTCCGCTATTAACACTCGGAACTTCCGCACTTGGAAAATCGGCTAAGTCCCTAAACCGCCGCTCTCGGAAAAAACAGGCGCGGAAAATCGGACCGTCAAGGTGCGGAACTTCCGCCAGAAGAGCCGGAACTTCCGATTTTCTGACGATGTAAATCGAAATGGCTTTTCAACAACTTCAATTGCAAAACACATTTGCTAATTGACAAGCCATGCCAACAAGGGTCACAAGCAAGATTCCCAACAAGTTGCAAAACACATTTGCCAACTTTTGGAATCATACCACAAGGAAAAAGGTACATGGACTTACACCATTTGCAAAACGCATTTGCAAACTTAAGTCACATGTTACAAGGGTTGAATGCATGAGCATCGGCTATTTGCAAAACACATTCGCAAATAATAGCTCCATGCATAGATGAGCTAGAGCAAATATAATGAGCTATCAACACATGACTAACTCAAACTACTAGTCAAGATCCCTCTTAATAGTACGGCAAACCTATACTAGCAATCCGGTCTTTCAACCAAACACCGAGACCGGTAAAGACTAGGAACACATCCTTAGCCCTAGCTAGTCATACCTTTGCCTTGCATCTTCTTGAAGCTTGATGACGCACATCAACACTTCAAGTCCGGGTCCTTGACTTTGACAATCATCAACTCATGATGATTTCTTCACTTCGGGATATTGTCTTGATCATCATCAACACATGATGATTTCTTCATCCCGATTCTTCACATGCATCAACGCATGATGCATTCCTTCACTTGACCTCCATCAACACATGATGATTGGTCTTCTCTTGACTTGATGATCAACTCATGATCATTTCTTCTTGATAAGCATCAACTCATGATGCATCATATACACCAAGCTCTTGACTTGATGATCAACTCATGATCATCCCAGTCTTCATCACCTGGAACATAACCTATATATCCAACTCATGGAAAATGTTAGTTCCACAATGTGATCATCATTAATTACCACATCATACCATTAACTCATAATGGTGGGACAAGATACCTCAATCTTTCCCTATTTGGTAATTGATGATAACCATAAATTCTCATAAATTTAATGATGATAAATGAGAGAACAATTGAGTATATAAACTACACAAGTTATATATACTCTAACATGAGTATACAAGAACTACACAAGTTCTATATACTCATAACATGAGTATATGCGAACTACACAAGTTTTGTATACTCAAAGGTTTTGTTTCAACGTAAAGATCCTTAGTATATGTGGAGAATGGAATATGGATCAATACTAACGAAACCACAAAGTATAGGATAAAACTCCCCCTAAATGTGTGCATACACAAATGTGTAATGAGGTCATATGCACATATTCAAGTTTAACTTAGGTTGAGTTCAATCCTATATTTTGGATCCGAGAAATGCAACATTATATAAAATTGAGATGTCGATTGCATACCTCGTTGTGTTTCACCTTTATATCCAAATAAGACTACATAAGGATGATACTTGATAAAAGAGTTAGTCTCATATTTGGATTTGTCATTAATCACCAAAACAATCCATTAACTCATAATGGTGGGTCTAGATCTTTCAATCTCCCCCTTTTTGGTGATTGATGACAAATCCATTATCAATAACAACATTTGGATATTCATAGACATAAGATAAGAATTTAAACTAATGAACTATGTCTATGCATCATATGAGGTGAAACATAAAGCATTAAACAAAATGCATGTGAAAACATTCTCCCCCTTACACATCTAATGCATGCATTTTCCCTCTTTTGGTATGTCTAAACAAATCAAACATCCAAATGAAGAATATTGATAAAAACATTCTCCCCCTTTTGGCATAAATCACCCAAAAACACAAGACAAATCTTAGCCAAAAGGAGTATTTGCAAATCAATACCACTTGCAAAAACAATGAGGTAGGTCACAAAAAGTATGAATTGAACTTATATGACCAAGGGGGAATTTTGTTCTCAAGATATGAGAGGAGAAACAAGGATAGGTTACATACCTATTGATCATCACATTCTCCCGTTGTAAATCAAAATATTTGAGAACCACTTGAAATGATAGTTGAAACATATTCAACTAACTTCCCTTTTTTTTAAAGAAATTTAGATAATCTCTCCTTTTAACAATTTTCACAAACTATGTTAAGATGAACATAAAGAACAATGCTTGTGAGAGATTTCCATGAAAAAATTGACAGAATTTCTCTTGTAAAGAGGGACATCCACGACAGGAGATAAAAAGATATAATCACCACAAAAAATATTCATTTATAATCACATCTCATCCATATCTCATGCAAACATAGATCATGACATAAAAACATGTTCTCACACGAGTAGCAAAAGATAGCATAGCCAAAATGAGAGTCATACAACCAAGTAGTCATAAAAGATATTACAATTTTTGCATACAAGGTCTAATGACCTAAATAGAACAAATGGCTACTACTCGGCGGGAGGGTCTTGAGGATGATCGTTGGAGGAGCAGCGGGAGGACCGCCAGGAGGAGAGCGGCAGCGGCGCCGTCAAAGTGAGCAGTGGAGGAAACTGTTCGTGAATCTGGTGAAAGCGTCAAGGCTGGCCGAGTGGGCGTCGAGCACGGAAGTGGTCGCCTCTGGAAAGCATCCAATCTGCAAAGGTGGTGCCTCAAGCGCATCCAGTCTAGAAGTGGTCGCCTCTGGAAGGTATCTGGGATGCCCTCATCTCCAACAAGGTGGCATAAATCGATCCATAGTGGCTATACCTTGTGGAGAAGTAGCAATGAAGCGGAGGAGGTGCGACTGTATTTCTTTGGAGCACGCCTAAGATTGGCAGGGATTGGAGGACCTTCTCTTGGTTTATAGGCTTTATGTGCTGAAGGTAAAGCTCCATTATATCCAGTTTGTTTAACGATCAAAGCCATAATGTAAGGTGCAAAGTTTATCCGTTTGACTCGATCATTCTTTGTTCCTGCTATCTCCCTTATAATAACATCCACAACATCAAACTTTCTTCCATGCATGATGCATTCCAATATATTCCAAACATGTCCTCTAATAGCATCATAATTCCCACTCTTTGGTAACATGGTATGGTTAATGATCCTATTTACCAAGTGGGAATAGGAAGAAGTCTGTGATCTTACCAGGACAAATCTTTGAGTGGTGTCATAAAATTGATCCAGTGCAGACGAGGAGAAGCTGTTCCATCATAGATTTTCTCATATTCGCTTGACTGGATATTCAATGCATGTTCAAAAGCGCGCTTTGTGCAAGAATACCTCACAGTTCCTGTCATCCGGTGGTGAGAAAAATGCGGAGGAATGCATCTTGTGGCATAAAGCGTCGGATGATCTCATCACTATAATTGCATTTTATTGCCACAAAGTTATGAATCCGGCTCATTGAAAGAGCACAGTATGTACCCTCATATCTGTCAAGTCCGTTGAGATAGGACCAATTGATATACTTGTGATCAACAAATGGTTTGGATGGTCCATAAAAGAGATCATAGACTTGTCTTTGAAACTTGGTATGAAAGCGAGGGTCGTCGCAATTTCACAGAAGTGAATATTGATCTTTATCCAGAAGAATAGTGTAGTAAATCTGCTGTGAGTCCCTTAAGATCAATTTCTATTTCTTAGGTTCACCTAACTCCTCATCGATTCATATTGATTCTTCTCTGATGCACTTTCTTACGAGTTTTGATTCTTCCTCATTTCTTGAAGAAGATGCGACATCTGAATAGTGCTTCGGGACTGCCATCTTCATCCTCGGCATCTTCAAGAACAACAATGGATGAAGTGTCAAAGATTGAATCAAAAGAAGATGAAATTCTCAGGTTCTGTCAGGACAATCGGAAGCTCATAAGTTTAACGCGGAACTACCGCTAGCGGAAGTTCCGCGCTCTTAACAGCGGAAGTTCCGATTTTCCTGGGCCGACTCTAGGGCAAAGATAAATTTTGATTTTTCAGTATTTTGATGGATTGAGTCCATGGAATCGATGCATAAACATCATACAATACTGAATCAACTAATTTGCCCAAGAATCTACCACAGATTTCATCGACATTTCATTTTCCCCCAAAAACTCAACCTAGGGTTCATGAGAGGTAAAAATCCAAGAAAGGAATTGGAAATACCTTGAGAGAATGGGTGATTGAACCCTGGGGAAGCAATAGATCGGTCGAGATTTGAAGAAAAACCGAAGATCAATCAAAGCTTTTCGGTGGAGACTTGGAGAGAAGAGAGGGGGCTCGGGAGAGAAGAGATCGCTACCGGAGTGGAGAGAGATAAAACGGAGGAACCGCAGTGCAATAAAGTCTCTCAGCTACCGGAAAGCGGAAGTTCCGCATTTCAAAGGCGGAAGTTCCGGACTACGGAAGTTCCGCACCTGGAGTACCGGAAGCTCCGATTTTCCTGACGCTTCGGAAGAGAGCTGAAAACGGAAGCTCCGCAAATCAACGGCGGAAGTTCCGACAAGCGGAAGTTCGCGCCTAGAATGCTTGGAAGTTCGATTATCCCGACACTTCAGAAGGATCTTGGAATTTGATTTTTATGCAAATGATCCTAGTTTTGCACTCAAATAAATATCATTCGGGATCATTGTACATTAAAAGACTAATGTCTATCCAAGAAAATAATTTTTATGAATTTAGCTTTGATTTTGCAAATGAAGCCTCATTTTCATGAAATTAATCAAATCAACTCAAAGAAAACATTTTGTTGATTTTAAAGCATCCAATTTTGTGTATGAGTCATAAATACCATTTTGAACCTTTTCATATGAATAATTTTGGTTCATATGGAAAACTCACTTAAGTGCTAGAAAGTGACCACTTAGGTCAAAGTAGGATTTTGGACAATTTCAAAATCAAATAACTTTTCTAGGTTGGTCTTTTGGAAATTCTTTGAATACCAAAATTGTTTAGAATAACCAACTCTAGGATTTTTCTTTTGTCAAGATTTTCAAATTCCTTTTAGAATAGATTTTACACAAAATCTAGTTTATGTCAAAAACAAGATACCATAATGTAAGATAAACTCATTTTCACTTAAAATAGGTTTTCTAAAGCCAAAACCTTTGTTAAATCTTTGAAAAGCATTTGTACACATTTTTGCAACTAGTTTTTCAAAGAAATACTAATAATTATGAAATTTTTGACTTTTGGCTAATAAGGCTTATTTTTGAAAAACAATACTAGCACTTAATTTATTTGGGCACACTTAGGGATGTGAAATACATGACTATGATTTAGCACTCCCCTTAATGTGCCACTACCAACTTGCTCAAGATATTAATAATGAACATTATGAACATAGAGCAAGAACACCCTTTAATAAGATTTTCATGAAATGCAACCTACACAAGGTATAAAGGGCTAGATACTTCAATGTAAATACTTGTTACCGAGATGGCATTGGTTCTTGATGTGAAACGATTATCCTCAAACTTGGCTCCAATTTGATATATGATGACATCCATCTTTATATGAATAAGCCAAGTCTCCAATGCCTCTCAAGTACCTATTAAGCATTTAAGCGTATTTTGGTACCCAAAACTAGGTTGGGTCCACGAATGTTAGTCACAATGGATTTGGGCACCCAAATGGCCCTAGCATTAGTTTTATGTGAAGTAACTATTCTAGCAAACACATTGCCATTAATATCCTTCCTAAGCAAATATTGATCATTATAAATAATGGGCTTAGGAGTGATACCTTTGGGACAATCCTTACTCATATGTCCTTTTTCCGGCAATTGTAGCAAGTTCGAAGTTTGTATTCGTCTTTTACCTTCTTTACTTGCTCCTTGCCGGTTTGCCTCTTCTTTGATGACAATTTCTTGTCATTCACTTTGTTTGGGCACACGGAGGCGAAGTGGCCCTTTCCATTGCATCCATGGCACTTGACATTCTTCGTGTGTCTTGCATTGTGCCTTGTCTTGCTATTCTCCTTTTCTTAGGAGTGAAGCCGATTCCACTCTTATCTTGCAAGCGTCTTTGCTTGCTCAATATATCGTCAAGAGTGGCCTTCCCTTTTAGGCCTCTTTCCAAGTCATTCTTTAATTTGTTGACTTGGGCCTTGAGCTCTTTGTTTTCCTCTACAATGTTAGTCTTGCAAGATATCGAGGAAATAGGAGCATCTATTTTGGAGCAACAAGGCATATCAATTAAATCCTCACATGAGGTGGATACACTAATCTTAGATGAAATGCATGAGGTAGAAGCTATACATGGCAAATCATCTATTAAATTGCATTCAATGCCTATATCCACCTTAGAGCTATTTAGATTATTTAGGAGGAGAGTTTCATGTTCATCCTTTAAAACATCATAATCATTTTGAAGTGAGACATACTCTTTCTTCAAAACTTTGAATTTTAATTTCTCCTTTCCTAAATATTCATTGAGCTCTTCTAACATATCCATCAACTCATCATATGAAGGCTCATCGTTATTTACCTCATTATTACCTTTAGCCATGAAGCAATGAGTTGATGTGGAGGGAGTTGAGGAGTCCTCATTTTCGTTGTCGGAGCTTGAAGTTGAGCATTCTTCTTCCGACATCCATTCTTGTGTGCAATCGTCACTAGTGGAAGTAGACAATTCATATTGATCTTGAATATATGTCCACATCTCATGATCGTTCTTGAGATTGCATACCTTGTCAAATATATCTACGCTCAAAGCACTAAATAAGGCGTTAGTAGCTTGAGCGTCGAGATGTAAGCATTTCTCTTCCTCAAAGGTTGGAGCAAAATGATCCAATGGAGGAGAAAAGCCTACATCTACAATCCGCCATATTTTTGGACTCATGGCCCTAAAATAACAAGATATGCGGATTTTCCATTGAGCATAATTTGTGCCATCAAATAGAGGTGCTTCACCTAGGTGCACTAAATCTCTAGTTGCCATCCTTTACTCTCTAGGCGGTTAAGTCTAATAAATGAGAGACCAAGCTCGATACCACTTGTAAGATCGAGGTGGCCGACTAGAGGGGGTGAATAGGCGGTTTTAAAACTTTATCGGGCTAAACCAATAAATAAATGCGAAGCTAATAGCGAATTGGTTTTGCTCAATTAAAACCTAAATCAACTAGGCTCAACTAAGTGCACCGACAATATGAACACAATACAATATGAATAATTATACAAGATATGTTAAGCAATTAAAGCAAGAATGTAAATAGCTCAAAGTAAACACAAGATGACACGATTATGTTTTACCGTGGTGTTCGGAGACTTGCGGTCTCCCTAATCCACGTTGAGGTAAGCCCAACCCGCGTTGGACCGGCTCCTCAAATGAGCACACACCTCCGAGGTAAGTCCAACACTTGGACCGGTTCCAAACCGAACCAACACCTCGCTCAACTATGGTTGCTCTTCCTCCACTCCGGAGATGGCGAGCACCAAACCACTCACAACCGTCGGGCCTTCTCACAAGCTTCTTGAGAAGGTCACCGAGCACGACGCCTCCACGCCGTCTAGGTGTCGGCAAACACCAAGAGAAACAAATCCAAACATTCACTTGAACTAATCAAGTGTCAACGCTCACGTGGATACACAATCCACTACCTAAGGCAACACATGCACTTAGGGTTTACTCTCTAATCTCACCAAGTGCAACACATGCACAAAAGAGAATAGAGGTTTGCTCTTAGCTCAAGAGGCTCACAAAGAGTTCACAATAGTTCTTAGCAACTCTGACAACCTCCCCAACGGCCAAGGTGGCTATATATAGCCCACACACAAAAACTAGCCGTTGGGAGACAAACCCCTGAAAAATCGAAATCGGAAGTTCCGCCGTACAAAGGCGGAACTACCGCAGAGAGAGAAAAGGCACCGCATAGCGGCTATGTCGACGAGAAACTAGCCGTTTGATTTTTAGTCTTGAACTACCGCCAACTAAATATCGGAAGTTCGATTCTTGGAAGTTCCGCTCAACACATAGCGGAACTACCGCACATTGAATTTTGGCTAAGTCCCCAAAATGGTGCTTCTCTGGAAAAAACCAACCGCCGGATTTCGGAGCATCCGATTAATCGGAAGTTCCGCTATTAACACTCCGGAACTTCCGCACTTGGAAAATCGGCTAAGTCCCTAAACCGGCCGCTCTCTGGAAAAAACAGGCCGCGGAAAATCGGACCGTCCGGGGTGCGGAACTTCCACGCAGAAGAGCCGGAACTTCCGATTTTCCTGACAGAAATCAGAAATGGCTTTTTCAACAACTTCAATTGCAAAACACATTTGCTAATTGACAAGCCATGCCAACAAGGGTCACAAGCAAGATTCCCAACAAGTTGCAAAACACATTTGCCAACTTTTGGAATCATACCACAAGGAAAAAGGTACATGGACTTACACCATTTGCAAAACGCATTTGCAAACTTAAGTCACATGTTACAAGGGTTGAATGCATGAGCATCGGCTATTTGCAAAACACATTCGCAAATAATAGCTCCATGCATAGATGAGCTAGAGCAAATATAATGAGCTATCAACACATGACTAACTCAAACTACTAGTCAAGATCCCTCTTAATAGTACGGCAAACCTATACTAGCAATCCGGTCTTTCAACCAAACACCGAGACCGGTAAAAGACTAGGAACACATCCTTAGCCCTAGCTAGTCATACCTTTGCCTTGCATCTTCTTGAAGCTTGATGACGCACATCAACACTTCAAGTCCGGGTCCTTGACTTTGACAATCATCAACTCATGATGATTTCTTCACTTCGGGATATTGTCTTGATCATCATCAACACATGATGATTTCTTCATCCCGATTCTTCACATGCATCAACGCATGATGCATTCCTTCACTTGACCTCCATCAACACATGATGATTGGTCTTCTCTTGACTTGATGATCAACTCATGATCATTTCTTCTTGATAAGCATCAACTCATGATGCATCATATACACCAAGCTCTTGACTTGATGATCAACTCATGATCATCCCGAGTCTTCATCACCCTGGAACATAACCTATATATCCAACTCATGGAAAATGTTAGTTCCACAATGTGATCATCATTAATTACCACATCATACCATTAACTCATAATGGTGGGACAAGATACCTCAATCTTTCCCTATTTGGTAATTGATGATAACCATAAATTCTCATAAATTTAATGATGATAAATGAGAGAACAATTGAGTATATAGACTACACAAGTTATATATACTCTAACATGAGTATACAAGAACTACACAAGTTCTATATACTCATAACATGAGTATATACGAACTACACAAGTTTTGTATACTCAAAGGTTTTGTTTCAACGTAAAGATCCTTAGTATATGTGGAAAATGGAATATGGATCAATACTAATGAAACCACAAAGTATAGGATAAAACTCCCCCTAAATGTGTGCATACATAAATGTGTAATGAGGTCATATGCACATATTCAAGTTTAACTTAAGGTTGAGTTCAATCCTATATTTTGGATCCGAGAAATGCAACATTATATAAAATTGAGATGTCGATTGCATACCTCGTTGTGTTTCACCTTTATATCCAAATAAGACTACATAAGGATGATACTTGATAAAAGAGTTAGTCTCATATTTGGATTTGTCATTAATCACCAAAACAATCCATTAACTCATAATGGTGGGTCTAGATCTTTCAATCTCCCCCTTTTTGGTGATTGATGACAAATCCATTATCAATAACAACATTTGGATATTCATAGACATAAGATACGAATTTAAACTAATGAACTGTGTCTATGCATCATATGAGGTGAAACATAAAGCATTAAACAAAATGCATGTGAAAACATTCTCCCCCTTACACATCTAATGCATGCATTTTCCCTCTTTTGGTATGTCTAAACAAATCAAACATCCAAATGAAGAATATTGATAAAAACATTCTCCCCCTTTTGGCATAAATCACCCAAAAACACAAGACAAATCTTAGCCAAAAGGAGTATTTGCAAATCAATACCACTTGCAAAAACAATGAGGTAGGTCACAAAAAGTATGAATTGAACTTATATGACCAAGGGAATTTTGTTCTCAAGATATGAGAGGAGAAACAAGGATAGGTTACATACCTATTGATCATCACATTCTCCCGTTGTAAATCAAAATATTTGAGAACCACTTGAAATGATAGTTGAAACATATTCAACTAACTTCCCTTTTTTTTTAAAGAAATTTAGATAATCTCTCCTTTTAACAATTTTCACAAACTATGTTAAGATGAACATAAAGAACAATGCTTGTGAGAGATTTCCATGAAAAAATTGACAGAATTTCTCTTGTAAAGAGGGACATCCACGACAGGAGATAAAAAGATATAATCAGCCACAAAAAAATATTCATTTATAATCACATCTCATCCATATCTCATGCAAACATAGATCATGACATAAAAACATGTTCTCACACAGAGTAGCAAAAGATAGCATAGCCAAAATGAGAGTCATACAACCAAGTAGTCATAAAAGATATTACAATTTTTGCATACAAGGTCTAATGACCTAAATAGAACAAATGGCTACTACTCGTGGGAGGGTCTTGAGGATGATCGATTGGAGGAGCAGCGGGAGGACCGCCAGAGGAGAGCGGCGGCGGCGCCGTCCAAAGTGAGCAGTGGAGGAAGCTGTTGGGCGAATCTGGTGAAAGCGCGTCAAGGTGGCCGAGTGGGCGTCGAGCACGAAGTGGTCGCCTCTGGAAAGCATCCAATCGGCAAAGGTGGTGCCTCAAGCGCATCCAGTCTAGAAGTGGTCGCCTCTGGAAGGTATCTGGGATGCCCTCATCTCCAACAAGGTGGCATAAATCGATCCATAGTGGCTATACCTTGTGGAGAAGCGGCGGCAGCGGGAGGTGCGGCTTGGTATTTCTGCTGGAGCACGCCTAAGATTGGCAGGGATTGGAGGACCTTCTCTTGGTTTATAGGCTTTATGTGCTGAAGGTAAAGCTCCATTATATCCAGTTTGTTTAACGATCAAAGCCATAATGTAAGGTGCAAAGTTTATCCGTTTGACTCGATCATTCTTTGTTCCTGCTATCTCCCTTATAATAACATCCACAACATCAAACTTTCTTCCATGCATGATGCATTCCAATATATTCCAAACATGTCCTCTAATAGCATCATAATTCCCACTCTTTGGTAACATGGTATGGTTAATGATCCTATTTACCAAGCTGGGAATAGGAAGAAGTCCTGTGATCTTACCAGGGACAAATCTTTGAGTGGTGTCATAAAATTCAGTCCAGGCAGACAGAGGGAGAACTGTTCCATCATAGATTTTCTCATATTCGCTTGACTGGATATTCAATGCATGTTCAAAAGCGCGCTTTGTGCAAGAATACCTCACAGTTCCTGTCATCCAGGTGAGCTGAGAAAAATCTGGAGGAATGCATACTGTGGCATAAAACTGTCGGATGATCTCATCACTATAATTGCATTTTATTGCCACAAAGTTATGAATCCCGGCTCGCTGAAAGAGCCTGTATGTACCCTCATATCTGTCAAGTCCGTTGAGATAGGACCAATTGATATACTTGTGATCAGCAAATGGTTTGGATGGTCCATAAAAGAGATCATAGACTTGTCTTTGAAACTTGGTATGAAAACGAGGGTCGTCGCAATTTCCTGGAAGTGAATATTGATCTTTATCCCGAAGAATAGTGTAGTCGTCTGCTGTGAGTCCCTTAAGATCAATTTCTATTTCTTCCGGTTCACCTAACTCCTCATCAGATTCATATTCAGATTCTTCTCCTGATGCACTTTCTTCTGAGTTTTCAGATTCTTCCTCATTTCTTGAAGAAGATGCGCCAGCATCTGAATAGTGCTTCGGGACTGCCATCTTCATCCTCGGCATCTTCAAGAACAACAATGGATGAAGTGTCAAAGATTGAATCAAAAGAAGATGAAATTCTCAGGTTCTGTCAGGACAATCGGAAGCTCATAAGTTTAACGCGGAACTACCGCTAGCGGAAGTTCCGCGCTCTTAACAGCGGAAGTTCCGATTTTCCTGGGCCGACTCTAGGGCAAAGATAAATTTTGATTTTTCAGTATTTTGATGGATTGAGTCCATGGAATCGATGCATAAACATCATACAATACTGAATCAACTAATTTGCCCAAGAATCTACCACAGATTTCATCGACATTTCATTTTCCCCCAAAAACTCAACCTAGGGTTCATGAGAGGTAAAAATCCAAGAAAGGAATTGGAAATACCTTGAGAGAATGGGTGATTGAACCCTGGGGAAGCAATAGATCGGTCGAGATTTGAAGAAAAACCGAAGATCAATCAAAGCTTTTCGGTGGAGACTTGGAGAGAAGAGAGGGGGCTCGGGAGAGAAGAGACTGCGGCCGGAGTGGAGAGAGATAAATCGTAGGAACCGCCGTGCAATAAAGTCTCTCAGCTACCGGAAAGCGGAAGTTCCGCATTTCAAAGGCGGAAGTTCGGACTCTGGAAGTTCACTTTGGAGTACCGGAAGCTCCGATTTTCCTGACGCTTCGGAAGAGAGCTGAAACGAAGCTCCGCAAATCAACGGCGGAAGTTCGACAAGCGGAAGTTCGCGCCTAGAATCCTGGAAGTTCGATTATCCCGACACTTCAGAAGGATCTTGGAATTTGATTTTTATGCAAATGATCCTAGTTTTGCACTCAAATAAATATCATTCAGGATCATTGTACATTAAAAAGACTAATGTCTATCCAAGAAAATAATTTTTATGAATTTAGCTTTGATTTTGCAAATGAAGCCTCATTTTCATGAAATTAATCAAATCAACTCAAAGAAAACATTTTGTTGATTTTAAAGCATCCAATTTTGTGTATGAGTCATAAATACCATTTTGAACCTTTTCATATGAATAATTTGGTTCATATGGAAAACTCACTTAAGTGCTAGAAAGTGACCACTTAGGTCAAAGTAGGATTTTGGACTAATTTCAAAATCAAATAACTTTTCTAGGTTGGTCTTTTGGAAATTCTTTGAATACCAAAATTGTTTAGAATAACCAACTCTAGGATTTTTCTTTTGTCAAGATTTTCAAATTCCTTTTAGAATAGATTTTACACAAAAATCTAGTTTATGTCAAAAACAAGATACCATAATGTAAGATAAACTCATTTTCACTTAAAATAGGTTTTTCTAAAGCCAAAACCTTTGTTAAATCTTTGAAAAGCATTTGTACACATTTTTGCAACTAGTTTTTCAAAGAAATACTAATAATTATGAAATTTTTGACTTTTTGGCTAATAAGGCTTATTTTTGAAAAACAATACTAGCACTTAATTTATTTGGGCACACTTAGGGATGTGAAATACATGACTATGATTTAGCACTCCCCCTTAATGTGCCACTACCAACTTGCTCAAGATATTAATAATGAACATTATGAACATAGAGCAAGAACACCCCTTTTAATAAGATTTTCATGAAATGCAACCTACACAAGGTATAAAGGGGCTAGATACTTCAATGTAAATACTTGTTACCGAGATGGCATTGGTTCTTGATGTGAAACGATTATCCTCAAACTTGGCTCCAATTTGATATATGATGACATCCATCTTTATATGAATAAGCCAAGTCTCCAATGCCTCTCCAAGTACCTATTAAGCATTTAAGCGTATTTTGGTACCCAAAACTAGGTTGGGTCCACGAATGTTAGTCACAATGGATTTGGGCACCCAAATGGCCCTAGCATTAGTTTTATGTGAAGTAACTATTCTAGCAAACACATTGCCATTAATATCCTTCCTAAGCAAATATTGATCATTATAAATAATGGGCTTAGGAGTGATACCTTTGGGACAATCCTTACTCATATGTCCCTTTTCCCGGCAATTGTAGCAAGTTCGAAGTTTGTATTCGTCTTTTACCTTCTTTACTTGCTCCTTGCCGGTTTGCCTCTTCTTTGATGACAATTTCTTGTCATTCACTTTGTTTGGGCACACGGAGGCGAAGTGGCAAACAAATCCAGAAAAATCCTCAAAAATACCAGAAAATTCTTGGGAACACAAGGAAGCCAAATAAAATATATTTTTATTTAATTGATGTTTATATTAGTCAAATTAAATATTTTTAATTTAGAAAAATTCCAATTAAGCTTTATTAATTCAAATAAAATTGGTGAAATTTTCTAGTGACCTAAACTACTCAAAAGATTTTTGAAAAGCTAAATTTTGGGACGTTACACACACCCACCTTTACTCCCTACCACAAGCCCGAGCATAAATCATTTTTGTTCATTCCCGACCAAATGGCAATCCCTGCCATGGCTCAACACATTTTAATTACAGTGGCATCACACCACAATTCCATAGTTCCATTAGTCAAATTTCATTCATCATGAACATGTGATCGCAAGTACTTTGCGGGTAACTAGAGCATGTCTAAGCAATAATACGCACCCAAGTTGGTAATACAACCATGTCCAACTAGTATTAACCATCCTAAGGTGTCCAAGGATATATGTCAATCAAGGAGATATTTCATTTTCAATTCATCAAGGTGGCATAATGGCAATTTGGCAATTATCTACTCCCAAAACTATTTTTAATAAATCTAGCCATGCATGATAATTTTAAACAATATACATTTGTAAAATGGGTTCAACATGGTCAAAGGCCTAAGACTTGCCTTCGTTGACGAGGAGCGGGTCTTCGGTCGTCGGGTCGAATAAATCTTCCGAAATGCCGGAATCTACACGTGCGAGAATAGCAACAATAAATAAAACAGCACCAAATGAACTCCAAAAATTACAAAAACCAGTACCAAATAAAAGGGGCTGAATTTATATGAATTTAGAAATTTGGATCACCCAAATCGGAGTTCGGATGAGAAAGTTACGGCCGAAAGAAGTTGGAAATCACATGAAATGATAGAATTAGGGTTTTCTGGATTTTCAGAATTAATTTTCAACTGAAAATTCCCATTCTGTGTCGTCGCTGCGCATAGCGCACCACGCGATTGCCACGTCGGCCGAAGGAGGCAATGACCCTGACCCACGCGACCACGTGGCGCCACGTGCTGCGAAGAGCGAGAGAGATAGAGAGAGAAGAGAGAGAAAGCGGCGGCCGGGAGAGGAGGAGACGGAGGCGATGAGCGGCGGAGGGTCGGCGGCGACGGGAGGGCGCGCACCGGGGCGGCGGCAATGGCGAGAAAGGTGGCGGTGGGTCGTGGCGGCGGAGAAGAAGCAAGCAGCGCATGTCGGCGGGGCGGCTTCGGTGGCCGAGGAGGAAGAAGGGGATTCGGCCGGGAGAGGCGAGAGAGATCTGATGGAGAAGCGGAGGAGGAAGGGAGGCGAAGCCAGGCGGCCTTTATAGGCGGAGAGGTCACGCGGCGGCGGCGCCGAGAGGCATGGGCGGGGCAGAGAGAGAGGTGGCGCGGCTCGGGCGAGCCTTGCCTTGGACGAAGGGAAAGGGAGCGGAGGTCGGGCGGGATGGGGCAGGCGAGAAGGCGGCGGTCGGACCAAGGTGGCGGCGGATTCACGGCTGCGGGATTCATGGCCGGGATTAGCATGGCCAGCCAGCGTGGGAGAGAGAAGCGCGCGGGAGGAAGAAGAAGAGCGGGCCCGTCCGATTTTGATCGGACGGTTGGGGAGGAAGGAGGCGCGGCGGCGAGTAGTCGTCCGATTTTGATCAGACGGTAGACGCTGGGGAAACGCTGGCCGATCGAGAGCCGACGGATGTCGATCGAGGCAGTGGCGGTGGCGCGGGGAGGGAGGCTGGGCGAGGCGGGAGGCGGGCGGCGCGGGAGGCGAGTCGGGCGGGGAATAGGGATGGGCGAAGGGGTTTCGGCCGCTCACAGCGAAGGATTTAAAATAGTTTTGATTTTGAATGTTGGACCGTAAAGGCGACTAGAGGGGTGAATAGAACACGCTCACTTTTTCACAAATTATGAACTCAATACAATTTAACTCCGGTAGCTATTAGAAAGCTATGAAGATCAATATACGATCTGTTGGAAGACTAGTATTGAATCCAATTAAACCCTAAGCAATATAACAAAATCAACTAAGATTACCAAGACTCACGACCGCAGGCGGTCGGCCGTTATACTCAACCGGTCGAACCGATTCTTTGGCGATCGGACCGGCGTTATCTTTGGCGGTCGGACCGCTCAAAATCGATCGGCCGGTGATGATGGGCGATCGACCGGCCGACTCGAACCGATCTGCGCATAAAATCAGCCGATGGCGAAGTTGCAATTAGGTGAAACTTTGATTCTCGACTCCAATCTTTATGAAACTTTGCACACACCTTCTATATGCTATTGAGGACCTATTCCAATCGAATATTATGATAATTCTTGGAGCGATCTTCAGCAATTGTCAATTGATTAACGAAGGTCTAAAAGCGGGCAAGAACGAAAACTTGATCCTAAAGCTTGTTCGTGAGGATTGATGATCAAGATGATGCTAGATAGATTCACACATATCACGGCAAGCTAATTCACGTGAAAGAATCAATCACAAACTCGCGGATCAAAGAAAGCCCTAAAATCACCAAATTGAAAGCAAGAACGAAAAGAGACTTATCTCAAGCAAACCTTGCATAGATTGATTTAGTGATTGATCTTTGGATTACATCCACACCATCATGGATCGATGAGACAATCAAGGATCACGAAATTCTCCTCAAACTATGAAAAGCCCTAGCCTCCACCTCAACTCCCTAAAGACAATTAGGGTTTTGAAACATAAAGCGAGAGGGAGAAGGGTGCGTACCACCACCTCCTCCTATTTATAGTGGAGGCCTAGACTCCTAGGGTTTGACTCCATTGGGCTCCGTTAAGGCCCACTAACAAGCGGGTCACACACGCACGCATATAGCCGTCTTTAACCTTTTGACCTAAACCGCTTCACCATGCGTCATGGATTCGCCAATAGGTCACCATTGTCCATCTTGTGTCACGCTTGAGTCGTTGACCCGACCCGGCATCGTCGATGGTTCCGGACCTCAACTCTTCAAGTCTAGTCCCGATTCTCCTCGCCGTTGACCGTCGTTGACCACCAAGCTACCTGCACAACCACAGACAAGAAACCACGAATTCGGGAACAAGTTCTTCACAACTTGACCCATGTTAGTCAAAACATGCATCATGCAAATCATATGCCATGAAACCAATGACTTTGACCTAACCAATCAACATCGCCACGAAGTTGGCGGCGTTCAAGTAGAAACGGTCCGACCGCTCGGTGAGCCGGTCGGACCGCTCCCTCTGGCGGTCGGACCGCTCCTGTGAGCGGTCGGACGCCCTATGAGACTTAGCCGAAATTCAAGCCACAAATTCAAACCTTCGGAAAATACAAGCGAATAGAACTTCTTACTGGAGACTCCAAAAATTATGAGACCAAGTGCATTGGGATCCCCTCACTTGCCTACAACACCTATTTTTGGCCCAGCTCGTTTTGACCACTTTGGTCATCGCCGGTCCGACCGCCCTACATGGCCGGTCCGACCGATTTGGGACCGGTCAGACCGCCGTGCAAGGACCGGTCGAACCGCCTGACCGAAAACACAGTAGCTTTGTCGAAAACGCGTGAAACGACAAACCGTAAACGCCATTGTCAATTGTCACATCATCCTAAGATCTGGAGCATATCCCCATGAAATCCACAATCTCCCCTTGATGAACACATTGGCAATTATCCGAAAATGTAAGTAAGAGGTTTGAAAGCGAGTTTACTCATGGTTTTCGCACAAAGACACAACTTGGTCCATAAGCAAGAAAAAGCAATGTAAATGACCAGTGGCATCGAATAGTATAGGCATGTGAGACAAGGCAAAGTAAGCATAAAACTTTGATTTCCAGAAAAGGGTCAAAATTCTCACATGAGGTCCAAATGAAAGAACAATTGTTCAATTGACCTATGATCATTGTGAGGATAAAAGAATGCAATTCAAGTTCAGAATATTCAATAAGACAATAAGAATGCAACTCAATAACTCCCCCTCACTATGATCCTCAAATTTCAAATTTTCAGTTTCTCCCCTTTGTACAAACTTCTCCCCCAACAACTTCTCCCCTAGCAAAGAAATATATTCTCGTTAACACATCTTCTCTTCTCATTTAACACATCTTCTCCCCCTTTGACAATGGATTCATCAAGGAATCACGCCTTCCTCTCATCCAGAGATAATAAATATAGAATAAAGGAAGAAGCAGAAACAAAAGAAGCATAAAGAGGAGTATGCATGAAGTGCAATGGAGTGGCTTCATTTTTTTTGTATTTTTCAATTTTTGATTACAAGAAGCTTTGGAGATTACCCAAAAGAACAATCTAGTATCTCTAATATTGCACAAACAGCATATCAAGCCTGACAGCGCTAGCAAGATCATGGTAAGACATATATATCAAAGCTAAGCACAAAGGCTCAAAAGTAAAGCAGTAGATTTGATCAATTTAAGCAACGCTTCAAATTCAGCAAGTTCATCAACAGGGATCCTAAAGTGAAATTGGCCATGTCAAAATGTCAAAGTGAGATCAAAAATCTAACAAAGACCACATTAAGAGTCAATCAAGTCCCGTATTGAAACATTTTGCTCAATATTTTGTAAACGCCCATTTGTCAACATTTTTCTCATTTGCATTAAATATTGAGGTTGACTCATGATCTAACTTAGTGACAAGATCCTGGACTAGGAGCCATCCACAAACTCATCCTAAGCTTCGACCAAAAGTTGATTAAAGGTATATCTTAGTAAAGAAGATCCTGGACTAGGAGCCATCCACAAACTCTTTCTAAGCTTCTACAAGGGCGACAAATCTTGAGGTTCATGTCATTTCGACAAGCGGTCCCCATGAGATCGTCGGTTCATCAAACTATCTCCAAGTTCATGTCATTTGACAAGCAGTCTCGTAAGAATAGTTTGGCACAATTTAAGCATAAGACAATCTTGATTTTCATTTTTCACATGAGCACTTTTAGAATCTCAAGAACACAAAAGCTCAAGTAATGGTCAATTCTAGATCAAAGAGCTAACAAAGCAATTCTGACAGGGCCAATGTCACAAGAGGAGCATTAATTACGCAACTCGCTAAAACATCCACAAATTACAATTTCTTAGTTTGAGTTGTTTAAAAGGTTCTAGCTCATATAGCAAAGACTTAGCTACACATGAAAAAGCATGATAATTCTAGCAAGTCAAAGAACTAGACATGACATTGAGCAAGAATTTAAATACAACAGCTCCAAAGGGTAATAGACAAAGCTTCATCAATTTTAAAAGATAAGCAGAAAATCTTATATTACAATGCATCTTTTTGGATTTTTCATACCACTTGTTGTAACCACTTGTTGTATTTTTCATATGAATGCAATATGACACAATGAGATGCAATTAAAAAGCCTAAAAACCTAAAAATTTCGAAAAGATCACTAAGTTCAGAAAAAGAACAATAAAAGATCAAAAGAACCAGGAAAGATAAGAAAAAAAATTAAACTCCCCCTCAAACCAACCCATAAGGATAAATTACGCCTAACTCGCTTCTTAAGGAGGAAAATCTGGTTTGATCTAAAGGCTTGGTAAGAATATCGCCAATTGAGCTTGAGACTCTCTGAAGTGCATCACAATATCACCTTTTTCAACATGATCTTTAAGGAAGTGAAAGCGAATGTCTATGTGCTTAGTCCTAGAATGTTGCACGGGTTTTAGCAATATTAATAGCGAAGTGTTATCACGAAAAAGAGGAACACTAGCAAAGTTTAACCCATAATCTTTCAAAGTGGATGTCATCCACAAAATCAGCTCTGACAACTAGCGCGACTACATACTCCGCCTCGTGATGGATTGTGCAGCAAGACCGCTTCCTAGACGACCAAGATACAAGAGAAGTGCCTAGGAAGTGACGGTGCACGAGGTACTCTTCCTATCTAACAAACGACCCGCAAAATCGAATCGAAAAACCTCTAATGGACAAAGTGAAGAGCGGGAATACCAAATGCCATATAAGAGGGTAGAGTGTAAATACACGAATATAAACTTAACGGCTTGGCGATGGGAAGTTCTCGGAGGCGCTGAAATCTTGCACAAAGGCATACCGTGAAGTGAATGTCAGGTCTCGAGGCCGTCAAATCTGAAGGGAGCCGATCATCTTTGCGGTACTCGCGTTGATCCACGACTTCTCCTTCCTCATCTGGATCCAAAACGATCGAGGTTGCCATGGGAGTGGAAATTGGCTTGCGATCACCCATGTTGAAGCGTTTGAGTAGATCTTTAGTGTACTTCGTCGATGGATGAAAGTTCCTTCCTTGCATTGCTTGATTTGAAGTCCCAAAAGTAATTAAGCTCTCCCATCATACTCATCTCAAATTCCTGGACATAGTGTCGGAAAAGTTGGAAACAAGAGCATTAGAGGAATCACCAAAATAATATCATCCACGTAAATTTGAGCAAGCAAGAAGTCATTTCCACGCCTAAGAATAAATAGAGTTTTATCCACTTTACCCATCTCAAAATTATTTTTAAGCAAGAAGGTCTTAAGTCTATCATACCAGGCTCTAGGGGCTTGTTTAAGACCATATAATGCTTTAGATAGCTTGAAAACACGATTTGGATATTTAGGATCCTCAAAACCGGGGGTTGCTTAACATACACTTCCTCATCTATGAAACCATTTAAAAGGCACTTTTAACATCCATCGATATAATTTAAAACCTTTTGATGCAGCAAATGCAAGCGAGAATCGAATGGCTTCTAGTCTAGCAACAGGAGCAAATGTCTCATCAAAATCTAACCCCTCAACTTGGCTGAAACCCTGAGCTACCAATCTGGCCTTATTTCTAACCACAGAACCATCCTCACCTTGTTTATTCTTAAACACCCAACGGGTTCCTATAACATTATGACCACTAGGAGGTTCTACTAGGTTCCAAACTTTGTTTCTTTCAAAATTCTCTAATTCCTCATGCATGGCATTTACCCACTAGAATCGGATAAAGCATGTGATATATCACGGGGTTCAAAAGAAGCAACAAAAGCCGAATGAGAGTAGAGATTTGGATCATTATACAGAGCGAGTGACTCGCTCATGTAGATTACCTATTATCATTCCGGAGGATCTTTGTCTCTGAATCTGAAGTGGGCGCCGGGTGAGATCTGGTTTCTTCGACCTCACAGTCTTGCGATGATGAAGATGCGTGAGAGCCTCAATCAAGGTGAAGTAGGCGTAGCGAGTTCTTGTATTAGTATGGGCGCTTGATGAGCGTGAGATGAAGGAATGATATTAGCTTCGTCCTCATCTTCCTCCACAAAAATGCTCTCTGTCACCTGTAAATCATCTGTAGCAATAGATCTAGCTCCAAGGCTAGTCTCATCAAAAGTGACATTACAAGTCTCCTGAATAATGTTAGTCTCAGTATTAAAAACTCGAAAACCCCTCGAATGAGCAGGATAACCCAGAAATACCCCATCAAAAGTTCTTGATTCAAATTTATCTAAGTTGCCTGTCTTAAGGATAAAACATTTTGATCCAAAAACTCGAAAATGCGAAACAGAGGGTTTTCTACCAAAACGAAGCTCATAAGGAGTCTTGCCTAAAGAAGGTCTCACAAAGACACGATTTGCAATATGACAAGCAGTAGCAATATGTAGTACCCCGAATATCGATTAGAGAGAAGGTTAATCGGGCGAGGGAATTAATTAAAAACTTAATCTTTTTGGGGAAAATCTGGAACCTGGGCTTCCAACCCAAGCTAGGGCTGCCTTTGGTCGGCCAATTTGTGGGCCAAGAAGGGGGGAGGCGCCCCAAGAGGGCCCAAGCCCAAGCCAGCCACCCCTCTCCTTAACCCTAGGCCAAAAACCCCCACTTCCCCCTTTTTCCCCCACCCCTCCCCCTTGAGCCGCCACCTCCCCTCCCATGGCCGGCTCCTTGCTGCTCCTTGGTGTCCTCGCTGCTGTGGTGTGGTCTCCGGTGATCCCCGGTGCTTCTCCCCAAGAACCCCTCCGACATCTCCTTTCCCCGCCGTCGACACCGGCCATCCTTCGCATCCTTGTGGCCGGCCCTTTGGAGAGGGAGGAGAGGAGAAGGGAGGGAGGCCTTAGGGAACCAGATCATCGTCGTTCTTCGGGTCTTCAAGGGTAACGAAAGTCCCGATTAAGCTGTTTGTATTAGATTTGTTGCACTTTTGTTCATTTGGATTGGTTTAGACTGCGAATCCAGATCTGTCCAGATTAGTGCAGTAGTTTGTGCGTGGGATTGAAGGCCTTTAGAGGCCGAATCTCAGGTCAACGTCTTCTGGAGAATTGTTCCTTATTTCATTAGCTTTCTTTTGGCACCTGGATCACAAATTTTCACCCAGTAGATTAAAAGTTATGGCTGTTTTACTACGCGCTGGTCTGTCTGTCAGAACTGATGGGTATAGTCGGTTGCACCTAGGTTTTGATCTAGTTAGATTCAGAATCAGGTCGGCCACCCAACTAGGTTTTTGAAGATAATTTCACCATGTTTCCAGGCTGATAAAAATCACTTTATTTGGATCAGTGGTTTAAAAGTTAGAGCATTTTCTTTAGGGCTGTTCAGATTTCTGGGCAGACTGCAGTTATAGTTTTTCAATGGATGGTTAGACCTCTGTAATGGCCGAATTAGAGTTTACCATCAACTAGAGTTTTGTAGCCAATTAAGTTAAGAAAATTTGAGCACTGGTTTCAGGTCTTTTGGACTTACGGTTTTTTATTGGTGAATTTTCTAGTAAAACTGCCAGATTAGTGATAATTGAAATGTTTGGGTAAATTGATCAAATTGAACTTTTATTGGGTTAGTTTGGTTAGAGATGGAGGAGGACACGTGTAGCCTTTCCATACCGCTTGCCCTCATTTCGATTATTTTATATTGTAGGCGGTGAAGCGGTGAGTGGAGGGGTATCTCAATTACCTCCCAACCCGTTGCAGCGCGACAGGCAAGTAATTTGTATTCAATGTTTGATGTCATGTATGATGTGTGAATGAATGTTTACATTTGTTCGTATTTGTAGATGAATGCCATGTGTTCTTTTCATTTATGCTTACTATTCAATATTGACATGTGATCATCATGACATGCATACATTATTTTGGTAAGACCCATCAATTCCAGTATGGGCACTTGAAATCCCATCAATTCCAAGATGGGTACGTGAGTCCACCATTCCAATGTGGGCCACGTTACGTGAGTCCACCATTCCAATGTGGGCCACGTTGGACAGTCGTATGAAACGTTCTTCATACGAATACTTTAAGTGAACACCGACGGTGCTTCACTCGCTATACTGCGATATATCTTTGCATTATGTCCATTTCCTTCAATGCACCATTCCACTTCATCCATTCATAAATTCGTTTCCAGTATATGTTCAAATGATGTTGGTGATATATTGCTCATGGAATGTGTGATTGTTACATCTGATTACTTCTTTGAGTCTTTGGCTCATTCTTGCTTTGTTGTTTTATTTAGGTAAATGACAAGGAAGAATGATCTTGTGGAGGGTAGTTCATCACGATGCACTCACTTAGTAAACCAAACATTTGAGGACTTTTCTTCGTTAATTATGACTCGTGTTGAATTGTAATAAGCGGTTTGGTCATAACTACCTTATCTTTCTGAATTGTTTACTTCCATTTCGTTGATTAAAACTTGATGATGAATACTTGTTTAGTATAATCTTAATACTTGTTTCACCTTATCATGCGATTCGATGTTATTCAATGGAAGAGTAGTGGTTGTAGGTGACATCTTGACTTCCTTATAGTCGAGGTGTTACAGTTTGGTATCGAGCGGGCTTTAGGTCCGTGGTTCATTCAAACATATTAAATTGACACCTTGTGCACATTAGGAGGGTTGGGTAAACTGTTGCTTCCGCATTCCAATTGTTGTGACTCGATTAATGAGTCGTTGTTGAGTTGTTTTGTGCTATGTTGTGTTAAACTATGAAATGATGCGTTATCCTATATATATATATGGATTAATTTTATGATTGTCATGAGATGATCCTATATATTCATAATTGATTGCATTAGCTATGCGTATCGGTAGCGGACGTTGAGCAGTTGAGTTCGTGGTTGCTGTCCTGGGTTATGCTAGGCTACACCACTGTTCGTGTTGTAATAATAGAGAAGTTGTTACCCCTGTTCCATAGTTCTGTGTTGAGCCTGAGCTCATTGATGAAGTTGTTGTCCTTCTCAAGTTTGTATCCGGTTTTACGTTGTAGTTTCTGATAGTTTGTGAATTTCTTTTGAATGGAGGGTTATAATGAAGTGGGCAATCTCTAGTAGATTTCTGACCGTTCTTTGAAACCATTATTATTCTTTCTACTATTGTGATATTTCTGCTCCATGTGAGCGTAGTTAAATTGCAAGATTTACCTTTTCACGGAAGTTCTGTTTTACCCCTGTTGGAAAATTCAACCCGTGTGTTCGCTTGGGGTTTCGGGCATTGGCAGATTTCTTTTGCAAGTTCTTTATCAAGTGCACAATGATCTTGCATATTTCTTTTGGGATGCTTTAGGCGGTAGTTCTCTTCCTTGATTTACGATTTTGACAAATTCTTGTCCGGTGGTAGTTGATGAATTTCTCTTAGGTTCATGATTCATGGTAGTTGATGAGATCCAATAGGTCTTTAAAGGTTCTCTGAAAATATTATTGTTTTTCAGGTTGTTGAATTTCTTTTATTTTAATTGATCTTGACGATTGGCAATATTGATATTTCCATGTTTGTTCCTTCCTTCTCATTGGAAAATAGCGACTCGTTTACTCGTTTGATAGTTTGTATAATGAGAGTTTTCTGTTGCAAGTTCGTTAACACGAGGAAGCATTGGCTCCATGTATTTCTTTTGGATCATTCCACGTCTTGAAGTTTAACGCATCTCTTTTACGAGGATTAGTGTTAAAACCCTTTTGGGGTGCCTTGTGGTGATTAAGTCGGAGATGGTAATCAAACAAATTGGTTGGCTACGGGTTCCTATTGGTCCCTAGATGTTTTTCAAAACAAATCTTGTATTTACGATTCTTGAGCTCTCTTTGCTACTTGTACGATATTATTGACAAGATCATTCTTTTTGTAAGGGTCCTATCTCACTTGTTGATTAAGGGACACAGTTAACTGTTGGTATTTTGATAGCGGAATTATCTTCTACTAAGTTTATTGAAGAAATTTTGACTCAGTTCAATTCTTTTGGAGTAGTTGGAGTGTTGGAGTTTATAACCTCCCTTTGAAAAGGAAAAGTGTCGAGACCCCTTTATAATGTTTTGTGGTGTTGTGTGAGAGGTTTGTCTTAGCTTTGTGGCATTCGTACTAGGTTCCTTTTGAGATCAAGTTGTTATTACAATTCCATTTGATCTTTGAAAATTTCTATAACCCGATTTGTCATGTTTCCTTTAGAAGGTTTATTGATATGATCAGTAATGTGAGAATAAGGTTGATTCTTTTATAGAGAAAGAAGTTTGACCACCTTTCTTGATGTTTCCAAAATGATTCAATTTCGAGTTTTGTGTTCATGACCTCTGGAGGTCCAAGTTTATTATGATAAGCGAAGTTTGCGCGTAAAGCGATTTGTTGCAAAGTTATAATGGTTCTTGATGAGTGCGGCGTTTTGATCTTGAATGCTCGTTGTTCTTATCTGTAAAGATCCGACATTCTCTTCTTGCGAGGCTTATGTTTTCAATTGTGGACTCCACCTATGTTCAATGAGTTCATTGCCTAATTGGTTTTCCCCTGAGTTCTGTGTTCCTTGCGAGTGGTAAGTGATTTTGTAGTTGGTGAAGATCGTTTCTATTTGCCTCTTCTTTCGAGAAGGAATCAACCCATTCATTCCACGTGGGTCTTCCGAAAAGTTTTCTAAGTGTTGTTATGGGCTTGATGTTAATATCTGTAGTAAATTGATCGCCTTTAGTGGCATCGTTCAAATAAGAATATTTCAAGTTTAGCTTTCACGGTACCTTGGAGCTCGTGAATCAACTGGTAACTGAAATTATTTTGGGTAACTAGAGGATTTGGTTTAACCTATTGTTTCTTAAAGGTTTCGTGTGATTTTCCGAAAGGCTCCTTGGTTTGAGTTCGCAAAGTAAGGTTGCAATAAAAGAATATTTTCGTTGATCCCTTCGAGACGAAGTTAATCCGTTTGTTTTCCGTGAAATCCTGTAAAGGGAAATGTTTCGAGTTTTGTGGCTGAGAACATTTGGATCTCGTGTTTCCCAAGTAGATGAACTGTTTCGAGCAAGTTGGCCTGTTGAAGGATCTTATCGATTCTTAATTAAATCTTGTGGTTATTTGAAGCGTCCCTAAATTTGCTGCTCTTTCCGCTCAAGAGATGGCGAATTTCAAGCGTAAAATCTTTCTTTAGTGTCAATTTTATTTGCTATTCTCTTTTGAGGATGTGTGCCTCAATTATGAACTCGATTTTAGTTTTCCAAGATCACCTTTATTAGAATATTTCTTTTGGTTTCTTGGCATAGTGGTGAGCAACGCTTCCCTATATGAATGAACTTGTTTTTGTTTGCCTCTTCCTTTTGAGAAAGGATCACAGTTTCGTGTTGCGAAGTGTTTGCAAGGTGAAAGTTTGGCAACTGTTTGGTGGTGGATGAGTAATCGTAGCGATGATATTTTGCTACCAAGTTATCGGAGGAGTAGTAGAAGGTGAAATAGTTTTGATCTGTATTCCTTGGAGGGAAATTGATTCACATGAAATGTTTGACTTCGAAGTAAGTCTGAAAAGTGTTACGGCTGATTAACACCTGGTATAGTGAAATTCTAGAACTTCAATTCAGGATTGAAAGGTTGGTGATTATCGGAGGTATGGAAACCTTCATTGAATTTTTAGAGTAACGCAATTGGATAACATTGCGAGATGGTGTGGGTGATTTCTGATGATGTCAATGAGTGAGTATGTTAGAATGGTGGTATTGTTGGAGATTTAATTCGATGATTTCACAATCAGTTATAAGAGCAATCTGTTGTAGAGGTTTTGGAAATTGGATCTGGGTTTTGCATTTTTATGCTAGACCATTGGTCACACGATGATTGTGCGTAGAGGAAGTGGGATAATAAAGTTTCCTGAGCAATGAATGGTCATTGATAGAACTCTGCTGATGTAGTACATGTCCGTGCGTGCTAAGGATCTTGAATTGTTGTTATTGAAAATTGAAGATAATGTGATTGCGTGGTGCCTACTATTGTGGTGTTATGGATGCTTTCAATCAAATCGATTCTGTATTACCTAGAGTATCCAGTAGATTTCATAGAGTCTCTTCACAATGGTGTGGATGATTTAATTCAGTTTGAGCATGATTTGAGGATATTTAACTAAAAGGTTTAAGCTCGTGTGGTATGCGATCAATTCAAATTTCAAGGATTCGAGAGAAATTTTATTCCTAGAAGAAAGAAACTATGGAAAGGAATGTTCATCGGATAATGAGGTGTTTTCTTGATTCTCGGTTGAGTTTGGTGTTGATGACCGGTGTTTTCTGCAATTTGAGTTGAGGTTTTGTTGGCATGTAGATTCTTTCCAATTCAGACAAACTGCCCGTGTTTGGTTTGGGCGTGCCAGTAATTTCTCCTTTGGTTGTATTGGTGTTCATTTGTAAACTGCCTATTTAGAAAATGGATTTGTTTTGAAATGAACTGTCAAATTTGGAATTTAATCTTTTGGTGGAGAATTAGTATTTTGTGGACGCGACGAGGACTCTTTATTTCCAGTTGGATTATCTTCGTTTCAGAAGGTTGCAGAAAATGGAAAGTTAGCTTATCACATTGACCGTCTCGAATCCATATGCGAAGCACGTAACGTCTGTTGCGTTCTGGGGTTAAGTGAACAGCTGAGCCATTCAAAGTTTGAGATTTAGTTAAAGGTGTTGACCAACGTGTAAGGTCTTACCTTCGATCCTCTTCTAATAAGTGAACCCAGAAAGTTCAGGCTGAGCATTAGGTCGATCGTCGTTTACGTCTTTGTGTTGTGGTTTTCTAGTCCGAAAGAGAGGCCACTTGCGAGCTAGAGTCCTCGTCGCGTGGCGATATCGCACCCGTTCGTTCCTAGTACGTGCTTATCACTAATAATTACGGTGACATTTTCTTTTGTATAGATCGGTGTGTAGATTCGAGGTCGAATCTGTTAAGGGGGTAGAATGTAGTACCGAATATCGATTAGAGAGAAGGTTAATCAAGCGAGGAATTAATTAAAACTTAATCTTTTGGGGAAAATCTGGAACTGGGCTTCCAACCCAAGCTAGGGCTGCCTTTGGTCGGCCAATTTGTGGGCCAAGAAGGGGCGCCCAAGAGGGCCCAAGCCCAAGCCACCACCCTCTCCTTAACCCTAGGCCAAAAACCCCCACTTCCCCCTTTTTCCCCCACCCTTCCCCCTTGAGCCGCCACCTCCCCTCCCATGGCCGGCTCCTTGCTGCTCCTTGGTGTCCTCGCTGCTGTGGTGTGGTCTCCGGTGATCCCCGGTGCTTCTCCCCAAGAACCCTCAGACATCTCCTTTCCCGCCCGTCGACACCGGCCATCCTTCGCATCCTTGTGGCGGCCCTTTGGAGAGGGAGGAGAGGAGAAGGAGGAGGCCTTAGGGAACCAGATCATCGTCGTTCTTCGGGTCTTCAAGGGTAACGAAAGTCCCGATTCGCTGTTTGTATTAGATTTGTTGCACTTTTGTTCATTTGGATTGGTTTAGACTGCGAATCCAGATCTGTCCAGATTAGTGCAGTAGTTTGTGCGTGGGATTGAAGGCCTTTAGAGGCCGAATCTCAGTCAACGTCTTCTGGAGAATTGTTCCTTATTTCATTAGCTTTCTTTTGGCACCTGGATCACAAATTTTCACCCAGTAGATTAAAAGTTATGGCTGTTTTACTACGCGCTGGTCTGTCTGTCAGAACTGATGGGTATAGTCGGTTGCACCTAGGTTTTGATCTAGTTAGATTCAGAATCAGGTCGGCCACCCAACTAGGTTTTTGAAGATAATTTCACCATGTTTCCAGGCTGATAAAAATCACTTTATTTGGATCAGTGGTTTAAAAGTTAGAGCATTTTCTTTAGGGCTGTTCAGATTTCTGGGCAGACTGCAGTTGTAGTTTTTCAATGGATGGTTAGACCTCTGTAATGGCCGAATTAGAGTTTACCATCAACTAGAGTTTTGTAGCCAATTAAGTTAAGAAAATTTGAGCACTGGTTTCAGGTCTTTTGGACTTACGGTTTTTTATTGGTGAATTTTCTAGTAAAACTGCCAGATTAGTGATAATTGAAATGTTTGGGTAAATTGATCAAATTGAACTTTTATTGGGTTAGTTTGGTTAGAGATGGAGGGAGGACACGTGTAGCCTTTCCATACCCGCTTGCCCTCATTTCGATTATTTTATATTGTAGGCGGTGAAGCGGTGAGTGGAGGGGTATCTCAATTACCTCCCAACCCGTTGCAGCGCGACAGGCAAGTAATTTGTATTCAATGTTTGATGTCATGTATGATGTGTGAATGAATGTTTACATTTGTTCGTATTTGTAGATGAATGCCATGTGTTCTTTTCATTTATGCTTACTATTCAATATTGACATGTGATCATCATGACATGCATACATTATTTTGGTAAGACCCATCAATTCCAAGATGGGCACTTGAAATCCCATCAATTCCAAGATGGGTGCGTGAGTCCACCATTCCAATGTGGGCCACGCGTTACGTGAGTCCACCATTCCAATGTGGGCCACGTTGGACGATCGTATGAAACGTTCTTCATACGAATACTTTAAGTGAACACCGACGGTGCTTCACTCATTTATCTCCATATATCTTTGCATTATGTCCATTTCCTTCAATGCACCATTCCACTTCATCCATTCATAAATTCGTTTCGAGATATGTTCAAATGATGTTGGTGATATATTGCTCATGGAATGTGTGATTGTTACATCTGATTACTTGTCGAGTCTTTGGCTCATTCTTGCTTTGTTGTTTTATTTAGGTAAATGACAAGGAAGAATGATCTTGTGGAGGGTAGTTCATCACGATGCACTCACTTAGTAAACCAAACATTTTGAGGACTTTTCTTGTCGTTAATTATGACTCGTGTTGAATTGTAATAAGCGGTTTGGTCATAACTACCTTATCTTTCTGAATTGTTTACTTCCATTTCGTTGATTAAAACTTGATGATGAATACTTGTTTCGTATAATCTTAATACTTGTTTCACCTTATCATGCGATTCGATGTTATTCAATGGAAGAGTAGTGGTTGTAGGTGACATCTTGACTTCCTTATAGTCAGGGTGTTACACAATAGCTTCGGCCCAAAATCTCCTCGGTGTGTTATACTCGTCTAGCATCGTCCTAGCCATTTCGACCAAAGTCCTATTCTTCCTTTCCACCACGCCATTTTGTTGAGGGACGTGTGGAGAGGAGAACGATGCTCAATACCACGCTCGGCACAAAAGAAGCAAAAGAAGCATTTTTGAACTCCGTGCCATTATCATTGCGAATCGCTCTCAAAGCACCGAGAAGCTCGAAGCCAAACGAAGAACAAGGTCATGAAAATAACCAAAAGCTTCATCTTTTGAAGTAAGAAAGAACACCCAAGTATATCTAGAAAGATCATCGACTATGACAAGAATATACCATTTTCCACCGATGGATCGGACTCTGGCGGGACCAACAAGATCCATATGAAGCAAGCATCTCAGTCCGCTCGGTCATAACCATAGTCACGAGAAGGGTGTGGCGGTAACTTGTTTGCCATGCCTACAGAGCGCACATCTGACATCCTTGATGACTTTGAGTTTGGGCAAACCTCTCATGAGATCAAGGTTGCTAACTCGTGTCGATGATCAAAACCAATGTGCCCCAAGCGTCGATGCCAAAGCCGAAATCGAAGAAGATGTAAGCAAACATTTAAGAGATCCGAGAAGAGATTACGAAAAATCAGCTCAAAAATTCTACCAACTCTAGAGATTCCAAACACAAGCTCACCAAGAGAATCAAGCACCGACAAGCATTTTCTTAAAAACCGTCTCATAGCCATCATCAAGAAGTGAGAAACGAAGGAGATTATACCTAAGCTTGTCCACAAGAGCGACATCCTTTAGAATGAATTTGTTGTTTACCCTAATTGATCATGTTCCTTCAATTCGCCCTTGTGTATCATCTCCAAAGGTGATGAAGTCATCACATGTTGCCGCGTGAAAGAGGTGAACCATTTTGAGTTTCGGTCATGTGGCGTGAACATCCGAGTCAACGAACCACGTGTTCTTCCCCTTTCGCGGTAATCACGAAAATCAAAGAACAAAAGAACGATGTGTCTCAATCTGGGGTTAGATAAATAAGATTTAGGAATCCAAAGATGAGACACACGTCTAAAGGAGTATACAAACCAAGTACTATCCTTGATTTCATCTAACATTCGGTTATGAGCAATGTTTAAATTAAAATGAGACTTGAACTGTCCATGGCGATCGGATAGCGTTGTCTTTGGCGGTCGGACCGGCGACAAAAACAGTCGGACCGGTGACCACCAAATGATCGACCGCCATCGATAAACATTAGAATTAGGATATCTAGAAACATAATGATTTGCATGAGAGAAAATCCTAATCCGGTTTATTCTTTTCGGTGTTACCATGTCTCATAGAAGCTCTAGGTTGCATGAATGAAATTCTATCAAAATTTTTCCTATCATTTTTCAACCTCACGCCAATGAATTCAATCAAATGTCCACCTTTTTGCAATAAGTGCAATGGTACTTGGTACCACTAGAAGAAGCACCATTTGAATTAATACAAGGTTGGGCAAAGCCTGCAGATTTAAAAGAAGTTTTTGCAGGTTGGGTTTTGAATTCAATTAAACCTTTTTCCAAGACTTGAATGACTTTTGGGTTTGAATTGTCTTGAAAAGAATTGAATCCTAAACCTTGCTTCTTATAAGGAGTTTTAGATTTGTCAAGAATCATGTTTAATTGTTTCTTACCTTTAGAAAATTTCTCTAATGTATCATGAAGGTAAGCATTTTCTTTTCTCAAGTTAACACAAGCATCACAAGTTTTATCCATAGATTTCTCCTTATACAAAGCAATTTCAAGCTTAAGAGCGGAACAAGAAGCACAAGTAGTATTTTCAACATTGTCCTTAAGCTTAGCATATTTGACTCTAGCAGCTTCTAAGATATCTTTGATTTCACGTTCCTTTTCTAAACATGAAGTGCAAGGACTAGAATCAAACACATCAAAAGCAATCAATTTACTAGATTCTAAACATTTTTCACAAGGAGCACTTTTAATTTCATTTAGTTCAGATCTAGCATTCTCAAGTTGTTGTACAGAAATATTATGAGCGCTTTGTAACTTAGTAATTTACGAGTGCATAGCATGACAAGATAAACATTCATCAGGTTCAAGAGTCTTAGCATTTTTAAGCTCTACTTTCAGTTTGTTAATCTTTGACTCTAATTTCTTATTTTTTGTCATAACAAATTCTAGCGCTTCATCTTGACTAAGCAATTGCTCAACTATGGAATCATATTTAGCAGAAAGCTCATCATAAGAAAAAGATACCTCATCATCATCAATGTCGTCGGTGTCAGCCATGAAGCACATGCCGTGAAGTCTTTGGCCTTCCCTTTCTTTTTACCTTGAGGATCTCCTCCTCCTTGTCCTCCTCACTCCCGGTATCCACATCGCTCAAGGATTGATCCTCAAAGCGGCAAGGACCGGTGGCGACCTTCACAAGCTTATTAGCCTCATACCTTGATTTGTTGAAAGGAGGCTTCTTCCAAGTAGCTTTCCTTCCTTATGATTGCTCTTACCTTTCAACTTGGGGCAATTTGCGGATATGATTGAGCTCACCACATTCATAGCATGTCACCGACCACCTCTCTTTTTGTTTCTCACATTATTGTAGGCCCGTGTGAATTTTTAGCTAGAAGAGCTAACTCATTTCAGAATACTTTCAAGCTCCTCTTCATGAATAGCAGATAAACAAGCAAATGAAAATCCGAAGAAGATTCAAAAGAGTCATCAAAAGCCTTTTGAGAGGATCTGCTACCAAAGCTAAATTATCTTTCTTGGGATGATCAACTCTTTTAATTTCATGAGTCTTGAGTTTACTATAAAGCAATTCTAAAGTAAGACTTGAAAGATCAACATTTTCCTCTATAGCAAGAGCTTTCATCTCCCACTCCTTGGTGTTGATTGCGCAGCCAAGAGATGGGTTGCATTTTCAGATTGAGAATATTCAATATCAACGACTTTCATTTGATTAATTACCTTATTAAAGCGACTGAAAATGTCATCGATGCTCTCTCCAAGACGCATCTCGAATTTATTGTATTCACGCTTGTAAACTGTTTGGCGCACCTTTTTGATTTGGGACGAACCCTCATGATATGTTTCGAGAGTGTTCCAAATTTCATCTTGTGATTGAAAGATTGCAAATTCTATCATATTCTTGTCTACCAAGTGCACCATATAAAAGATTCTTAGCCTTATTGTTGTTAGCCAAAAGAATTGCAGAAGCAGGTGTAGCAATTTCAGGAATAACCAGTGGGCTCTAACAACATCTCAAATAGCTTGTCCCTCGCTCTCAAGAAAGACGCGCATACGATTCTTCCAATAGGCATAGTCGTGCCCATCGAAGATATGCGGTTTAGTAGAAAACTTATCCATCGCCAAAATTCGGTGACCGGTTAAGATCAAGATTGAACTAACCGGGCTCTGATACCACTTGTTGGACCGTAAAGGCGACTAGAGGGGGGGTGAATAGGAGCACGCTCACTTTTTCACAAATTATGAACTCAATACAATTTAACTCCAGTAGCTATTAGAAAGCTATGAAGATCAATATACCGATCTGTTGGAAGACTAGTATTGAATCCAATTAAACCACTAAGCAATATAACAAAATCAACTAAGATTACCAAGACTCACAGCACGGGCGGTCTCACCGTTATACTCAACCGGTCGGACCGATTCTTTGGCGATCGACCGGCGTTATCTTTGGCGATCGGACCGCTCAAAATCGGTCGACCGGTGATGACGGGCGATCGACCAAATGACTCGAACCGATCTGCAACGATAAAATCGGCCGATGGCGAAGTTGCAATTAGGTGAAACTTTTGATTCTCGACTCCAATCTTTATGAAACTTTGCACACACCTTCTATATGCTATTGAGGACCTATTCCAATCAAATATTATGATAATTCTTGGAACGATCTTCAGCAATTGTCAATTGATTAACAGAAGGTCTAAAAACGGGTAAGAACGAAAACTTGATCCTAAAGCTTGTTCGTGAGGGATTGATGATCAAGATGATGCTAGATAGATTCACACATATCACAGCAAGCTAATTCACGTGAAAGAATCAATCACAAACTCGCGGATCAAAGAAAGCCCTAAAATCACCAAATTGAAAGCAAGAACGAAAAGAGACTTATCTCAAGCAAACCTTGCATAGATTGATTTCGTGATTGATGCTGGATTACATCCACACCATCATGGATCAGTAGACAATCAAGGATCACGAAATTCTCCTCAAACCATGAAAAGCCCTAGCCTCCACCTCAACTCCCCTAAAGACAATTAGGGTTTTGAAACATAAAAGCGAGAGGGAGAAGGGTGCATCCACCACCTCCTCCTATTTATAGTGGAGGCCTAGACTCCTAGGGTTTGACTCCATTGGGCTCCCGTTAAGGCCCACTAACAACGGGTCACACACGCACACTTCGCAAAGCGCCGTCTTTAACCTTTTGACCTAAACCGCTTCACCATGCGTCATGGATTCGCCAATAGGTCACCATTGTCCATCTTGTGTCACGCTTGAGTCGTTGACCCCACCCGGCATCGTCGATCGTTCTGGACCTCAACTCTTCAAGTCTAGTCCCGATTCTCCTCGCCGTTGACCGTCGTTGACCACCAAGCTACCTGCACAACCACAGACAAGAAACCACGAATTCGGGAACAAGTTCTTCACAACTTGACCCATGTTAGTCAAAACATGCATCATGCAAATCATATACCATGAAACCAATGACTTTGACCTAACCAATCAACATCGCCACGAAGTTGGCCGACGTTCAAGTAGAAACCGGTCTGACCGCTCCAGGTGAGCCGGTCGGACCGCTCCTCGGCGGTCGGACCGCTCCACAATGCCGGTCGGACCGCCTATGGGACTTAGCCAAATTCAAGCCCTGAAATTCCGAAACCTTCTGGAAAATACAAACGAATAGAACTTCTTACTGGAGACTCCAAAAATTATGAGACCAAGTGCATTGGGATCCCCTCACTTGCCTACAACACCTATTTTTGGCCCAGCTCGTTTTGACCACTTTGGTCATCGCCGGTCCGACCGCCCTACATGGCCGGTCCGACCGATTTGGGACCGATCGGACCATTGCAAGGACCGGTCGAACCGCCTGACTGAAAAAACTCAGTAGCTTTGTCGAAAACGCGTGAAACGACAAACCGTAAACGCCATTGCCAATTGTCACATCATCCTAAGATCTGGAGCATATCCCCATGAAATCCACACAGAAATTCGAACAAATCAAAAAGCAATTTAGAAAATAGCAAATAGAGTCCAAAAATTCTAGAAAAATTCACAGAAATTCCTTGAATTATTCTGGACTTAATAAAAATACTTTTAACTTTAATTTTTCTTTTTATTTTACAAATAAATTAATTTTCCATTTCGGGTAAAATGAAAATAAATTTCTAAAATCCAATAAATCCAAGAAAACACCTAAAATAATAATTTTGATTTTAAATTCCAGAAAACTCAATTAAACCAACTTTAATTTAATTAAAGTTTGATTAATTCATATTAAACTGCAAATGCATTCTGAAATTTTAAAATTAAGCTTTTGGCAAAAAGAAGCAAATGGTTCTCTTTTAAAATTTTCAAAAACTCCGAAAAAGCGGGGCCTTCTGAGCTTGTAACATACCAATTTTCAGGGCTTTTTGAAAATTTTCAAAATAACAATAACCATTTGGTTTGTATTGATTTTTTGAAGCTTAACTTGAAATTTTAGAAACTAAAAATAATTTAATATGAATTAATCAAACTTCAATTAAATCAAATTTGGTTTATTGGAATTTTCTGGATTTTATAAAGGTTTTTCCTATTTTCAAAAAATAAAAATAATTTATGTGCAAAATTAAAAGCTAAATTTAAGTTATAAATAATTTTATTAAGTTCAAAATGATTCAATGAATTTATGTGTATTTTTCTATAATTTTTGGGTTTTATTTACTATTTTCTAAAAGCCTTTTGGATTTGTCGTCTTTTCTATAAATCGAAAATGTATTTAAATTCCCATTTTCACTTCAGGCCGAATCTTCCCAGCCCTCTTTTCCTCTCCCTGGCCCAGTCCCTCAGCCTAACTCTCACGCTCGCCGGCCCGCTTCCCTCCACCCGCTCGCTCTCGTCGACAAGCAGGCCCCACCTGTCAGCGCCTCTTCCCCTGCTCGCCTTCTTCTTCCTCGCCCATACCTCCTTGGCCGCCCATGCCGCGGGATTCTCGCCGGCACCACTCTTTGCCCATCCCTATCGCCACGCCGCACATGTCATCACCCATCACCATCGCACCCACCCATGCCGACTATGCCACCCCATACCGCCTTGGTCGCCCTTGTCGCCGCCCATGGACGCGCCGCCGCGAATCCCGCTTAGCCTATCTCCTCTCACGGCCATCCTCCTCCCCTTTAAAGGCACGCCCCATGTTCCCCTCGTCCCGTTCCCTCTTTTCCCCCAACTCTCTCCCTCTCTCTCTCCTTCTCCTCCCCGCTCTTCGCCAATGAAGCTGCTCGGTCGAGCTCCTCTCCGCCGCCTTTTGCGCCGCCTCCGGTGGAGCTACTCCACTGTGGTCCGCACCATCGGCATCGCACGGCTGCGGTCTATGCCGTGCGCACCTCCTCACCACCAGACCATCGCTGGAGCTCCCACGCCGCCTTCAACCACCGCTGCCGCTTTTTCCCCTTGCCGTCGGTAAAGCCTTCACGCCTAGCCCCGACGCATTTTCAAAAAATTCTTGGAACCTTCTACCAAAGCATCTCAAACCTTCAACGAAGGCAAGTCGTAGACCTTTGATCATATTGAGCTCATTTTATAAAATTATTTTGTTTTATATCAACAATGCATTACTAAGTTTATAATAAATGCTTTCGGGAATAGTTAAATGCATAATTATCATTATGCCTTCTTGGATAATTGTAAATGACATGTACCCTTGGACACCATAGGTTGGGAAAATATTATTTGGTCATATTTAATTACCAACATGGGTGCGTAATATGCTTAGCCACGATGGGCTCTTGATCACATGTTCAATAATGTTAATCTTGACTTAAAGAAATATAGAATTGTGGCACGGCCACTATTATTAAAATTGTTATGTCATGGCAAGGGTTGTCATTTGGCTGGGTTGAACGAAAATGATTTATGCTCGGATTAGTGGTTGGGTAGTAAAGGGGGAATGCCCGAAGCACATGGGATGCGGTAGTCTCGCCTAAACAACCACTAAGAACTTAACTTTGTGCGGCATTGATCTAGGTCATACCGTGTAACCACATGTCCAGGGTGGGGTGGACCTGACCGACTAATTAGCAATATTTTAATTTGGTTCTGTTTGGGTTGATAAGCAGCGCAAGAGGGGGGCCCAGAATGGTGAATCCTTAGCGAGTAGAACTGGGTGAAAACAGAGCTTTGTAAAAGCCTTGTGATAGTCTCTCCTTGATTCAAATGTCTAAGGAAATGTGTGTTTTTATTAAGATGATTATCCCTTATGGGTCAAGCTGTACAACCTCTGCAGAGTGTTAAAAAACTATTTGAATAGCCATGTCCCAGGTTATTGACAATGTTCGGTGATTTTACACGAGGGGTAGATTTTTATTAAAAATGTTGGAATAGTGGTTTGGTTAAGAAGCGATTGGGAAGTTGGTTGATGGTTGGGTAGTGAACAGGGTTGTCCACGAGTTGTTTCAAAGAACTTGTTTACTTACGTATTTACTCTCTTAAATTATGCTTTCAATCTATTTACTGTATTTACTGTCAATACTGCTTTCTACAAAATAGCCATAAAGCTATCCTTGTTAAGCCATTTGTTAATCAGTCACCGAAGAAAAACCAGGGATCACTGAGTTGTATGAGGAAGATTACTTCAAAGACTTTGCGAACTAGGTCGTGTTCTCCACTTGATTGCTTGTGGGCATGTCGGATGGCTACCATGAGTTATTTTGCTCTACTGTAAGTTTACTCTGTTGTCGTTAAGCCCTGCATGGCAAACTGTGTAAACCTTGACTATAAGATCCTTTTGCTACTAGGTAATATTAATTTGGCTACTTCTTAGATATAGCATTGTATGGATATGATTGTCATTGATGATGTCACTGTGTGAGCTAGCTACTGATCTGGGACTAGTTCAGAATACACAGTGTGCTCAGATCTAGTGATCTGGGGTCCCAACAGAACATCTTCACTCCATGTCCAGGTTCTTGACTTGATAATTATCAACACATGATGATTTCTTTTACTCCAAGTTCTTGACTTGAATATTATCAACACATGATGATCTTCTTCACTTCGTGATCTTGTCTTGTATATGATCAACACATGATGATTTTCTTTACTTGGTGATGTTATCTTGATGCTCATTAACACATGATGACATCCTTCATCCCGAACATTAACTTGATAACAGTCAACTCGTCATGTCATCCAAAGTTTTCATCATTATGGGACTCAACCTGTTTCATCAACTCATGTAAAATGTTAGTACACATGATAATTATCATTAATTATCAAAATACTCTATTAACTCATAATAGCGGGTCTAGATTCTTCGTAGGTTCACTCAATAACATATGGGCTCCACTTTTGTAATGATGCTTTTATTAATTTCATCTGCTGAGTCATTGCCATGCCATTGTCCACGTCATTCGCTAGGTGGAAAACCCACCTTAGGCGGTGTTTAGACTGTTTCACGTAGCTTAGGGGCCACAATATCTGGTATTTTACTTGAAAGGGTTAAGTAAACGGACCACCATACTTCAGATGGATAAGTAGACTTTTTCTTTATTTATTCATGTGTATGAATGGTGCATCAATGTTGTACTTTGTGTACTACTTGTTTATGGACTAGTAAAAGTATAAACATATATCTCATTTGTTTGACAAGTTATAAAAAATCCGGATCAGGCCGGGCCGTAGCTGTGGCCATCTTGATCTCGGCGAGCGGGTCGTAGGGTGGCCTCAGCTTCTGCACCCATAAGGGCAACCACGAAGGGTGCTGCCCAACCCTAGCCAGCCACCACCCCTTACCTTGCAAATTGGAGCCGCCGCCGCTGCCCTACCTCCTTACCAACGGATCAGCCGCCTCCTGCACAGGCCATAGTGCTGCCACCTTTCCAAGATTTGCACGCAGCCGCTGCCCTAGATCTTCATCGCCGGTGCCACTGCTATTGGAGGGCACCGTCCACGCTGCTTTTGCCTTGTGGCTGTTGATGCCGCCACTTCGCCGCTATCGTTGCTGGCCAACTGCCGCTGCTGTTGCCATTGCGCCGTGGGAGGCCGTTGGGTGCTACCGTTGGTGGGGCTACTGTCCAGACCATTCCGGCCAAGGAGGGAGCGGAGGAGGGATGCTGCCGCAAGGAGGAAGAAGAAGGCCAAGGCAGGAGAGAGAATGAAGGAAAACAAAAGAGAAGGGGAAAAAGAGGGGTCTGTGCGCGTGCCGTGCTGATCCCGCTGTCCGTGACGCTTGTGTCATGGGCAACGACCTAAAACCTCTATCAAGGCTTATTTGTTTTTGGTTAGCGGGTAGTTGGTATAATTTGATAAAAAGAAATCAGATTGATCTAATTTAGTAGATTGAATTGTTGACGAAGTCTTACGTTGTGGTTTTGGGTATATACGTGATTTTTGGTAGCTTTGCTATAGTTTGAATAATATAGGTAATTGTTTAAGATTTTCATAGAGTGCCAAAACACAAGATTGGGATAAGTGGTTTGAAAGTAATGACGTCGAAGCTGTTGTCCATAATTCTATCGTCTTATTGTTGTCCATAATTCTATCGTTAAGACTAAGAAAAAGTTAAGTAATTTTATATATTTTTTAGAAGTGGTGTGGTTGTCCACTTTTTATGTTGTAGATAAATAAACACAAAATTAATAATCCTGCTATTCAGTAACACAACAGAATGACCTTTGGGGTTGAAATCGAGGGATTAGACGACTTAATCAGGAAATTCGCATAACTAGAAAAATGTGTAACATTTTGTGTAGATTTCAGAACACATATGGTTTGCTATGTTTAGATTTTATAATTGGAAGTTATGATTGCTTGGTCACCGAAACAGCGGGTGGGTTGTCCGGTGAGGGGGGGTTAATTTTGTTGGGTTTGCATGTCTGACGATGTCGTCTATTGTACTATTTTGTATTGTTATCACATGTTTTGAGGTGGGTATTGGCTTTGTCTAGGGTTGATGCTTGGTTTGGTGTCGTCTTAGCATCGTTCAGTTTTCTGTGACTAAAAGGCAAGTGTATAGCGGTAGATATCGGTTTATGTGTGTTTACTTGTATTTAATTATTAATTTATCATGCTATCTCTATGTTTTATCCATGCTTATTACAATGTTTACATGATGATGATGCTAAGATAATGATGGTAACATGATGATGATGGAACATGTTAATGGTTAATAAAATAATTTCCATTCGCATCATGTGCACCTTCATATCATGAAAGAGAAAGACCCACCTCGGGTGGGTATGTAAGACCTAATTTGGTAGGCCTCCGTGGGAGTGGAGTGATCCCTGAGCTGATGAGAATAGACTTTTGAGAGGGTACGTGATCGCCGACAGATGTTTAATCAGCTATACCGGTATAAGCTATGTGATGAGTAAATAAGTATGTAGTGTAGGAATGCATTGCACTAATGAAAAGAAAATATCATGATGATGGAATACATGAATGATAAGTTTTGTGTGTATGCTTATTGTTCTTTTATTTACTTGCTGAGTCTTAGACTCACTCTTGCTTTGTTGTTATTTTTAGGTGATCGTTAAAGATGTTATGCATGGGATGGGATTAGCAGCTACACATCACATGTAATCCAATCATGAATTTATCACGTTAGTTACCTTAATTTATATCTTAGAGATTTAGCTCATCTACTTGGAACTTAATTAGTGGACATTCTATACTATATGGTAATTGCATGGATCATGAGTAGTACTAGTGTGTGTGGTCATGATGAGTTCTAAGGAATTTATGTCAGTGATGTATTTAATAGTATTGTTGCTAGTCAATGGTTTCGAGCACATGGTCCGAGGCATTCTCGGACACGTAGTCCCGAGCGTTCTTGGGTGTGGGTCGAAGTTGTGTGGGAATATTTATCCTTATTTATGTTATCTTGGTATGCTTGTTGTAGTATAACTTGTTGTAGAGTTTTATTTAGGGATATATTATGGTAATTGTAAATAATTATGGTTTAACTTCAGAGTGAAAAGTGTAGTTGTGGCAATCCCGACTCTTTTTTGGACTAAGGTGTTACATTTTTCGATCGTTAATCCGGACCAATGATGGAGCCAGAAAAAAAAAATTATAGCCTAGGCAAAGTCCTACTATGGCTAACCTGTCACAAATAAGTCGATATATGAATAAAAAGTTGACTACCATACCAGTTTTTAACTAGAAGAAATCTTGAAGTCCAATACACGTGATCGTGCATATAAATGCATAAAATCAATAAATAAAGAACTAACTATGTCCCACATTCTTACTGACTCTAATCTGAAATCTCAATCTATGCCTAACCGAAAGTGCAAATTTGAGATTTGGAGGCTATGAACCATGGGGAATGAATCACCTGGCCTACTGCTGCTCATCCAACTCGGCACAACACGAGTATGCTGCAGCCGGCTCACAGCCCGGAAAGCCCAAAGTACACGACCCATATGCTCTCCCACTGGCCACCACCCCACACACCGCCCAGGCCCAGGCCCAGGCCCAGGCCCAGGCGATCCAAGTAAACTGCGATGGATCGGCACCCGTGTCTGTACGGAGCTCTAGGGGTTAGGCAAGTGCCCACACTATCCGGAGGAGGGTTGGCTCCGTCCTTGCTCTGATTCAAATCCTTCCGAGCACAAAATCCAAAATACTTCAGATCTTAATCTTCATCAAGGCAAGGAAGAGCTACACAAGGAGATGCCTTTGTCGACGATGGAGCATAGACATCAAATTTATCATTTCCCACTCTGGAGCTTGCCTGACGTCAAGGTTCAACGATGACTTCAGAAGCTGTCGAGTCAAATCAGGTCATGGCGCCTTCTCCAACAGCCTGTAGCTCCGATCCATTCAGGAGCAAAGGAGGCCAATCTCAACGGCGGTCGTATGGCGGCTTATCGTTCCGGTGAGCGACGCCTCCCGCTGGCTTTGTTCTGCGGTGGCCGTTCTTTGGCTCGGTTCGGGCAACGCCACCTGCCGTGGAACACAGAACTTCAAGACACCGCGGCCGTCTTCATACATTTCGTCAGGCAGCCAAGCTTGTGTTAGCAGTGCCTCGGACGCTCCACGCGGCGAATTTCCCAAGCATCATCTGAATCGAGTCTTCAAGAAGGAACAGGTCCTCGGGCACGCGGCGACTCGGCGTACGATCTTTTTTTCGAGAACATGCAATAAGAAACTTGGGTGCCATTGATTAATAGAAGAGAAAAAAAAAAGTATCACCGTTCTACTACAATACGAGGAGAGTACTCAGGGTACCTGTCAAATCAAAAACAAAACACCAAAAATATGAAGAAAATACAACTAAATCTCTACCGGTTATAAGTTAAGGGAGCCAGCAACGCATGTACAAAGCGTCAGCTGTATACCACAACACTACTTTACGGATAGTCTCTAAAACTTCCTGTGTAGAGATGTACTTTTTTGCTAAAAAAGCATGTTCATTCCTTTTCTTCCGTAACAAATAAATCATCAAAATGACCGAAGTATCAAATCCCTACTTCCGGTCTTTTGAGATAGCACTCCTAGCCATAGTCCTCCATTTGGGCGAATCACTTGACACAAGAGCTTCATGATTCGTAGTAGATAAAACATACTATCCTTGATACGTGTGTTGTTCAACGCCCTTGTAGCGTGGCAAAATTGTAGCTTTCCATACTGTCAGGGGCAATAATTTAATAAGTGGGCTGTTTGTACTCTTGCAGAGTTTAATATCAGGCTACTCCTCGTTAGAGCATGTACAAGTACAATGATATGGACCACTACTATCTATAGTACCATTCTATATCATCTATAAATAGCGTTAAAAATAGCTCATACAATGAATTGTCTTTTTACATATCTCTATAGACAACTACTCCATTGTGTTACAGTCAGTAGAGAGACGACACAATTTTTTTATACATCCTCTCTCATCCATATCATCCCATATCTTATATAGTAAAACGTACAGATAGTTGATGTCATATTATTGTACATGCTCTAATTAGTCTTTACCTTAAAAACAAAAGTGTACCTTCACCGTCTGTAGCTACAGCTTCCGGTGAACTTGGCACAAATCAACAGGCGGAAGTTGCTACTTCATCACCTACCTGAAGTTCCTCTTACGAAGACGCATCACATGTTCCTTTTGTTTTGTGTCTGCTCCATTCTTAGTAGAGAATTGAATCTTTGTTCTGAAATTCCAACAGGGATAAGCGACACTGTCAGTTGTCATGTTTGTTGATTTTTTTTTTCGTTGTCCTGCTTGTCCATGTAGAATTTGTGGCCGACAGAGTAGAATGAAGATATCGTTGGCAGAATATCTGAAGGGCGATTTTTTAGATAAACTGTATTGACAGCATATACTTGTAAGGAAAAATATAGAGAAAGGAATTGCGAACTACAAACCGACTGGAAACGGAGACTTGGTGAAAGCGTTATTCTTGTATCTAGGTGTAGCCAGACATGAATACAAAATGTTATCTGTGAGTAGTAATCAACCAAATAGCAGCATATTTGCCAACTGGCTAAGTTAGGATTCTATCTTCGTGGTGTGCTGAATCCGGAATACTCATGTTACACGTATAACCAAATGAAACCAGAGCTGACTCAAATAATATCTCTATCTGGGGGGCATCATTACAGTAAAAACTGCAAAAAAAAAAAAAAAAAGAAACTATGGTCCATGGAAGCTCCAGATATTAGTTCATACATCAGAAATCATTCTCCTTCACAAACAATTAACTAGCTTTTCTCATACCTTTCAATTGTTTGGTTTATCTTTTAATTGGTAATCGCCATGGTTCTCGATGTTTAGTACCTCTCTGTATGAAGTTGTCAAAACTCTGTGCCAAAGCAGTCATGCAACTGTGGTCATTTTACATAAGAGTTTTAGCTTATATCCATTGCTTCCACACCTAGTTCTACCTTGTACTCCAGTCCACAACGACATTTAACAGGATCAGAAACCTCCTGCAGGAAAGGGAGATGTTCAGCTTATCGCCATTGCTCATAGAACTGCTCAAAGTAGCTTCATGTATGCCATTATCTTTCAGGTAGCCATGAGAAGCAAATAAAATATTTCCGAGCTGCTTTACTCGTGATTTCGCAACCAAACTGAACAGCATCAGCGAAGTACCTTCATTTCATTAATCCGTTCTTCAAGAGACTGGAAGTACTCTACTTCTTCAGCTTTATCACCTTGTAGAGCTTTGTATTCCTCCTCCAAGGATTTCACATCCATCTGCTGTAGTGCAGCCTGCAAGCACCAGGATGATACAACTGACACATGAGAATTAAAAACAATGTCTAAAATGGCAAAAGATCATGCTAAACTTACAGGAAAGCCAGCAATTATGTTTTTCTCTTGCTCTAGAATCTTCTTACTCTGCCAAATAAAGACTTAATCTGTTAGTTTCACTCAAAAACAGCCATTGCTACAGGTTGATAGATATAAGGCCATAAGAGTGTCAGAATTGGAATACTTTGTTGATTTCTAAAAGAAGCCCTGATTTTTTTGCTTTGATATTTTCTATCCTAAGTTGACCTGACTCCAGTTGAATCCTGAGTTCCCCTCGCTTGCTTCTAACATCACTTTCCTGTTTTAGTAGCAAGCATATCACAATTTGGGTAGTGTTAAAAAAGCGGGGTAACCGGGTAAGAGCTAACCACCTTATCTAGGCTCCCATCTGAGTTAAGCATTTCATGCCTCTCCCCTTCAAATAAAACAGCACGGGCAAGTCCAGGTGAACTTATAAATTATCCAGTATGATAATTTGACAAAGAATTTATATGTATGCTGTCTAATGTTATATTTAGACATGCTAAAAGACAGGGACCTAACATAATGCAAAAAATCAAAAGTTTAATCACCACCAACTCCAACTTTTAGCCACAATAGCATGTTTCAAATAGAACATGGATAAATATACCATGCACATCAAATTTCGCACATATGGAAACTTATCAACATAGATACAAAAAAAACATGAAAGGACTCGAGGCAAAACAGGAAAAACGACATATTGAAAGGTGCTATTTATTTCCCTGAGTTCCCTCTATATTCAGAAGTGCCATACCTTCGATGAAGCTTTGCTTGCTCTGAGATGCTTCAACCTGCATGTGTACATAGCAACACTGATTAAACCATTGATTGCTTCATGTGTAACAAGACATTGAGACTTAAGGGTGTTCAGGTGAGTTCGTTGAACTACTAAAAAATCCATGTGCTCAAAAGACTTGTACAGGACATGTTGAATATCAAATAAAAGATGTATACTAAAATTGAAAGTAACTTGATAGGTTGTCAAAATACTGCTGAACTACTTTGTCATGTTGGGCATCCCATATACACTGCGCAAGCAGAAGGAGCAAGGCGCCGGGCAAACTCGAGTTGCCTTCGGTTGCGCCAACTCCAAATCTGGTTGCGTCGGTTTCGGAATAGGTTCCAAACTCCAGTGCCCCTTTAGGACTACTTCCGAATTTTAGTGTCCCGTTAGGACTCTTCGTTTAAATTAGGAATAGTTATAGATTTTCAGATTGCTTATTAGTCAAAGATTGTTAAGGCATTTCTCTATTTTTCTCTATTTAAAGAGGAGAGGCACTTTGCTTTTAAATTGTGAAGGAATATCATAAAACCCAATCTACTCTCTCTCTCTCTCTGCCTTTGTCGCGCGGCAGCCGTGCGCGCCACCACGGCTCCCTTTCCGCACCGCTGAGGTATAGGACCCCGTCCCGTTACTTCTCATGACTATCCCCTACGATCCAATCCTCTCTCCAACAATTATGTCTGTGACAACTTGGTATCAGACATCCGATGTTCTGTAAACCATGTCAGAAGGAGATAGCTCAGATACGGTAAGCAAGAAGCTAGACGCCCTATTGCAGCAGATGGACACCAACTGGCTCGAGCTATGCGACAAAACCGATAGCCTGGCCGATACCATCCATGACATCGATCATCAGCAACGGATGCACTACCTCGCCATCACGCACCTGGAACAAGGGCGCCACCAACCTCCCGGCGACCTCGACCACAACATGATCACCGATGGATGACTCCGGGCGACCGAGGGCTTCTTGCCCAGCCCGCGTCGGATTCTGCACAGCTCGCCGACCGCCTTATCCGTCGACATGCACATGGCCGATAGAGACGACCCTATGGCCGATGTGCGCACGACTCACCGGCCGATGGCAGAAGATCACTTCGGACGCGGAGGCGTCCCTCATTTTCATAAGCTCAATTTTCCGACATTCGATGTCAAGATGATCCACTATCATGGCTTAATCATTGTGAACAATTTTCTGGGGCCAACACACCATGGAGGAAGATCAGGTTTGGCTAGCCACCTTCCACATGACCGGTTCGGCGCAATTGTGGTACCATCGCTTGGAGCGCGACACCAGGACACCGTTGCGCCGCTTCGTGGAGTTGGTCAATACACAGTTCGATCCGTCCTTGCGTAGCAATTCCTTGGATGAGTTCACGCCCTCCGCAAGAAAGGCACCGTATGGGAATTTTTCGGATCAAATCTTGGCCCTCTTATGCCGCACAGACTCCTTGACAGAACGCCAACAAATCCAGTTGTTTACGGCCAGTCAGAGGCAACCACTGCAAACCGATGTGGAGTTACAAGCGCCGCAATCCTTATAGTCCGCGATGACTTTGGCCCACGCCTACGAACGCCGCACACAGGTGGTGATACTTGTGGCCACGCAGCCGGCACAGCGGCCCTGGCGTTCAGGTGTCACGGCCACTCCAGCCTCTAGCCCCGACGCACCAAACGACATGGGGAGCGATGCGCTAGCGACCATGGCTGGCCTACTGCACCGTACGTTGTTGTCGGCATAGCTCGAACGACGATGCACTTAGGGCCTGTGCTACCACTATGACGAGAAGTTTTTCGTCGGCCACCGATGTAAACGTCTTTTCATCCTCGAAATACAACCGGACTTCAACGACGACAACCTGGGCGCCGGCATCAAACCTAAAATTTTCTTGGCGGCGACTTACAAGGCGAGGATCAAAACCGATCCATGTGAAATCCGTGTGGTACCGGTACGATAATCGGCGGTTACGAAAACTCGAAGAAAACCACCAAATTTCGACAAACAAAATTTGAATCGATTTTCCAAACCGAGAATCAACGATTCTGCTCGAACCTAAAAAGCAAGGAACAAAAAACTACTACTTTCTGTTTTAATAGTGCTAAATATACTAAAAAGTAATGTTTCAATACGTAATCTAGCATAACAATGCCTAAACCTTCTGGGGAAGGACATTGAGTCAAAAATTCAAATTTGAATTTAAAAGTTTTAGGCCGATTTTTCTCACGGAACCGTAGGTAAAACCGATTCTGCTTGAATCACCGTATATATTTTTCTCTGCTTATAGGCATACAACTGCGGACCGGCGAGACCTTGCGCCTCATGGTCGAAATCGGTCACAACTCGTTAGTTGCCCTTCTCGATTCGGGGTCCACGCGCAACTTCCTTGCCAACAATGTCGTGTCGGCCACATGCGTACTCGTGCACCCCCAGTCGGTACTCACTGTCAAGGTGGCCAATGGCAAGCAAGTTACTAGTTTGGACCAATGTCGTGCTATGGTCGCTCGCATTGGACAGGAAGACTTCACACTCGATTGCTATGCTATGCCACTGGAGGACTTTGATGTGATATTGGGGGTTCAATGGCTTGGTACTCTTCGTCCGATCACTTGGGATTTCTCCGCATGACCATGTCCTTTGCTCAAGAAGGACGTCGGATCGTCTGTGCCAGTGCCCCCCATTCGGCTCACATGCTAGCCTGTACAGGAACAGCGTTCATGGACGATCTCCTCAATGAGTTCAGCGGCTTCTTTACGGAACAGCATGGGCTCCAACCAGTTCGGGAACTTTGTCACCGCATACATCTCAAGAAAGGGGCAAATGTTGCCGTCCAACCATACCGTTATGCTAAATTGCGAATGACGAGCTCGAACGCCAACAGGCCAACATGCTTCGCCAGGAACTATACTTCGCAGTACATCGGCCTTTTCATCCCTGGTATTGCTTGTCAAGTCGGATGATTCATGGCGCTTGTGTTATCATGCCCCTAACGAAAAGACGATCAAAGACAAGTTCCCTGTTCCCATCGTGGACGAATTACTTAATGAGCTTCGTGGTGCCAAATTTTTCACCAAATTGGATTTGCGCTCCAGATACCATCAAGTGCTGATGCAATCGGCTAATATTGAGAAAACCGCGTTCCGCACTCATAAGAGTCTCTGAGTTTCTCATCATGCTGTTCGGCCTCGCCAACGCTCCGGTCACGTTCTCAGCTCTTATGAATACCGTCCTGCATCCGTTCCTTCAATGCTTCGTGTTGGTTTTCTTCGACGATATTATCATCTACAACTCCTCCTGGTCCTACAAACCCGTCAACGTCATCGCTTGTTTTTTAAGTGCTCCAAGTGTTCTTTTGGGGAGACCACGGTGGCATATTTGGGTCATGTGGTGTCGGTTCCTAAAACAGTACGGGCATTAAGGGGATTTCTTGGCCTAGTAGGATGTTATCGCAAGTTCATACGTAATTTCAGCACCATCACAGCGCCTTTGACACAATTACTCAAGTGCAAAGCTTTTCATTGGACTCCTGACGCTTAGGATGCATTCACTGTTCTCAAGACAGCACTTACATAGGCGCCCATATTGCAACTACTGGATTTTAAAAAAAAGTTTATTGTTGAATGTGATGCATCGGAACACGGGTTTGGCGCAGTATTGCATCAGGGCACAGATGCCATTGACTACTACAGTCGGCCGGTCACACCGCGCCATGCGGGGCTTGCGTCCTATGAACACGAATTGATCGAACTCGTTCAAGCCGTTCATCATTGGCATCCGTACTTATGGGGACAAAAAAAATTTGTATGCACTAACCATTACAGTTTGAAATTTTTGCTTGACCAAAGATTTGTCAACAATTCCACAACATCAATGGGTCGATGAACTACTTGGCTATGATTTTGGCGTCGAATACAAGCCGAGCAATACTAATGTGATCGCCGATGCACCGTCGGGCGGGACACGAATTACGCTTCGCCCATTACATTGTCATCTCCACAACTTGCTCTCTTCGACGATCTCTACCGAGATTTCAACACCGATCCAACTATGCAAACCATCCACTACGCAATTGTGGCCGATCGCCAACAAGGGGCCATGGGAGTTGGTCGACGGCTTGGTCACCTACAACAAACAGGTTTATTTTCCAGCTACTGCTACATTGCTACGGGCTATTCTTAAGATCGCTCATGGTACTGGTCACAAAGGGGTTCAAAAGATGCTTCACCGCCTGCGTGCCGACTTCCATGTCCCGAGTGCCCGTTCTCTCGTCCAAGAATGCGCCCGCACATGTGATATATGTCAACGTAATAAGGGCGAACAATTGCATCCGGACGGTCTTCTTCAACCGTTGGAAATCCCTTCTATGGCCTGGACTGACATCGCTATGGATTTCGTTGAAGGTCTTCCCCGGGCGCACGGCAAAAGCATCGTACTTACAGTCGTTGGTCGCTTGTCCAAATGCGCTCACTTCATTCCCTTGGCTCACCCATACACAACATAGTCGGTGGCTCATATGTTTTTAATGAGATTGTTCGTCTACATGGTATTCCTAACTCCATTGTGAGTGATTGTGATCCGGTGTTTACAAGTAATATTTGGTTCGTGCTTTTCCGTTTGGCCATTGTTCAACTCAATCTCAGCTCCGCTTTTCATCCTCAATCTGATGGACAAACCGAAGCAGTAAACAAGATCATCGTCATGTATCTAAGGTGTCTAACTGGGGACAGGCCAAAGCAATGGCTCCATTGGTTACCGTGGGCCGAATATTGTTATAACGCATCGTTCCAGACATCCCTTCATACTTCACCATTCAAAGCTGTGTACGGCCGTGAACCACCCTCTTTGTGTCCCTATGAACCAGGTGGCACAAGGTTACTCGCGGTGGAGCAACTCGTCCAGGATAGGGATATTTTTTTGTTGGAAATTCATGATCGGCTATGTCAAGCACAACAAATCTACAAACAGTATGACAAAGGTCATCACGAGCTAGAGTTTACTGTTGGTCAATGGGTTTGGCTTCTGCTTTATCACCGTCATGCAGCCTCTATCTCTACCGAGCCGTGGCAAGTTGGGTCCACGGTATTTTGGACCGTATAAGTCCTCCAAAAGATCAGCATGGTGACCTATCGTTTACAATTGCCATCCAAGACTAAAATACATGATGTGTTCCACATCAGTTTGATGAAACCATATGTTCGTCCTCCACCACCGGCTCCTCGAGCTCTTCCACCTCTTTGGCATGGTAGAGTTTGCCCAATGACAGAGCAAGTCCTCAAGTCCCAAGTAGCCCGCAATAAACTTCAGCTCTTGGTACAATGGGAAGGTGCTCCGGCGACAAGTGCATCTTGGGAAGATCTCAGGCAATTTCAGCAATTATACCCTCTGTTCAAGCTCGAGGATGAGCTGCTTATAAAGGAGGGGAGAGATGTCATATGGGACATCCCGTATACAAGGCGCAAGCGGAAGGACCAGGGCGCTGGGCAACTCGAGTTGCCTTCGGTGCACCAGCTCCAAATCCGATTGAGTCGGTTTTGGTATAGGTTCAAACTCTAGTGTCCCTTTAGGACTCCTTCCAAATTCTAGTCTCTTTAGGACTCTTCGTTTAAATTAGGAATAGTTATAGATTTTCATATTGCTTATTAGTCAAAGATTGTTAGGTCCTTTCTCTATTTTTCTCTATTTAAAGAGGAGAGGCACTTTGCTTTTGAATTGTGAAGGAAAATCAAAAAAAACAATCTACTCTCCCTCTCACTCTCGGGCAACCCACCCTGCCTCTGCCGCGCGGCATCCGTGCACCACCACGGCTCCCTTACCGTACCATCGAGGTCCAGGACCATGTCCCGTTACTTCTCACAAACCCCTACAATCCAATCCTCACTCCAACCATTATGTTTGTAACATTCTTTTGTTTCACGCAAGACTTGGGTTACCATGAATAAAAGAGCCCAGTAGGTAAGTAGTTCTGATGCTTGAATCAATTTTACTTCATGTAAGAGGTTACCATTTTGGTACAGAAACTCTGAAGTAACTGACCAGCTATAGAATAACTAGTGAACTGGATTTATGAACAAGCCACACTATTGAAGGAAGTTTTTCAGCTGTTCTTTCTTCTTTGATACAAACACTGGTTACTTCCGGGATTTCAAGAGGATCCGTCAATTTTTGGCAGAGTTATGTTGGAATTTGGGCTAGGATGTGTTGCATACCAGTCTCAGTCATCACCAACTGGCTGGAAACAAGTACCATATTAGACAAACCATAAGTAATCAGTAATAAAACTTATTATACTCATTTGCATAAATTGGAATAACAGTAGATATATGTTTTTCCTGCAAAAAGAAATCATGGTAAGGAAACAAAACGAGTTTTTTTTTCCATGAGAATCAAGGCTTACAGGTGGCTCTATTGTAATCATCTTATTCTTAAATGAACCAAGCCATTCCTGTGAAGTGAAGAATGCAGAGTGTTAAGGCAATGACATCGACTTCCTCATGAGACAAATAATATTGATCACAAAAGATCAACATAGGAATAAACGAAAATGCTAACCTGTTGCTCTCGTAGGTGGACAGTCAAGTTTTCCATTGTCTTTGTGTAGAACAATCTGTCATGAGAAACATAAGATTTGTGTAAGTTGCAACTTACAGTACTTTCTTTGAAAGCTCAGAGCTATACCTTTTCTCATTGAGTTTTGCAGAAGTACTTGAGGTTTCCTGATGGATGAGCTCCAAGGTCTGCAAATCATTAAGGGCAAATCAAGTCAGAAATCTGAACCAACTCAAAACTAATGTCTGACATAGTTTGAAAATCAATTCAAAGAAATTCATGCTTTAATAAAGTTATAGGATACACCATGATGGTTACAATCAATGTTAAATGACACGAAAATATGAAATTAATCTCTGGCAACACGAACAAAGGCTAGGTCTCTTTAAAGAACTCCATGTCCCTAACACAAGACCTGTAAACAATCTGTTTGGTGAAGATGAAAGAAATATGAAGTTCTGAGTTCTGATGTAAATATTGGTCTTACAAAAGGTTAACCCCGGAGAACCATCTCATCTATATGGTAATGAATTTTCATGAGCAAAATCAATGGGAAATTTTACTTTTGGTTACAATAACTAGCATAGGTATAGCAGTTATTTACATCAGTACTTCATTGCCACAATTTCCGATTCAGTTATTAGAAACAGAAAACACAGATTTCAGCATATTCATTCAAATAAGATGGAGCACGGAGCACATCGAGTGAAAGGCGGTCGAGTTTTTTTTAAAGGAAAACTTACTACAGAAAATACTTGTTTGTCAGCATAAATCACCAAATAAAAACAACATCATCATTCATAAGTTTTGTGTCCGTTTGTTTATAATGGAAGTATGGAACAACATATTGTACATTAACTGGCGTTGGCAACTTCTAGGAAGCAATTCACAATTGTTAATATTTATTTGCAGGAAGAAGCAAATAGACAAAACAGAACCTGAGGTGCCAACAAAGAATTGGACCATATGATATCAGCACAAAAGATCCTGAGATCCATATTCCATAATATTGTTTCTCCACATGTACATGTGGGTACATGTACTATCACCACCATGAAATGTGTCTCGAGATTGATGCAAACTTTCAAAATTCAAACCACCATCCCATTTTCTAATCATTGCAAACCTTGCACATATCTTGAGGCACTTTGGAGGCTAAGATAGTATATGTACCCACATGTACATGTGGTTTTGCATTTTTGTTTCAGAGGGACAAGTTTTAATTGAAAATTGATATGAACTTCAACTTAACAAACACATGAGGCATTCATCTGTACAGTAACTGACACTTTGGCACATTCAGTTCAAGTTGACTGAAAACTGTTCACAGACAGATCTAACTAATAGATGTAGCACTCTAGGGGTTAGGAATGATTAAGAGATTATATGGTTAACAGAGGACCCAAGTATGGACTATGGAGGAGCCCCTAGTGCCTCTGCTCCTGGTTATGTTATTAGCTTTAATGAGTTATTTAGCAGCTGAATCGCACTATCACAGCAATGTGTAATACAAACATGTTTATATCACATTCAACTGAAATGCTTACTGAAAATAGCTACAACTATTAAACACTTCACGATCATGATTATATTTCAAAGATGATAAAACATAAAATCATATGTTTATCATTCTACAGGCTGAAGAAAACACAAACTGAAAATGATCTGCGTTGTCACAAGTCATATATTTAGTATGGGATTTAACTAGAAAATTCTTACTTCAAGGTACAAAAATCATGTAAATTATCATGTCATAAAGATTTTTAAGATGATAACTCTAACACACTCAACCATCTCAAAACATCAAGGTTGGCTGCTGCTTTCAGATAATTTATAACAATGGTAACAGCTGTATCTTTAATATTCTAGGTTGTAACTTGTGATACTTATGAATCACAGAATGGCCAACATATTACCACTGCCATAAACTAATGCTTTCTTAAGCCTTCCATTGTTACTGGCTGTTATACTGCTGATTAGAGAGCATATGGTTTGGAATGCCAAATGTCAACAGTAGACATGACAAGTACTACCATAAGATAAACCAATGCAAAGGCAACAAAGTACTGGATCAAACATCCAATTGTGAAAAACAGGAAATTCATCCCAAATAGGACAAGATTCCAACTTCCAGAACAGACCAGGGAACAACCAGCCTCCATAAAATCGTCAGCTCTCTTAACTACTGGTCTCAAACAACATTTAATTGTTTATCAACAATGTTCATGTGCCTAGTTTCCTGTCCTCTATGGATGAACAGTTAACTATTCCGCTTGCTTCCTTCCACCAAAGCCTCACCGTTTCCTCACTACATGCAGTATTTACATTACATTTTCCATTCTCCACCAGTCTAGATAAACAAGGATAGCTACGGTGACATACACGCACTTAGTGAGTACTAGAATAAACAATTTCATGTCCTCACCTGCTTCAGCGTGGCGCACTCGACCTCCAGCGTGGCCATCCTGACCTGCTTCTCGGTCATCTCCACGCAGACCTGAGCCCTCGCCTTGGCCAGCTGCTCTGCCTCCTCGCCTGCCTGCTTCGCCTGCGCCCTCACTGCCCAAAAGCCCAGCACACGGACAGCGTTACCCGAGTGAAATGGGAGGGGGCAGGCAAACCGAGAGGGAGTTGCTAAAAGAACCTTGGGCGATGTCGGCATCGTGGGCGTCGATGACCGTGCGCTGCCGCTGCTCCTCCGCCGACCGCTTCGCCGCCTCCTCCTCCAGATCTGCAACCCACCGCCGTCACCAGACGCGGCCGCGGAACAATCAGATCGAGTTGCGGGGGGTGGAATGGAACGGGGGGTTCGGTTCGATTCGGTAGGGGGATTTGGGACCGCAGGACGCACCGTTCATGTAGGAGCGGAGGGTCTTCATGTTCGCCAGGTACTCCTCCATGGCTGGCCGGCCGGAGTGGTGGACTGTGCCAGATTGGAGACGATGGCGACGAGGAGGTGGAGACGGCCGGAGGGGTTAAGAGATGTTTCCGCTCGAAATGGCTGAGGCGTGTAGTTTCTTTTTTCTTTTTGAAACGTGAGGCGTGTAGTGTTAGTGGCGGAAGATGTGGGGTTTATGACTTGGGTTTATGGTCTCCTGTTTAGAACTTCGGTGACGTTCGGAATTTCGGATGCATGGTGGCATTGGAACATGGATATGACATGGTATACGAGGTGGGAAAATAAATCATATGTTAACTTCTCAGTTTGGCATTCTAGGATTAGGAAATTTTGATTAGTGTCACTGAAAGGTGTGCAATATCGATTTTGCCACCGTAAATTGGATCACGTCATTTATACCACTGAAATGTTAGCTCCGGTTTGCTTTGACCACTAACGTCAGTCAAAACCCTTTTGGCTGTCAGCTTTCAGTTGTTTGGTCAGCTAGACGACAAGAGGATTCAAAGAAAGACCGAAACAACCCCGATGGCAGTGGGTCCAAAGTTGTGGAGATGACCATGACCCGAGAGAGGTTCTCTAATTCATCTTCCCTTGCTCTCTCTCTCTCTCTCTGTGTGTGTGTGTGCGCGCGCGCGCTCTCCCCTTTCTCGAAACCTAATCCCCAGATCCACCCACAAATCGACTCTTTTTGGCCCGCAATCGACCCATTTTGACCCCAATCAGACTCCATTGTGCTTGAAACCATAGATTGAGGATGTGTTGGACATAGCTGAGAGGTGGGTGACATGAGCTCAAAGGTCTCCCCTGGACGTAAGTGATTGTTGTTGGTTGGATTGGTTTTTTTTTTTTTGGATTTTTGTTAAATCTTCATTGGTTTTCTCGATTAGTTATTGGTTAGTATGGATGCTACTTTGAGATATAGGCTAGAGGTGAGGCATGCAGTGCGTTACATAACCTATGCAGACGGTAGAACTTATGATGTGCTCGTGTGGATATTCAATTGGGATGTAGAGAATAGGCGTATCTTAAACGTTTTTGTTTCCAATATGAATGGGAAATATCCTTGGGGTGCAAATGAATATGTTTTATCACATATTACAGCAGGCGCACAAACTATTTGCACGATTTGAATACTGGTAATGGTTTGGTTGTCATGTTTGCATAGTATGAGAGTGTAAGGCTAGTGCATGTGCGTGTGCTAGTGCATAAAAATGTAGATGCATATGCATCAACACCATAAGAGTCTTCTTGCAAGGCAGTAAACTCTCGTATTTTGGGAATCTACCACGTGGGAACAGTATACGCGAATAGCGTCTGAAATCAACTCAACATTCGAAATGCATACAACTCAAACTCTCCTATTTTCGGGATATAAAAAATCAGCAAAAAAGAATTTTGAATTTAATGACTAAATGCAAACCACTAGGACTCTCTAATTTCAGAATAAAATATTAAACACCAATTGGTTATCCAAATTTGATCCAAACTGAACCAACCCACGTGCCATGTTCCCAGCTTCCTTCCCATGCATGCCCAAGTCTACCTCTCGGTTTCCCTTGTGCCGTGGGTTTTCCTTCTCTTAGCTTCATGCGCCAACTTAGTCCATGCACTTGATGCTTCCTTTGACGCCAATACAACCCTTACTGTCATATCACCACATGTTTTTCTTGTCCGCCCGCATGCACTAGGGGTTTATCCCAAGAGCATGTTCCCTCTCATTGGTCAGCCTCCCTCTCCTCCCTCTTGGCCATTACTTGTTTCACCTTTTCTTCTCTCAAATCAGTACCACATTGCATTGCCAATTCAAATTGCAATGCTGAAACACAATGCAAAGGATCAATAGCACACTTGGCCACATCAACAACTTGAAGGATCGTAGAGAAATAGGTCGTGCTACCCTCGTTGATTGCATGTGAGCATAAGGACGGGTCAAATTGAAGTTATTATGTTTTCCTTCCGTTGCAGCTTATTTGAAATATTCGCCTTTTAAAGTATTAATTGTAAGGTTTGACCTTGAGGTCGTTACTGTGATAATTATCAGGGAGCAACTAGTGCTCGGACGTCCGATGGAAAGATTCCCATCGAATGCTCCGGCTAAACAATCCAATACAACATATGCAACAAACTATTTTAACATTTGAAAAAAAAATGGTTCGGTCTCAAAAATATTGGAAAAGGTTCGAATCTCTTCACAAAAAACACTGAAAAAACATATATCGTTTCTATTGCAATAATTTGGAAATACGTATGCGACAATCTGAGGAAACACTTGCAACAAAATAATCCAAAAAGGACATGTTCCCAACAAACTAAAATATCATATGCAACAATTGAGAAACATGTGGGCAACATTTTGTAAAAACATCAGCAACACCAGCAAAAATAAAATATTACATGCTACAAGATTTGGGAAAGATACGTTGCAACATACAGAAACACTTCTTGCAACAATCAAGAAAAAGAGTCGTAACATTTCGAGGGAACACCCACAACACACCTATCTGGCGAAGTAGGAGCATGGACAGTAGTGTGGCGCAAAGCTTGTCGGTGGAGGTCACGGCGACAAAGACGAGGAGCCAGTAATGGTGAGGCTCGGTTGGTGCTCTCGGAGGCCGCCCCTAATGGCGGCAGAGCTCAGGCAAGGCTTGCGAAGGACACACCCTGATAGAGCTCAGGATGCCACTGGAGCTCACGGAGACCACGACCAGCGATGATGGAGCTTGGGAATCTGGCTGAAAGGAGGATGAGGCATCGATGACGCACCACTGCAGTCACCTGCACGGCTCTATGAAACACTGTGGATGCGAGCCGATGTGCTCTGGCCGGATTTAGGCCCTAGATCCGCGTGGTGAGGCCAACCCAAAGGCCCTATCGCCAATGAGCTTAAATTTGTCTGAGGCGACTCCAAGCCAAAGATCAAGGGTGGCGCGACAAGGCTATGATAGCACAAACAAAAATTACCGCGCAACCAAGGAACCACCGCAAGTAATAGATCACAAGATTACCGCTAGACGCGACCGACTCTTAGAGGAAGTAGAGTCGTTGTAGCGAGTTGATGCAGTCGTAGTCGTACTCATGACGTGTCTCCTCCTCCGAGTGGTCGTTCTCGAAGCGCGTCTCCTCCTCCGAGTGGTCGTTCTCGTCGCGTAACTTCTCCTCCGACTCCGGTACACCCTTGAGCACACCGTTGTACACCTCCGACATGTTGGTCGTCATGATCCCGTACCTTGCACCGTCCGTGTCGTGCAGCAGGAACCATTTCTCCAGGTCGGTGCTGCGAGTTAACCCACCGTGTGAACTCCCCAACTCGCGGACCCTCTAGCGCGCCCTCGCCTCGGCATGCCGAGTCCTTTACATACTTCCCGGTCTCCTTATCGAGCTGTCTCCACACCGCTTCGAACTTCCTCCTTTGGTTCTGCATGCAGAGCTTCTTGAACATCTTTATGAGGTCCTTGCTCCGAAACCTTGTGTGGAAGTTGGCCGCGAGATGCCTATTGCACCAACGGCTCCTAACATCGTTCCACTGGTACGGTGGCTGCGTCCCATTTTGCATCATGCACAACGCAGATAACAACCGAGCATTGCGATCCGAGATGACACACACATCTAGGGATGGCAATTGTGCCGACATTCAGCGTGCCGTGCGCGAATACCCTAATGGAGGCGGGTATGGGCGTCTTTCTTTACCCACGGGTATGAAAACGGGCACAATTTCTTACCCATCGGGTAAACGGGTATGGGCATGGGTAAGCTCCACCCATACCCGCTTCGCCCGATTACCCGTAATCTACCCACATGTGTAAGAAACTATGTTAATTTGTATTTGTATTTTATTTGTTAAACTTGATTAGTTGTTTTGTCGAACATGATATGTGAATTGTGATGAACTTTATTAGTTGTTGAATGTGTGATGCACAATTGATGTGTGAATTATGATGAACTTGATGTATGCATTGCTCGTGGGTAACGAGCATGTACGCGGGCGATGGGTACCCACGGGCGGCGATGCATTATTCGCGGTAAACGGTATGCTCATGGGCGACGGTACCGCGAGCGACGGTATGGGCGAGGTTTTTCGCCGTCGTCCTTCGCGGTATACCGTGGGGAATTGGTCGCGGTGCGGGTATGGGCGAGCACTACCTGCACCGCGCGCCCGATTGCCATCCCTACACACATCCGACCGATCTTGGACCACAAAGATGCTTCACATTGCACAGAACCACAACCGACTCTCGTGTTCTCGCTCTCAACAATTGCGAACGCCACGGGGACTAACTGGTCATTCGCATCGGCCGCAACGGCGGTGAGGATGGTACCCCTGTACTTTCCACATAGGAAGGTGCCATCCATCGTGAGCACGGGACGACAATGCTTGAACCCTTCGATCGCCTAACGGAAGGCCCAGAAGACCCTTTCAAGAACAAAACAATTGGACCCCTCAGTCGGATGCACCCGCTCAAGCTTGTTTACGTACGTCCCGGGATTAGATTCCGCGATTTGATGCAGTAATCTTGGTACTAGGTTGTAAGCCTCTTCGAATGTGCCGAACATTCGCTCCAGAACCCTGCGTTTCGCACGCCATGCCGTCTTGTAGCTGACAGGGAACCCCACCATATTGGCAACATCCGCCAGCAGGAGCTTTGGCGAAATGGACACATCTGCAGCGACGAGGTGGCTTATTAAGCTGGCAACATACGAGGACGTCATGTTGCGGTGCCTGTGAAGCGGATCAGCTAACTCGCATGTGTGGTCCTTCAGCACCGTTATCCGGAAGCCCATGGCAGCGGTCGTGAACCTCTGCGCATGGACCTTGCCAGCACAGGATTCATCAACACACCTGACGATGTACGTGTCGGGGTTGGACCTCTGCACCCGATACGTCCGACCGATGTTAACGGCGTATCTTGCAATAGCATGCTGTGCGGCGCTCTTGTTAGGAAAGCGCTGGCCTAGGAGCAGGGTGTCCTCATTGAACCCCCACTCAGCACCCTCCGGACGTGGCAGAACCAGCGATGTCGTCGCAATGTCATCCAATCGTGAGGGGACGTAAGCAATGTCAGTGGTCACAAAACCACCAACTGCACCTCCCCCCGCAGCAGCTTCTCCGTCTTCGTCATCTTCCGAACTAGTTGTTTCCACATCCTCCTCGCTTTCCACCTCATCCACCTGGTCGGTCAGGTACTCGTGACAATCAATACGGGCTGACCACCATCTCTCCGCTCCTTCGTTGGGCTCAAAATTGACCGCACGCCTCCTCAGGTCTCCATCGCCCACGTCTCCTCCAACACTGCAGACCAACGCAGGCTCCTCCTCACCAACAGCTTCACCTTCACCGGAACTACCCGCGCTGGATGTCCCCGTCCTCTCCAAGAACTGAACGTAAACCATCGGCTGTGCATATATCGCAGCTGCGAGGTTACAAACAACCCCCATGTAGTTGGCCCATGAAGCGTCACATGTGACCTTCATAAGTTGCCAAACGGTCTCACTGCGCACCACCCACCACCGAGGCATACAACGCCTCGATCGCGCCTTCTTCCTTCCATGGCGCGATCGAACGCGGGCGCACACACCGCCTTAGCTCAGAGGCTCATGTCCTTTAGAGCCGGCGCCGGATCACGCATGCGGTGACAATTTGACAGTCCGCACCAGTGCGGTCCGTCAGCGTCAGAGCGTCCCAGAGAACACGAATGATCTTGAATTTCCGCCATAAGGTACCTAACACATGTGCATATGAAACCATCGAATTATTTGCGGGATTTTTGTCCGAATGAACGCTTCTACAAATTTGGTTATGCCCATCGCATACCCATCGCTTTGTCGCATATGTTTTCAATCCCGATTGGAGTTCGTATGATTTTTCTATCAATGAAATGTCCAAGCTAATATTATTTGTAGTATAAATAATCCATAGCCTATTCTATGTCACACTTCAGAAATTTCCTGTGGTACTATATAGTTACGAATTTTTTAACTAGTTCGATATTACAGTGCAAAAATAATTCACTTCATAAATTCTTATTGCATTTCTACGTTTACATACCCGAGTTAGACCTAGCTTACACCAAAGACATGTGGGGTCTACGACAAGGTATTCTTTTTCATTAAATTTCGGATTTAAAAACTTACTGAGAGGTGCGTCAAGTTTCTCATTCTAGCGGTGTAATGCGTAGTGCATGCACCGAATGCGATATGCTTAGATCAAGAGTACATATACAAAGCGTTCAGTGGGGCTATTTATATTTTGCTTAACGACCTCCAAATATTTTGCTATTTTATGACCAAGTTTATGAAACTATACAAATAGCCGAGAGGAAATTTACAACACTATTAGCAACAGGTCTGTTAAGTCAACTAATTACGGCATAATGACATTGTTAACTACTAAGTCTTCAAAATAAACTAACTACACGACTAAAACTACTCTGTTGCTACAATTTATCTAATTGCATCCTAATCACATTGCTAAAGCTACCGATAATAATAATCGGATGCGAATGACACTTACCTTTTCTAGGTGCTCGCAGCAGGCTTCAAAGCTTATTTTCTAGGTGCTTGTGATTGTTCCTTCGCTCTCGCGCCTGAATTTCTTTCCCACTCGTAGAATTTTATGCACACAAATTATTTTCACTCTAACCGCGTCGCAGGAGCCAGTGAGGGAGCGAGTCTTCATCGCTCCTCCCTTTATAGCGCGCCTAGCGCCAGGGCTCTGGCGCTTGCGCGCCCGTGATGGCATGGCCCGCATGTGCCGCCGCCGACCATCGCTGGCCACCACGTGGCACACGCCCCGCCGCCACGTGGGGCGGTAGCACAAGGTGCCGCCATCCCGACGGCGAAGATTGTCTTTGCCGCCACGTCATAGCCACTCCCGACCGGGTGGGGCCACGCAGCAGTCTTCTCCTGTCTAAGAAGAAGTACGAGGGGGCTATTTTTGAAATTTTAAAATTATTGGGGCTATTTTTAAAAATTTTATTGCACAATGAAGCTAAATTAGTCCAAAATTCAAGATGCAATGGAGGGAAATCCAAGTGACACAGGTAACGAGGGAATCCAAAGCAGAGGTCGTGGGGACGCGGGGGTAACGAGGGAATCCAAAGCAGAGGTCGTGGGGACGCGGGGGTAACGAGGGAATCCAAAGTAGAGGTCGTGCGGACGCGGGGGAGAGGGTCAACATATAGCCTGACGGGTAGGGGTGGGAGGGAGGAGTTGAGGTAGGTAGTTGGAACTGGATTTTATAGGTCAAGAAAAAAGAGAGTATTGGTTTTGTTCGGGTCTAAACACAAACATGTTAGAAAATGCTCGATCAAGGAAGAGAAACTAACTAGAATTTGAGGTGATCATTAGCAGGTATCACCAGCAATGTACATTAAGTTACGCCTAATCCAATTATGCCAAAGATAACATCTATGTAGTGTCTTTAATCTTTTCAGTAGTACAAACGAAATTCATATGGAGTGCACAGTAAATGAACTTATTTGTAAGAGGAATACAACAATGCCAAGGAACGGAAAGGCCACGGCAGTTCAATTCTCAATACTTTTTAAAAAAAATTGTTTTGCAATGACTAGTTTTGTTTACCCAAAGAATACAAAAGTATAATATTATGGTAGATATCAAAGATTGCTTCATTACAATAGCACCGTATGAATTGATGCAACGATGGAAACACCAACAAATAGGTCAAGAACCTGATAAAATGGCTATCAGTGCAGAACGACAGGCAGGAGCACTCCAAATAACATGTACAAAAAATAAGTGCAGTTTAAAGTTCAAACAATCTCCACACAAAAACCAGACATCCCAACCAGGACAAGCAAAAACATTGAGATAGTTTTGCTCAGTAAGAATAAGATCCACTTGACAGAACTTTCAAAAAGGGTTTGTTGAACTATGAACCAGCAGCAAAACAAAAGGAGATACAGACAATCAGCTCAA